>CM067353.1:55716251-55741251 GCA_034190875.2 Urechis unicinctus | reverse complement strand
TCAAGTAGTGAAAATTATATCGTTTGTCCACCCAAGTGCAAAATTTGCAAATCATTGCGCACAACCACAGAACAGTGCCAACAATTGAACAATGAAATGACATTGCAAATTTCTGCACTGAAAGAAGTCATCACCGCCAAGAACAAGGATATTTCATCGGAGAAAGATTTGAACATTCAAAAAGATCTTCAACTCACAAAACTGGAAAATACAATTTCAAAGCTTAAGGAAGAATTGCGCGATTTACATCAGTCGTTGGAAAAATCCTCTAGCAAGAGACAGTCACTTTGTGCTCGACTAAGAGAATGCAGAGCAACTGTAGACAATCACGAAGTGATAACTAAAGAACTGAAACGGACAATTAAAAATGTTCAATCAAGAAAATCTAATAACAAGCAGCGGACAGAGAAATACTTGGCTAACAAACGACAAACAAGAAAACAATTAACAGAACTTTAAGCTACAAATGATTATTTGCACCTGGAGCTTACTAATAAACTCTTTCAAGCAGACGACCTGAGTGAGAATGTTACATGAAAACAACACCAACATTTACAACGCGAAGCAAGGGCACAACATTTTCGGACAATATTCGCAAGTGTGTCATGGCACTCCAAAGCGAGGCAGGCGTGGCTGTAAAACAGTGCAGTGTTGTTATCCAGTTAGTAGCAAATTATTTATTTTATGTTACTATACCGTCCAAGGATTTACCAACTGAGCGTACAGCCCTAAAAATGGCCGATGAGGGTCACTGGCTTAGCAAATGTCAAGTTGGTGAGAGCTTGATAAAGGAAACATGGGATTTACATTCAGACGGAACAACCAGAGACCATCGACAAATAATGGGTCACCAGGTTACTCTGAAGTCAGGAAAAAGTTTGTCCCTGGGTTTCAGACAAGTTGCCACCGAGAACAGTGTAACACCACTGGACATTGCTGTCGAGACATTGCAAGAAATCGGTAGAGGAGGTGTCTCAGGAGATATTGAGATATTTGTGTGGCGTAATGTCGGACAGGGCAAGTGTGAACAAGAAATTTAACAATGATTTAAATTCATTTTGCCAGCATAAACTCGAGACAGATGAAGACGTACAGTTTTTATACTGCAACGCTCTTTTTTTTTGCTGGGATTGTCCAACAAATGTGAGTCCAATTTGAAGAACATCGAGAAAGAAATTGAGGAATCGGTTGGCCATAAATTAGGGCGGAATCAAATTAACAAATTTCAATCTTTTAAAGGGAGTGAATCGAGTACAGCACGTGACCAAGAGGTGATGAAAAGAGTGGATGTAGAGGAGAGCGGGAGCATATTGCCACGAGAATGGTGAGCTGTCACAAATTGGTAGCTTCCGAATGAATAGCTTAAACAACTTTTTCAATGGCCCTGGTGCTCTCTACCACCATCGAGCCAATATAGTTCAATTTCTGTCCGAGGGCTATCTGAAGTCTGTGAATATGAAACTTGAAAGTGTACTCCACGATTTAAAATCACCAGAGGTTGGGGCATTGCTGCGTGCACTGGGCATCATATATTTCAGAGTAACTGGGCCACACTGGCATTTGATGACCAGTGACACCCACTACTTAGACCTGCACAAATTCATCCAGCAGTTGCTCAAGAAGCTGCAGATGTGGTCTGTCCATGCCTCGCCCATGCTTGAAGAAAGTGAAGAATGTCTCTGAGACATTTTCTGTCAAGCATGATGAAGTATTCAAAATATTGTTCGTTGATGTAACGCCAGCAGAATCAGCCATCACAAAGGATGCACTTCAAAAATTGATGTCCGGATGCGTGGCCGTGTATCCAGAAACAGTTGGTTGACTTCCTAGAGGGGGGCGTGTATGGATCTATTTTATTGACATCTTGTAAATTGAAGAACAACACCAATAGGAAGGTCGTGGTTGTTCAATAGACGTCCATTATTATCTCTTATCTGAACCTTTAACTCATTCACAGCTCCGACAGTAACACGTTTTGACACAGGATTAGCGATGTTTGTGGCTATAATATCACCATAGGAGCTGCCCCCACAGCCCACAATTTCAAGAAGTGAAGTGGGCGCACCATCAAGCATGTTCTGAGTGGTACTGACTTGATCGAGGTAGATATAAAGTGGGTTAAAGATGCTAAAGTTAATGGGCCAGTCACCTTTGTAAGTACCTGAAGGAATCCATTCTCCACCCAGACTGTTATCAAGACCACACATTTTTAACACACAGTCGTTACATCTAAAAGTCCCATCAGGAATTGACAGGGTCATAGTCCCATCTAAAGTATTATCCTCCAAACTAAGACCTATAGCTGTAAATACCTCTTGTATAAGTTTGATGTTCCAGAGGCCAGGTCTCAACTGGGCACCTCCTCCTTTTCCTACAGTCCTTGACCGCCATTGAATGGCCTCATTTGATTCAGTGTGATACACAGCACTGTTAATAAACAAGCCTTTAGTTTCAATAGAAAAGCTACATATAAAACGGGTGGGGTGTATCCAGCCATTTCGGCGGGAGATAAACTAACCCGACAAACAATTCAAGTCGTTCACAATGGTGGTACATTCACAGCAAAGTTTCCTGATCTATTCAGTAACTATAAGGTGCCGCCGGTAACAGCGGACAAAGTAATAAAAGACTGGTTGACAAATCCAATGCAGTTTTGGCAGAACCAGGTAAACTTTGCAGAGTGGGGTGCAACATCCGGCTGCGGCGTGTCATCCCAAGACCACCTCGAGGCTGGGATTCCACTCGTGAAAGCTCTCTACACCTTTTACCTTTATTACACAGTGCGTCTCTTATTGGCGGAACTGCAAGCGCCTCTACCTCAGGATCATGCCTATAACCCCTATAACAATACATATGACCAGAGGGCATATGAGAGACTCTGCACTAACTTTGGTGTTCAACCAAGGAGTTATAACCAATAGTCTATAGTTATATAACTCCTTGGTTCAACCAAACACAGACTAGCGCCAGAAGGCAACCGTAGCTAATAGTGGCATTGGTATCTTACATGCACATGATGCGTATGGTTACGGGAGTGTCGTCAAGGTTGCTGGTCGAAACGTTCGTTATGACCCTACACGGCTGGCCTTTGAGGCGGAAAAGGATACAAAACCAGGTTTTGCCCACGCGAGTAACCTACAATCCTTTCAGGAGAAAAAGGGTGCTGTTCTACATCTAGCACAGGGACCTGAAGCAGACGAGGCCTGGAGTACCTTCATACTGGACACGTCTGAGGGCTTTACACAGACCGGCGTTGAGCGAATTAACGACAGCATTCGGACTTATGTCTGGGCCATTCTTGAGGCTCAGGCACAGACCCGCTCAGAGATACTAGGTGTTGGCACGTCCTTTGATGCTCAAAAGCAACTTCAGGCCAACGTTGAGGATGTCATCAACTCCCCAGTGGACATTCCGTCATCCATCCGCCGGTATCAGAACGTCCTCCAGAAAGCTTCCTCAAAGGTTGATTATGTGTTTAGAACGGGCCTGTACATGGCTCCGTCTGATATGAGCCTCGTCATTGGAAACGTTGTTGGATACAACAGTCTATTATCATCGCAAATGTGGAACAGCAGATCGGCAGCAATACTGATGTTAACTCGGTTCCAGTGGTTCCAGATAGAGGAAGCTTTGAGCCCCCGCCAGATACAGATATGGGAGTCCCCTCTCCAGACGTTCCAAGCGGCGTGACCAAGACCGGTCTGCGTGGGGTGCACGAGGATGAGAAAACAGCTGTTATTGTAGGCGGAATCGCAGACGACTTCATTGTTCCAGGGACAGCACGGCTGGCCTTTACAATCACGCTGACCTTGGCTGATCTTAACCGCAGTGTTGTGCAAAGCCTGGGCCGTTCCGTGGTTAAGAAAATGACAATCAAGATTTCTGGCAATGCGGTCATGTCTATTGATGAAAGCGTTGTGTATCACTGTTACCACGACTTGTGGTGGACTGCACAGGAGAGACAGGGCCTCCAGTACCAGGGCATTGACACATCAGATGACAGAAACACAACTAAGATACGAATGGGGGCAGGAGACAAGGATGAGACAGAGGAAGAGTACAAGGCCATAGCCGAAGTGTATGGTAACAGGTTCTATGTTTTGCTTGATTTTCAACTCCTCAAGAGCCACATGCCATTCTACCAGAGCGCGCTTAATGACAGACTGGAATACGAGCTCACGTTCAACAACAGTCGTGTGATTCACGCAACAGACGACACCGCTGCCAGTTACAAAATTGATGGCATCTCGCTAGAGTATGACATGGTTACCCAAACAGAGTTGGCCCGTGTAATACGCACCCAGTATACAGGTCGGCTCTCGATTCTGTATGACCGTCTTCTTCGTCACAGGAAGCTTGTATACAATAAAAGAGATACATCAACCTGAATGTGCTTGCTCGCAGCATGAAGGGCATCCTACTGCTCTTTGAAGACCCAGCCAATGCCTCATTCGCCAGGAAGACAAAGTCGTTCTACAACCCAAAGATTACAAAAGTTGAGGTGACCATTGAGGGCATCCCCAACCAACTCTATGCCAAGGGCATGCGTAGCTACCAGCAGTGGGATGAGGTGAAGAAGGCCTTTGCAGCAACGAGTAAGCGAGACCCCAGTGTAGCAATAGCTGCAAAAGACTTGTCGGACGTTTCCCTAAGAGAGTACCTAACTAGTAAGTATGCTCTGTGGCTCGACTTAAGGACGAGTGATGACGACCAGCTGCATGGTAGTGGCAGGGCCGTGGTGAATGTGTCTGAGGGTATCACCATTCAGATCACAAAAAAATCACAGGCAGCCGGCGCATTGAACGTTTATATGTTCAGCTTAACATTATAAGCACAGCTTAACATTAAAGATGGCAGGTTCGTCAGCGCAGTCTACTAACAAGGTTTTGATGAAACCGAAAACTGAGTTTACATTTCCAGATGGTCCCTGTTCGGCAATTGTTTGAGGGCAGACAGGATGTGGGAAAACCGCATTCATCCTCGACCTACTTGAAGGGCCCTTCTTCGGTGCCTTCGAGCATATTGTAATCCTCTGCCCTACCATACATTTCAATGAGGCCTATCAGACGCGGTCATGGGTGTGGGATGATTCAGAGGTCTACGTCGTTGATCCAGGGGAACGGCTCTATGACCACCTGAGGGCTTTCTACCATTGTTTTAAGGCCCTTACCAAGAAGAAAGACATGTTATCCGAACTGGCCTTTAGTGGCCGCCATGCGCAGCAAAGTGTCTGGGTCCTCACCCTAAAGTGCAACTCTGTGCTGAAGGACTAACGGAATGTGCCACAGTACGCCAACTACTAGCAAAGACCAAGCACGCAAAACTGCTGCTGAAGACTGATCAACCTACTGCATATGCCGTCGATTGAAGTGATATTGACCTTGATAGCAGCCGCTGCCTCAGTAACCAAATTAGGTTTCTTCATCTGGGTAGCGGTGCAGTATTTTGAAGCTCGAAGGCGTATACGTATATTCTTGGATCCTGATACCATTATTTATAAACTCCTTGAACAGGACACGACTAGATTAGTGGAGACAAAGTCTGGGGGAGCGGAACCTAGTTGCACAGGAAATGTAGATATGTCTTCAAAGAGTGATAGGCTTGCTGCCGTCATAGCCGGCGGTCAGGCCTGCAGTACCTTGGTTTGAACCTTACAATTGACCAGGTTGAATCAATGTCTGATGAAGAGATCATAAAGCTGTATGTGAGATACGAGGCTCGGCTAGCCGCCAGCATGACGCACACTCTAGGTCAGACACTGCAACAGCTATACTCAGGTATTGCTTGTATGTTTCTACCAATCCCAGCAGAACACCAACCAATGCTAATTACAGACCTCCAGACTGACCCGCTTGTTTGACATGCACTAAGCACTGCCACTTGTGAGCTATATCATCACTTAGGTATGTTTTTAGCTCCATTAACCGCGGCTTTAACAACAGTTAAGCACTGTCAATTTGTAAAAACAAGCACTGAATCAACAGGGGCCGGTGGAGAGGAAGACACCATTTGCGCGCTATAGTATGTGTTTAACTCCGCTATAGCATGTGCTTAACTACACTATTACAGGTGCTTAACTCCGCTATAACAGGTGCTTAACTCCGCTATAACAGGTGCTTACTAAGAGCTGTCAATTGGACAAATAAATTTAGTAAGTAAAAATGGAAGAAATGAACACGAATCAAGGGGAGACAACACCGGTGGAGATAACGTCAGTGACCACTACAATAAACGCAAAAAGTGTTGCGGCAGGATGAAAGGTTGCTGCAGCTCGAAAAGCCAATGAAAATAAGCTTCTGAGAGAGCTCCGAGAGGCTAAGGCCGCGCATACAGATGCTAAAGACGAAGCTGTTGAGCCAATATCAACGAGCAAGCCTCCGGAAAGGTGGGTGTGGCGAACATGGGCTGCCCCTTTGATTGTCAGCGGCGTTGGTCGGTATTTCAGTAGGCTTATGCCAAGCTTGCTAAGATGGCTCTGGGTGGTGATGCGCCACGTCTTGATTTCACCCCACGTGACCTGGCTATGTTGCCGATGTATCACTAGCCATGGCAACAAAGGATATGTTAATTAAACAAGGAATCTTACCAGATGATAAACTGAAGTAATGGCCACATTCGCGTTACTTGTTGGGGATGCTCTTGTTAACGGCCTTGCATTCTCTGGGAGCAACTTTTTATTCTCTAAATTATGAGGCAGCCAAGTGGACGGGGAACGTAAACGACATGATATGGCAATTGAGCAGCTTCAATCTGCTCAGACAGCATGGATCAAGAAGCGAACTGAGCAATTAGGCTTCACCAATGAGCAACTGCGCCGCCAGGGACATGCCGAGCATACTTTTCGGGATGCGGATGAGGCTATGAATGTGTACTTCCTGATTACGGGTAAAACCGTTGACCCTCTGGGCTCTGAGGCGCAGCTTTCAGACTTCTACGAGCCCTCAGATGGTGAAAAAGGGCGTGAGGTGGCGTTCATTATACTTGGTATGGCTGCGACTGGGTTGGTTGCATACAGGCTTGCCAAGTAGGTCATTTGGAGACTCGAGCGTTTACTTTGTATGGATCGTCGCATGCAGAAGATCTACTGTAGTCCTAAGGGCTACTGGAAAGGCATTACAGCTATAAAGAAGCTTGCAACAGAAGCAAGGGTTTTTGAGGAATTTGCCAGGGGGTGGCTAACAAAGCAAGCTATATGGCAAATCTCCCTGCCAGTGCCAAAACACATTCCAAGACCAAAATTTGATGTGTCTGGGCCTAATGAGGTTCACCAAGCCATCTCTTATTTCTTCCTCATGACGTTGTGAAGCGCCGGACTCACAAGTTTGCCATAACAGTGGTGGATGTGGCCTCGCACTACAAAGCGGATGAGCCATAGACTACATAAGAGGCTAAAGAGGTCGCAGGTGCACTCGAGATGATATACAAGCGAGGACCACTACATTGGCCCAAACTACTTCAGGTGGACCCCGGACGGGAGTTTATGGGCGTGTGACAGGCCCTGTAAGTATGACTATTGTACAATGCACAGGTTTAAGATTACACGGGGGATCGTAAATCGGCTTTGTGCAGAGTGCCAGAAGGGCATAAAAAATAACCTAAAATTACGTATGGATTGTGGATACGAAAGGGTTAACCACAAGTGCCTTCGTAAGAAGAAGAGGCTTGAGGGCAGTGAATTGGGTCACAGGAAGGCCCGGATGGCGACTCACGTTGAGACTGGTACGACTAAGGAAGGCGTGCTAGATAAACCTTCTCGGGCTAGGAAGACCAAGCCCCCACGTCCCCACGTTCTCCATGGTCTTGCCGAAGACGGAGTTGTTCATTAGTTTGTATAGGTCCTTCTCGAAGTCGCTGGATGCAGCCTTTTGGAGATCTGTGTTCTTCCGGATGTAGGGTTCCATCCAGGGGCTTTGGGTGAAGGATAGGGCGCGGTGGATCTTGGTGAGCCTCATCCCCAGGGCCAGATACAGTTTGAGGTTCCTGTAGTGGAGTACGTACTTCTCCTTATTCCTCAGGTTCGGGACCAGCCTCTGAACCCCGTGGCCATTGTATTCGTCAAAGAGGTTTTTCTGGTAGTCTGAGAGCCATTCGTTCTGGACTAGGAGCCACTCTGGGGCCAGGGGGTGGTCTTCGTGAAGCTCAGCTTGATACTCCAGGTCGACCTCAAGGATGTACCCAGTCTTTGCATCGTCAGGGTGGGTGTGGACTAGTCTGGATAGCGGCTCTGGCTGTCCACCTACTCAATGTTCGAGGTAGGTAGGGCCTGGCTCATTGCCCATCCATAGAGGTTGTTGGCGTCAAGGTACTGGATTTAGCTCGTGGGCTTCTCCTGGTCAAAGTCTCCTACGCAGGGGTTGTTCGCCTTGGCGTGGGGCCACGAGACCATACTAATTCCTCCATGCAGACCCTTCTTGATGAAGAGGTGTTTGTCGTAGTGGGTGAGAAGTTCGAGCTTTACGCTGTGCTCTTGATCAGAGCGTCCCACAAGAGGCCTGGGCTGGTATAGTAGTGGGCTGGCTCCAGGCCGTGTTGCTTTAGGCTGGTCTTCCGGAAGGTTTCAAACACGTCGGCCAGGAGGAGGACTTCTGTCCAGAGGTAGAGGTCGTGGTAGTCGCCCATGTTCTTGACGTGCTCCAGACCTTTTGCGCGTGGGCGTAGTCTGTGACGGATATACCCTGCTCCGAGAGCTTGCTGTAGAAGTCTTGGATGGGTGGGAGGGGAGAATCAAACTAATCCAAGCTGTCCATGAACTCGTAGGGGAAGACCCCCTTGCGCAATAATAACCCTCGCTTTGTCTGGTCTGGTTCATACTCTGCCGTCACGGTGAAGTCGTCTGGGCTGTTGGCTGAGACCAGTTTGTCGAGGGAGACCAGGAGGAACTGTGCGCTGTCTATGAAGCGGAGCTCTCCGAGGGATAGGGATATATAATTCTCCATATTGTTGGGTGTAAAGTTGATGTCCCCCTCTACCTTGCTTGTCCCCTGCATTAGGATATGGGAGTCATAGCTCCTTAGGTTGTGGTAGACCACGGGGATGGGGGTTGTCTTGGGGCTCAGCCTAAGCTTTAGATTGCAGGCGTTGTGGGCTGGCCCTCTGTACTTACCAGTAATGTGGCAGTGGTCAAGGACCTGGTCGGTTCCGAGTGGTTTGCTGCAGATGTGGCATTGGGTTGCGGTCTTGTGGACTCTTTGGTCGTCTCGGGTCATCCGCATGGGGACTTGCTTGGAGAAAACTGCTTTGATCTTTTTCTCCTCCTGCTGTAAGGCCTTGGGGAACTTCTCCACAGTGTCTTTTCCCCTGTAGACTACTGGGGACGAGGTCTTTCCATCTCATCGGACCACTATGTAGCCAAACCCGCAGCCTTGGTGTTTTGGGGTCTTCTGGGTGTTGCTCTTTTCTGGATTGAGTGCTGGCCCTGGGAGCCTTACTGTGAGTGACTCGAAGTCTGCGTAGATGACGTAGGGGGGCGGGAGTTGCTTTTGCCAGTTCTGGAAGGATAGGATGTTTTTCCCCTCCTCTGGCTTGTCTACCTGCACGGCTGTTTGGCCGACCCCTGCACACTATGGCTTGTCTAGGTTTTTAATCCAGGTGTAATGGCATACTCCATCGTCCTCGATCAGCATGAGGTTTATGCAGGTGCTGGGGTATTTGCTGATCCGGTGGACTATGACAGTTTTCCCATCCCAACCAAATACGTTAAGGCCTAGGTCAAGAGTCTTTTCGATTTTTCCGGCGTGGGAGACCGGGTAGGGGTACGCCACACCTGAGCCTTTTAGCTTATCTATGAGCCACTGGATGTTGTATTTTGAGGGCCGATGTGGATTCTGGGCAGCTGGGTAGAGGGCTGAGATGATGGACCATAGTATGCATAGGTCGTCCCGGTTCTTTAGGTTTATGATGGCCCTTTTGTTTGCCAGTGGTGGCGGTAGAGGGAGGTAGGAGCCTCCTTTGAGTGGTTGATACTTGACGATGTCGATCCAGATGGTTTTTATCGCCTCGAAGACCCATCCGGAACCTGTTGGTCCACTTCTTCAGCATCTCCTGAATTTGGAGGGCAGCTTGGGATAGAAGAGGGTCAATGTCTTCTGGATCTAGAATCACCTGCTGTTTGTTTCGTAGGACTGGCTCGACGTACTCCGTGGCACCATCTTTATCGGTCTTGTAGAGGCTTATCTTGATTGCGAACTGGGTCTTTAAGCAGCCTAAGATATTCAGCTCCTCAGCTAGAACTCTGCGCATTTTCGGTCGCACGCCTCTCTGGAAGATCAGGAGGTCTGAGGCAAGGGGGTGAACTTTGGGGACGTTCATGACCCATCATCGCAGTTGGTTCTTGATGGCCCGCTTGGTTCTCGTGAAGTTGAGGCGGGGGTGGGGACCAGTCTGGTGGTTGTACTTGGACGTGGAATTAATTTTATGGGGCTGACCTTGGACTTGGAGCCGGCGTCTTCACCACTTCAGACCAGAGATGCAGTCGTGGGGTCGGCACTGGGGGAAGTGGTCTGACTGGTTCGCTGTCCACCTTGGTCCTCATTCTTGCATAGATCTCCTTGTACTTCCTATCTAAGGCGTTTTTCTTTTCGAGTGCTGCGAGGGCGACCTTCGTACGTGGGTAGGGTGGTGGGTCGTGGCCGTGGATTTCAGTATAGTCGTCTTGGGCCTTTTGGGCGCGTGTGCTGTTGGCCGTCATTAAGCATATATAAATATAAAATGGTATATATATATATATATATATATATATATATATATATATATATATATATATGTCTTTCTCTCTCTATATATATATATTCATGTATGCATATACTGATGTATACATATATCATAATATAAATGTATATTTATATATGTGCGTGTATGTATGCATGTATGTATGTATATGTACATATAAGTTTATATAATATATGTACATTTATATATACACATATACTAAAATATATTAATACATACATATACATGATATTTATGTATATGCATGTATTTGTGTATATGTATGCATGTATGTATATATATAAACATATATAAATGTATATATATAAATATATATATATATATATATATATATATATATATATATATATATATATATATATATATATATATATATATAAACTATATATTTGTATATATGTATGCATCAGTGAGTGTGTATGCGTGTAAGTATGTATATGCATCATACAAGCTGATCAACATCAAAGCATACAATGCTGAGTCCATGTGTAATTGCCAAAATGAGACTTGCACAAGCTGCCTACTGGTGCAACACGCAAACAGCACAGGAATGCATGCGCATCTGTCCTGCAACGCTCCATCCCACTGCGATTCATTAACAAGGCACCAGCTATGCTATCTCAATGGAGACGGCAGAAGTGGAAAGAAATTATGTGACTCAAAATTGAAGCTGCTTCTACAGAATCACAAGCCGGTGCCTTTTCTTTAGCTGCTCGTTACGGTCCATGCCGCCTGCTCGGACTAAAGCTGCTCGGTTGCAGCGTCATGATGTTTACGTTCCCGCCACTTTGGGGTTTCATAACGTAGATAATATAAAGAACCTTGACAAGGGCACCTCCAGCAAGCATTGCTAAAGTGTCCATAGTTGTTGTACGAACTTGCTTCAGTGTATCGCCTGGTATAATCGCTTGTTTATGTTCGTTGTGGCGAAGGCTTCGTCGGCAACAGACTTGCTCCGGTCGCAAGGCGTGAAGTCAAGCTTTCGGGAGTACCCCACCCAGAGCTATCTTGCCGAGCTTGGCTTCCCTGTAATAGACTTGTGAGTGACTCTTGTGCTGCGACGGTCTTGTTCGTGATTAAATGTGAAAAAGAATCTGTTGAGCATCAAAAATACTAATCGCAATGTATGACGTCCCAAATGAATGACATAGATTGCGCGTGTGAAGTGTGTGAGACAGCAGAACTAGCTGTTACATCGGAAGCTTGGCATGGTGAACGTAGCGCCTGTGATACAAAGTGCCCCCACTGTAAAAATCCACTGTTTATAAAGCGAGCAATTTTACGTGGTGCGGCTGACTTGAGCAGCGCCGACAGACGAGACCGGATCAGCTGTCACCATGTCCAACGAAGGTAAAAGTTGTTGTTACTTTCACATTCTGTGTAGAATCAAGTCGTCGCGGAAACGGTAATAGATATATATATATATATATATATATATATATATATATATATATATATATATATATATATATATATATATATATATATATATATATATATATATATATATATATATATCTATATATATATATATATATATATATATATATATCTCTATATCTCTATATCTCTAGTTATCTCCTCTCTCTCTCTCTCTCGGGGAGGGAGAGAGAGTGAGGGAGAGGGAGGGAGGGAGGGACATCGTCGGAGAGTGGATGAGGGACAACGACGAAGGGAGGGAGAGGGTGACTATCGAAAGATTCGGTCAGGGAACCAAGTTAAAGTCTATCGAAATCGTGGCGAGAGGGAGAGTCGGATGAGGGACGCGCGACGAAGGGAGGGAGAGGGTGACTATCGAAAGATTCGGTCAATTACTGGACGGGCATTAAATCAACGGTTTCTTATTGACATTTTTCACTTTTTAATTAATAGAGAGGGCTCGAGGAAGAAGCATAATAAGACAGCTGTCTGCTCTAGCTCTTTTGAACCAAGTGGAGCTTACCTTCACGATGTCAACTTGATTTAACAAGTACAATTTAATAGTCAATCAGTATTATGTATCGCATTAGAGTCTCAGGAATTGCAACAACTTGTAAATATGTATAATCGTCTTAAATGCGCTAGGCGAATAACTTTTTCGACTAAATCCCAATATGGCGGCGAGATTGCGCAACGTAAGTCAGATGGAAACGGACTTGTTATGATGCTGAATAAAGGAGAGGAAAAGGCAACTAGGTCGGAAAGTTATAAGGTATAAATCTAGTATAACCTGACTCACCTGTGAAATGTATTATCAGGCAGATGATAGTATGATAAAAACTTAGCAAATTCCGCGCGGTCGTTTACGACAACGTCATTCAAGATACCGGTTGTTGACAACCACCAGAATTCGGAGTGGAATTTCGCCAAAAAGCTAAGAATTAGTCGAATATCAAGTGTTATTAAGACCTTTATTAGTTTTGCCATGTTTGAGTATGGTTGGCCGTTGAGGACATAACGTTCAACTGTTGCGCGCAATCAAATGTGTAGTTTCGCGCTACTTAATCTGCCAATCAGAGAGCACCTTTTATTGTGCGTAACTTAATTCGACCAATCCCGGCACTGGAATTAGTTGCGCGCAACTAAATCAACCAATCACAGAACAGGAATTAGTATCGCGCATCTAAATCAGCCAATCAGGGTTTTTTCGCCCAATTGTTACTCACTTGTTGTCATTATTCATGTCGGTATGTCAGATAAACAACCAATCAGAATCGACAACTTTTTTTACCAGATCGGCCAAGCTACGACTAGTGGTACATCATTTAAATTTCGCTCTCTAAGAGACTATCACTGTATCATAACGGAGACTATTGCTTATCAAATCTAGCCACAGAAGCATCTTTATATAGTGTATCATGGCAAGTCATCGCACGATACACGGTCCATCATGTACGCTTCAAGTTGTGTAGTTCAAGTATTCACCCCCAAAAATCATCAAATGCTCTGTTTTATTTAACTCAGCTGTGCGTTGGAGCGCTTGGCGGGAAGAAGACAACCGGAATGGGTCGTCTCCTTAACATATTCAAATCACACATATTGACATATTTATATGAGCATCGACGGCGCGCTTCGTAACGGGTTGAGGGATACACATGGTTAGGGTGGTTAATAAATTGTTTAAAAATGCATATGTTGTTCATTGGACCGAGCTCATTCGAACCATTCCCAAAACTAATTTCCTTTTTGGAATCGAACATCCCCTTACAAAGTTCTTCCTAAGGTACACAACTTATATGGCCTTGATTAAAATCACATTAAATATCACTAGTCTGCGTCCCAGCCAGACTGAAGAGGTTCCGCTACGCTTCTCACCCTAGAGTCTACGACAAGATAAGGTCTTAAACTGGCGCGTCCGAATGTATCATTGCACCATTTGTTATCAACCCTGGCCAAACTAGATCGGCGCCACGTTTGACCAAATTTAATTATATTAACATCGTCCCGTGTACGTTTAATACATTGTACAGGCATATGACTGAAGCTGATGAGACAACAGCAGGAAAATAACAAATGGAACCCAAAATGAAACAAGGGAAGTCCCTGTATCCACATCATTACCTTAGAAACGAGCCTCGATGAGAGATGATACTTAAACAGCCCTTGGCGATATCCACCCCAAATGTCATGAATATTTAGTGCGTTAATAAATTGTGTGCATTAGACTCCTGATTGGCTGATTTAGTTTACGGCTGGGTCTGCCTCCAATCCCGCCAGTCTTGTATACACTCACAGCCCAACATTTAGATCTTCTGTTTCTTGGCACCCTGTTCTTCAATAATTCTTTAAATTTGTCCGTTGTCGGTGGAGTGCCGAACCGACCAGCACAAGCAGCACCTCATACATTTGGTATCTGTATATGGATCCAATGGGGCAACAAGAAAAATCCCCCACATCTCCTATAGATGAACCCATCATCACAGGCAGCCTAGGCCGAATGGGGGATTAAGCAAATATTTCTCATATTTACAGGTCCCAAACAGAGCTGTTCGGAACGTTCGGTCAGTGTGCTGCTGTTGTTAGCCCCTGCTTTTTCCTTCAAGAGGTTTGAAAGGTATGCTGCTTAAACCCAGGCGCGGAGTAGTCTCATCGTGCTAGAAATAGCGGACTCACGTCATGTACTTGTTGCAGTTTGTTCTAATGAAGTTACTACCCAAAGTTGATGAAGATGGGACAAATATTAAAGATTGTATAAGCGCTCGAAAATTTCATGTCAATATTCGCTGTTTTGTCCAATTTCATCCTGCTGCTATTGAGAAAACTAAGCATTGTAGTTGTACATTCTAACATGCAGCGTATGTTTGCCAATATCCTTAGATACCTGTGGTGAAATCGATCCAATATTAACGAAGATATATGGGCTAAAGCTATTTTACTGTACACAAAAAAAATTCCACTTTTGGACCACAAATTATTTCAAATTTAACAAGCAAGTTGTCGAACTTCGGAACATCAGTTTTTTTTTTAAGTCAAAATAGCCATGAAAGCTATTGTCGCAAGTCAAAAAAAAAAAAACACTGACCTTGAAAAGTAATTCAAGGTAATTATCTCGGTCGGAATAACGTAGCCAACAAGTTTCGACAAGCTAGGTGCATTAGTTATGGAACTGTGTGGGAAAACGTACAGATGTCAAAAATGGCCGCCTACCGATGCGCACAAAGCGGACACGCATCAAACCTTGAATTGTACATGACCAAAGCTTTATCACAACATTTTATGTAATCCTCTTCTTCGTATCTTAAGAGTATGAAACTTTCTGGTAAAAAAAATACTGACAAAAACAATGTGTATTCCAACAACATAATAAGCGTGCGGCTGGTCAGGACAAGTGAACACAAGATCAAACGCGTCGAGCCGCAAAAAAAGTGTTTTGTGAAGTTTCAAACCAAAAACTGCTTTCAAAGAATGCTTCTGATTAGCTCTGGCCTTGACCCTTCTCTCCCGCGTAATTTGTTACCGTTTATAATCTTTCCTGAGTATACTGTTCCAATATCTCCGAGTTATTTCTCCAATATTTGTTCTCTTTGCTGTGTGTCAGATTCGACAGGATTCATGACCAAGGTATTAGGGCTTTTAATTTAATATCCCACACCACAAGAGAGCAAGTAAATTGTAATTTGTTAAATGTGTAAGCTGGTACTGTATCATAAGACATGTTCATATCAACAAACATCAATCAATTTACCATATCATCTCAACTTCAGATTATATTAACATATCTACCTATCATCTGAGATGAATTTAAAACAGAATTCAGACTTAAATTGTACCAATCAGCCGGGGAATTTTAGACACATGATTTGGACTGATTTTGCACATTGGTTTGTTCGGTCTTGTTGGCCAGTCAAATCACCCGTGACACACACACCAGCGCTTCCTATTTCCTCTGACGAGTTGTTGGTAGGGTTGTGGAACGTTTAAAGCCAGATATCAGAAGTACAGTCGCCACCAGGGTAACGCATTTCATGGGCCAGAGACGGACCGTCTGGTTCAAGGCCGAAGTCAACAGAAAAGTCTTTATTGAGAGAAAGGCCTCCGTTCTCGATATCCACGTCGACGATGAGCATGAAGGAGCCTTTCCTGGTACACATTGACACACACGTTATTATCATACAAAATACATATACACGCACGCACACAGCCAGGCGCGCATTCACAAACTTACAAGATTTTGTTACACAGCTAACACACACACACTAACATATATCCATTATCCGGAGCAGTGGATGCTGCTCGTACCCACGCGTACTTGTGTATCCTCTGCTACGGGAGAATGGCATGTATCCAGACAGAAATGCGAGATATTGTTGCAAACGCCTTTAAGGGCATGGATCAAAGGACCATCCAACCATAACTCGAAGCAAAATCAGTCACAAACGACTGGACCTTGAGCAGCATGAACCTCCTTACAGAGGTCAAGGGTCAACCCATGTCATGACAAAGATGAAGGGGTAGAGAGTGAACACTTTGTGGCCAAATGCAAAGGTTAAATTGTGACTTACTTGCAGAGGTCCGGGTAAAACTGTTTGTCCCAAACGCTGAAGAGGGAAGATGTGACGTACAGACGCTTACCATCCAGACTCAGCTGCAGCATCTGGGGACCTCCTTCAAGGCGCTTACCCTTAATGAAGACGGGGTCAGGTTGCCTCTGTTAGGATCAAAACAATCATTTCCGATTACATTAACACGAGGAAGGAAGCAATACTGTCATCGCTGGATTGGGATAAAACATAAGACGAAGGTGTGTACGAACCACGAACCTTTTGGTTTAAAGTCTCTATCTCTCTCACACACACACACACACACACACACACACACACACACACACACACACACTCATGCACACATCCACACACACATACACACTAATAGGTAAACGATAGACATTTGATAATATGGTCGAGATGTGAGCGCCATATCTCAAAGCGATAATGAGTGGAGCACAAAACAAGGCCCGCTTGTTCTATAACAAACTGAAGAGCAGTGTATGGACTGTAGAAGTCGTTATCTGTCTGAGCCTCTATATAACCACAAGTCGATATATCGAATAGCGCACGACCATTATAAGTCCAATGAGTGTACTCGTTTCACGAAATAATACACATCGGATGATACCTCCAATTCCTGATCTTCAATGACCTTGACATCGCGATCTGAGCATATACTTCCACCCAGGAAAATCTGGAGCAATCAAATATAGACGCATTAATACCCAGATAATGTACGCTCACCTTGGGGTAATGGGAAAGTCGATTACGAACCTGGCCGGCTAGTTTTATATTTTCCGGGTCACTGACGTCATACTGACGGATGTCTCCGTGGATCCAGTTGCTGAGGTAGAGGTATTTATCATCCAAGGAAAGCAAAATGTCGGTGATCAATCCTGTGATGGAAGCATGACCAATGGAGCCAATATATCACACTGATCGTTAAGAAGTTTACTCATTTAATCAATATCACACCACAATAGTTTTGGACAAATTTAACGCCGAACGATGGTATCGTAATTATGTTGGAATATATCACCTTAATATTCCAAAATAGCCTTATGTATGATACGTTTCTAAATTACCAAGATTTGACACGGCATTGGTTTAAACAAGAGCGGTATGTGGTATGAGAGACGTTATGATTACCGGGCATTGTAGGGAGGGCCCATCCCTCAACTTTCTTGGGCAGGATGCTAGCAGCTTTCTCGGCAGCCCAGGTTCCATCCTAACGAAATAGTTATCAAAATTTGTCAGTTATGAGTCCCACTATCATATATAGAGTAAAACCTTAACGACCAGCCTCAATTCTGCGCTAAAGACTTGTCCTTAGCGACATTGGTGTTTAGGTCGTCAGCGCTGTAGACAGATGTACTTTATAGTTCGTCAGCGCTGTTGACAGATGTACTTTATAGTTCGTCAGCGCTGTTGAGAGATGTACTTAATAGGCCGTCAGCGCTATAGACAGATGTACTTAAAAGGCCGTCAGCGCTATAGACTGATGTAATTTCTACTCAAATGTTCGCTATTTTAAGTCATGAAACCAGTATATATTTGCGCTTTACTTCTTGCAGATGTTAGAGATAATTGATGCTCACGGTTTTTTTGAAGAATCGGAAAATGGTTGAGCTAAGAGCGCATCCCACAAAACCATAGGGTTTAGAGGGATCATGCATGAAGCGGATCTCTAGCGGGATGACACCCTCGTCGCCCATGTCGACTCGCTGGACCAGTTCATGAGTGTCCCAGCGCCACACGTTCAGATGCCGACCGTAGTGACCTGCAAACACATACGCTCGTAATTTGATCTCTCAGATACAAGTACAATGTTAAGTTGCCATAGAAGTAATGTACGGGCATTGCGACCTGAGCTGTCATTGACATATAAAGATGACAAATGTATTTAGGTCCTTCGCTAAAATCCTCATACGGGGAAACCACGATCCAGCACAAGAATCTATACAGACTAATGACAATTTCTTCCTCTGCGAATATCCATTTTTGTGCCATCTATTGCGACTGTCATCAATAACGTACGCGATCAGAACAAGATAAAGATCTCATTTCTTTGAAGCACATGCTATCAAAGCTTCGAACCTTCGGCGACGTCAGCCGGGTTAAATCCCTTCTTCAGGCGGTTGGGCGTTCCCCACTCCGTGCTAATCATTACGTTATGACGAGGCTGATACCAGAAATCATAACCGAAAGGAGCAGTCTTTCCATCTTTCTCCCAGTTGCCGATCACAGAGAAATCTTCTCCGTCCAGAAGTATAAACCCACCTGTCACAAATTAATGAAGTTATTATTCATGTATGATGTGGATTTGTGGAAAGGTTTATCATTACTTAATATTATCCGGGTTAAATACAAAAATAAATTGTATAAAGTTTCGTTTGTTCGTAATGTATGCGGGATGGGGAGGCCCATGGGGGTTTCACTTACCACCAAGCAAGCGGGGTCAACATGGATTGTAGATGGAGTGGAATTTGTATTGATGGGGAGGAAATACATGATTCCTGATAGGCAAAAAGGGGGGCGTATATGCAGGTCAATATTTCCAAAATGCGAGATGCCAACCCATTCAAGACCGACAATAGGGGTCCATTGACCAGTAGAGCCAACAATGACAGTAACCGCTCCAAACCGCACAAAAAAAATTCTCTGACAGGTAGCAAATAACATCAGCCGAACATTCATGAATTGACACGGAGCTGACAACAATTTAAGGCAAATGTTTTGTGATTCATAGCATTTTCTGTCTGCACCACCGGCACTCAAATGACAACACACCCCTTACTTTTATTACATTTTGCGATTAACTATTCGACCATGAGCCCTGACTGGCCGCATTCGGTGAGAAGAAGACACAGACCTTTTCCATTGCCCTTGTCATCTCCGATGGAACTAATCATGATTTGCCCTGTTCCCAGACAGTGCGACGTATGTGGGGTCCCCAACCCCGTCTTACTGTGCACCTCCTCAGGCTCAATGATCTGCACACATCATTCAGGTTATATCGCATGCCATCAAAACTTGACAAATTTACAGGACGCTATATCAACATGGATGAAGCTTCATGCACAGTGCGCCGTGCCAGACCCTCGCATCTCAATGGCGGGTTTCCGATGCATGACAAAACAAAATACTGGCAATCATGTCGCTCGGAAACCAAACATTGGGATCCGAGAGTCGATGGACATGTAACTTTGTCATGTTTATGACCTTGTGAATTGAGGGTGCGCGCGGGTTCGCAGCTGTCTCGATTGCATATATACGATCGCTTCCGAGTGCAGGAAGCATCAACTTGGATCTCGACTTGGAGCCGTCGTCGAAACAACTGGAACAGGCGTTCCATCCCGAGTGATGAATTTCGTCGCCAACGTAAGGCATCGGCAGACGATGGACCACCTGACAAGGAAACAAGAAACAAAGCATTAAAAAACACCGGCGGTCCATAAGTTCATCAGACCGCGATATCGTACCATGACTGGTCAAATGCAAACCACAGTGCAACGAAAACCATTACTTTATTGAATCAATATTGGTAAGATAAGCTTGGTGTCTTCCACTGGGAAATTTTCCTCCGCCGCAAGAGCTATTCAATATAGGCCAGGCATATAACGGTATGTCAAATCCGTTAACACAAATCATGGAGGGAAGAAGTTGGCGAGGGAACTTACGATTGAACAATACGTTCATATCAGCATGTCGACTCGATCAACGAAAACACATGAAGCAGAAACATTTTGAACTTAAATGATGCACTTTATCATTTCACAAATCATTTTCAAATTGTACTACTGAGAATCTCTGAATTAATCCAATTTGTTTTGTACAACAAGGAATCTTCTATAAGACCAGAGAAATCGATAAAAAAACGATTGCCATTGTAGGAGCTTTGTCAAGGAAAGCGCTCAGTGCTGTGTGCATCCCTCAGTAGAAAAGCAGAGTTGTATAGATGCGACCTATAAGAGCACGTGCAAGAATAACCTCCTCTCTTCGACTCTCCCTGCAGTTATGTAGCCATTCCCCAGGATGGGGCTGAGGTTTATGAAGTCTGTTGGGGATTGATTCATTGTACTTCTGGCATTTTAGTGGAAATATTTGACGAGTGTGTGAAAGGGACTATGACCTCGTTACCACCCTGATCTGGTGCTTCCCTCGCCGCCTTCGGCACGGTAGACTGTCAATATTGTCTGCGAGCGTGAGACAGCATTATCAAATCACTTGAAGAGGGTGACTGTAAATATAATATGGTAAGTAACTGATATTCCAACCCTTTGATAGTGCCCCCCCCCCCCCCCGTCTTTATGTTTGTGAAGTCTGCACCTTTGATCACTCCCAGCCAGTTATATACTACCAGTTACCAGTGTGCATAATGCTCTTTGTCACCTGACTAAAGGTAGGTGAAGTGGGGTCAACATCGACAGTGGCTAGGTAGTCCGGCTTATCATCAGTATCTGTGTTACACCTGATACACGGCATGTAGATAAGCTTCTCACGGGGACCATTGTAGAAGGCATCCAGGGGGGACTTGTAACCCGGTCCACCTCCGCAACAACCCTTCTTCGCTCCTGCTACACACAAAGTGTAACGCTTCTTGAATCAAAATACAGATCAAAATAGCAACATCTTCACCAGAGGCGTTGTTGAAAGTAATTTTATTCTATAATTCCGAGTGACACCCGCCCTAATGTATGTTGCGTCAGCGGTGGGAAGGTACGCACCTCATGATCTTTGTTCATTGAAGCATAACATCGGCTGGGAACACTGACTGTCAATGAGTTTCCCCCCCCCCCCTTACCCCCACCCTCGCTCCGGGGACCCAGACGAGTGCCTCAAAAATACCAGCTATGTTCACAGTTATTTTTGGCCGTAGCTACGTGTGCAAATAGCCCAACATACCAAGGTCAAGTTATGTCACTTTTTACTAGGGACTGCAGCACTCCCGTACTTGGTTTGAAAAAGTAATGTGCAAATGGAAGCAGTCATGCAGGAGAATTGGGGCCAACAATGCCGACACAGACGACTAGGCTCGCCCAAGCGCCCAAAGAGATTTGCATTGGACTGCCGGCCGCTATCTTCTATGTATACATTAAAGATAGCGGCCGGTGGTCCAATGCAAATCCCTGTGCAAGCGCCTACTTACACAAGTGTCATTTATAGTACAAATCAGTGTTCTCAAGATGTATGCATGCCGCAAAAAAAATGCCGACACGGCCGACTGAGCTCGCCCAAGCGCCTACGAACACCAATGTCGTTTATAGTCCTATTCAGTGTGCTCAAGATTTATGCATGCGGCTCATATCGCCACCAGTAACAGGGTCACATTTAGAAAGCACCACTTGTTCTGTAGCGTTGCATACCTGCCTCTGCCGTACCCTACTCAGGGGGATAGTTTCGGTTCGATTTTAAGTTTTAGCAGATGAGCAGACCACTGTCTTGACATGTTTCTTCTTCGAGCCCTCTTTATACATTAAAAAAGTGTCAACCTCACCCCCGTCGATGTATGTCTGTCTGTCTGTCTGTCTGTCTGTCTGTCATATGTACATATATATATACATATATACATATATATACATATATATATATATATATATATATATATATATATATATATATATATATATATATATATATATATATATATATAGATATATATATATATATACACATAGAGATATACATATATACATATATATATATATACATATATATATAGATATATATATATATATATATATACATATATATATATATATATATATATATATATATATATATATATATATATATATATATATATATATATATATATATATATATATATCGGCTCAGCGCTCGGAAGCTTGGCATCAGGAATCGAGCTCCCGCGACTTGAAGTAGCTACATCGAGCATGTGAGACAACGAGCACCCGTGGTCGTTATACTTAGCGACCCCGCCGTACCAGATTAAGTACGTAGAATAAAAGGGGAAGTATTTAGGATGAACGCCGAGTTTTCACGGGTGGACAATGTGACAAAAATCATCACATGTAACTTGCGATTTATCTTCAGGAGGCGGTTCCACAGTTCATCACACGATGACAAGACAAGGATGCTGTCATTTTATAAGTTGTTGGTAGCAATGTCGCTGTTATTTAGACGCGTTTCGCTCCCTGGTTACTCACACGGACCGCATATATAATATGCGAACATACATTGTTTACCCCCAATAATACAATATTCGCATATGTTCGCTTTGAGCAATATAAATCCACGTAAGGGTAACCCCTCCACTTCAAGTGGACTTTGTAATTTAGCGTCCAATACGTGCATAAATATAACAAGGTATTTACCGAAAGTAGAATGAGGTTTGCAATTCTTTGCTGTTGACTGTTAAACACTGAACACAATTGACATCTGCAGATGATGCCGCCATGTCAGCTCTAAAACACGCGCCCACTCGTCAGTTGCAAAAAGTGCAGCGGGTGAGAAGTGGGGTGGAGGGGGTGGAGGGTATGCATATGCCACGGGCTTCCGAACTGTCGCTCTTGAAAAGTTCTACGGACAGTCAATCCGATTATAGTTTATCTCAGAACTGCACGTTTGACGCCGACCCGCTATCCAGTACATATTCTCGAATGTAGATAACGGCTCGGCGCTAGGAAGCTTTGACATCGGGAACCGAGCGCATGGGTCCACGATCAAATGGAAGGATACATATTCGTTCCAGTCATAAGGTTACCGTTTCCGCGACCACTTAATTCTACACAGAATGTGAAAGTAACAACAACTTTTACCTTCGTTGGACATGGTGACAGATGATCCGGTCTCGTCTGTCGGCGCTGCTCAAGTGAGCCGTACCACGTGAGGTCGCTCGCTTTATAACCAGTGGATTTTGACCGTGGGGGCACTTTGTATCACAGGCGCTACGTTTTTTTTTTTTCTTCTCCAGTCAAGGTTTTTCGGCAGTAAAAAGGATTTGTTTCAAGTTTTTTTCTACTGCAGCAGCTTAGCGGCAGGCTAACAGCAGTTCGTGTTTAAGTAGGCCAAACCTTACGTAATCGACCAGAGGCCTTGGCTGGGTTTGCATTGACTTGGGTAGGGGGGGGTCATGTCAAAACAGGCTAAACCTTACGTAATCGACCGGCGGCATTTCTCACTTTCGTCGGCTCAATATTGACTTGGCAAAGGGGTCATGTCAAAACATCTGAGCGGCAGCTTATAATAGTGCGCGTTACCAGCTATTCTCGGTCCGTGTTTATACTGTCTTTATGTCTCAGCGACAGTGTGCACTGGATGTCCCGGTGCAATCAAAGCGGGTATATATACACAAACACGCATACACGCACATATATATATATATATATATATGTATACACACGGTTTCCGATGCCAAGCTTCCGAGCGCCGAGCAGCTATCTATAAATAGCATATATATGTGTATATTTATAAGTGTGTGTGTTTATATACGTATATACATATAATTATATATATATATCTGTATATATATATATTTAGAGATATATACACATATATATATATACATACATATATATATAGACATATATATATATGATAGTTGAAAGACATATTGGTTTAGATTTTTTTTTTTTTTTTTTTTTTTTCTCCAGTCAAGGTTTTTCGGGCTTTTCTCCGGAACGGTTAAACATATCAACATGAAATTTTGGGGAATGATAGATCAAGTTGAGACACAACTGGCGATCTGTCAGTATTAGAACTTGGCCTCGTGATAATGATGTAACAGTATTTTTAGCATTCACAGTAAAAAAAACAGTAAAAAGGACGATTAGTTTCAAGGTTTTCTACTGCAGCAGCTTAGCGGCAGGCTAACAGCAGTTCGTGTTTAAGTAGGCCAAACCTTACGTAATCGACCAGAGCCTTGGCTGGGTTTGCATTGACTTGGGTAGGGGGTCATGTCAAAACAGGCCAAACCTTACGTAATCAATCAGCGGCAGCATTCATCGCTTTCGCGTGTATTGACTTGGTTTAGGGGTCATGTCAAAACATCTAAGCGGCAGCAGCTTGTGATCTTATAATAGTGCGCGTTACCAGCTATTCTCGGTCCGTGTATATACTGTCTTTATGTCTCAGCGACAGTGTGCACTGGATGTCCCGGTGCAATCAAAGCGGGTATATACACGCATACATACACGCATACACGCACATATATATATATATATATGTATACACACGGTTTTCCGATCATATATATATATACACATATATGTATATATACATATATACATATATATATATATATATACATATATATATATATATATATATATATATATATATAT
>CM067353.1:55378751-55711251 GCA_034190875.2 Urechis unicinctus | reverse complement strand
TGTACTCTACGTGGATGCCACTAGGCAGCGTGGTTGGACTATTGCAGGAAGTTGTCAATGATCCAGATGCTCTGCACGTCTTTGATGATGAGGGCCTGCAAGCTGTGGATCGTAAGGGTATAACCAAGACGCCCTCTATCTGTGTTGATGGCGGTGTATGCAGCCTCAATGGTTACCTCCATGATGTCATTAAGGACGAGCACCTCAGTGTGGTGTGTACCCGGTATCTGCATCTCGACGTTCTGCAGGGCACGGTCTTTTGGAAGGTGAAGTAAAGGCACCGGGTTGTCTGGGTAGCTCTCCTTGTGTTTCTGCAGTAGCAGCTTCAATGTTGAGTCACATAATTTCTAGTTGCTGGTGAGTCCACTGCTCCACGAACTGATTCCTGCTCAGGCAGAGGAGCAGGACATTTCGTATCTCATGGACCTTGTCGGGCGTGAGGTGAATGCGCTCCTTCAGGACTTTGAGGGCGTCGTCCTTTGTGCTGTAGTTGAAGGTGACCTCTTTGCAGTATGCCTTTTTCCAGAGGCAGTTGTGTGGCAGCTCTCCTGCGATTGGTGGTTGCTTGTCCTGGTCGCCACAGCAGATGACCTATACACCATGTGATTCTAACCAATCCAGGAAGGTTGGTGTGTGGTACTGTACAGACCTTGTCCCAGATGACAATGCGTTGGATGTATTTCATGCCTGTGCGCTCTGGTGTCCACGTGGTCTGGCCTCGCCACCTTAAGAAGCTATGATAGGTCTGGGATGGTAAGCATATTTCTCATAAATTCTTCTTTAAAAACACCAACAATACAATGGGAAGTGATCACTCTATCATCTCCATTACCAATAACCATTCAATCTCATCCCCCGTCTCCTCTCCATCACCAAAATGGATCGTTAAAAAAGCTAATTGGCCACTTTTTCAAAAACTCTGTAACCAAAAAATTACCCCTGAAATTCTATCAACAAATCCGCTTACCTCATATGAAAATTTTTACAACACTCTAATTGACATAGCTCACTCGTCCATTCCTTTCAACCCACAAAAAATTAAACAACCTCAATCCCATCCCTGGTGGAGTGATGCTTGTACTTATGCAATAAAAGAAAGAAACAAAGCTCGTAATAAATATTATCATAATAAAACCCTTGATAACAAAATTCAACTCAAAAAATCAATTGCTAAAGTCAAATACACTTTAAAAGCAAACAAAAGCTAAATACTGGCAAGATAAATGTTCATCTTTAAATTCTCCTAATCTCAAACAACTTTGGAGCACAGTTAATATTTTAAAAGGCAATCATTCTCACTCTCCAATCCCCCCTCTTCTAACAACCCATAATAATCTTTATACAAATAGCAATCAACAAATCACTAATGTTCTTGCATCTCATTTCGCAGAAACTAGCTCTAATCATAATCTACCCCCTGACTTTACTCCTGAATCCATCACCACCACTAATCTAAACAACAAATCAATGAAACTTCTCCTCTTAATGAACCTTTCACTATTCAAGAAGTAACAAACGCAGTTAACAAAACAAAAAAATACATCGCCTGGAAAAGATCTTCTAATATACCCCTTTTTTTTCTTCATCTTCCTCCTGATTCCCTTGAGGTACTCCTACAAATTTTTAACCAATTATGGCAATCCTCTACTACCCCTCCTTCTTGGAATTCTTCTATAATTATACCCATTCTAAAACCCAGTCTTAATTCGCACGATCCCTCTTCCTACCGTCCAATCAGCCTCACCTCTGTTGCCTCCAAAATTTTTGAATCTATATTAAATAACAGAATTTCCTGGCACCTTGAGCACAACAATCTATATCATCCCAATCTCACAGCTTTTCGACCCCACCATAGTACTATCGATAACATTCTTCTCCTTACTGACTCCATTAATAAAGGTCTCCTCAACAATAAAAAAACTCATGCTATTTTCCTCGATATCTCTAAAGCTTTTGACATGGTAAACAGACCCTCAATAGAAATTAAAGCCAAAACATTAGGAATTACAGGCCTTGCCCTCAATTGGATTCATAACTTCCTATCTAATAGAACCATTCAAGTTAAAGCTAACAACACCCTTTCCTCTTCACTATCCACAGACAATGGAGTACCTCAAGGTAGTGTACTATCCCCTACTCTCTTTAACATATTTATTAATGACATTCCCACCCCTAGTACTTCTTCTATTTATGCAGATGACATTACTATATGGGCTACTGGTAAACTATCATCCAGACTCACCAAATCTTTACAAAATCACCTCCTCAATATTAAAAAATGGGCCTCTAAATGGGGCGTCTCCTTTTCCCCCTCAAAATCAAAAACTGTCCACTTTGGAACTAACAAAAAACATCATCTACCCACTTTTTACTTTAACAATAAACCTATCCCTAAACACGACTCTACAAAATATCTTGGAATCATCCTCGACAAAGGTCTAACCTGGAGAGACCACATCACATATACAGTATCGAAGTGCCAAAAAATCACCAACCTCATAAGATACATCAGTGGCACTTCCTGGGGCACAAACAAATCAACATCATGCAAAATCCATTCATCACACTCATTACAATACATCCTTTATGGTGCCCCAGCTATCATCACTGCATGTAAAACTACCATCCACAAATTAGACATTGCTCAATCAGCCACTCTCAGAGCCATCACTAAATCACACCAATCTACACCTATAATTCCTCTCCAGGCTTCAACTGGTTTTCCCCCAATCCCTTTACAGCTTCTAAAATCCACCCTAAAATATCAAAAAAGATCCAAAACCCATAATCTTCCTACTCAACATATTTTTGAAGAATCTTGGCATAACAAAATTAAACATAAACGTAAACTTACCAGCAGCTCAACCCTCCCTTTCACATTATCTCATCCCATCATATCACCTCTACCTGCATACCCCTTTCCACCCTGGCATCTAATTAACCCTTTATTAAACACTGAACTAACTGACAAAGTAATTAAAGACCACCCAGCATACAATAAAAATTTAGCTCTTCAGCTCATCAGTCAACTCCCCTCAAACTCTACTCATATTTACACAGATGGCTCCAAAAATAACACAAGTACCTCCTACGCCCTAACTATCCCATCTCTAAAGTATAATAAATCCTCACGTATTCATTCCTTTTTTTCCATCTTTGTAGCTGAAGCGTTAGCCATCATAAATTCTCTTTATTTAGCTCTTCATACTAACCTTCCAAACCCTATAATCCTCACCGACTCCCTCTCAGTTGTTATTGCACTCAGAAACAAAACTCTAAATCCCTTCATCCATGAAATCAAATACCTTTCCACTCTTCTTGCTCATCACAACTATTATACCTTAATAGCCTGGATTCCTGCTCATTGCGGAATCCAGGGAAATGAAACTGCAGACTCAGAAGCCAAAAAATCTCATTCTAACCCCTTTATCCAACCCATACCCTTAGATCTAAACACACACTATTCTATCATAAATAAACACTTAATACAAACCTGGCAAGAAGAGTGGAACAACTCCTCCTCAACCTTCAAACATATTAAATCCACAATAGACTATAAACCCCATACCTTCAGTAATAACATATTTTCCGACAAGATCTTAACATTAATAGCATTAGACAACCCCCCTCTACAATACTACAAAAGTAAACACTATCGCTCCTTACATCCCAACCCTATCTGTCATTACTGCCCTTTGCCAGAAACCTCTCATCACTTCTTCTTTGAATGCCCCAATTACTCAAACCTCCGCACCCCACTCATCAACAAACTTAACGCCCTTAATTACACACTAAACATCCATAACTTGTTCCAACAAGATATCATAAAATACACCATCTCATACATTCACAATAGCAAACGTTTTGTATCGACCCTCCCCCCTTCATCAAACCCATCATAACTCTCTTACTCTTCAATCATTCTCTGTTCACCTTTTTAGTTATTTTCTTCTATCCCTCACTAAAAAAATTTTCTATCCAGGAACCCCCAAGTCCCTATAAGGACATGGTGTACTTTAGGGCCAATTTATTTCTCACTTTAATGCACTGGAGCGGCCCCCAGTGTGAGAAACCATCTATATTTTGCATCCTTCAGCACTCTAATTAGGAGCACCTCATATCATTTTTCATTATTTTAATTTCATTTTTTACTTAAAATTATTAACAATAAAAATCCAAAATCACGGGGCCTGTAAAGAACCAAACTCCTCTTTAATTTAGTCTCACTTCTATTGATCGTTTCTACATTATGATATACAATATAGATCAACTGTCTCCCTCCTCGTACAACCCACCCTACTTGGCGCCCTCTGATGGCATGTTTATACATGTTTCTTTTTTTTCTTTTTTTTTTTTTTTTTTTTTTTTTTTTTTTTTTTTTTTTTTTAGCAGTACGTGGCCTATAGTTGCCGAACTGCTTTACCGGGAAACAACAACAACAACAACGGATGGTAAGCCGCTGTTTCGCAATTACTCGGCCAGACGGTGGGTATGAAAACTATTGGATTTCCTGAATGAATAGCTCGATGGCGGGCGTGGTCTTTCCACTTCTGTCGTCTCCGTTGAGATAGCATAGCTGGTGCCTTGCTAATGAATCGCAGTGGGGTGGAGCGTTGCAGGACAGATGCTTTGACGTTGATCAGCTTGTATAATGCTGTCCCGTGGACGTTGCTGCTGTCAGCTGCTACTCTCACCACATCAGACATGTATCGCTGGTGTATGGTGACGAGGTTAATATGGGCGTTGGCCAGCATACTTGCTCGCAGGTGAGAGTACTGTGGTTATGTACCGTCGTAGTACGTGAGGATATTGCCCAGGGGGCTCTTTTGTAGAGCCCCCACCAGGGTGCCACTCAGCAGGATATCTCTGACAAGGCAGTCGAGCTCACCTTGGTTTGTCTTAAGTCTGCGAGTGAGACTTTTAGAGACAGCCGTGCTACTTTGCGTAAATTTGCATATTACACTACAGCCCTGACCACCTCCTGTTATCTGGTTATTGCCGAGTGAAACAATTTCCTCGCTCACCTGCTAGTGGACAAGGCGACCGGACTCGACTAGGTAGGACAGTGACACAGTTGGGGCTGGTTATTTATTTATCACTTGACGAATCTGTAGTATAATTACACAATTGGGTAATGTGATTTACTGGTCGTCGAATTCACGACGCGATTCTATCGTAATTAGATAACGGCTCGTGTCAAATGATTTGATTAATGAGTCATCGTGAGCTGCGTCCACAAGACGATAAAGATTACTCATGCGTATATTAACTCTGTGCGTCGTTCGATTTCATAACCTCCTCAGGTATTACGCCATCATTTTGACACCTGAGCAAACGCGACAAAGGAGCACTCTCTCGGGGTGTTTCTATTCATTTGACATTCGTCTTCTGTCAATGACAGATAAGTTACACCTCATGTCAACGACCGGTCAACATTTGTGTATAGAGAGGCGAACCCCCAGAGTCGAGGGATGTAGACTACGTCCAACCTTTACCTCTCATTTTAACAGTGAAAGAGGCATAGATAGTAGCCCAAAAGACCAACGTCAGGTTCTATTTATCACCTTGTCGGTCCAACAGTAGTCAAGGTCCCCTAGCCTGATGGCTGCGGGCGCTGTTTATATGTTACTGATATTCAATAGTCTCGCCTTCAGGTCTAGGAGACCTTAATATATTGAACTGGACAGGCATCCCAGATTTGGGATGCTCCAATCACAAGCCGTGTCTCTCGGTCACTCTCGGGTACTTTTGAGTCGTTGTCTCTCATTGGTTAGTTCTACAAGTTCCGAAGAACTTATCCATCCGTACGAGTGATTTTTATGAGCCGGGCACATATTCTAAAACACTCCGATTTGTTGTTTCACGCTGAGTGGCACCGTTAATCACACAGTCGGCAAGAGAAGCAGACACACAACTGGTTCTTTTTAACTGACTATTACGTAAACATACTATCGTACAGCTAGGCGATTAAAGCGCTTGTTGTGGTGTCAATTTGAACTTTTGAGACGCCCCATAATTCCAGAAGACATTTAATGTGTTCTCATTGGACGCAGACCACTACAATGTCCATGACGTCACATAGAACCGAGGGTGCGTATCACAAGCCAGACACGCGCAATTAAGGTCAATCCGGGTCACAACATTTGCGTTGATTGGTCACGAAGATTAACGAACGTGTCTAATGAATATTCGGACGCGCCAGTTTAAGACCTTATCTTTTCGTAGACTCTAGGGCGAGAAGCGTAGCGGAACCCCTGGAGTCTGGGACGCAGACTAGTCCAACAGTTTAACCTAAATTTTTTGGTCGATGCATTCGATCAACACAGAACTCACCACTTTTTTCACGAAATATGCATGTTCTGACGAGTTTCGGGCGATCAGTGTCGAAAGTTATTATCCTATTCGGTTCGAGATAATGTTTCATATTCCTATCGTCTGCGGAAAACTATATTTTCGATAACTTTCCAAGTTTACTGTGATATTTTCTTCCGAAATACAAGCGCGGAGGACGATATCCCAGACAGCCCCAGAAACTTCCGATGTAAATAAGGCGGTGAGGCAAAAACTATAGCTGATAATTCCTGTCGCCTTTTCCCCAGGTTTTCGTTGCTTTCTTCGTGATTCGGTGTGATATTTGTGCGACAGTGAATGTTAGTGGCCTTTTCTACATGTTAGACAAGGTCATTTTAGCTTTTAGCTTCGTGCCACAAATAGTCCCTGTGAACCCGCGTCTTTTGAGTAGTCTCGCCTATGTTCCAATTGGTGAATCCTCCCGCTGGTCAGTTTCCGTCGCCTCGCCGCCATGTTGCCAAGTCTGGCTCAGATATTACATTTGGTGTGTTTTAGGCCAAAATACTTATTCACAGGATACTGTTGTTGCTGAAATTCAGCTTAAGGTCCTATAAATGTTTGGTGAGTTGATTTTATTAGCTAAAACTAGGTAAAGCAGCGAACTCTTAATGATTCCGTTGACTTATGCCGGGAATATGCGTTGGACGCCAGAACTAAGAGGGAGTGCATGCATCACTCCCGTACTTAGTTCGAAAGAGCTAATAGATAGTAATGTTGCAGGATATTTGTTTCATGACTTGGAAGATTATTGTACCTTACCAGAGGAACAAAATAACGACATATATTGGTTAATTAAGAATTGAATTGTGGGCGGACCATAAATTATTTTTCGTCGTAATCACGAAAAGGGAATTTTTTTCATCGCGCAAGAAGTTGTGTGAAGGAATTATTGTAACTACGGGCGTTGTCTCAACCCATGCCAACCAACTTTCCTATACGACGACACGCACCTGATTTCAAACCAGTACAGACCCAAAAACGTGGCGTAGCAGACAAATGGTTGGCTTGGATAGCACATAACTCACAAAACCGATAACAACACCGACTAAACAGAGACGAAAATCGATTAGGAGCCCGGTGAATACCCGTAGATGGTTGGGGCGAAGAATTTCAAACAGTTTATCAGTTTCACAGATGTGCATGGTGTGCTTGTCGTGTCTGAAATTGACCCATAGCCACGTTAATGGAAAACTGAGTGACTTACGTGCCGAAACAGAAAGAAATACCCAGTATTTGAGAGGGTTAGGCTATAGTGTTGTAGATGATTGGGGATGTTAATGAGCGAACAAACGTAAAACAGACCCTCAGATTAGCTCTTTGAACCAAGTGGAGCTTGCGCTCCCTCAAGGTAGTACTCGATCGACTGTTGGTCTGTTGGGCTACCTCAGATCAAAGCTTTTACGTACATTCTACCTCGACCATCACGGGCCTCTTTGACGGAAGAACACCCCCCTGTGGGTCCGGGGATAGAATAGGCCCGCTGTATCCTCCTGCATGTCGTAAAAGGCGACTAATAGGGGGCAACCTGTTGGCCGTGGGTTGCGACTCGTGTCGGTGGGCAATGGGTTCCTGGTGGTTGAGCGGAGTGGTCCTTGCGAGGACCATATCTGCAACACACCACTTGGCCCGGATTTCGCCTAGACGAGAGGCTAGAATTGCCTGGTCAAGTTAATCGACTGGTGGTGAATTGCCCTAGGATAATCGTATCCACTTTTATCTTTTACATCTCCATTTTCATTTATCCCAGAAGGCGGCTGCTTAATCAGGTCAATCTTTTCTATAAACTTTTCTTGGCACCATATAACACATGAGTGTTGGTGTGCCGTTAAAGTCTATACTTACCTTACTTTACCTTACCTTTGACGGAAGAACAGATTATAGCCGGTATACGGGACGGAACCTTTTTTGGAATGGCCAAAGTAGCCATACACGTACCAGAAACTCTTAAAGACTGTTTTAGTGAAACGACCCCTATATTCTAAAACATAGAACTGACACCAGATGAAATCGGACCCTTCATGCAATACTTTGCTGAACTACGGGACATTATGAAAGTGAGTAAACAAGGGTTAAAGTTTATAGGGACTGGGGGGTCACAAGGTCATCATATCACCATCGAAATACATGTAGTGGTGTTTTTCATCTGCTGCCCAGTGTATTATAAGTCTTACCCACGAAGGAATAGAAAAGGAAGAGGTACTTACTCTTATAGAGCCACCTATTACTTTGAATGTTATTTTGAAGAAAAAAAACCAAAGTCACCTCCTCGCAATTTTCAGAGACGCGTGCATTTTTTTTTCCAGTTTGTAAATATTTACGCCAATAAACTGATATATAAATATCGACAATTCAAATAAATATTTACGTAGCATTTTCTTTTGCAATTATTTTGTCATAAATTACAATATGTGTTTCAGTCATAATTTGTAAAATGATTGTGTAATATCGAAATCGACCGACACCCAGAATTGATAATGATATACGCAAGAGTAATCTTTATCGCTTTGGGGACGCAACTAACAACGACTCATTTATCAATTCGTTAAGACACGAGCCGTTACCATATACGAAAGAAGCGCATCTTAATTCGACAATCAGTAAATCACATTACCCACTTGTGCAATTATACCACAGATTCGTCAATTGAGATTAACAACACAAACACCGGTATAACATTTATTTATATTTATTTCTAACTAATTAATGAGTCTACTATCTTCTTCCTTCAACCAAAACTAAATTATTATATTTTTTTAATCTCTAAGAATTAGAAAAAAACTGTTCAAAAGAATCTTAAGCTTTTTTGTACTCACGGTATGTATGATGCGACTGAATACAAAGCAATATATACTTACAACAAATATAAAAGACAATGAATCTATACTACGATGTAGCGTGTTTAAAACGAATACTCACAGCAGAGGGTAGGCAGTTTCGAGGAACCCCTCCTTCAAAATCACCTTGACCCAGTTGGTAGGAGCCGAGATAAATCCTAGACATTCGCCAATGTCACCCACTACACTCTCTAACTGTTTGTAGTAAAAAACATTTGATTGAATACCCCCGTTGTTCTTCCATAACTGGTTTGGTAATAGTTTTGTCACCAGATCTGGATAATTCCATGTACAAAATTTTGATTTTGGAAATAATATGGTGTCTATATATGTTCCATAATTATTGTTCTGGCACATAATTTCCGATGAAAACTTTTTTTCAAATAAACCCACCAACCGCTATTAGTAACCCATAACTCCACCCCTAAAATCTGACAATTGCATTCAACAGCAAGCTAAATTCCCAATGAGAGTTAGATAGCACATCAGTAATTGAATAATGCTAAGGTATTAATTTTTATTCACGTGCAAACTTAAGTCAAAATTAGAATTTGATACCAGTTTTCTTCAAACTGTTAAATACAATCTTACTGACAGAACCGTATGCCAAACAAATGAATAGAATTTCTCAACATCAGTAACCGATTCAAAGATCGAGTTAATAATCACTTCAGCATAATTACAATAGAACCAGGTGAAACTCACGTCGTCAAGTCTCGCTATCCAGTACTTTGATATAGTGATGTTTAGGGTCATATTATCTTAATAGAAAATAATGGCAGTATCAAAATAGTTAACTTTTCTGCGAGTAGGGAATAAACACTATTATTTTTTCATATAATATTTGTTGCATTAGTTACCTTTTTTTCGTGGAATTTATCCAATTAGGGTGGCCTTACAGAAACCTTATCTCCAATTAAAGAAAAGTTTAACGACCCTTAAATTTTGACAATATAATAAAACAACAGCACCATGGACAGACAAATCCAATTGCTAACATTCAAAAGTTATGTATTCATCATTATATTGGCGTAAATATGTACAAACTGGGAAAATATATAATTTTGTGACGGAGTCACGAATCCAGTCAAAGGGTATAAAACTATCAAAATTGTTTCTTACCATACAAGTTGATAAGGCGAGGTATACCACTAACAATGCCATTGTCATTTACAATTTACATGAGGTAAGTATATAGAGCAAAAAGATTAAGAATATATGCTATTGATAAGAGGTTATGATATGTGATTACTAATTACATTGATGAGACATGTGATAAACTATTATTCAATGTTCAATACGCAGAAGAATACAAAGTGGAAGTAATTAGTACAGGATATGAGATATAAGATTGCATTTTGATGGGCAGATATAATAAGAATAAGATTTGACTAAGACCATTGAGATTTGTTATTTTGCGTCCAAAACGGTTGATTGAGTGCAAAAGCATTGCACATACCATTTATTGTTTGTATAACTAAAAGAGATCCTCAATTAACATTGTGCCATCGGTCTATAAGATAATTCTTGTATAGCACATGACAATGAAACCGCTTATGAATGCCTGGGCGTAATATCACTAGGAATATCGTGTCAATTGTGATTAGGTAAAATAGATCTACACAAGATAAGGATTATTACCTAATTTTGTAGCTAGGATCAAAAGGGGCCTTCACATTCTAGGGTTTCCGTCACGGCCGTCAGGCGGCGATACTGATTTTCCACCGGAAATAGGGGCATGTTTTCCCAAAACGCAAACGCAATACACGACGCGGAACATAGAGATTTAAGCTGTGGTGAATATTCGTCGTTTTATGTATGAGTTTGGAGAAATTGTTTAGAAATATCGTTCTATAGACTATATAGACTGCGCGGAAGCAACCATAGTGGACTGCAACACCGATGTTCGCAACAAAACGAAAAAAACACCCGTAGATAACAGTAAAGTTTCCGTCAGTTGTATTACTGATTTGACAAGTATATAGAGTGTGCAATTGCGATTGACATTTTTCAAAATTATCAAGGCGACAAGCCGTGCGACGACATGTCTCTTCATCAGGCGTTAATGCTGGATTAGACTTTGCATTGGTATTGAAGTCAGCCACTGCAAACATCATGGTAACAACATGTGTGCAACCACCATCATCTCTGCCAAGAAAGATGAGAAAATAAATAAACTTTTTTTACTCTATTCCACCAAACGACAAGGCCAGAACAAACAAAACAAAAGTTAATATAGTACAAGCAAGTCTTCATAGGTTTTAATACATATTAATGAGATGTGTGACATATCTGTATTCAAATTTCTTAAGTTGAATATTCTAATTATATAAATTAAGAATAACCCTGTGCACTCACATCCAGTAGACTCTGTGGTACCAGATGGGTACATTGTATGGTTGCTCGGACTGGGACTTCTCCCTAACACATTTCCCCCTCAGATAACACCTACAATGATTCAGGGATTTATATTCAACTGCATGTATGTGTCTGTTGAGAAACAGCTGATATCCCCTTCCTCTTCCAAATGATACCTACCTGCTAGGACTCAATTTGCATTTGGTCATCAAATGAATAAGACCGTAAACCTCAGTAAGCTCAGGTGCATTTGACATGTCGGCCTGCCATGCAGAAAGTTGACTTGCTGACCATCTATACTAATAGCTCTTCATTCGTTGTAAATATTCTCTCCATCATCTTCCCCGACCAAGTCCACAATATTTACGGTGCTGCAGGCATTTCTTACTAATTCTACGAGCTCAGTTTTCTTATAACTCGAGCAAGGGGTTCCCCTAACTTTGAGGAAAGTTTTCAGCTGGGGTACTTTCCACTAAGAAGGGGACAGTGATGACATGGTGGAGCAACAGTCACGCACGCTAACTTCGAAATGATATTGGGTGAATGCTGATGTTCGCAGAATACTCTCCAGACGACTGGCGATGAATGTATATTCACTATTTTATGATAATCACTAGGATCACCATTTTATGTTAATCTCTGTGTTTCAAATGTGCGCTTTGCGACGTGACAGCGTTCAGATGAACTTAAAAGAAGTTCAGAATACGCTTGACACCTTCGGCGACGTCTTTGATGTCCTTAACAGCCATAGAAACATGCAACAAGAATGCGCGCAACAACGCAGGCACTTAAAACAGCAACTGGTAAAGTGCAAACAAAGCGTTGACAGCTTGACAGGCAGAGAAACATGCCCCCAGTTCCGGTAAAAATCGCTATGCGCGACGGTGGCCCTCCTAGCGGCCGCAACGGAAACACGAGAATGTGAAGACCCCTAATAGATACTCCGCCATGTTGAGGCTTTAGGTTTTCATCTCCGCTGCTTAATGATTAATGAACAAGCCTAGTCCAAGTTCTTTTTAACTTGAATATCATAAATTTAAAACGGAATTATTCGGCCGGTGACGTCACGTTCGCTGCTCGATGTTTGCTGATCACGAAAGTCAACAAACTTCGCCATTTTTGCACGGCTCGTTGATGGTTTATAAAAAGTTTGGACTATGCCTTATTGTTGTGCGGTTGGGTGTAGAAACGACGAGAGGTCGGGTGAGTAAAGGCGAAGAGGAAGGATTGGAAGCCGACCAAAACAACTGTCCTTTGCTCCGACCGCTTTGAGAGGGACGCCTATGAACAGATGAAACAGACCCCGAGCTGCTCAGAAGTCTGGGCTTTTCAAAACAACCTAGGCTTCGCCAAGATGTCATGCCAACGATTTTCAATTGCATGGGTGTGAATCGGTGTCGAGTGAAACGTCTAGGTGCATTTGAGAAAAGACGACGTCAACAGGTAAGATAGCTAGGACCATTCAATTTTCTTACACGCTAACACAGTCATGCTTTTGCCTTTGTGTTTGATTGACAGCAAAGTTTATTTCTTATATGAATAATCATACGACCCAAATGCCGTGTTAAGGCTAAGGCATTACTGGTGAAGTAAGGCCCCATGGCTCGCTAACAGGTGACGTGTTTCAATGTGATCTCAAAAAGCTTGCATGGTAATTGGTATTGCCTGTATATTGTTTAGGGATTTGGATACACTACATACTGTTTTAATTGGTCCATTTACATGAAGAGTACTACTTATGTCATAGGACAAATAAGACACAGTCTGTATATAGATATATATTGATAAAGGTGATTTTGATCCCTATTTTGGGAAATATCATAGGTGTACAACTGGTCGACACTGAAACACATGTTGCCTCTGTATGTAGGTGCCACACAGTATCTTGTATTTAATGTTCATTTATTAAGGATCAAAGCCACACAAGGGAATGGAACTTATTGTTACAAGCAAACACCTTCTTAAAGACATCGGCAGATTATCTCGGTCTGAGCAGACTTCAAGTGTAGAATCATTCCACAAGGTGGCGATCTTCTTCGCGCCCAAGAGTGTACATTTTCCCTTTGCCACTATGGAAGCAAGGTAATTTAATTAAGCTTTGCTGTAACTGTAGTGTGGTATATATTGCAAATACCTGATGAAAACATGGGTTTGTGCTGGTGCTTATAAAGTTGTGACATGCTGGTGTATTCTGAGCTCATGTAGGCATGCCAGACCACCAGGCTATAACTGCTACTGTTGGTGCTTTACTTCCAGATTACTCCAAAACTCATGCAGTCATTCAACAAGGCCAGTCACAATGGGGAGTGTCATATCCAAAGTCCAGACAGGGGGATCTAGTGGTGAAGCCTGTCAAAGTTTCCATCACTTTTGGTTGGTATATATCACAGGATTTGTTGTTCAATATGTGTAAATATGAGTTAGACAATAATGTAATGCTGGCATTTATTATGATAAACGATTCTCCGCTGTGCCCATAGGGTTGCCATTTATCAATGTAGGTATTAAACTGGCACAAAAGACCAAGCATTCCATTTAATGATTCAAGACAATTTATTACTAATCTTTTATTACTTGGTTATGTTTCAGATTATTTCGACAACCTCATTGCAGAAGTATTTGTGCTACGTGAGATATATCCCAGTTACAGACTAGCTAAAGTTATTTCGGCAGAAAGGAGTGTTCCACCCCCTTTTGCTGCTCAATTTGAGAAGCCAGCAAAGGACATCCTTGTGGGAGCACACCGATGCCGATTCAATCCTACAAAGAAAATGTCCTCAGTTCCTTTCTAGGTATCCTCTGTAAAGGCCATCTGGGTCTGGGAATGTAGATCGTATTTTGTTTATGCCACATGATGGCATACTTTTCTGTTATGTCTACCTAATCTGTGCCACACCCAGTAGATGAAACGGCAATAGGCCAAATATCTGAACAACCTGGAGCCAAAAAGAATTGATTATTTCTAAGGGAAATAGGAAAATAATTTTTTTTAACTCAGTTTTTTGTAAACTATTTACTCCAGATATAAATGTATTGCTTTGCTGTTTGTTGTCATGTGCCTAAGTAGCATTGAACATGATTACCAAATGTATTGCAATACATGGTCACTTGGGATACACATTGTCCATGGTTTTATAATTGACCAATCCCAGAAGTAGTTGTGTCTTATATGTGCTTCAATAAAGGCATAACTTACTCATTTGTGTTAACACCATCCCCTATAGGTCCATCGATCTGTATGTATTCGAATTAAGATGGAAGCAAGACGTAACGATCCAAGACTTGAACCCTGGATGCTCAGTCATATATGGCCACTCTTCCATTGTAGCCAGAGTCTTCGGGCAATCTTGACAACGAACACATTCCCGCGATGTGGCCATCTCATCGCAGTTATGACAGCTACACCTGCAAGGTTGCCCAAATTAGCCACATTGAACTCCAAGTTAGATCAATCACATAACAAAAGCTGACCCAGCGGTCAATGTTTGTCGATGATTCACACATTTTTCTGAGCATTTTGAATTTTTTTGTGAGCAAAAGAGTACACTTAGATATGCAGGGGTCGAAAGAGCAGGGGCATGCAGTTCTGTGGTAACAAAATTTATCAAGGGCCCAAAGAAGTATATTCACAGGGGCTCTGGTAAATTTATACAGTCTAATTAAATACTTAGTTAGGCGGGGGGGATGGTAATTACTTTCCACATATTTCAATCATAGGCAATCAGTGCTTGCAATTTATGGTATATATATATATATATATATATATATATATATATATATATATATATATATATATATATATATATATATATATATATATATATATATATATATATATATATATATATATATATATATATATATATTATCATACATGTCGTTGTCGCTCGGGGAACGCGCTGGGTGAATTAATTGACTTGGGTGTGTAGGCCAGATAGTCCCCATTACACGGAAATGTTATTTCTACCGGTGCTAATCCATTTCGATATTTAGACTTATAGAGACGAAAAATGTCTACGCACCACACTTCCATAGGCTTGAAAGTCAAAGCGTCTTTTTTACATTTATTTTCCGAATCGAATCCGTTTCTGAGCTCCCAGCCTCAGTATCTGACTCGGTCGTTATTCCGTCTCCACGCAATCGTGTGGGCTCAAATAAATATCCACGGACATCAGGAGTCCTCATTTCACCTAAAGAGGTTTTATAATCTTCAACTTATGACGACATGATCGTAGATACCAATTAGTAGGCAGGAAAGTTACAGGGGAAAAATTGCGGATCGCATAATTTTTCTCGGCTTACGAAATTCCGTAGTCAAGGTCCCCCAGCCTGATGGCTGCGGGCGCTGTTTACATGTTACTGATATTCAATAGTCTCGCCTTCAGGTCTGGGAGACCATAATGTCTTGAACTGGACAGGCATCCCAGATTTGGGATGCTCCAATCACAAGCCGTGTCTCTCGGTCTCTCTCGGTACTTTTGAGTCGTTGTCTCTCATTGGTCTATTCTACAAGTTCCGAAGAACTTGTCCAACCGGCCGAGTGATTTTTATGAGCCGGGCACACATTCTACAACAACACTCCGATTTGTTGTTTCACGCTGAGTGGCACCGTTTATCACACAGTCGACGAGGAAGCAGACACACAGCTGGTTCTTTTTAACTGACTATCACGTAAACATACTATCGTGCAGCTACGCGATAAAAGCGCTGGTTGTAGTTCCAATTTGAACTTTTGAGACGCCGATAGTTCCAGAAGACCTTCAATGTGTTCTCATTGGATGCAGACCACTACAATGTCCATGACGTCACATGGAACCGAAGGGTGCGTATCACAAGCCAGTTTCATGAGCCAGGCGCAATTAAGGTCAATCCGGGTCACAACCTTTGTGTTGATTGGTCACGAAGATCAACGAACGTGTCTAATGAATATTCGGACGCGCCACTTTTAGACCTTGTCTGGCCGTAGACTCTAGGGCGAGAAGCGTAGCGGAACCCCTAGAGTCTGGGACGCAGACTAGAAATTCCGCCTTAGAAATTTGTTTTGGGACGACCAGCAAACGTGACGTCACGCGACCTGCCTCCTAGAGACCAACTGGTGCAAAATGGACTCGTGGAATTCAATCGGAATTAAACCCGAGTAGCACTTTCTCAGGGGATTTATGTCCACCGTACTTGAAAGAATGATAAATTATCTGCCGTGGTTAGATTAAAAGACATTTTCCTACATTTTGAAACATACAAATCGGATATGCCAAAACGTTAGTTTTGATCTTTAAGGAGAAGCCAAAGAGCAAGTTACTTGTCGACCTGCGGGTTAGCTTATAAACGCCAGTGGCTAATTACCTAGGCTTTTGAGTAATTACGTTAATAGGTGTTGAGTGACCTACCTGCGTAACCTACCGGTCTTTCGCTACCTTCGTCGTCCACCTGAGCTAAACAATGACCTATAGCAGATGTAGAAGCGTCAGTGTATAAAACAAAGGGTTTAGAGAAATATGGGTAGGCGAGTAAGGGGCTCAGAGGTTAGAGTGTGTTTTAGTGCATCAAAACATAATTGGCATTCAGTTGACCAATCGAATTTTTTAGTTAACGCATTTAGCGACGTCAGCTGCGTTTGGTGTGAATTTCCTGAAAAAATTCACTAAACCTAAAAATGACCGCACACCTTAGACGTTTGTCGGTTCAGGGTATGGCTCATCGCTTGGCTGGACGCCTGGATGCGAGAGCTCAGAGGTGGCTAATACATCGAGCTGCCAGAAGTAGCAAAGACCCACAAAGGACGTCAAAGTACGATAAGAATTATGGCCCTAGAATATGTGGGTATCGATGCCCCCATGTTGGTATCCCAGATCGGAAAGGTCGAGAAACCTAGCTTTGAATGTATTCGGGTGGTATAAGGGAGTGACATGTCAACAAACCACCTGTCGACATTCCCCTCACTAACCTCATGTTGATCGAGAAGGTCGCTATACATGGATCAAAGACCTGAACACGAGCACCGCAAGTACTTTTGTGAGCGTTGCCTACGCAGCTTCTCCAGAGAAGCTCACTAGCCAGAATGCAAAGGAATAGGTCAAACAGCAGTTCGGGTAGAAATGCCAGAGGAGGAAAACAAGCAAAACTGGCTCAAGCAGCTTCCGGGCACCCCCAGTCAAACTTGAGGCACCCACAGTCAAACTTCAATGCCCTGCACTAGAACCAATTAAGAGCAACACCCAGAAGACAGAGCAACATGCTGTAAAGTCTGACATGAGCTGTGAAACCCTTTACCTGTTTACAGATAAGGACAGGTCACGGTGATCCGCGCCTCTATTGTTATAAACAGACGTGCCAGACACCTCGGTCCTTGCACTTGTGGAAGTGGTAGTCATCAAAGTTTAGTAGCCAGTTACATGGAGGGGAGATAAACAAATGTCATCGTGCACATAGTTAACCCCTCTGATGAAAGTGCCGCGGAATGGAATGATCGCTACTCACGGTCACATGTAGCTTATTATGTGATAATATTATACCTCAGTAGCACTGGAATGTCGAATGCACTACACCTTCTTTGACGATTGAAAATTTATGATGCACATAATGATGTTGAGAGGAGGAACGTGCTGATTTTGATGGAAAGTTAATGATGCGTGTAATGATGTTAAGCGGAGGAATGTGCGGTCACAGAGAAATATAGGGAGGCAGAAGCAAGCTTCATATTGGGCGTTCATACCGCCATAGAAGACGTGGGTACATGGGCAATATTAGATGGGCTGCCATTCCGAGAGCTAGTGCGGTGTGAAGGAGTGGTTAACAAAAGCTCTGAAAGGCTCTGCGAAACTACATTTTCCCGCTCTCATCAATCACAGTGACGTCAGTCCAGTATTCCCTAGTGATTTTTGTTTATCTCACGGTAGCGCCACCAAGCGATGGCTGTGTGTTATAATGCATTAGGGAAGCGATCACCACAGAGCCACTCGAAGTGAACCCTTTAGCGAGGCTATGAACTGTTTGGTATCATTGGCAGTGGTGTCAAAAGAGTACGTTATGTAGTGACTAGATCGGAGACCTGGAAGGCATGATTTGTTTTACTGATTGAGCTATATTTTGGGAGAGGGATCGGAGTCATAGCGACTTGGCATTCCTCATGTCTGAATGATCGACCAAGGTCATGTATTACACTTGGCCTTATTCTGGATAGGGGTGTGCCGCGGGACCTCGAAAACCCGTACCCGTCGTACAAGGTCAAAATGGCCAAAAGCATACCCCTTCGTACAAGGTATTATGCGAATGTATAACCCGTCGTACAGATTGAAGCTGAAAAACATACCCCGTCGTACAAGTATGAGGCCCAAAAACCCGTCGTACAAGTCGAGGGGCTGAAAAAACATACCCCATCGCGCGACACATACATACTACCTCTGTACACTCAAGTGAACCCCACCACCCCCCCAACCCGGATTACATCAAGGTATATGAATAGGTTACTCATTGTTTACACAGTATATCAATGGGTACATTTTCTAAAGATTTGGTATATCAATGGGTCCATTATCTTCACTTTGAGTTAGTGTAGATATGTTTTTTGACCCCATGGAGGCTCATCCTTACACTTCCTCTAGGGGAACAGGCAGCAGGTGAAGCCAACACAGTGGTGACAAGTGCAGAGCAAGAATCTCAGATTATGCCCATATTCATTTATTGTGCAATATTTATATGGATATATACATATATATGAAATTTGGAAATTTCCATATTTGTTCTGACACTCAACAAGACATACAACAGCATGGAGAATAGTAATGTTACCAACACAGTTGTGGTTGACACTTAACTTTGTACAGTATTCAACAATGAAAAACAACGGTAACAAGCGCCAGACAGTGTAACAAATATAACCCAAAATTACAAAATTATAACACATATTTAATATATATATATGTACATGTGTTATTTCACTAACAGCTTTTTAATAACAAGATATTAAATTCTGATAGTTTTATCATCAAAACAGTTATGCAAAAAGATTAGGAGTTTACATAACAGTTACCACTGTAACAAAGAATGACAAAAATGCCTTAAACATGTACAAAATTAACAAAATATAACTGATAGTAAACTAATCTACAACTTTGGTGATTCAAGACGCAAATATCTTCATACAAAGCATTTTTTGCAGTAGCATTACAAGACAATTACCCCATCAACCCCCATAATTCCCAGCATGATATCAATCATGAAATGTTTCTCTCATGGATACCATGCCAAACATTTATAATTTTTTTTTAAAAATCTACCCGAATGGTGTAAATTCTGTGCCGACAAGCACACGCAATAGTATTTTGCAGTATCTAATTGTTTCACTCCGATGCTTTTTTTCCTTACCACATAAAACATTGAATTTTCATTCATTATAGATGAACAGAGAAAGATGAACTATTGTGGCCTTAATAAAGAGGACCCTGCTGGGGCCAACTCACTCCCAGGATACTGACACTTCCATACATTACAGCTCCTTTATATTTATCACTCACAGAACTTCCATTTAAATATTCACAAGAGCTATGGTTGGCTTTAGTTAATAAATGAGCACTTTTCTTGAAAACTGCCCCTCCTCTCATTGAGTATGACATCTCAGAGACGACCCTGTGCACTACAGTGCAAGTACGACCAAGCATTTAGTGGAGCAGCAAAGATGACCGACATGTCACAGCAAACCAACCACACAAGTCTTCCCGTCCCAATCAAGCAATACCACTGACAACAACGCTACATCCGGTTACAAATCAGCCCGAAACAGTTCATCACTTACAACATCATGATTGAGGACTGTTCAAATGACTTTTGCATTGTATTTGACTATGTGACCAAAGAATAAAATAGCCTTGTCTATATCATGAAGAACACAACGACTTACTAGACATACGACCTGCAATTGACCGGCCCATCGGAACAATGTAACATACGAGGAAAACAACAACAACAACAACATGGTTGTAACTAGAGTCCTCCCTAAGCACAGCCAAAAATACAAATGTATTTGGTATAAAACTACAATGACTGTGACTTATGCATGGACTAAACAGAGATTAAATGGAATACATACTTGTGGTTATATACATATGACATCTTCTTCATCTAATGTACTGATCACCCCACCTGAAGCCCCCCCGCTATCTACATACTCCACGCACCTCAAAGGCAACAACCGGCCTTGTTTCTATCAAGCTCTACCGACCTAACCAGTACCAAAATCTACCTCCACTCAAGCAAGGAGAAAACAACTTGCATTGGGGCGTTTGCATGGTTCAGTTTACCCAACATAAAATATACACAAGCAGTTTACAATATTATAGCTCTCATGGAAGCCAACGCATTGATTTGCAGGAACAAATAAATCAATCGAGAGAGAGAGAGAATGTGTTAGTGAGCATGAGATTAGAGCTCAGCTCAACAAATGTCTGCCAATCCGTTAAACTGAAATAGAGACATGTTGCACTTCTGCCAACCCAACAGCCAGTCAGAGCCACACCAGCAAGGGTTTCGTGACATAAACATCGCAAATCAATTGTTTAAGATGCCCGTAGAGCAGATCTGGTGACAGAGTGTAGAACTGAGGGGCATGCTGGGTAGGCAGTCGCCAGAGGCCGCAGCAGGTGTTGAGGTCATGGAACGCAAATCTTGCAGGGAATTCAGTTGAGGAATTCAACATAATTGGCTGGAATGAGGCCATTCTTGCCCTCCAGAAAGCCCTCCAACCATCCTGGCTCCTTTGAGGCACGCACTGGAGAAACAGTGGCATTGCAACGTGAATGAAAACCTACGCCATTTACTCATGCTCCCATCAACACAACAGTACAATGCATACAATGACAAATCAGAGGTTAAACTAACATAGGAATTACCACCAAGAAGCCATGTACACAATCAAATATACCGTTCTGTATAATCATGTTTGGTTCAAAAGAGAGTTCGGCTTCGTTCTCTGCGACACAGGCATATAAGGTTCTGACTCGCCGTCTGAAAGCAACAAAGCAGGGGACACTTAGTGGCAAGCAGCTTCAGTGATCACCTTACTGGCAATGATGTCACAGAGTTAGGTTGTTGACAGATTACCAGCTACTGTGTTATCATTCTGACATGTTCTACTAATGCACTTTCTACTAGCATGCGAGTATTATTACAATGAGCTTGTTTGGGAATTGGAAGCTTGTTGCATAACTAGAAGTGGCCTTAATTAATCACCATACAATAGATTCAGGCACTCCAGTCCTGATACACCCACTCAAATCCTGCCTATAATCGACTTTATCAACAGAAAGGCTGTCTCTTGAATTGCAGCATTATTTTCAGATGAGAAGCTGGATTGAGGAGGTGCATCAAAGTAAGCGCGGCCTCTGGGAGAGCTAGTGGGTTTAGGCTGGGGGTTGTGTTAGATGTAAGCTTACCCATTACGAGGCGGGTTCGACTGACTAGAGAGACTGCTGCTGGATGAGCTACACCACACACAGGTATCGTATCAAAACACAACCGCACCATCATTGTGCCCTCACTCCCCTCCAACACCTCACCACCTCATTCACTCATTTCACAGGAACAACATTACCCTCTTTATGGTAAATCACAAAATTCCACTACTCAGTTGTACTTATACAAGACTTTTTTATGGGAAGAACTGGAAACATTTCTAAAGCAGACATAAACTAAACACAAAATTTATAAGCTTCTTGAGGCCAGTGATCCAGACTTACAAATAAAGAAATTTGTCAAGGGATGAAATTGGAGGTACATGTCACCACATGTGAGTCACCCAACTAAGTGACAGGTGCGACTATAGAATGATGCAAGATATCAGGTGCTTTCTTAATGATATCAATTGGACAAATGAAAAAAGCTTGATGTTCAAATAAATGCTTTTCTAGACAAAAAGTTGACATGAGTAATTAACAAAAGTGAAAAATTAATGAAGCATGGACCTCATTTGGTTATCATGACTGGAATGAATAATTAATTTTAACAAAATCAGATAAAAGAAAGCAAAAATAAAAAAACAAAAATGTGCTTGAGGAAATTCACTCAAACACAAACTCAAGGGGACGAAGCAGAAAGAGGTGAAGTGGAGAGAGGAAATATGGAGAGAATGAGAGAGAGGGGGAGAGAGAGGGGGAGGGGGAGGGGGAGAGGAGATAGAGAGAGAGGAGATAGAGAAAGAGGGAGATAGAGAGAAAGAGAGAGAGGAGAGAGGGAGAAAGAGAGAGGGAAAAGACAGGGAGAGAGAGAGAGTAGTGGGATAGAGAGATAGAGAGGGTGGGAGAGAGAGAGAGAGAATGGGAGACGTAGTTTGACCTACATGGAGCCCGACAGCGAATCATTGGACACTCGTTTGCGGATCGGGGAGAAGGAAGCGTGGGCCCCAACACTGCTAACCACACCTGACCTCGCTAAGAAGTCGTTGATTGGCTGCCTGGTTACGGCAACAACCAATCAGAGGCAAGCATTCATCATGGTGTGGAAAACACAGAGGAGATATGTACATCATGATTGTGGAGCTAAGATGGAGAAGTGGGGAGATAAAATCATTTCCCCTTAACATTCAGGTTAGTTTAGAATAACACTTGATAAGAATAAAACAACAGGATTAATGGGGAGTGGGAAGACTGTTAGTATGTTGCAATATATACAATCAATCACCTGTGTTAGACACATTTAAAACAAGAAGTTATTTTCTTAACAATTTTGCGACCCGATTAACAATCAACAATTACATGACCAGATTTAGTAAATTACATGTGTGATTTGCATAGCAGTTGCAACGATTAGCAAGCAGGTTAATATGTTACTTAGACTCATGATGAACCCTTGACAAAATACAGTAATACAACATTCTGTCACATTTATCCCACCCTGACAAATGTTGAGTTGTACAGCTTCCTAATGAAATCAAAGCACCTTATTGGTTTAGATTTAAGTAAAAGAGGACAGCTTAACAGTACAAAATAAATTAAGAGGCTCATAGTATGGCACTGGCCACACACACATAACCCCTCCCAATGGAGATGTAAACAGCTAATGGGAGTGTAAGAAAACAGGAACTCACGGAGAATCAGGGCCTCGCTGGGCATTGGGAGGTATCTGACTAAACCGGTTCACAGCTGTTACACACAGGCAATGACATGATGAATGTTTATGGAAGAAAATACTCAAATAAAATATCATAAAATTCACAATCTTCTTTTCATCTTCCCTAGACAGGTGTTGAAAAACACTTGACAAAAGGTAAACAAAACAACTGTCAACAGGTAAACACAACACCTGTCAACAGGTGAACACAGCACCTTTAATCAACATAATGGACAATAGAGTGATCACCTTGAGCCACATGCCCCCCTCCTCCAGGGTGTGACGAGTTGGAGTTGTTACCTCGCGAGGTCTGTGAGGAAGCGAGGGACGAGGCAGAGCATTTGGAGTTGAGGGACTCCGTACTGCTGCTGCCACTTCCTGTACTCATCTCAGAGCCTGTAGCCAGAGAGGGACATTTCATTAACAATGAGGTGACAGGTAAGTACCTACTAGCTTTAACGGCCCACAAATCAGCTGGCACTTATGCGTCTCTTTCACATATTATTAAATCCCTCGCCACGTTTATATATCAACCATAAGATTTCCCTTGTGGAATTGTTAGCAGATCCAGTAAGTATTTTCCAATAGAATTTAACCAATCTATTTGTGATATGGAAGCCCATGAGGCAAGCTCTCCTAGGCTTAATATGGACACAGGTATCACTGATTGTGCGGTGTGTGCTGGTATGATGGATAGTGCGGTGTGGGCCGGTATGATGGATGGTGCGGTGTGGGTAGGTATCATGGATGGTACTGTGTGGGTAGGTATCATGGATGGTGCTGTGTGGGCTGGTATCATGGATGGTGCTGTGTGGGCAGGTATCATGGATGGTGCTATGTGGGCAGGTATCAAAGATGGTGCTGTGTGGGCTGGTATCATGGATGGTACTGTGTGGGCAGGTATCATGGATGGTGCTGTGTGGGCTGGTATCATGGCTGGTGCGGTGTGGGCAGGTATCATGGATGGTGCTGTGTGGGCAGGTATCATGGATGGTGCTGTGTGGGCAGGTATCATAGATGGTACTGTGTGGGCAGGTATCATGGATGGTGCTATGTGGGCTAGTATCATGGGTGGTGCTGTGTGGGTCGGTATCATGGATGGTGCTGTGTGGGCAGGTATCATGGATGGTGCTGTGTGGGCTAGTATCATGGGTGGTGCTGTGTGGGTTGGTATCATGGATGGTACTGTGTGGGCAGGTATCATGGATGGTGCTGTGTGGGCAGGTATCATGGATGGTACTGTGTGGGCAGGTATCATGGATGGTGCTGTGTGGGCAGGTATCATGGATGGTGCTGTGTGGGCTGGTATCATGGGTGGTGCTGTGTGGGTCGGTATCATGGATGGTGCTGTGTGGGCAGGTATCATGGATGGTGCTGTGTGGGCTGGTATCATGGGTGGTGCTGTGTGGGCTAGTATCATGGGTGGTGCTGTGTGTGTCGGTATCATGGATGGTGCTGTGTGGGCAGATATGATGGATGGTGCTGTGTGGGCAGATATGATGGATGGTGCTGTGTGGGCAGGTATGATGGATGGTGCTGTGTGGGCAGGTATCTGTGTGGGCAGGTATGATGGATGGTGCTGTGTGGGCAGGTATTATGGATGGTACTGTGCTGGCAGGTATTATGGATGGTGCTGTGTGGGCCGATATGATGGGCCACAGGACATGATGAACTCCCCACACTGACATTATGATGTGGATGGTACATTATGATGTGGATGGTACATATCAGCAACAAGAGTTTCCTGTGAGGACAGTGAGAGACATCACTCAATGATACCCGACTTGAAATGTTTCAAGGAGAGAAAAACAATGGTGGAAGTATTACACCTTGTCATTGTTTGATAACAAACAGATGTTCATTGTCTGATAACAAACAGATGTTCATTGTTTGATAACAAACAGATGTTAATTGTCTCATAACAAACAGATGTTCATTGTCTGATAACAAACAGATGTTCATTGTTTGATAACAACACTATGGTCATTGTTATAACTTGGATGTGCAGCATCACAATGGGAAGAATTGATGACAAGGAGGACTGCAGACCAGTTAATGCCGGACCAACGGTCATCAACAGATATGGACACAATTACCCTAATTGATTCCAGTAAATAAACACTACATACTCGAGGCATTACAATCAGTGAGGCACATCTAATTATTCCACCCATGATGTCAATAGTCAACAATGAAAACAGGTTTGTTGCAGACATCTGTCCATCAGATATACCATATTCAATGCTGCCCCAGGTTACCACATCACCATGGTAACTGATGATGCTTGGAGAAAATGAGAGAAGGAAGGACAAGAACAAAGTTCAAGATTTATCAGAAGATAAACTTTCATTGAGGATATCCCCATATTTAAATACACACTGAATATGATAACACATATGTACATACAGACACTTAGTGATAGGCAGGTAGAAAGAAACACATACACAATCCAATTTGACATTTCATGATTCCAAAATTGCCATGGTTTATGGACAATTGGCAATTTGTGAAATGACAGATATACAGATATGAATTTGCTTGTGCATTACACATGGAATAATGATAACGCACAACAATTTCGCTTATTGACCCTTGATCTCTGACCCCAACCCCTTCCCCTCTGACCATCTTGAGCAATATGAACTAACTATATACATGCGTCAACTGAAAAGGTGAATCTGAAACACCGTACAGCAAATGAATGTGGAGGAAGTTGTACTGAAGTCAGCGAATCAAAACTTATGAAAACTGATCAGGATACGGTAACTGATTATTCAGGCAACCTGCATTCCCTTTAAGCACATATGAAGTTTTCTCTATGTTGTCTCCATAACTTATGACAGTCACATTACAAGAGGTACATATAAATAGTCTTCAAGCTACCTTCAGTCACCCCTCCTTAATAAACTCTCCCCAACTCATGACACACGTCTAATGGTGAACAACCAACCGGAGGCAAAGTCCACACCCAGATAGTTTCCAACATCAAGAACCACCACATGCCCACCTCAGATAACCTCCATCCATTCAGCTGTCCTAAAAACCAGCCAAGATATAAAGATATTATTTATACTTAATTAATTGATTATCTTTGTGTTAGACTGCATCACCGGCTGCTTGATGTTGGAAACGACAGGTGGGTTGCTGAAGCAGGAATAGGGTAGGGCACGTTACAAGGGAACATATACTTATCACACAACAAGGTGCTCTATAATACCTGTGAAAGTGTTCCACACTGGAGCACACAACAAGAACATGGATACGTTATGATGACAAAGGTGTGAGTGTGTTAAAACACGTTATGATGACAAACATCCATGTCAGGTTATTTCTAACTGCAACCATGCCTGGCCAGCATAACACTGCCATATGTGAATGGATTTCTCTTGCAAATGGTCAGCAATGGTTAGCTGAGTATTGAACGGAGAGCTTACCAGGCATATATTGGCTGTAGATGCCAGCATTTGGCCTTATTTTGGCCCGAAACTGCCCGTACGCTTGCCCTTCAACATTAGCATACATGGGTGGAGACGCAGTGCCAGCTGGCTTGTTATTGGCCATCGCCGCTGGTGACCATGATGATGTCATGCTGGAGGGCGGGGCTGAAGCACTCATGGCGGAGGAATGATAGGAGTTACTCATGAGGTGTGTGGTGTCAGATCGAGGGTCGGTCGAGGCGGACAGCTCGTGGCGTGGGGCTAATCGCATGTTGGCAATGTCCGCAAACTCCGGGTTGGTATTGAAAATCTGAAACCCAACACAAAGGAAACTTAGCTGCTGGACATTATCTCTTTTAATACAGTTGGTTGACTGACAGGATGAAATCAAATTGCCAACACTGCATTTCAAATTTCTCAGAATCCCAGCACCCCCCACCCCATCCCCCATACATTTACTGTTTTAGCCAACTGTGATAACAACCCTCAGCCACCATCACCACCAAGTGGCAACTTCTCGAGACAGCAGGTACCTTGTCATTATTGGAGATGAGCACTTCTACGACCAGGTTACAGAACTTGATGTCCATAATGGCTGCCATAGTTTCTTCTTGAGGTCGCATCAAGGTCGGACCAAAGCAGACCCCAAGGTTGACAACCGACATTAGATTCTTGCTACTCAACTCGGTAATGCTGTAACCAACCAAGCCAAATTTTATTTGAAATATCCTAATTAAAATACATTCAGTCAGAAACAAATTTACTCAGAGAGATATACTAACAGAAGGCCGTATAACATAATTTTGAAAATCAAGTTATGAAAAGATTTGATCATGATGCTACATTAGGCTCAACTGGTCCATGAGATTTATATTTTAACAACTCAGGTGTCAAAGGTCATGGAAAGTTGATTTTTAGCACGCAAAGACCCATCATCATAAGAAGTCGTATTTAGGGCAGCTAGCACGCTATGTAAGTAAAATCATCATAAAGTTTATGAATGGACGGACAGCCAGAAGAAAAGTATGTACAGACAGAAGCCGGAATTAAGGTATATGATTAGATTTGTTGAATATTATACCCCACTGGTTATACATTTTCACAAATAACTCAGAGGTTAAAAAGTCATGAAGGTCATCAATATAAGAAGGGTCAATGTGTAATTTCAGGCAGCTACCAGGCTTGATAAAGAAGTTACTTGCCCTAGGATTTACACAGTACAAGAATTTTTTTATCTTATAACTTTGACATTCAAAGCCATGCAGTGCTAATTGTTAGTTTTCCAGGAGCCATCAACATTAAAGGGTCCATGTGTAATTTTGGCAGCTAGCTCACTTTTTAAGAAAATGTGCCATCAAAAGGGATTTGCCATTGGGTTAACATTGTACAAGAGATTGTTGAAAGTTTTTCTCAAACAACTCAAAGCTAATATTAAGTTGGCACGGGAACCATCAACACCAGAGGGGTCCATGTGTAATTTGGGGCATCTAGTTTGCTTTATAAGGAAATTTGCAATCACATGGGACCAGAGATATTTAACAAGTTTTTTTTCTCAGGGGTTTAAGTTCATGTGGGGCTGTTTCTTGGTTTGCAAGGAGTCATCATCATAAGAGAAGCTCATGGTAAGCTTGCTTTATAAGAAAACAGAGTAGAGAGTGAGTATAGAGATGAGGTGTAGAGAAGGTGATAACCAGGTGTAAAGTAGATGATAACCAGGTGTAGAGAGTGAGCATAGAGATGAGATGTAGAGAAGGTGATAACCAGGTGTAAAGTAGATGATAACCAGGTGTAGAGAGTGAGTATAGAGATGAGGTGTAGAGAAGGTGATTACCAGGTGTAAAGTAGTTGATAACGAGGTGTAGAGAGTGAGCATAGAGATGAGGTGAGAGATGGTGATTACCAGGTGTAAAGTAGATGATAACGAGGTGTAGAGAGTGAGCATAGAGATGAGATGTAGAGAAGGTGATAACCAGGTGTAAAGTAGATGATAACCAGGTGTAGAGAGTGAGTATAGAGATGAGGTGTAGAGAAGGTGATTACCAGGTGTAAAGTAGATGATAACGAGGTGTAGAGAGTGAGCATAGAGATGAGGTGTAGAGATGGTGATAACCAGGTGTAAAGTAGGTGATAACCAGGTGTTAAGTAATTGATTACCAGGTGGTGTAAAGTAGGTGATAACCAGGTGTAAAGTAGATGATAACCAGATGTAAAGAGTGAGTATAGAGATGAGGTGTAGAGATGGTGATAACCAGGTGTAAAGTAGGTGATAACCAGGTGTAAAGTAGTTGATCACCAGGTGTAAAGTAGGTGATCACCAGGTGTAAAGTAGGTGATAACCAAGTGTAAAGTAGGTGATAACCAGGTGTAGAGAGTGAGTATAGAGATGAGGTGTAGAGAAGGTGATAACCAGGTGTAAAGTAGGTGATAACCAGGTGTAAAGGTGATAACCAGGTGTTCTAAGATGTGATTACCGTTTGAGATGTGCAATAAGCAGCTTCATCATAGTGAAGTTGTCCTCAGGCAATTTGTGAACCAATTCATGGATATCATTGATGCGAAGTGTCTTCGATTCTTGTTCTGAAACATATGAACAGACTTCTGATAATCACCTCATCACTACCTCTACAAGTGACATCAAACAGTCTATTTACTTATTTACATCATTCTTAACCATTGCTGCACCCATTTAATGACAGAAAACTCAAGTTGAGATCAGAAAGAATAACTGGAATTATCCACATACCAGAGTAAACAACGGCAAGTATAAACCCATAAGGACGAACCTGTACCAGATTTGTTAAAATTTTGTTCAAAAACTAAAGCTTTTTTTTGTGAAAAGGTTGTTTTGCTAACAAAGCGGCTTTAGGTCTCAACCTTAACATTTAAATGTAAAGAGAAAATGGCATGTACGTATGTTATCTGAAAGAAATTAGGTTAGAAAAAAAAAGTTATCTAAGAAACATTATAAGCTTATCAGACATATTTGCAAAATTTAGTTCAGCAAAAAATACTGAAGGAAATGGTCATATACAACAAGTCTCTAAGGCATAATTACTTCATATGTTAATGGGATCAAATCCTGACAACTTAATAAACTTAAGACAAAACTCGGGGAAGAAAAGCCAGTGCTTACTAGCAGCTCGTATGAAATCCGAGTAGTGCTGGAAAGTGGTCAGTGGCTCCGGTAGTGACCTGGCACACAAAAAACACAGACAGATGACGACTTCTACGGCACAGGCAGAACATGGTCACATCAAAGGGCAAATCACGACTAAATGCAAAAGATAAATAGAGTAAACTACAATTTATTCATATAAAAAATTCCTTTTCCGCAAAAAAAATCATCAATGTTATCATTATCATCATCATAATCTAATTTGTCATCATCCCACTTTCATAATCATCATATCTGTCATCATCCCATATTTGTCATCATCCCAGTCATCATTATCATCTCCAAATACACCCAACCCGCATCACACAACCAAATTGGTTTTCAGTCAAATGAAATAATGATCACTTACTACAACAGTCATATTCATGGCGGGATTAAACATAAATTTGTAAACCTGAAGTAGTTTTTGATGGCACTTGTAATTGTCTTTACTTCCCATTCGCCGTTTTCAGCTAGGTTAATCTTGTCCGCTTTCCGGCGATCTAAACGAGGGCACACAACAGGTATCGATGAAAGGATCAAAGCTAATATCAATGATAAATTGTTCGTTGCGAGAGGACACGGAACTGACCTAAACCCATAGTGGTGAGTTTGTTGACCTTGGAGCTGACCCCTACCACTCGATATAAACCCTCGTCTTCCAAACCTGGCCAAACAAACACAGGTTCAACGCATATAGTCTGAGATCATGGATTGTATGCATCAAGAAAACAAAGGCAGTCTTTTAAAATCATAATCTCACTTAAAAACAAATGTCATCTCCAATTTCAGAAATGCAACCTCTGGTATCAGGTTATCATTGCATGGGGTGATAAAACTGGTTATCTTTGGGATCTTCTGTAATATTTGGAATACACACCTCTCTCCTCCACGGCTGCTATGCATTTCCTGATGAACTGAAAGCCAATATCGTCGAGGAGACCTGGAGAGATGAGCACACAAGCAGTAAAGCATCAAGGATCAGTGTCAACACAGCTACGGAGGCTGGTGACCTCCATCAGTAAAGCATCAATGAACAGTGTCAACACAGCTAGGAAAGGCTGGTGACCTCCATCAGTAAAGCAACAATGATCAGTGTCAACACAGCTACCGAGGCTGGTGACCTCTATCAACTAGCCAATAGGAATAGAGACTTACCTCCGAACTCTGAAGGCTGTTTAGGAGGCTGGGCATAAATCTACAGCAGCCACACAAACGGGTGATAGGAGGGGATTGGGTGAAATCAACACCTATAATATATCTAAGACACTATAAGTAATACCTACATAAGATTGCATGTTGTCATAATTGTTTGAACAAGAGCTATCAAAAATCTGAAACTTTAAATTATGAAAATGGCCAAATATCTCTGATACTATCCATGATTTATGTTAATTGGTGTCTATATCTGGGTGGTGAATAAATGTTTACCGGTTCTTTGCCATCCATCGCATCAAGCCACAATCGCCGGTCTTCTTCAGACAACGCCTGCATTGTTAGGGCCTGTGTCCTGGTGACAAACACACAACATAGGCTGTATCTCACCAACCACAATGGTGTTGATTGAAAGTGACAGGTGAAGAATGGAATCACTTCTAAATCTTGGGTAATATCTGGTCAGTGAAAGATGAAGATGCTTGTTTTGCAAGGGATGCTTTATGATTAGAAGATTTGTATGCACACAACAATACAGAAGATGTGCTTTTTCAGCCTCTGTCCCCATTTGTTCATAATCTGTTACCCCTATCAACTTACACACAAATACACTTACGTTGAACCGTGATATTGACTCATTCACTCACACACTCTCGTACACTGAAGTTGAAGTGTGCTATTAATAGATTCATTCACTCACACACTCTCGTACACTGAAGTTGAAGTGTGCTAATAATAGATTCATTCACTCACTCACTCTCATACACTGACGTTGAAGCATGCTATAAATACACTCACTCAATCTCGGATAGTGACGTTGAAGCATGCTTTTAATAGACTTATTCACTATCGTCTTGTACACTGATGTTGCGCATGCTATTAATAGACTCACTCACTCACTTGTCTTGTACACTGATGTTGAAATGTGCTATTGATAGACTCACTCTCATCTTGTAAACTGATATTGAAGCGTTCTATTAATAGACTCACTCACGTTAAAGCATGCTATAAATAAACTCACTAGCTCACTCTCGTACACAGAAGTTGAAGTGTGCTATTAACAGATTCATTCACTCACTCACTCTCATACACTGATGGTGAAGCAGACTATTAATAGACTCACTCACTCACATGTCTTGTACACTGATGTTGAAGCATGCTAGTAATAGACTCATTGACTCGTCGCGTACATTGACGTTGACTCTCGCCGCGTACATTGACGTTGACTCTCGTCGCATACATTGACGTTGACTCTCGTCGCGTACATTGACGTTGACTCTCGTCGCGTACACTTGGAGTAGGCTATTGATAATAGACTCATTCACTCTCTCATACACGTATACTGACATTAAAGCATGCTATTAATAGACTCATTCACTCACTTGTCTTGTACACTAACGTTGAAGCATGCTATTAATAGACTCACTCATGTGTCTTGTAAACTGATGTTGAAGCGTACTATAAAGACTCACTCTCGTACACAGACATTGAAGCATGCTATTAATAGACTCACTCATGTGTCTTGTACACTGATGTTGAAGCGTACTATAAAGACTCACTCTCGTACACAGACATTGAAGCATGCTATTAATAGACTCACTCATGTGTCTTGTACACTGATGTTGAAGCGTACTATAAAGACTCACTCTCGTACACAGACATTGAAGCATGCTATTAATAGACTCATTAACTCACTTACTCTCACACATCGACGTTGAAGCATGCTATTAATAGACTGATTCACTCACTTGTCTTGTACACTGATGTCGAAGCAGAACCGTTTGTCAATACTCTCAGAAGCTCTTCGACGACAGCTGGTGAGCACAACTGTGTCAGTCGTCATCTGCCACCATCATTAACATCATTGATTCTATGATCATCATCATCATTAATTCTGATCATCAGCATCATTAATTCTGATCATCAGCATCATTAATTCTGATCATCAGCATCATAAATTTATGTGATCATCTTCGGTTAATTTATTCTTCAAAGGATTGATTTAATGGAAAAATGATTCCAATTAAAGCTAGTTAGGCTAGAAGATCAAAGCGTTGAAGAGGGCTTCTTAAAATAATTTTTATGATAAAACAATATTGAAAAGCCTATCTACAGTGTAAGGTCAACGATTCCTTGTCCAATCAATAAATATAAAGAATAAAAATACTAATTTCTTCATCAACACTCTAACATAGCAACAAATCCTGACAGTTCTTAAATTGTAAATTAGTACAACTAATTGTATTAATTAAGACAATTCAAACCGCATAAGAACCAAAGCTTGAAATGCTACCCAACCGATTCACAATAATTCACAGAACGATATTTTTGTTTCAACATATTTCAAGAAGGATCAGAAATTTCTCTTAGTTTGTTACTTCTTTAAACACCCTATGACAATGTCTATGTCGCTGTACAAATTATTGTCATGGTATTGGTAATCTCCTCCTCATTGCGTCCTTCACTCCTCCTGTCCTACCATCTCATTATCACAACAACCTACAGACCAAAAGACCCCACCCCACCCACCTACGTGTTAAAAACAACCTGCAGGCCTTGACATACCTTTCAAAAGTAAACAATGACCTCCAAGGACCACCAAATGTCAGATAGCTATTGGTTGTTTGGGTATGTACTGCAGACATGTACCTGGTTAAGTGTGTCAGACGAAAAAATGGGATTATAATGAAAAAATGTATGGTGGTACAGGCAGGTCACCTATGGGAGGTTTTCAGTTGCCTGAAAATGGCATTTGGTGGACTGAGGCCACCAGGTCAATGGGCATGTCAGGGCCTGAAACTGTCACCCCCAACAATAAGAAATACTAAAAACACCTATTCCCCCAAAAAATCAACCAAGCACCTAATATTTTTTTTTTTAAGCCCAGCTTGACAATGTTAGAAGGACTTCTGGTCTAAAAGTGTAAGTAAAAACTTATGTTTCAGCCAGCCAGTTGCATTATTCAGCCCATGCTACCCCGGTTAAACCTGCTTCTAGAAAGGCTTGAGAGGCGCAGAGTGGCGCATGGCTAGGTGAGACAGACTAACTAACCTGGCACCAGAAGATGAGAAGACGAGCAGCCAGGCAGGAAGCTATACTCACATTACTTACCCCTTTTCCTGTCACCTGGTTGTACTGAATCATAGTCAGTATCTTATTCTCTTTCTGGTAGAGACAATAGTACTTAGTCCACGTCGTGCCCAGAGCCTCTGTGACAGACAAACAAGTCGTAACCCACTTGACAACATGGTACAGGTGTTCAGACCATTAGGATAGAAGTCATTATGATTAATATACACAGCCAAAAAGGTGATCGCAAACTACAAATTGTGCTATATTATATCATTATCCTCCAACATCATAATCACACCCATTTCAAGATGCATGATGGGTATTTGGAAATACTATCTGTGCTGACATATTCCACTCGCTGTGTTACTTGTAGGGGAGGTACCCAATGAGATATGGGGAGAGTGAGACTAACTTTTCTCCTGCACGTACAGGTATCCTTCCCTGGTGCATGTCTTGTTGCACGGCCCCTGCTGCGACTTCTGTCAACATAAACACCGTCAAACATCCACATTCTCACGCCAAGTCAACCACAGAGAATCCACCCACCACACGTTCACTCTGACATATGCTTTGGCAATGTAAAACTGCACCATGAAAAGCTTGAACAAATCTCTCATGTAACTCTGTGAGGCCAAGAAAAATTGTTAAACAGACAGAAATAATTTGCACATTACACTTAAGCATTTTATGATAAAATATACCAAAAGGACAAATAATCTAAATTTAAATTTGACATATCGTTCAGCACATGGCAGGAAAGTGTCAGGAAAGTAAAATCAACAGACAAAAAAGGCAAGATAATAAAAACATGGCAGATGAAGAGCGGCCACCATCGTACAATAAGCCTACGGGGAGATTGAACCACAGGAGACCAGGGGATCATTTCACAAACATCCCATACAATGGACCAAATAGCACACGCAATTGACTCATTGCATGTTATCCGTATGCGCCACGCAAACAGATTCACTAACCATGCATCATTCAGATGTTTTGTGGGCAAATGTTTCTTACGATTTTTGCGGTATCAAGGTTGCCCATAAATGTATGCAGTACTCTGAATGGGATATTTACTGTGTGAACTATTTGTGAGACGCCTCAAAAAAGAAAACTCTTAAAGATATGCGTCCATCTTGATTTACCAGCTATTCTAGTGTATGTATGTAGTTAGTGAAATGATCTCCCGATTGCAATGTCAGGTCCTATGAGTGGAGCATCCAGGAACAGGCGCTCAGATATCACACATTACTTGTGAGTATCAGAATAGTCCAAGGCACCTCAAGTAATTTATCAGCAGGGTTGAGAGAGGGTCACCAGATGATGGATTGCGGACGTGCTTTGAAGTACCTTATTTCATGCATTGAATATAGATTTTTGCAAAGTGCCCACAACAGTAAGATCATTTGAATCAAAATAAAATTCGGTAAAATAAGAAGCTCCCTAAAGTGGGTGGGTGGGAGTTTGAAAGAAGAAATGTTCGTAACAACGCTGAATCAGCAATCGAGAAGGATGCACACTTGCTACACAGAAACTGAACATTTCTAAAAATCACCGCAAACAAACTCCATTAATCCATTCACAACAAGCGGTCATTGAAGCTATAAGACGAGAAGACGAGAGAACACTTACATCACACCACACTAACAGCAACTTACTCGGGCTTCTCAAGCCAAAGAAATACACCAGGGACATTTTGACCTAAGGTAAGCTAATTTAAAATGTTGTACACAATGGAAAGGAGTGAATACCAGGGAGTTTGTTTACTTACACCGAGCAAAAGCTGCAGAGAAAGAAACACAGTAACCATGGTGACGTCGACAGACACATCTCGAAGGTAAAACAACACAGACGGTGTTTGGTGTGTGAAGGCATATGAGGGTGTGTGCAGGATAGGCATGTAGGCTTATATAACTTAACATAGCCATGTCCACTTAACTAATTAACCCTTCCATATGGTATTACACAAGACTTAAACAACTGTTATCCTGAAGTGAAGTGAATCTTTGTGATGAATTGACTACAGAAAATAGAACCAAAATGCCAGCGAACAAATGCCAGGTAAAAGGCCCCAAGTGTCACAGGCCAATTCTATCATATAAGCTACCAGTGTATACTGAACAAATGACAAAGACCGCTATTCCCACAAGGGGGCAACAATTACAGGTTACTTACATTAGACTTCAGCGGCATTATAAAAAACAAGGGTCATTCCAAGGTCATATCACATCAGGTTTATACAACATTGATATAAAAAATAGCAATATGTTCTCCTGAGACCAAAACCCTCCCCCCGCCCCCACCCACACCAACATGGTTCCCTTTGACATCCCACATCCAGTCTCATTAGGCTTGATTAACCATTGCCACCTTGCCGTGCCTCTTGCTTCTTAACGCAACCTACCTGACCCTTCTCAGAGGTCATAGAAGATACTCTCGATAGCTGTTCCTATGTCAATATATTTAGCATCAGAATTAACTGGATTGAAACCATTGAACCCAAGGCACAAAAGACACTGGTTCATCATGTAGGGTAGCCCCATCACACGTGGCAGCTTATACCTCAAATTTTAAATAATATTCAGGAAGTATTGTGGTGAGGAAAACATCACATTTTAACCACTTCAGACTAAAGGTTTATGTCAGTTCACAAGAACACAGAATGGAATTATGATATGAAACAAGTACGCATATCATAAATAGAATGTCCAGGTATGACTTGAGATGAATGGGTTTGCTTTATCAGAAGCAACACGGTTCGCAGGTAAGACAAGCAAGAATCAAGCTGAAGCAATTTACCGTTCCACGAACCTCCAACATCTTCTCCATCAAACTCTTGGCTTCCTCACGGGTCATGTCATAGTTCTGGCGACACTGTGACAAACACCACTTGGGATTAATGTATTTTCACATGTGCATGCGTGTGTGTGTGTATGAGTGTGTGTACGTGTGCATCTATGTGCACACTTGTGTACACATGCGCATGTATGAGTGCTTGTGTGCACCAAGTGTGTATGCGCATGTGTGGACGTTTGTGCGTGAGTCTGCATGTGTGTGTGAATGTGTGTTAGAGTGTTAATGTGTGTGTATGAGTGTGTGTGCATGTGTTTGTGAATGAGTATGTGTGTGTGCATGTGCACATGTGTATTTGTATGTGTGCTCATGTGCCTGTGTATTTGTATGTATGCTTATGTGTCTGTGTGCCTGTGTGCTTGTGTGTGTGTGTGTGTGTGTGTGTGTGTGTGTGTGTGTGTGTGTGTGTGTGTGTTATACAACTGATTGTGTCAAATATTGAGCATCATCCCATATTATAGGCTAACATTACAATGGTTGACCTCTGCCAAAATCGGCTTTCTAAAACAGAATAAGACAACATCGGTTGAGGAACATTTACAATAAATACGATTCCCCCATCAAGAACCTGCAGCATGTAGCAATGTTTCAGTTTAGTAAGCAAAATATGGGAAGAAGCATTTGTAGAGAGATGATGAAAACCACATATGTGACCTACTTTTTGTAAGTTGATTTGGAGGGTGGTCATGTAGGGTTTGAAGTCCTGCGCCACATCATGCCCTTCATCAACACACCATGAAAGGATGATGAAAACCTCATTACTCTGTAGAATACTCTGATCCTTATTAAATAGTCGCTCAAGGAGATGGGTTTGTTAACTCACCTTGATGGTAAAATGTCAGCCATCCATACATGAAACGCAATAGCTGCACGAAAACAAGTCATAACGTTCATTGTAATCATAATGGTCATGGAATACATATTTCTGAATTCTAAGTATAAAATAAATCAACAATGGCTGAGATCAACATAGAATTTTCATCATAAATGTGATGACTTGGACGATCAGAATGTGAAATACAGTTAATACACAAGCCCCATACACAGAATATGATTGACTCACAGTTTCAACAAATTCAAATTTCTTGCGCTCCTGTACTTCCTGTAGAGTGAGCACGTATTGCATTGAGTCTTTATAGAACTGCTTCTTCTCAAACTCCAGCGCTGTATCGGCCTGTGGACGCGAGGGTAACACAGCTTCATGAGGGGATGGCCAACGAACAGATGGCAAATACCAAGACAATAACAAGAGGCCAATAGACCATGAAACTCTGCAACTGTTGACATGATTTTAAAAAAACAAGTTATGACTACATTAATTCATGAGGCCCGGTGATGATACCACATTAGGTTTACATTGTGCATGGCATTTCCAATTACAACACAGGAGTCAAAGGTCATGACCTATATCATAAGTAGTCCCATTTGGGGCAGCTACTTCATGTTACAAGTCATAATAAGTTTACGGACCAACTGTCTGATATTAAAGACAGTTAACATTCCCCATACCATTCTGATGTGCTATTCCAAGTCAGAGACGCACACTCACAATACATACCTCTGCAAGATTCTCCGCCGTCTTGTTCTTCAATCCTAAATATCGCTCCACTGAGGTACAGAACTTGGCTGTCTGCTTATCAAAGTGCTTCTTTTTATCCTAGCAAACATAACATTAATCTTTATACTCTGTATGATTCCTAATCTGCTAACTAGTTGGATGCTACGGAGTGGTTTTGAACATCACTATCAAAACAGAGCCCACCCCCTCCCCACCCCCTCCTGACCCGATCGCAACCCATCAGAGTTCTCACTTCATCAAAGCCAAACCCGCTTTTAAGCAGACTAACCTTAGCTGCGCCAATGGATTCTTTACGGAAGGCATCTAAAGGCTGTATAATCTGTGCAAATGACTGATCAAGCTGAAAGCAACGAATACACAAGTTTAAATTCGATAATTGGATGTGAATCAAATTGCGTCCATGATATGTGGCGCTGATGAGGTTTGACATGCAGATAGTAGAGAAGTCGTGATGATGAAGGAATGACACGTACCATGCGATCTCGCTCGTCCTCCACTGCATTGATGAGGCGACCAAACTCCTTCAGTGAATCACCTGTCATATGACAACCATAGAATAACAAGACAATTCAATGACCTGAATAACATTTAGAAAACAGAGTAGACTCAATACAAGGTCATTCAAGCAGACTCAATACAAGGTCACTCCAGCAGACTCAATACAAGGTCACTCCAGCAGACTCAATACAAGGTCACTCCAGCAGACTCAATACAAGGTCACACCAGCAGACTCAATACAAGGTCACACCAGCAGACTCAATACAAGGTCACACCAGCAGACTCAATACAAGGTCACACCAGCAGACTCAATACAGGACCATAAAGGAACTGAAATATGTTCACTATCCTTCAATAAAAAAAATATTATCATTTATATATAAGAATTTCTATGCACTTTGTTCACAGGCAAATGATGGAGTAATTAATGGGTTCTTGTAGGTATGGATTGAAGTCCATGGGGAGCAGCTAACTAGAAGCATTATATGCTCAGCAGAATAGATGCAAAGGGCAAATATACTGTATCCAATTAAACACCATCTTTTACAGAATCAACCAATGAGAAACGATTACAACTGATTTTTCACCCAGCCAGACCCTCTCTCTTCCCTGCCCACAGCTAACAAGCCATCACAACGGAGCTCACCCCTCATGTGACCATCACTACTCCAGAGACTGACCACTCCTTACCACACACCCATCTACCTCATTAACCACCCTACACGCTTCCTACCCACCCCTCTACCTCCACCCCAGCGTCAGTTACATCACACTATGAATTAATGCCATCCCACAGCACAGCCATTCCTGCAGTGCATACATAATGTACAGACAGCCCTGGTTTATTCAATAACAGCATCAATTGAGCTGACTGATCACCAACATCGACAACATATGCCAGCTTAAACCCGCACTCAAGTCTTGAAACACCCCTCAACCATAACAGCTTATATGTATGAATCTTAAGTGGCTACTGGGAAGGTGCCTTTCAAGATTTAAGTGGCTGCAGCCAAAACATACCCAACACCCCGACCAGGATCACCACTGCAAATATCCCAGGTACTTGGGCTGAGCCATAATGATCCATACATCCAGATCAAATACTGTGATATCATACAGAATTGAAATGTAAGAGGCCAAGAAAAATAAATGCTGTGGTTCCAGTAACACTCAGGTATGTAGGAACATTTTTCTTTGCATTTTTTCTTAGCAACTTCAGTGTCATTACATGTTATGTGAATTTGTTATGCTCTGTTTCCATCCCTATATGGAAATTCATATCTTATAAACAGAGCCAAATAATAATTAACTGGTTATTTTAATGACTTTTACATTGATTTTTGAAACTGACACCAGACATTTACATGACATTTAATAGACATGTCATATAGAACCCTGGTGGTGAGACATTGAACTTGACTGTATGAATGAAGTGGCAGATTCACATCCTTGACTCTTTTAAGTATCAACATTGTCAGAAAGACGTCTGGTGATGGAGAGCATCATTCAACATTCTGTAGGGTGATGCTCCCATAGGGACGCATGCACACAAGAGAAATGCCAGCAGCCAAGCATTTTCCCCATAATGTAAAGACTCTTTTCTATGCTGCCTAACAAGGAAGTCTTCTTGAAAAGAGGGTCTCAATGGCAAGCAATGGTCTTAATTTATTTATTTTTTTGACTGGGGTGGCATAAAAAATTGTAGGATAGGAAGGTTATTTGGGGGTCTCTCAGGTTATCGGAACCACAACATTCATTTTACATGGCCTGAGTCAGGGTTGCAATGGGGACCTTAATGTGACAAGTTTGACAACTATTGTGAGACTTACCAATGATGATTTCTTCATCTGTTTGTTCACTTTCGATACAGTCAAGCTTGAAGCTTGTTAAAGTGCTGGCAAAACTTCGCTGGGCTTTTGATAAATCTGTGAAGGCAAAAACAATCAGATGAGCTGTCAGTGGACATGATACAGATATTCCACAAACGCTGTGGGTGAAGAGCTCGGCAGAATCAGGATTCAGTCGTCAAAACAGACTGTAAAAGGGGTTATAAATTCTTTGTAACTGAATAGAGGGATCACAAGGCTTCTAGCCAAGGGATGCCTTTAGATAACCAAAGCAAAATCATTACACAGGTAAATATTCATTCATGCACACACCTTGAATCAGTAATTTACATGTGTGTATTTAAAGCATGTATGAGCCTAGCAGTCGACCTTTAACCACGCCAAGTTCAGTGTAATGTCCATGAGGTATTACTCAGCCAAGCTGTTTCCGTATGGAAAATATCACATCAGAGATCAGGAAAGAATTTCACCAGGACCAGGATTTTTTTTACAGGACCAAATTAAAATTAATCATTTTGCAAAGTCTCAAAATTGATCGTTAGCATAAGAAGAAAACACATTATTTTTAGGGTAAAGTTAGTTTATTGTCAACATTAGAATTTAAATAAAATATCTATGTATGCAAAAGAACATCATAATCAGGAGTTTCAGCTGGCTGCAAAATCATTATTATCATCATGTGGTCCACTCACTTGCAAGCTGTGCAGAACATTTAGCCATCTTTATATTCTAACCATGGTCTTCCCCCCTCCCATGTTTTTGGATATTTTCTAGGGTTTTTTCTTTCTTCTTATTTTTTTCTCCTCTTGCGGTGGCCTCCTCCCAGGCCTTGCCCCCTTGCTGTACAGGCCAGCGAAAATCGCAGTTCTCCAGCAAAGCACAAAACCGGCTAAAACCTAGCTGCTAATAAAAGCCTAAATTTAGAAAACGAAAACACGACTTTCGCTCTCACCAGTGCACACTCCCCCGCAGTGCCTTATGGTATACGCTATGCTATAAAGCCTGACTGAGCCACTGCGCTGGAGTGTGTCACCAGTGCTCACTGTTACGGTCACTTGTTTGATTCGTAAAAGTGGGTCCTTACTATAGATTTCGCGTAATTATTATTCTTCGGATATGTTCGGCAAAACGAAACGGCTACGCTGGTTTCGAAAGATGGCTATACAGTCGATATTTCTCTATTTTTGCAACATAATTGACGAAATAAACTGTCGGACACAATGACCGATGGAAATGGCTTTTTTACCAGATCAAAGCGAAAAATACCGGACATGTCCGTGGTCCGACAGTCTTTCCTGATCTCTGCACATCCTCTATTGTGTTAAGTTATTGTTTATAATATCACAATGTTGTAAACAGTACAGTAATGGACTTTAATGGGACCAGTTTCGCCTTGTGAATGGTGAACAAGGTAAAGCCTGATTTGTTCACACAGGAGAAAAACATACCAACTTGTTAACAGGGTAGCAACATAATGACTGAGTTGTAAGAGTAACATGATGTGACTGTTGAAATTGGATACATGCAGCATCAATGAACAGAAGTCAAGAATACAAAAAAAACGCATGCTGATATAAGTATCCGATTACAGACAACATCCGCGATTGAAGCCTGTGCAAAAGAGAGCTTCACTTCAAAAAAAATTAACAGTATATTATTTTATCCCATGTACATACATTAAAAACAAATTCACATTCATTTTATTTATAGTTACAATATTAACCAATACCAGTGACACTTTGAGTGATGCTTTTAAAAATGTATTTTTCAACAATTTCCAGCAATTTCTATTAAGGTTCCATTTTTGAGTAGTTGACGAATCTTTGATAATTAATTGATATATGCCCTATGATAGCAGACTAAGAACTTTCGTTTTCAAAAATATTCAAATGAATAGCTACCTGAACCAGTAACTACATGAGCAACTCCACCATTGACTGGTATTATCACTCAAATCCGCCCATTGTCAGTTTCCTATGTTTTATAGATTCTATAGTGTGCCATATTTGGCTTAACATCCACATTCAAAATTAAGAAATCACACTTTACAAATGCTATTTAAAAAGCCAGGGTAATTGATTGGATTTTAGTTTGTGGATATCATTATCAAATGTACTATGTACATTATCAAATGCTCTATGAGGATATCTTACTATAAATACACTGAATCATTATTAATTAACCCATACGTTTTGCAATTAATTGAACCCTCATTTTATTAAGAATGGTGAAAGCTATGGGGTAAGGGGGACAACCAGTCAATTGTTTCTTGTCATAGGGAAGGGGTGGGGTTAAACTAAACCCATGCATATCATACAGATTTATTCTACAAACATAAAATGCAATGAGGAAAAGAATGGGCGGAAAGCGGTGAAAATACATGGTGGTACTGCCTTGGTAAAAACAGCTCGGCAGTGGCGGTCGGCCGTGACCAGTGACAGACAGTCACTGTGACACTGACGGAATCAGACATTTTTGATTTTAATGATCAACACTTATTGTAGAAAACTTGGGATTGGATCAGTTACTAGCCAGTCTAGTCAACCTCACTCACATAACACGCGAAAATCGCAACAGACGTCTACACACAACAGCGCAGGAGAAGTTTCTTGTCAAAATACTCACTTCTCGCCGCCTGCAACAAGTCCTTACACTCGTTTGTCAACTGTTTAATTGCCTTGCTCGTCCTGTCTAACTCCTTTTCATGAGTGTGCAGTCTATCGCGGAAATAAGGACTATCTGTAAGACAGTCGCGAAACTCGAGTGGATGCAAACCCATTTTAGAAAGCAGCCGGGATCGGTGATATTGACAAATTCCTTATTTTCAACTAGATTCACCGACAACTGTCATTTTGGCCCATATTTACATTTAGGACATGGCGGAAGGCTGTCCGTCCATTGCGCATGCGTTCATATCCTCGAAATCGAAACTTCCGGTTTCATTTTTTTATCTAGATGTGTCACTGGTTGAGCAACCTGACCACCCATTAACATGCCGAAAAAGAAGACAGGACAGAGGAAGCTGAAAAACAAAAGGAAAGACAACGGGCAATTCGGACAGGAGAGAGGCCTCTTGTGGATAAACCATGTAACTTTTCCATGGTAGGTTCATTCCCCGATCACCACCACATGTTGTACTTTAGCTCCGGTCGAACGGTAGGTATGGGGACACAAATTTCAAAGTTAATGAATTATCAAACAATTAGTATCACCATAAACACCTTGAAAAACCCTTCCATATGACACCAAAATTATGACTCTGTGATCACTACAGTACAGACTGAGAAATTTAATTTTGAAGTCCCAAAATCCGCCATCGTTTTCCGCAAGCTAATTAAAGCATTAACTGTTAGAACAATGTGATCGAACTAGACTTTTTCCACATTTCATGGTTATGAATATTTATGTGAAAATATGCAGCATATATAAGGCTGGGGTGAACTCTTGATAAACTCGAGATGTACTCGGTGAGCGAATCTGACACCAAACGTGGTTAACAGATTCTCTTTGATGTATTCATTCTGGGTGGTGCCCTTGGCGATGAGCAGCTCAACAGTCGCACAACTGTCAGCAGCTCAACATCTACTCCGTGAACCCTAGCTGCGGAAATCTGACACGCCAACGCAAGCGGCATATTGCCTTTGAAGTTTCTGGCAAGAACGCCGGCCTGTAACTGATCATGTTTTTAATCTGTGGGTGTGGGGGTAGAATAGACCCACTGTATCCTCCTGCATTTTGTAAGAGGTGACTAATTGGGGGCAACTTGTTGGCCCTGGGTTGTGACTCGCGTCGGTGGTTGAGCGGAGTGGTCCTTGCAACACACCACTTATGCCTGGATTTTGCCCAGACGAGAGACTGGAATGGCATGGCCCAGTCAATCGGCTGGTGGTGACTTGTCGTAGGGTACTATATGCATTTTTATCTTTTTCATCATCATCCATGGTGTGTCGTTAAACCCTATACTCACTCACTCACTCTGTCATAGATGAATAAATTGTTGGTATCAGGTCAAACAAACACAAAAAATTAGAGCACTCTTTCTCTAGCATACGATTCATTCGGGGCCAGCTGAAACTGCCCAGCCCTATCGAACCAAGTACGGAAGCTGCGTTAATTAAACGTGAAGTAGGTCTGTTTTGCTACGTAGACGAACTGCGCTTATCTGGGGCCGTATTCATAAAGAATATTCACTTGAGTTGTCTCAGCTTGAGTCTGCGATCTGTGAACTAACAATTAAGTTACAAGAAATCACATTTAAATTATATGGCGTTGTCTGTTTCAGGAATGTGATCAATGCAAAAGGTTAGATATCTATATTTGGAGAATTATTGAAATAATCATTGAAATTACCTACCTGGCTGGTCTATAATTATTGGGGGGATTTTTTGCGTATAATTTTCTGAAGTAAACTGAATGCTCTTCTTGATGTTTCAGACGCCAAAAGAATAGAGCATTCTGCTACTTCTGTGGTGCTGTCCAGCGAATCACTATTTGTGCCCAATGCGGTTTGTTTTTTGATTTTATCTGCTGCAGTATAAAAAATTGGCTTGTTTTGAGGCTTCACAGAGCTGTACTTTCTTCACCAAAATAAATCTATCGTTCTGTTTGGCTGTGAAGTTTGTCATGAAGCCTTGTTGAAGTAACATCTTGTTCAGAAATTCCTGGCAATTCTTGCGTTTATATTACTTGCAGGTAAATCCAAATGTATGATGAAGACAGGCGACTGTGTTGTCAAACACCCAGGTGTCTTTACTACTGGCATGGCTATGGTGGTGAGTTCTCCTAGAAACACACCTCATTCTAGATGTTATCCAAGAACAGAGCAATATTTTGTCCCTTATTCTCTTAATATCCTAATGTGTAGATAAAGTTGTTTTCTGCCTCTCCTCTGAGCCGTGTCTGATGTGCAGGGTGCTGTGTGCGACCACTGTGAAGCGTGGGTCTGTCATGGTCGCAAATGCCTCACCACTCACGCCTGTATCTGCCCCCTGATGGACGCTGACTGTGTCGAGTGTAAGCGAGGAGTGTGGGACCACGGTACGTCTACATCACCTTCAACAGCTGGCAAGAAGCCTCAGAAACTAACTGCATAACAGAACTTTCCTCATCTAAATTGATCAATTATTGAACAGGAAATGTCAGGTAGTGTTGCTTGTCCTGTTTCTCTCATCAGCGTAGGATTGCTCTGTCTTGTCCTTGTGTGTCTGGTATGACGTATGGAAAAATGGTTCCATGATTTATATATATATATGACAAATATGAGGTGGTATTGCTCTGTTTACTCTGTTTCGGCCCGTGTGTAGTTACCCTGACAGATGAGTGTGTGTGGTGGTGCTGTGTAGGGGGTCGCGTGTTCAAGTGCTCGTTCTGCATGGAGCATCTGTGTGAGGACGACCAGTTTGAGCATCAGGCCATGTGTCAGAGACTGGATGCCGAGTCCTACAAGTGTAAGATCATTGTCTCGTAATAGTAATATCTGATTGGTTTTTTTAAGTCTACTTGTGAGATTATTGTCTCATGGGCATGTAGTGATTCAAGAAAAACTGTTGGGTTGATATCTCTTATTGGAGTAACATCCTTGCTAGTGATGTTTGTGTTATATGATTATATCCGATCATCATCATGTCTTGTGTGAGGAATCTAGGGTAGTCCCCACCCCTCCGTGACCTTTCCTGTCTCACCAACTGACCATCATAATCATGTTGTGTGTTACCAAAATAGATTAAAACTGTCCCATTTTTTTTATCAAGATAGCTATACTATATTTCGTGTTTTTTCGTACTTAATTTGGATGAATTTGAAGTGATGGTGTAAAGTAATGTGCTTTATTGCAGGTGTCTCTTGTAACAAGATAGGACAATACTCGTGTCTCAGATGCAAGGTGAATAAGACATTATACCCCTTATCAATACCCCTTGAGAAGCTTGTGACAGATCTTAAACTGCATCCCACTGAATGACGATTGATATAGGTCACTCCTTGCCAGTATAAGGGGTGGAAAACAACTCTCACTTTTAGCCTCAACAACATCTGGAAAGTTTTTGTATGGAATTCTATCTATAATAACCCAAATTTATTGGCCACTAAGGTATAAATATGTGCTGACAATTGTCACTCGTAATTGTTCAACAGGTAAGCTGTGTTGATGGTCTTACAGGTGTGTTATTGTGAGGATCATGTGAGGAGGAAAGGTTTCAAGTACACGAAAGGCATGATGATACCCTGCCCCAAGTGTGGTCATGAAACATCTGAGACGAAGGAACTCAGCATGTCCAGTATGTACTCGTCCTCCTGTTGTCATCAGTCAAACGTCAGCATTATTGTCGTATTTGTGAGCCTCGTGACCGATATGAATAATACACACAGTGTACACTGTTTCTGGTTAGCAAAGCAACAGTGCATCACTTGGATGCTTTGCTTTCAGCACGGACTTACAAGTATGGGAGACAAGGGGAGAATGAATGTGGAGCATTCGCGTACGGCAATGATGATGACGACGGCTACGGAGCCGGTGCAGGTCAGTGGTTTATCAGAGCTATGTGAGGAAAACAAACAGAATGTTGATTTTGTTCTCAATTGATACACATGTTGCGTGTTATGGATTCTTCTCTGGTGTTCTGGACTATGAGCATCGACTCCTGAAAGGTTTTCGTATTGAATCAACTGCTTAGTGCTATAGTGTTAAAGGATGGTTACAAGAATAACATATTGACTAATTGATTGACATTATTCTTAATGAAGTGGTGCTTATGAAAAAACTGAATGTTGATTGAGTGGCTTTGGTCGGTACCATGGATGCAGGATATTATGGAGGTTACGAAGAGAACTATGGAGACGATGACGACGACGACGATGATGATGATGATAGTTCTGAGGAGGAGGAAGATGATGATGATGAAGGTGGAGAAGATCTGAGTAAGGAGCTGAAAGACTTGATGAAAGATCAGAAGAACCCTGTGTAGAAAGACAAAGCGAAATAATGATGAAGAAATAAAACAACTATATAGTTTCCTGGTTTGTGTTTATATGTCATCCACTCATGCTGGATATTATTTTAAATGATGAATCCAAGTTAATACAACCTTCTCAGAGGCAAGTTGGTATATTCACCAAGACCAATAGGCCACATTAGTAATAAGATATGGAGCTTGGTGCCAGGATGGGAAGCGGGGGCAACAGAGTTAACTTGACTTAAACAACATGCCAAAACAAATTCCCCACGGACCACCGTAGGCGCGCTCTCCCACTGAGGTACTGTAAGGGACAGGAAGCGGATGAAAAATGCCCCACGGACAAGTTACGGATGAAACATATACATAATGATATTAAAAAAATGAGCCTTGCATAGCTGTAATCATAGCGTTTAAGTTTTTGCCTCTGGGTCCCACTAGATATTCTCGTTGAAAGAGAAGAGGGGTGGGTCCCTTTAGGTTTCCTCGTTGAAACAGGAGCGGGGTTTGCCCACTAGTTATCTTTGTTGAAATTGGGTCCCACTAGGCGAGGAGTTGGTCGCACTAGATATTTTCGTTGAAAGAGGAGAGGGGTTGGTCCCATGAGCAGATGAGGTGTCCTCGTAGATATTGAAGAGCGATGGGTCCCGCTAGTTATCCTCGTTGAAAGTGGGTGGGTCCGACAAGGACCCTTCGTTGACAGAGGAGAAAGGATGGGTCCCATTAGTTATCTTCGTCCCACTAAGCGAGCGATGGGTCGTATTTTCGTTGAAAAAGGGGAGAGGTGGGTCATCGGGGGGGGGGGGGGGGGGGTGGCAGTTAAGTGTATAGAGGTAGTATATATGTGCCGCGCTTGGACGACGGGTTTTGTTGGGCCTCGTACTTGTACGGTGGGGTATGTTTGTCAGTTGCAACTTTTACAACGGTTTTTTAGGGGGCTTCGTGTTGTACGACGGGGTATTTTTTTCTTCCCATCTGTACAGCGCGTTTAACATATTTTTCCGGTCCCACCGATCGTTGACAATATAAATGCAACGAAAGGTCCCTGTGTGACGCTCGATTTCGACCGTGCAAACGCGCGAAGTTGTCACTGCATGTTATCAGAAATCAGCTGATCAGATTTTGAGATTTGTCCGACACATTTATCCTTCCTACAACGTACCACGGGTTATACTTACGCATAATACCTTGTACGACGGGGAGTGGGTCCTGTTAGGTATCCTCGTTTAAAGAGAAGAGGGGTAGGTCCTGTTAGGTATCGTCGTTGAAAGAGGAGATGGGTGGGTCCCGTTATGTGTCCTCGTGGAAAGAGGAGCGGGTTGGGTCCCGTGAGGTGTCCTCGTTAACTGAGAAGGGACCCGAGTTTATTGAACATAACATCCCTTCCCATATTATGATCCTCTCCGTAAGAGATCTCAGTGGATTCCGTTTTACAAAATATTGATGAGTCTTTTTTAAGTCTCGTTTTCACATATTCAAGAAGTCACAACCCTACCGACAGACGTAGGCTGTCCACTAAGGCTAAACAGAAAAGATCGCACAATTATTAGGGACAGCACCACAAAGAGAGATATGATACTTATGTTTCGCGACAACACACGTAACTGGTAAACACACACAATACAATGGAACACATTCCATACCTCAAATACCAGTTTAATAAAGTGAATAATGTCAAACGAGAAATAACTATATATATATATATATATATATATATATATATATATATATATATATATATATATATATATATATATATATATATATATATATATATATATATAATAATAATAATAATAATAATTATAAGTGTGTGCGTCTGTAATAAAAAAAATATAAACATGTACTTCAATTTGCCATTAAATCAAACTCAATGTTTATGTTATATGCACATGCTAAGGTCAAGGTAAACATGCACTCTTCAAAAGGCAAAATATCAACTTACAGATAGCATAACATCAACTTGGCAGTGCTTTGTAATGTCATTATGCCTTTGAAGCTATATAAGCAATATAATATACATTTGCTCATTCATACATCAAAAGATAGGAAAACACCGAAACATCATGTTGTTTGGTTGAAGCTGGCTGTTGGGTTAAAGGAAAAGTCGTTAGTGGCCATCGTCCATTTAGCTCCACATGCCAGAACGTGTCTTTCACGTGCCAGGTTTGTTATAACTTTCCCGTCCCGCCATAAATAAGCTGCGAGATTTCGCAAACGCCATTAGTGTAGACGGGGTGACCAAGTGGACTCAAGAACAGAGGTCACTTCCAAAAGTAGTAAGGAATAAGTCAGAAGAGTTTTTGAAGAAAGGCACACTCAGAAGAGAATCCAGGCAAACAATGAAGATTCCTAGACATCGAAATGACTGTGTACAGCATGATCTGAATACGTAATAAAAAAAACAATACTACGCAAGATCCACTGACAACTCACGAGTTTGTTAATATAAAAGTAAATAGTTCAAATGTAAAAGCATGTACGTCACCTCGATCACGTGACCTAGACATTACCAGCCTTGTTCAAGTTGTTGTCACCCGAGGGCCTCGCGTTCAGGAGGGTCGTGGTTTCGCCGGAACCAATATTGGTTAAACCTTCCCCAGGATTCGCAATAACAGAGCCAGCATTGCTGTTCTTTGTAACCAATAACCGACGTCGCAGACATTTGGCAATTGACACGATTCTGCATGCTTTGTTGAAGTGGTGCACAAGAATGGGAATCGGGAGAATTATGGTGTATATTCCACCGAAAGCACAAACGACGGCCACAGCCTTCCCACCAATGGTTAATGGTCTGACATCGCCATAGCCGACAGTTGTTAGGGTGACAAAAGAAAACCATAAAGCCTCTCTTATGGAAATCATGTGTGCCTCAGCGTTGTTAATGAGTTCAAACATCAGACAAAGGTAGGCGCAGGTAAAAGCAAAAACGACAGAAATAACCAGCGTAAGACATAGATACTTTACACTGTAAAGCAAGGTAAGTGAAAGAATTTGACAGCTTTCATAGCTACGCCAGAGACGAAAGATTCTGAACAGCTGCAGAACGATAAGACTTCTGAGAACGGATGATGACCACAAGCTGGTGAAGATGACAACAATAGGTACCAGAACGCCGACTATATCAGACCAAGTGATGGGGTCCATCAAATAGCGTATCTTGCTCGGCCACACCACAAACCGCACTAGAATCTCCACGACGAAGGCCGTGCAGATGACGAGTCCTATAACCAGACGGGCATTCGCAAAACTCTCTCCGCTCTCGTCCTCCTTCATGGTGATACCCTCAGTTCCGTCGATGCCAATTTCCACGGAGTAGTGTTTGAATTGCGGGGGTACGAAGGGCGACAGTGTACCGATACACGCCACGCTGACCAGAGGCAGTACCACGTACATAACCCAGCTGTACACCTGTAACCATAGCAAGTACATCAGCCAATGGTAGACAACCTTAGCAACATATACAACAGCCAATGATAGACCAGCCGCCATAGCAACGCACGCAAATGGCACATCGGTGGCTATAGCAACATACACATAAAAACGGTACAGAAGCAACCATAGCATTACTCATCAACTTGTGGTGGCCACAGAAATACAATAGATTGCGTTGATCAGGTTAGGAAAAGGTGTGATTTTAACATTGGTGCTAGATTTAACCTCGTTGCTAGGCTTAAAGATATTACGCGTATTTAAATATAGCAACGGTGTTAAATCTAGCATTCACGTAGTAGATCGACTACTGTTCAAAAATAAGCTGTGGGGGTGGAGGAACTAGGTTGTAAAAGACTTCCCGAATATAACTCGGAGACAGATACCCAAAAATAACGCTTGCAAATGTTTAAAACAGCATTAATCCTACATTCTGTCGTGGCGATTTCTTTAAATCCCCACCACGCCCCTTCAGCTTATCTAAGACCTCCTTTTCAACAACATGGTATTTCAGATCGATTTTTGAAAATTCAACCAGCCTAATTTCCGTTAGACAAGTGGTTTTTAATTTCGATATAATTATATATGCGTAATGGAACGTCACACACCATCGCAGGGACAGATGACCTTGGACTCTCAAGAAACAACCAGACAGGTTTACACAATCTGCTAAACCCAGGACAAAGCGAGTCTTTGAGAGCGCAATCAAATCGATCATATTTCAATTTATAATCCTCTGCCAAACGCATATCTTCTTTTTCTTCGTCCAACCTGGCTAGAGTCGATCGAGAGAGAATATTGACATCCAACTCCCAGAACCGCATTTCGCGCTCCACGGCTTCCCACCCATAGCTGTTTGGAATATGCAGAGTGCCGGCCGAGTGAGCGTCAACAATTAAGTCAAAGAAACGCGCACTTCTATTGATGAAAACTCGATCATCTGCGTGTTCTTCTCGTGCTATTCTGCCAAGTCGAGAATTGGGGAATCGTTGGATGTCAGATTTGTCAACATCGAAATGCGTCCCACGAAGATTCAGCTTGAGGATGATGTTAGCTGTCATGTTGATGGTGGTGCTGATGCTGCTCGGATGTTGGCTATTTAGTTATGGCATACCAATATGAGCAGCGCCGGTTCCGGAATGGTTGGGGGGGATATCACGCTGACCGCTGTCATTATGCGAATCGATATAGATGCAATTTTGTCTTTTCGTGCCACTGGGGGAATCGAAGAAGGAACGCAGAGGGGATTAAGGATATGCATGGTTGTAGGGGTGTGGGGCAACTTGTTTTAATGAGCGGATGAATATTTCTATATATGTATACTTGTGTATATATGTATGTTTGTATTGAAAGACGATTAGATTGTGGCCTGCCCCAAAGAAGACAATTATTAAACAACAAACTATATTCATTTGATCTAATAAGTTAGTGGTATATGAGCGTAATCAATTTAATTCATGCGACAAATAGGCTCCCCTCAGTTGTGGCGATCGGCTGGTAGCAGCCCGGGGGGGGGGGGGCACTTGGCCTTATTCTGGATAGGGGTGTGCCGCGGGACCTCAAAAACCCGTACCCGTCGTACAAGGTCTAAATGGCCAAAAAGCATACCCCGTCGTACAAGGTATTATGCGAATGTATAACCCGTCGTACACATTGAACCTGAAAAACATACCCCGTCGTACAAGTATGAGGCCCAAAAACCCGTCGTACAAGTCGAGAGGCCGAAAAAACATACCCCGTCGCGCGGCACATATATACTACCTCTATACACTAAAGTGCCCCCCCCCCCCCCCGGGGGGTTAGCAGGCATCATTCTGTAAGTAACTGTGGGAAGGGCCCCGAATGACCCCGGAGCCCTCCTCCTCTTTTCTCCTCCCGTCTTCCGTTCTGGCAAGTCTTCTACTGGGGCTGGTAATTTTCAATCCAGTTAATTAAACGGTGGTGGTAGCATGGTATCTATTCTGGCTTCGGTCGAGACATGAACTGCCCCCTTTTCTTTTTTTGCTCTTACTGATAAGGTGTTGGTCGACCCGGCAGCGGAGACAGGATTCTCTTCGGTAGCCAGAGGCAAGACGGGGTCCGGACTCGTCGGAAGCTTATAGTATTATAACATCCGACCTGGCGCTATCAAGACGTCGGAGAAGACGACCACATACCCCCCTTTCAACTTCTTCCATTGTAAGTACCTCACTCCTGTCGTGCGTCCCTTTACTTCATAACTCTTATTCCAAATTCCATTTTATCAACCTTCAATTAGTTTAACAAAGTCAATTTTCAAAATTCAAGGGTAAATTCTAAATTATTGAACAGTGGAAGTTCAACTTAATTATGGTTGGGGAGGATGTTATAATACTATTTTGGCTCAGACGTTCTTAAAAAGCCTCCCCCCTTAATTAGCAGAGCCCGGGTTACATCACACCACTCTTTGGGAGGAGTGTAACCCTGATAGCAATGCTCACAGCAAGCGAGTTCACCCTCCAAGTGGACTCGTCGTGTCACGTGGGGATTGTTTTAGCCTGGCCTATCGCGGGACCCTTTATAAGGAGTCCAGATGGGTTAGTCATAGAGATATACATGGCCAAAAGAAGCCGAACTGCTTTATTTGAAATCAACAACAACAACAACAACAACAATAGTCATAGAGAGCCGTACATGGCCTCTGTTGCCAAAAACGGCTCAAAGCTTGAAAGAAGAAGAAGAAGAAGTAGTCATGGAGATTCATCTAGTCAGAAAAACGATTCGGACCGCGAGATTCCAGGGAGCTTCATTGTTGAAATTTAATAAACCAAATAAGCATCTCTACTCAGGACTCGCGTTAATTTCCTCTGATTAGTCCCCACTCCACCAACTACAGGCAGTGAGTAACAGTATTATAACACCACAGTTTACTGGATTTCGTGTGGCGGCAAAGGATGTGTGAGATGAAGCGTCAAATGTGTATGTCACTTTGAAGACTGCCTTTTGAGACTTAAATTAGGTGCAATTAAAGGGTGGCAGCTTGGGCCTCAGATACGCCGTGTTTATTGGAATTACAAATGAGTCTGTAATCCTTGATAATTGGCGGACGCAAAATGAGGGTCTCTTATCTGCGTGAATGTCTGAGTGCAGCATGTTTGCAAAAGTAGTTAAACAGCCCTGGGTATACGGGCCGACTGTTAAAACCTTAAATTGGACTGATAAACATTTGAATTTCACGGCTTTGTTTTCTTTGACACTTTAGTTGGTTCCTGAGTTCGCCTTGATAATTTGAATTTGTCTAACCGTCAGGTTCATGCGTTTGAATGCGTTTGACACGTGGTTGAGATCGTATCGTTGGTAAAATGTTATATGGTTGGAATAATGAATGAAACATGCCGGTGAAAATCATGTGTGAAATAATTGCATGTAAAAGTGGTTATGCATATAAAATGAATATAGGCGTCCTGTTCTGAGAAGATAGTATATGGCTAAAGATAATATGACATTAGTTGGAAAAATTTCTAAAAAGGGAAATATGTACGAAGAATACTATGAAAAAGAATCAATGAGGCTAGGTAAACATAATTCGTTATTTGTTTCAAAATTTGTAAAGCTCATCTTCCGCGCCACATACTTGCGTCCTCGACGACCCACTCATATTGTTCGCCAACAAACATAATATTAAATACTTAATTTGAATATAGAGGATATTTGACCTCAAATTTCTCGTTTTCCCGTCCTTGCATTATAAGGTTTGTCGGATGCGGGAGGTTAAAATTAAGGCGATAGCGGGAGGGGTGTTTTGTGTGGAGGAGGTACTTATGCGCGAGGGAAGGTTCGAATGAGCACTATCACTTTTACAGTGAACTTATTTCAATGAATTATATGAGTGAGGTACTTACCAGTGGTAGAAGCTGAAAGGGGGGTATGAGGTCGTCATCTCCGATGTCTTGATAGCGCCAGGTCGCTAGTACGCCTTAGTTGAGTCGAGTGGAAGTGGCCGATGTACGCTGCCGTTGCCCTGGATCTTGATCGCGTCGTAGCTTCCGGCCTCTTGTCTCTTCTCTCGGCGTGTGTAGCAATTGTCAGCTTTCTTCTCTAACGTAAGAGCGTGTAAGCGTCGGGAAAATATGTACGTTGACAACAGTGGAAGTTGCCAACTCCCCGGACTCTCACACCAAATGTAAAGCTAAAATTTCTAAGCTTTTCTTGCTTATGCACACTCTTCGTTATAATACTGTTACTCACTGCCTGTAGTTGCTGGAGTGGGGACTAATCAGAGGAAATCGCGAGTCCTGGAGTAGAGATGCTTATTTGGTTTATTTAATTTCAACAATGAAGCTCCCTGGAATCTCGCGGTCCGAATCGTTTCTCTGACTAGATGAATCTCTCTGACTAACCCATCTGGACTCCTTATAAAGGGTCCCGCGATAGGCCAGGCTAAAACAATCCCCACGTGACACGACGAGTCCACTTGGAGGGTGAACTCGCTTGCTGTGAGGATTGCTGAAATCAGGGTTACACCCTTCCCAAAGAGTGGTGTGATGTAACCCGGGCTCTCGTGCTGATAATTAAAAGGGGAGGCTTTTAAAGAACGTATGAGCCAAAATAGTATTATAACATCCTCCCCAACCATAATAAAGTTGGAACTTCCACTGTTCAATAAAATTAGAATTTACCCTTAAATTTTGAAAATTGACTTTGTTAAACTAATTGAAGGTTGATAAAATGGAATTTGGAATAAGAGTTATGAAGTAAAGGGACAGCACGACACGAGCCCAATATTATTAGATTTTGAATTTTGAGTGATCCCAGGGTAGCTTGGACATGCGCCAATTTGACATTGGCACATGTCCATAACAAAATAGGTGATTATTTCACGGCTTTGTTATCTTTGACACTTTAGTTGGTTCCTGAGTTCGCCTTGATAATTTGAATTTGTCTAACCGTCAGGTTCATGCGTTTGAATGCGTTTGACACGTGGTTGAGATCGTATCGTTGGTAAAATGTTATATGGTTGGAATAATGAATGAAACATGCGGGTGAAAATCATGTGTGAAATAATTGCATGTAAAAGTGGTTATGCATATAAAATGAATATAGGCGTCCTGTTCTGAGAAGATGGTATATGGCTAAAGATATTATAACAATAGAGGAGTATGGTTGGACCATTTTCTTACACGCAACTAAATCAATAAACCGATAAGAGGGCAGGTGATGTATGCGTACAACTTGTTCAACGAATCCGACGCTAGATATACTTACGCGCATCTAAATCAGCGCGCTTTCCCTCTCTTCCCTCTCTGTGTCTCTCTCTCTCTCTCTGTCCCTCTCTCTCTCTCTCTCTCTCTCTCTCTCTCTCTCTCTCTCTCTCTCTCTCTCTCTCTCTCTCTCTCTCTCTCTCTCTCTCTCTCTCTCCCTCTCTCTCCTTCTCTCTCTCCGTCTCCCCCCCCCCACACCCCCCCTTAGGTTTGGCCTACTTAGAGTTGGCACATGCGCCAACGGCATGTCTTCCAACGACAAGCCTGGACGACCAGCAATACGGTACCAACAATATACCATAAACAATATTATCTCTAAAAAAATATATATATATATATATATATATATATATATATATATATATATATATATATATATATATATATATATATATATATATATATATATATATATATATGTCTCCTCTATACATATATCTATCTATATATCTTTCTTTTTATCTATATCTCTCTGTGTCTATGTCTCTCTCTCTCTATATCTCTCTCTGTCTGTCTCTCTGTCTCTCTCTGTCTGTCTCTCTCCTCTGTATCTATCTCTCTCTCTCTCTTTCTTTCTCTCTCTCTCTCTCTCTCTGTCTCTTTCTCTCTCTGTCTCTCTCTCTCTCTCTCTCTCTCTCTCTCTCTCTCTCTCTCTGTCCTCTCTCTCTCTCTCTCTCTCTCTCTCTCTGTCTCTCTCTCTCTCTCCCTCTCTGTGTCTCTCTCTCTCTCTGTCTCTCTCTCTCTCTCTCTCTCTCTCTCTCTCTCTCTCTCTCTCCCGCTCTGTCTCTCTCTCTCTCTCTCTCTCTCTCTCTCTCTCTCTCTCTCTCTCTCTCTCTCTCTCTCTCTCTCTCTCTCTCCTCTCTCTCTCTCTCTCTCCGTCTCTCCCCCCCCCCCCTTCTCCCTCTTCCTCTCTATGCTGCTATTCTCGCTAGCTGCTCGGCGCTCGGAAGCTTGGCATCGGAAACCGTGTGTATATATACATATATATATATATATATATATATATATATCTATATATATATATATATATATATATATATATATATATATATATATATATATATATATATATATATATATATATGTGTGCGTGTATGCGTGTTTGCGTATATATACCCGCTTTGATTGCACCGGGACATCCAGTGCACACTGTCGCTGAGACATAAAGACAGTATATACACGGACCGATAATAGCTGGTAACGCGCACTATTATAAGATCACAAGCTGCTGCCGCTTAGATGTTTTGACATGACCCCTAAACCAAGTCAATACACCGCGAAAGCGATGAATGCTGCCGCTGATTGATTACGAAAGGTTTGACCTGTTTTGACCGATAATAGCTGGTAACGCGCACTATTATAAGATCACAAGCTGCTGCCGCTTAGATGTTTTGACATGACCCCTAAACCAAGTCAATACACCGCGAAAGCGATGAATGCTGCCGCTGATTGATTACGTAAGGTTTGGCCTGTTTTGACATGACCCCCCCTACCCAAGTCAATGCAAACCCAGCCAAGGCCTTTGGTCGATTACGTAAGATTTGGCCTACTTAAACACGAACTGCTGTTAGCCTGCCACTAAGCTGCTGCAGTAGAAAACCTTGAAACTAATCGTCCTTTTTACTGTTTTTTTTGTTACTGTGAATGCTAAAAATACTGTTACAATCATTATCACGAGGCCAAGTTCTAAATACTGACAAAATTTCATGTCCGTAAATACAGCCGTTTCAGAGATATCAGCGAGGAGAGAACTCGTAGCAAAAATCGCGATAGGTACTCTAAAATATATGTCATTATACAAAGTACAAAAGGTAAAACAAGTATTTTTTTTCGCCTATTCCATGCTACGATAATTGCTTGTTACAACCATATAACTCATATGTTCGTAACTGCAGTAGTTATGGAGGAGATAGTTACAGAAAATGGGGGAAAAAATCGACGAAAAATCGATCCCATAAGCCTCCAACACTGCGCATGCGCGTCAAATTGGATCGCCAGTTGTGTCTCAACTTGATCTATCATTCCCCAAAATTTCATGTTGATATGTTTAACCGTTCCGGAGAATAGCCCGAAAAACCTTGACTGGAGAAAAAAAAAAAAAAAAAAAAAAAAAAAAAAAAAAAAATACTGGCTAAACCAATATGTCTTCCAACTATCGTTGGAAGACATAAATATATATATATATATATATATATATATATATATATATATATATATATATATATATATATATATATATATATATATATATATATATATATATATATATATATATATATATATATATGATTTTTATATATATATATTTATTTTTATATTCATATATATGTGATATATGTATAGTATATATATATATATGTATGTATATATGTATATATATAATACTATATCTATATATATATGTATATATACTCTCTATATATATATATATATATATTATATAGCCTGTATATTATATATATATATATATATATATATGTATATATATATATATATATATATATATATATATCTGTTTATATATATATATATATATATATGTATATATATATATATGTATATATATCTATCTATATATCTATGTCTATATATATATATGGTGTATATATATATCTATATATATATATATATATATATATATATCTCTCTCTCTCTCTATATATATATCTCTCTATATCTCTCTCTGTATGTCTATATATCTATCTATATATATCTATCTATATATATCTTTATCTCTATCTCTATATCTCTATATATCTTTATATATATATAGCTATCTACGTATCTATAAACACCCCATTATAAATATATACATATATATGCTATTTATAGATAGCTGCTCGGCGCTCGGAAGCTTGGCATATATATAAAACCGTGTGTATATATATATATATTATATATATATATATATGTGCGTGTATGCGTGTTTGTTTGTGTATATATACCCGCTTTGATTGCACCGGGACATCCAGTGCACACTGTCGCTGAGACATAAAGACAGTATATACACGGACCGAGAATAGCTTGTAACGCGCACTATTATAAGCTGCCGCTTAGATGTTTTGACATGACCCCTTTGCCAAGTCAATATTGAGCCGACGAAAGTGAGAAATGCCGCCGGTCGATTACGTAAGGTTTAGCCTGTTTTGACATGACCACCTACCCAAGTCAATGCAAACCCAGCCAAGGCTCTGGTCGATTACGTAAGGTTTGGCCTACTTAAACACGAACTGCTGTTAGCCTGCCGCTAAGCTGCTGCAGTAGAAAACCTTGAAACTAATCGTCCTTTTTACTGTTTTTTGTTACTGTGAATGCTAAAAATACTGTTACAATCATTATCACGAGGCCAAGTTCTAAATACTGACAAAATTTCATGTCCGTAAATACAGCCGTTTCAGAGATATCAGCAGCGAGGAGAGAACTCGTAGCAAAAATCGCGATAGGTACTCTAAAATATATGTCATTATACAAAGTACAAAAGGTAAAAACAAGTATTTTTTTCGCCTATTCCATGCTACGATAATTGCTTGTTACAACCATATAACTCATATGTTCGTAACTGCAGTAGTTATGGAGGAGATAGTTACAGAAAATGGGGGAAAAAATCGACGAAAAATCGATCCCATAAGCCTCCAACACTGCGCATGCGCGTCAAATTGGATCGCCAGTTGTGTCTCAACTTGATCTATCATTCCCCAAAATTTCATGTTGATATGTTTAACCGTTCCGGAGAATAGCCCGAAAAACCTTGACTGAAAAAAAAAAAAAAAAAAAAAAAAAAAAAAATACTGGCTAAACCAATATGTCTTCCAACTATCGTTGGAAGACATAAATATATAATATATATATATATATATATATATATATATATATATATATATATATATATATATATATATATATATATATATATATATATATATATATATATATATGTATATATACATATATATATACATATATTTATTTATATATTCATATATATGTGTATATGTATAGTTATATATATATAAATGTATGTATATATGTATATATATGTATGTATATGCTATAATATATATATATCATGTATATATATATATACCCCTTAGCATATTTATATATATATCTATATATGTATATTTATATATATATATCTATATATATATATATAGGTATATCTATATCTATATATATCTATGTGGTATATATCTCTATATATATCTCTATTATATATGTATATATCTCTCTGTGTATGTGTATCTATATAAGGTGTATATATCTACTCTATCTCTCTATATATATATAGATATATATATATAATATATATATATATCTCTATCTATATCTATATATATATCTATGTATATATCTATAATATAGATATATATCTATATATATATATATATATATATATATATTTCTGCTATAGCTTATCTTCTCATATATAAATATGTACGTATATATACACACTTATATTCATATTCACATATATATGCTATTTATAGATAGCTGCTCGGCGCTCGGAAGCTTGGCATCATCGGAAACCGTGTGTATATATATATATATATATATATATATATATGTGCGTGTATGCGTGTTTTGTGTATATATACCCGCTTTGATTGCACCGGGACATCCAGTGCACACTGTCGCTGAGACATAAAGACAGTATATACACGGACCGAGAATAGCTTGTAACGCGCACTATTATAAGCTGCCGCTTAGCCGCTTAGTTTTGACATGACCCCTTTGCCAAGTCAATATTGAGCCGACGAAAGTGAGAAATGCCGCCGGTCGATTACGTAAGGTTTAGCCTGTTTTGACATGACCACCTACCCAAGTCAATGCAAACCCAGCCAAGGCTCTGGTCGATTACGTAAGGTTTGGCCTACTTAAACACGAACTGCTGTTAGCCCTGCCGCTAAGCTGCTGCAGTAGAAAACCTTGAAACTAATCGTCCTTTTTACTTTTTTTTTTGTTACTGTGAATGCTAAAAATACTGTTACAATCATTATCACGAGGCCAAGTTCTAAATACTGACAAAATTTCATGTCCGTAAATACAGCCGTTTCAGAGATATCAGCGAGGAGAGAACTCGTAGCAAAAATCGCGATAGGTACTCTAAATATATGTCATTATACAAAGTACAAAAGGTAAAAAAACAAGTATTTTTTTCGCCTATTCCATGCTACGATAATTGCTTGTTACAACCATATAACTCATATGTTCGTAACTGCAGTAGTTATGGAGGAGATAGTTACAGAAAATGGGGGAAAAAATCGACGAAAAATCGATCCCATAAGCCTCCAACACTGCGCATGCGCGTCAAATTGGATCGCCAGTTGTGTCTCAACTTGATCTATCATTCCCAAAATTTCATGTTGATATGTTTAACCGTTCCGGAGAATAGCCCGAAAAACCTTGACTGGAAAAAAAAAAAAAAAAAAAAAAATACTGGCTAAACCAATATGTCTTCCAACTATCGTTGGAAGACATAATATATATATATATATATATATATATATATATATATATATATATATATATATATATATATATATATATATATATATATATATATATATATACATATAATTTATATATATATATATATTTATTATTTATATTATATATATATGTGTATATGTATAGTATATATATATATATATGTATGTATATATGTGTATATATGTATGTATATAAATATGTATATACATGTATATATATATATATATATATATATATATTTATTTATATATATGTATATATATATATATATTCTATATATATGTATATATATATATATATATATATCTGTTATATCTATATATATATATATGTATGTCTGTATATATATATGTATGTATATATATATATCTCTATATATCTATATATCTCCATATATGTGTATATCTATATCTATATATATATCTCTCTATATATCTCTATATATATATATATATATATATATCAGATATGATATATATATATATATATCTGTATATATCTCTATCTCTCTCTGTCTATATATATATATCTATATATATCTCTATATCTATATATATATATATATATAGATATATACGTATATCCCACACACACTTATATAATATTCACATATATATGCTATTTATAGATAGCTGCTCGGCGCTCGGAAGCTTGGCATCGGAAACCGTGTGTATACATATATATATATATATATATATATGTGCGTGTATGCGTGTTTGTGTATATATACCCGCTTTGATTGCACCGGGACATCCAGTGCACACTGTCGCTGAGACATAAAGACAGTATATACACGGACCGAGAATAGCTTGTAACGCGCACTATTATAAGCTGCCGCTTAGATGTTTTGACATGACCCCTTTGCCAAGTCAATATTGAGCCGACGAAAGTGAGAAATGCCGCCGGTCGATTACGTAAGGTTTAGCCTGTTTTGACATGACCACCTACCCAAGTCAATGCAAACCCAGCCAAGGCTCTGGTCGATTACGTAAGGTTTGGCCTACTTAAACACGAACTGCTGTTAGCCTGCCGCTAAGCTGCTGCAGTAGAAAACCTTGAAACTAATCGTCCTTTTTACTGTTTTTTGTTACTGTGAATGCTAAAAATACTGTTACAATCATTATCACGAGGCCAAGTTCTAAATACTGACAAATTTCATGTCCGTAAATACAGCCGTTTCAGAGTATCAGCGAGGAGAGAATTCGTAGCAAAAATCGCGATAGGTACTCTAAAATATATGTCATTATACAAAGTACAAAAGGTGAAAACAAGTATTTTTTTCGCCTATTCCATGCTACGATAATTGCTTGTTACAACCATATAACTCATATGTTCGTAACTGCAGTAGTTATGGAGGAGATAGTTACAGAAAATGGGGGGAAAAAATCGACGAAAAATCAATCCCATAAGCCTCCAACACTGCGCATGCGCGTCAAACTGGATCGCCAGTTGTGTCTCAACTTGATCTATCATTCCCCAAAATTTCATGTTGATATGTTTAACCGTTTCCGGAGAAAAGCCCGAAAAACCTTGACTGGATTTAAAAATAAAAAAAAAAAAAAAAAAAAAAAAAATAAAAAAAAAAAATACTGGCTAAACCAATATCGTTGGAAGACATATGTATATATATATATATATATATATATATATATATATATATATATATATATATATATATATATATATATATATATATATATATATATATATATATATATATATATATATATATATATATATATATATATATATATATATATATATATATATATATATATATATATTTATATATATATATATATATATACGTATATAAACACACACACTTATAAATATTCACATATATATGCTATTTATAGATAGCTGCTCGGCGCTCGGAAGCTTGGCATCGGAAACCGTGTGTGTATATATATATATATATATATATATATATATATATATATATATATATGTGCGTGTATGCGTGTTTGCGTATATATACCCGCTTTGATTGCACCGGGACATCCAGTGCACACTGTCGCTGAGACATAAAGACAGTATATACACGGACCGATAATAGCTGGTAACGCGCACTATTATAAGATCACAAGCTGCTGCCGCTTAGATGTTTTGACATGACCCCTAAACCAAGTCAATACACCGCGAAAGCGATGAATGCTGCCGCTGATTGATACCCAGCCAAGGCCTTTGGTCGATTACGTAAGATTTGGCCTACTTAAACACGAACTGCTGTTAGCCTGCCACTAAGCTGCTGCAGTAGAAAACCTTGAAACTAATCGTCCTTTTTACTGTTTTTTGTTACTGTGAATGCTAAAAATACTGTTACAATCATTATCACGAGGCCAAGTTCTAAATACTGACAAATTTCATGTCCGTAAATACAGCCGTTTCAGAGATATCAGCGAGGAGAGAACTCGTAGCAAAATCGCGATAGGTACTCTAAAATATATGTCATTATACAAAGTACAAAAGGTAAAAACAAGTATTTTTTTCGCCTATTCCATGCTACGATAATTGCTTGTTACAACCATATAACTCATATGTTCGTAACTGCAGTAGTTATGGAGGAGATAGTTACAGAAAATGGGGGAAAAAATCGACGAAAAATCGATCCCATAAGCCTCCAACACTGCGCATGCGCGTCAAATTGGATCGCCAGTTGTGTCTCAACTTGATCTATCATTCCCCAAAATTTCATGTTGATATGTTTTAAACCGTTCCGGAGAATTAACACGGACAATAACAAAGCTGCCAATGTACTCGAACACATAGATCTGGTCATCTCTTCTTGATTGCCTTTCTGTCAGATCAGCTCAATTGGATAAATCCTTTTTTTACATATGTATATTGACCGCTTTCAGTGTTTAGCTAGTGGACCCTGTGTTTGTGTCAACCTGTTAGCGAATCTTCGATGTAAACATGAATGTTATATAACAGCGTCCGCTTAGGGCAAATCGACATTTTCAAATATATAGATATATATATAAATCTATATATATATCATATATATATATATAAATATATATATATATATATATATATATATATATATATATATATATATATATATATATATATATATATATATATATATATATATATAACCGCTTGGCATGTTTATAAGCTTATATATATATATATATATATATATATATCCATATATATTATATATATATATATATTATATATACATTATTGATGTTTATATATATTTATTGATATATATATGATATATATATATAAAAATGTACATATATATGCATACATATATATATATTATACACATATGAATATATATATATATATTGAACATATATTACTCGACATATACATTTATGTTTATATTTATATATGTATATATATATATTTATATATATATACACACACAAAAACACACACACACACATATAGATATATATATATATATATATATATATATATATATATATATATATATATATATATATATATATATATATATATATATATATATATATATATATATATATATATATATAACCGCTTGGCATGTTTGATCGGAAGCTTAAATTTTTATAATAATTTATTTGGACATGTAAAGAATATCTTGTATGCTGTTCGTGGATTATAGTCTGACTTGCCTTTGTTCTCTTCGGCCGCAGACTACAACGCAACATGGCACCGAGATTCACCCTATGCCGGAAGACTGTACCCGTTTACGGAGATGTTTCACGACAGTATTATGAGTGAAATAATAAATAGGGTGGATGCTGAAATTAACTTCCAGTTGCCATATTTCGGCCGACGTTTTGATAGCGCTATTGTGAGTAGTTCACAGACCATGGCTGAATAAATTGACGGACATTCTTTCCGTTTTACCGTCACCATACACCAGTCCAGTTTGCGTCTCTTGTTCTGTTTGCACGATTGTTTGAAATAGAAATGTCTTTAAGGAACGAATTGGAAAGTAAAACAAGAGATAGCAGAAAGATAGTTATACTTTGATGAATAATTCTTGTTACGAGTTTTCTGTCGCTATGGTCACTCTTGTAACTACCTGGAATTGCATTTCTACAAGTTCGTGACTTTCCCTGCCTGGTATTTCAGATCGCAGTCGCTGGTCATGTGCAACTTACAGACGAATACACACACTTAGACCCCGGCACCAAATGGCCCAACGTCGACTACCCTGACACACCCGATCCCGCGTTTCTCGCCCCCTACTACGCCGGAGTCGAATTTAAGCCAAATGACGTCAAAGGGCGTGTTTACTGGCGAAGACTTGATCCTAGTGATCACAAGGGAAATCTCGCCGATATCACACATGGCATGTTGAACGAGATTTCCCAAGACGTTAACGATAATTTCTTGGATAGGTCTGACTTTAATGCTACTCATGGACTTGTGGTGACTTGGCATGAAGTGAAGTTCCTTTCATGTCCTACGTCGACAGAATGCCCGGTGAGTGACGATGAAAACAATGATGATGATCAGAGTCGCTCGGATCTCAAAATTTGGTTTCCGAGCAACTTGTCTGTAGAAGGCACATAATGCACGATGGGTGCGGCGTTCGGATTCCTGACACCAGAAAATGTTTCGATGATAAATGATGTTGATAATGACTATTGTTTTGATGCTGCTGCTGTTGTTGCTGCTGCTGCTTATGCTGCAGCTGCTGATGATGATGTTGATGATAATGATGATGATGATTGCAGAGGAACACCTTCCAGGCTGCAGTTGTGACAGACGGGATAGACACGTACGCCATTTACAACTATTTCTCGTTAAAATGGGCTGGCGGGGTAGCCGAAGGATGCGATGTACACACAGGCCTACCCAGCCAAAATTTTCCGAACTGCTTTGCGGCTCAAGTAAGTCATCCCACTTTCTTTCATTCGACACCTGTATTTATTCACTCGCACTAAAACATCAGGCTTTTCCTGTTTGACTACAAAGGGACATAATTTGTGATTTTTGTCTCTGCTTATATTGAAATCAACGATGTTTTTCAGACGGCCTATTATAAATGATAATAACGATTCGACGCGGTGTTTTAATTTGTTGTCATCCACGTTGTGCTTCCACGGGAATCGAACCCGCAACCTTCTATTTAACCAACCCAAAACATAATATCTTCATATTCACTGGGCAATTAGTAACATTATTCACAGGTGGGTTTTAACGCCGGCGGTGGACTTCGCTTCTTCGCTCTACCCAAATCTAACACTGAACATGTCGTGGACTTGGACGAGATGTCTACAGTAGGCATCCAGGGACGATTCATGTATAAGATTTCAAAGGAGGAGATCCATCGCGGGGGGTGCGCCGATTTCGAAACAGGTGTGATGAGGTGCCTGAACACCTGTTCTATTCATGTAGCATATGAGATATGTTCCTTCAACACGCATGTTATATGTCTCGTTTACTCTTTGTTGTTCGAAACATTGGTTTTTCATGTAAGTCGATTGATTTATGTTTGATTAACAGTTTATATTTATCAACTCAATAGTTGTCTTGATTTTCTTGAGTACCGACATTGTTCTGTGGTGGTCGGAATTTGAAACCTAAGTAAGAGCGCATCTGTCATCGACACTAAATTTTAAAAAAAACTTAGACTATGAATGTTTAATTGTAAGCGCTTTCGCTTCATATATTTTCATGACATTGTATTGAAGAAGCGGCTGATCGATATTTGGAGATTTGGCCGCGCCACGGAAGCATGTTAGGCGGAAATCCCATATATTTCGCTGGTCCATGCATCGAACCACACGAAATGATCAACTATCGTTGTCGCTTTACCACCGATTCCGCGGAACATGAAGTTGAAGTGCTTCCGGTAGTTGGGGAGGGGCGAGTCGGGAAAATGCATCGCTCCTAAACTGGAATCAGTCGGAAGTACTGCTATGAGTGTTGCCAAGGGCAACCAACAGGAAAAATGGGACACATCATATTTCGTTGGTGAGTGAATTGTACACGTGTAACCCAAGTCGAATATACATAATATATGATAAATTGCTCTTTCCACGTTTTGATTAGATTACTTATCAGCAGACGACTAACGAGCTTTGATATGACAAATTTCCGTATAATGATCCTGGCTGTATTGACGCTAGGGGCGTCGGGTGTTGTAACTCCGCACGTCACACTGCAAAACGCGGCTGATGAGTGGTTAAAACCTGAACCTCATGAGCTGAGTTTCCATTGGGACCCGGAAGACCTCCTAGACCGGAAGGATGACACTCCAGCCGCCAACCTCTCTGTAACTCTGCGTCTCGTCACCTACCGGGAATATGAGGAACAACAGGAAGGAAATCATGTGATCAAAGTAACTTTCGAATTTTATTTCACCGCCTTCAACCATGAAGTTCTCTTAAATTAAGTCACTATTACTTCTTTAATTAGTGATAATTTACAGATGTTCAATATTCTGTGGACCAACTTAAGTTTTATTAAACAATGGCTTTCTAATTTACCTCTTTGGTCTCATAATAGCTCTACAGTGAAGCAATAAAATTGAAGTTATAAAGTCAAGGTCAATGTCAACTCTTGTGTCCTACATTCTTCTTCTCGTCAGAATGAATGGAAAGACATGCACACCTTCGAGTCATCGTACCCCAACAAAGGCTCTTACACATTTCAAGCAGACGACCATGAGTGCGAGATAGATTGTGACTGGGGAGTCCCCGAACCTGTAGGTTTTATCGTTGTCGCCCTGGACTCATCACAACATAGCGAGCACGATGCCAGGTAGTCTCTGTAACTTTATACCAAAAAATAAATTAAATTTACAAATTTCAATTGGCTATATGACATCGCACCATTTTTCAGCCTTGTTATATATAACAGACCGCGAAAAGTTAACATAATGGCGATTCACGTAAGCTGAGCGTGATCTTTTAAGTGCATGTGGTTAAAGTTGTCGAGAAAGTCATCTTTGGTCGCACATCGTAACAGGAAGCTCTGGAGTGACCCAATACCTGTCGCATGGTATGAAAAGAAACCTTCATCTATGGACGACGGTAATAATAAAGACATGCAAGAATGGCTCAATGAGAAATGCATGAAATATTACGAATATGAGAAAAGTCAGAACTGGAAACCCACCGAGCTGGTCGAGGCGTGCCCCATGACGCTAACTCAAGCTCGCACAGAGATTGGTCAGTGTCTTAATTCTTTCCGGAAAAATCAAGCTATTTCTAGGAATCCTTTTGGTCGTAAGCCCTACTCTGCCCCGTCCCCGTTAGCAAGACCAGTTTTGGGCTGGTAACAACGCCAAATCTCAAACATAGCATCTCTGGGCGCAGCGTGCCTTGAATATCGACATTTGTACTCATCTCGTTTCTTCTGGCGAGCGGTGGAACTTAGACTGACTTAACGTTGTGGTGTTTCGACGAATGATTGAGTGAGCTCATTGACTATTCCCTTGATTAATGTGCGCGTCGCAGGACGATTCATCGTTGGAGCGCAGTGCAATTGGACCCATCCCGTACCCTGTCCCAGAATCCCCCGCGACCCGGAAGTGACTCCACACATCGAGTGTTTTAGTGAAGTAACCCCACAGTAAGTCTTCTTATTCGTTCCGTCCTTGTCATTGTCGTTTTGTTTATATCATCATCATCATAATCATCATTGATGTCGTCTTCTTATTGACGATATCATCGTCATCGTTATCATCACGTTTACATATCATTATCGTAAAAGCCATCATTTTGGATATTATAATTTCCTTTATCATCATCATTACCACCATCCTAATAATTGTTATCATTGTAGTTGTTGTCAGTATCAGCATCATCATCATACTCATCACTGATGTCATCAATTCCATTGAATGACAACCACTAGCAGTTAAATGCACATGAACTCAGCCATCTTATATTCACAATAATTCCATGTAACTAAATCACCATTGTCGTAACACCAGCGATGACGGTTGGCGAGCCCGGTGTTGTTACGACGAGGATGGTAACATCATTTACTCCCAGGACAGCGGGATGTGGAGCGCTCCGGATAGAGTCAGTCCGTACGGCCGTGTCCCTTACAACGAACCAGGTCACCTGCCCAGCCTTTCACACTGGGTGTGGGATAAAATGTTCCGCTTTGTCTGCTGCGAATGGAACCCCGACCGGCGGCCCTGCATCGAGCATTTCGCCAAAGTACGACCCACCACCGATATCGGGCTTTACGAGCGGTCGAGACTAGGTATCTGTTGATTTTATCAAGTGTATATTACAGCTAGGGAACGTATTCAAATAAGTTATTCTTCGTCAAAACGTTAGGCCAAATTTGTCTGCCAATGAAGGCTTAAATCTGTTTATTATGTGATTAAACTACGACTTTTCGATTGAGATGTCCTATTGTTTGGCTTTGTAGCGTTCGCCTATGGAGACCCCCATTATCGTACGTTTGATGGGGTGGAGTACAAATTCAACGGGCGAGGAGAATTCTGGTTGTTGCGCGTAGTCGACTTCGGGGATATCAAGGACTTCATGCTTCAAGCTCGCCTTCAGAAGCCACCGAACCAAAGCTGTGAGTTCTCCGCACACGAGCGTGCGTTTCTTCAGCAACTTCATCATAATTCCGCCGTCGAAACTCTTGGACACTGTAGAATATGGGATACAGTACCGGACACCTGTGTTAAGCGGTCACCTGAATATAACGCCGACACATGTTGAGATTTTATAATCCATTCCCTCCCTTAAACGGCCGACCTCCTATACAGGATGTTAATAGTATATCTATATGTCACTGTTTCCAGGGGGCGAGATCAAAGCCACGGTGATCTCGGCAGCGGCCATGCAGGAAGGGAGCGGTCGCCCCGGGGATCTGCCACGGGTCGAGTTCTCTGTGAACTTCGAGGATGGTCTTGGCGATAGACAGGTCCTCGTGTTTGTCGATGGAGATCTCAAAGACTTCTCGGACACTGACAAAATGATCCAAGAGTTCAGGGGTCGGTATAAGTCAGTTAATCATTCATAAATTCAGTTGTTAAACATCAATTTTCTAAAAGATTTTCTATTTTAGAATGACATTTAAAACTATTCATTTTCAACCTTGTCTTGCGTGCACTATATAGTCATTGTAGATGACGACCTTATCCACAAGCATTCCCGCCGTGTCCGACGCGTTCTTTGGCAACGGTCCTCGAGAACGCGCGATAACTCGCCCTCACCTCCACAAACGGAGTGTGAGTGTATTTTACATGCTTACTGTATGCTATACCGTCTTGTTGAACAGATAAGAGCAACTCTCGTCGTCTGATCATCATCAACAATAGCCCGATCACAGAAAACGATCAAAGCAACTTCACAGTCATCTTTCAGAACAGAATAGCTGTGCAAGTCAGCAACCGCGCGGGGGCGCTGCAGATCGCGGTACAAGTGCCTCACAGATACTTCGTAAGTTTTGTTGGGTATTATTCAAGTGATAGATTTAAGTGTCCCCGCTTTTGTGAAATGGCTTCCGCGCCAGGTGAAAATCTGCGTTTCTAACCTGACTTTTTGAAGTCGACCTAAATTAAAACGGATGTTTATAACAAGTAATCTACACCCTCATTAAATTATAGAAAAGACACACACACACACACATATATGCATATATATATATATATATATATATATATATATATATATATATATATATATATATATAGATATATATATAGATACATTACAGATATATATATATATATATATATATATATATATATATATATATATATATATATATATATATATATATATATATATATATATATATATATATATATATATATATATATATATATATATATATATATATATATATCTATATATCTATATATATATATATATATATAATTCTGGAGTTCTGTGTTCGTTCTTACAGGAGAAGACGGCGGGTTTGCTCGGTGTGTGGAATGGAAAACCGGAAGAGAATTTACAGACTCCCAATGGAGATATTATCGACCCCAATTCTTCCAGCGAGATTATACATAACCACTTTGGCAAACTGTGTAAGTGTTCACACCTAACGACTTGAATGAAGTGACCGTTACGTTGGAGGTGATGACGATGACGATGATGATGATGATGATGATGATGATGATGATGATGATGATGTTCTTAGGGGCCACTACAGAAAGCGAATCCCTGTTCAGTTACCATGCGAAAATGACTTGGCATTACTTCAGCCAACCTTACTTCATACCCTACTTCGAGGAACCCACACATCCAATATGGCCGCCACCGAACACCAATATTACGGAAGAGATGGTAAACCAAGTGTGCAACGACTACAAACCTTGCAGGTTTGATTTTAAGATCACTCTTATGAGAAGCATCGGCGAGGTGTCCATGGACATGGAAAGCTGGAGTCAGGAGATGTCAAAAATGTCGGAAGAAGGTAAGCAACATCAATTATGATAAGTTGTAATTATATGTCATGCCAAACACAAGAAAGCATTGTGTTCTTGGTGATTTGAGATGATAACATTTGTTTCTATCTTGGTGCAAGGAGTTATGTGGATTTAATGTTTGAATGATATTGCGGTGTTGGGTGTCGTTTCGCCGTCAGTCCCGGCTTGTGGACGCATAGATGTGGCCGAGGCTATATACGACTTCACTCATTACCTGCTGAGTGGTTCTATGGTATTCACGGGCTGTAACGAGGGGTTCACGTTGCGAGGCAGAACCAGCTACGCATGCGTAGATGATGGGCAAGGCGGGGCCACGTGGTCACCAACCCCAGATGTTGCGTGCAGAGGTAATGAACTATTTTCTCGGTTTGAATCTCTGTTTGAATCATAACCACTATCTTGGATTTGCTGGACATCTAACCTAATATAGGAATTCAGCCGTAAGGTGGCGCCGTTGTAATTCGAAGATAAGGATGATTTTCAAACAGACTAAGACTGCATATGCGATGTAGATGTCAGTGTCATTAGTTGCTGTAAACTTCAGGACGGCCCTTTAGTCATGTTGCTCACACCTGTAGCTCCAATGATCTTGGAAGATTCGTATATATCTGTAAGTATTCTTATGTGTTTACAGCGAATTCGGACATAAAGAGCGAGAATGCGAGGCTGGCTGCAGCTATAGCGGTGCCGATCTGCCTCGCCCTCGTATTGGCCGCCGTCGTGATAGGCGGCATCTACTACTTCCGGTTGAAGAAGAAAGCTGCTGCTGGTGGAACTGGTACAGATGATATCGACGAAATGCAGTCACCAGCGAAACCGGAGCGAAAAAGTATTGGGCCGGGCGACACCGGACTAGAACCGGACGACTTCGTGGAGATCACGTGAGTACAAGTTGATTATGATGATGACGACGATAATGCTGATGATAATGATGATGTCTGCAGAGAAGACGGCGATAATGATGATGATGGTGATAACATTGCGAACATGCGTACCCAATCGTGTGTGTAGGTGTTTTTGTGGGTGCGTGTGTGAGTGTACATGTGTTCGTAGGAGTGTATCTGTGCACGCTTGCGTGTGTGTTTATATGTGTGCGTATGTACGTCAAGACATTGTCAAGACAATGATGTTGATATTGACCATATTACAGTATACCTGCCCGCTATACCCTCCTTTATATCACCTCTCCAGGCCAAACATGGACACTCCCAGATTCTCCACATTCGCAAACGAGGGAGGTGATTTTGACGTGAAGCCAGGAAGTCGTCCCGTGACACCCGTGTTCGACCCCGCGACGCATCAACTGCAATACGCAGGATACCCCAACCCCGCCATGGTACGTCATCCGTCGCATAGCAGTCACAGCAGCCTTGGCAGTCAGCTGAGCGTCACCGGGATGGGTGACATTGGGATGTCCCCCACTGGCATGCTCAACCCGAGCAGCGTCCAGTATGCTCAGATGCAGGTTGGCTACCAACCTTACGTCAGCTACGACAGCCAGGCGTAGAGCTCGTCTTTCATGTCGTCCACCGAGACATCGGGACATGTTTGTCCCGTAAAACCATAGTTAGTAGTTTATTTCGTGCACTAACGCATGAAGCCGTTGTGTTGGTAGGTATTCACGCATGATTATTTTATCTGTGCCATATTTTCCATTTGTATACTTTGCTCAAATCAAAAACTGAGTTTCCGGTAATTATTGTTCCGTTCCTAGTAATCAAATGTGTTCACAGAGACATAGCCGTTATTGTAATAATGGATAAGTGTATTTTATACTTAACGTATGATGGCTAGGTTACCGAACAAATTAATGATTTTGTAAAGATAAAAGGGATGAGAAATTCGCTACCTGTTATGTTACCATGGTAACGTTCCTTCATTACCGTCGTCAATCATTGTCTGTCGACAAGTAAATCAAGAATTGTTGGCGGAAACATGTTTCTCAAACTTCTTATTTTTATCGATGCATAACCGATGAATGGCATATTTTGAATGGAACTTTCACCCACAACAAACGCATACATTTATGAACACATACACCCGCCGCCTTTCTATCTCTCCCTAAAGGCTCATTTAGATCTACAACTTTTCGGCCACTCGGGCCTTGAAAACTAAACCAATTTAAGCAAATGAAATTCACTCCTTTTTTACTCGTACCAGATTAATTGTTGTCAAAATGTACATAAACCTTTAGAATCCATTTAAGTAAAAGTTTCAAACTGGTCCGTTTCCCAATTGAATAGTACCTTTGAGGTAAACATTCGAATGCCGTCAGTTCTCATAACAATTAACATAAGCCCTTTTGATAATTGTAGGTCAGTCCGAATGACCCTAAGCACCCGATTAGCCAATCACAGAGTAACAGAGAGAGACACACACAGAAAATTTCGGAGACAACACGGTCAAATCAGCAAACACCAAGAAAGAGCGTGCCCGTCAGCAGAGCAACAATAAAGCTCAATAGAACTTCAAATTAAGTCTCGGGTTTTATCTACAAGGACACCAACCCTCAGATAACTACAATGACAGCGGCGACCTGACAGTAATCGTCTCGTCCATCATCACCTTCCCACGGTGACCTATGGTTATAATTGGCGGAGAATCCGCTGTTTGACCACTTTCCAGCTAGTCAACATAACTTTTGTAGCCCCCGGTTATAGAACTCCACAAACTAGTTCAGTTTAATCCTGTTCCCACAGACACATCTGTATTGCAGTATGAGGGACACCTCTGTCTAGCGGTTACTCCTTTAACAGTCTTTTCCAAATTTCAGTTTATCCTCACGACCCTTGTCAAAAATGGACATTATGGCGCGGTTGCATGTTAGTTTGCAGAAGGCAAATTGTTCCATATAAGTCAGATCTCGGACAGGACATAAAAACTTAGGAATATTATTTTTTATTCACAATAAATAACATTGAATAATGATTAAATTTGTTTAAGAATAGTTCACACTTAGAGGGTTTTCTTTCGCCAGTTGGTTGAGTTTGTCAGCGATTTCTAGCCCCCGCACGGTGAGCCAGCGGCCGTACGTGTTATCTCGGGATCCTTTTACGGTTTCTGTGAAGAGCTCCAAGTCGGTCATGTAGACACCTGTAACACCAAACCTGACAGCTATAAGACACCCCGTGATCACACCTGTAACACCTGACAGCTAAAAGACACCCCGTGATCACACCTGTAACACCTGACAGCTATAACCCTGTGACTACACCTGTAACACCTGACAGCTTTAATACAACCTGTGAATACACCTGTAACACCTGACAGCAATATGACACCCCGTGATTACACCTGTAACACCTGACAGCTATAAGACACCCCGTGATCAAACCTGTAACACCTGACAGCTATAAGACACCCAGTGAATTCACCTGTAACACCTGACAGCTATAAGACACCCAGTGAATACACCTGTAACACCTGACAGTTTTAAGACACCCTGTGACTACACCTGTAACACCTGATAGCAATAAGACACCCAGTGAATACACCTGTAGCACCACACCTGACAGCTATAAGACACCACGTGATTACACCTGGAATACCTGACATCTATAAGACACACCGTGATTACACTTGTAGCACCGCACCTGACGGCTATAAGACACCCCGTGATTACACCAACCCACGGCTCACGTCTACCGCTAAACAAATGAGAGTTGTCAAACGGTGGATAGAGTCGGGTTGTATTACGACCCCGAGAAGATGGGGGTATGAGGGCTTGGATATGACCCCTTCGGACGGAGAAGCCTGGTTGTGATATGACCCATATATATATACAATACCGATCTTACTAACATTCTATAACACAGACGCTCGTTGTCTCATCATTTACTATATATCTTATGTAAAATTCTACCGAGTTTGATTAACGACAATGATGTCTTAAACGGAGTTGCGATTCCATCACCGACCTTTATCTAATCTTGAAGGTGCCGACAAAATGACTTCCATTTCAGAACCATCATCAAATTTGGCGCGGAAGACTTTGCCTCTTCTCTCTATGGTTCGTCTCCGGATGGCGCGGACAACGAGGGGTCTGGATAGACGATCGAACAGCAAGGATTTCAATAACAACAAATATTGACGAAGTCTCCAACAACCCAGATCTCCAGGAAATAGAATTATCGTCCTTTTCAGATCAATGCTCACGGATTGAAATCGACAACAAGGGGATCAGATTTGATTATATTTGAGACAATAATACTACATACGTATATCTCAGACTCCCATCAATAATTAATTCATCAATAATTAATTCTCTCACTTATTTCCATCGACTGTCATCAATTTTCCCTCTGCGATGATCTCGTCTTCGTTACAGATGATCGAACTATCAACGGGTTCAAGGTCACCAATAAGGTCAAGGACGTTGTGGATATTGTCTATGCTGCTCATGTAGGGTGTTCCGGCACGGGAGAAATCTTCAACCCATCCGTTATAACGCCCTGATCCACACAAAACCATTTCAAATTAAATTCATTCTGAGTGAAACATCATATTTACAGGACAACAGAAGGTCATGCAATAGTCGTGGATACTTCAAAGGCTCATAAATGTCAAATCGTGAAAAGCCTCTGTCTCTCATGGCGTCAACTGGATCACGTGATCACTCACCTGTAAGCTCAATCAGGCCCTCTGTCAATTTGGCACCAGACTCGATCTTAGCTTTGTATTGCTGCTTCATTTCAAAGCAGGTGGGACCAAGCAGGGCGACATCTTCTTCATAGCAAATCACGCCTACAAAATGGAACGATTCGACATGTAACATAACAGTAAGTATAAAGAATAACCTAATTTTGGGACATGATAATGTAGATAGACATTTCCATGGGATTACCATTTTCCTCAGCTAACTTGATAAGTTCTTTAGTTGATTCAGCAGATAGAGTCATGGGAAACTCTATGCAGACATGTTTCTTGGCCAAAATAGCCTTTCTGAAAAATTAGATTGTCGTTTTAGTCAGCTTAGCTATAACGGCGGCTGGCAGCTTTCTGTTTATGGTAGAACAGCAGCATCAAGAAAAAATTCCTATATGATTTGGGAAATGAACCACCAGGACACAGTGACGTCTTACCGCGCTGTCTCTTCGTGAAGGTTGCTTTCCGTTGCGATGATGATCATCTTAACATCCGGGTTCTCGAGAGCTTCTTCTAACGTCACTTGCTTGGCGCCTTCGATATCCAACTCCCGCCTGTGTTTAACAATCAAACACCATGGTTATGATTTGAAGAAATATTGGCCTGAATATACTCAAAGCTAAAAAATTATCGTGTAATCGGCTACTCCTTTTTTCCAGGGCGAATATGTAGGAAACATTTATCAAACATTTGGGGGGAAATATTTGGAATTAAATGACTCTCTACAGAGATATCTATTCCAATCATGATTCACATAAAACACTGAATCTATATATTCCAAGATATATCATTCCGGGCTTTGGACGGGATACAAACACCTGTGTTCTAAATCGAGAGGATCAATAATCTTGACAGAATTCACCTGGACACGTATCCGACAAGACGTAGCTCTTTCATGGCCGGATATTGTTGGCAGGTCTTGAGGTCCCTGACGCGGAACTTGCCGGCGATTCCCATGCCGACCACAACAACTCCCATCGTGCTTTCACCTTCACCAGACATATTGCTTTCTGAAACAGAATTATTTTGGTAGATATGATGAATAATGCAGATATTTATCACAGTTCCGAAAAATACCGATTCGTATTTTCAGTTAATATATTAATAAAATGAGGACGTAAAGAATATATGTTACAATGTCATGTCACCTGGTCACGTGCGTAGACATGTATGGGGTTATACTTGGCTGTACCAATCTGGTTTGAAAAATAGGATGTAATGTTAAGAAGTGGTTGGACTTACCGATTGTGCTGTCACCGGGAATCAAAACATGAGATAGTTTTTCAGATTCGCAAATTTAACCTATTTATATCGTGTCCATGGTCGATGCTGGTATAGGGGTCACTATACATGTTTGGGGTGGGGGCAAGGGGCTCGGGGATAGGCAGGGCAGTTGTCATGCGGGCTGTCGGACCATCTCGTCCGCGCATCACACGCGGGTTATAGTGGTCAAGGGGTGTGTGAACCTCATCCGTTTTCATTCATTGTTTTGTGAAAGCAATTAATAGCATCCCCGTATAATGGGGCAATGGCAAAAGCTTCCCTCTTGTATCTAACCAGTTTTTGACGTTATTTGTTCATGAAGAAAGTGACAAATTCGCCAGTTCCTCCCTTGACGTGAACCAGGTGGAACGTACATGTTACCCTTGAAGACATAACGTTGTCTGTCATGATAACCCTTGGCGTTCGGTAGCGGGTGGTCGCCATGATGCGTCAGGCCTTACGCGGTTGGAATTAACGGGGACATGTCAGGTTTCTCCACAACTATCAAATAAGGAATCTAATCGCTACTCACATCCTCGCAACACTACTACTAACATGCCGCTACACCCAACCAAGCTTTCCTTTTCCCGGCCCTGTACTCAATAATTCGCCGTTAACTATAAAAAATTCACCATTAAAATAAGGCACGAGGTACAGTTGATGTTATACTAGTGTAATGGATGTAACGCGGGGGTATAACGGATGGATCATGTTTGCGGAATGCGCTGAAAGATGAGAACCGCGTGGCACGGCTCGTATGAGTGCGTTAGCGATGAATCATCCGAGGCGGGTTGTCTTTAAGTCGAATAGCAGCCGTATTAAGCAACTGTTGCTTTGTACGACTGTGACAGTCGTGTCGATGGACAGGATCACCTTGTAAATGGCACATTTCGGCAGTGAACGATTCTCCATGCGAAATATACAAGCCGTCGCCATCGACGCTCGTGATACTTTAAATTATGACGTCACGCCAGACGACCGGATTGGAGTTGATACTAATTATTATGGCCTCATTACATGGTTCTGCAACTAAATAACATTTAGGCGATTTGAAATGTTAGGAAACAATTCACTTAGGTGCATGATGATAGTATTTTGCAGTGATCGGTTACCAACTAATGACAGTACCTCGGTCCACAATAATGACAATGAACTGGTATATTTGGATGGGAATGCACATCGGTGAAAGTTCCGTGATTGAATGTAAATCAATTCTCAGATATTGACCCCGGTGATCGACTGACTGCCACTGTTTTCAAATTAACTGGATACAAGGTTATATCCGAAGCCTTGGTGTTGCATAAATGTTTCTTAGACCACGTTGTTTTTACAGATACTGCCAAAATTTAGAGACAGAGAATGATACAAATGTAAGAAATATCCAACTATCAGACTAATGTTGTGTCCCCTTAAGTCAACCACAGACTAATGATATCTGTTGTGTCCCCTTTAGTCAACTACAGACTAACGGCAACTGTTGTGTCCCCTTTAATCAACCACAGACTAATGGCATCTGTTGTGTCCCCTTTAGTCAACCACAGACTCATGGCATCTGTTGTGTCCCCTTTAGTCAACCACAGAATAATGGCATCTGTCGTATCTCCAGTGGTCAACCACAGACTAGCTGTGTCTGTAGTCTACCACAGACAAGCAGCATATGTTGTATAGTCTGTGGTTTACCCGACACTTATGAGGTCAATGGTGTATTGCTACAATTCTTAATATAGCAATATGTTTATAAAATATATTCAACACAGAAATTTAACTAAAATAATCAATTTTATTGCAAAAACTTAAATTCCAAAGCAGCCAGAAAAATCAATCATGTCCAACTTCATTACTCTGTTTCATGTATCCTTTCAGAAGAACTCTTGGAAATCTTCTTTGGTCCTCGAAAGTCCTACCAACATGGTGTATACAAGAATATGGTGTAGATTATAATTACAAAAGTCAATTTAAAATAATCATTCAAATCACAATAAATCCAAGAATCCCCTTCTGCTTTCACCCATATGTTGTGATTGCAAGGCAAAATATCCCAAACTAGCCTGAATGGCACTCCCATTCATATGAAACAAGGGTATATTCAAAATCATCTTTGCCATCTGTTAATAGTCCTGCCTTTGAGCAAATGACCAGGAACAAAGTTCTAAAAAATAGTCAATGTCAAAATGCCCTAAATAAAGAAACATTATGAATGGTATACACAAACTTCTAAAATGGAGTTGTACACAAAATCTAGGATCGGCTCAAACAGTATAAAGTTCCATTACAACATTTTTGGTCAGGAGTTTACACCTCCCAGCATATGTTCCACTAAATGAATGTGTCCTGTTGAAAACAAATACTGACCACATCCAAGTTTATCATCAAGAAAAAAGACAATCAATAAAATAAATACTTTATTTTGCTCCTCAACAGGTGCTCTGGACATTTGGGGATAACAGAAACAGCAATTAATCAAATTCTCCAAAAACACTATGAGGTAACACACACATCCATACACAATGTGTGTAGCCAGCCACTGATCTGTTACATATCACACAACACCATAACAACAGACCCTCAACCGAATCTCCACCACAAACACATACCCCACTACATTCATCATGACATGTTTTCATCTTGCACAGGTGTTCCAGGACGAGTAAACTCCTCGTCAGCCTCAGGTGTGACCACCACTCCTTCGGTTACTTTGCACCCTTCTCCAGGTGTGTGTAGGTGAACTATAGAGCCATCTGTTGGCAACACACCTGCAGGTTCATCCATCACAGGTGTGCCAGAGCGGGGTACAGGTACTGCTAATGATTCTTCAGACCCAGGTAAACCCACTTGAGGTTGAGGCGCTAATGACTCACCTATCACAGGTAAGCTCACCTGGGACACAGGTGCTAACGACTCATCCATCACTGGTGTTCCGGGCTCCTCCTTTACATACCCCTCAGCTGTTGGCATCTCCGGGGCAATTACAATAGGGGTGGGGGCTACCCTCAGTTTAGCAAGGGGAGAACCGTTTTCACTCACAACAGCAAAATTGCCTTCCACACTCACTGGCTCAATGATATCACTCGACACAGCTAATTCCTGATTAGGTTCCTTCACAGACTGGGCTGTGTCAGAGATTGGAGGCTCCTCGTTAGTTACCGGGGGAGTAGGCGGGTCTAGAGTAGTTGGGGCTAGAGTAGTTTGGGCTGGAGTAGGCTCAACCTTGGGCACATCCAGGGTGGAGCTGTGCTTGAGTTGGGTGGATTGTTTGGCGAGGCTTGTGAGGTAAGCAACAGGATTCATGATTGGATCCGGCAATGTTTCCTCAGACTCTGTTGGGGCTCCTGACAGCGTGGCTGATGACTGATGAAGACAAACAAGCAAACCCAGCCATTGGTCATTAGTTATTGATCCATCACGCTTTCTTCATTATTCTGGCCAAACAGGGCTTCACATTAAAGATGGCTGACAAAACAAACGGAGAGAAGGAAGTGGAAATAAACGTGTTCTTACCCCTTTAGCATCCTCGTAACACACCGGATGATACGTCTGAAAACCAGGATATCAACATACAGACAACGTAAACTCAATCATGGAATCACAATGAGTCACATTTCCAACTTATGGTACGGTAATTTTTTTAATGTAAGTTAGGCACGTAGCTTAAAAATCCACATCAACAGTGCATCCCGAGACGGAGCACGTCACAAAGACTAGAATTATGTTGACGACACACTATGTATTAGAAGGGTGTGGTTGTATAGAGAGGAAGAGACTTCACCTTGCCCTCGACTCTGACTGCGTCCTTGAGATGCCACTCTTCTTCTTCCTCATCAAAGAACTGCTCAAACACCTCGCAACACATCTCACACACCTGTGCAACATGTCAATCAGAAAGGTTATAGAGTAGAAAGGTTGTGGTAGATAATGGTAATGGTAGATGTAACAAACCATAATGTTTAAAAAAAATGGTCATTACATCATGTGTGTCAATTTGTGGATGTACCTCGAATGTTCGGGTTGTGATAATTGTAGAGGCTTTTTGAATGTTGGTTGGATTTAGTATATAAGGATGCTGCAAGTGTGAGGAGTAGAAGCTGGTGACATTTGAAGAATTGAGATTCGATCGATCAATTGAATATTGAACGTGTGCTCGAACAGTTCGTAATAAAGAAGATTTTGGTACTAAACAAATGAAGCCAATCTTGAACCTGTGACAATAGATGAGGGTGATTCTGGTAGACAAGGATGATTGTGATAGATGAGTGTAAATGTGAAAGACGAGGTGGTTATGATAGATGAGGGTGATTATGATTTATGAAGGTAAATGTGATAGATGAGGGTGATTGTGATAGATGGGGTGATTGTGATAGATAGTGGTGATTGTGATAGATGAGGGTAATGACACTCACATCTTCTCCCTCCACACCGGCTACGGGGCAGCTATGGGTGTCAGTGGATCCTGATCCCCCAGCGACCCCAGTACCCGCCCCTAGTTCATCTGTAGACATCATGCCCTCAAAGAATGCACTCTGGGCTTTCTCTTCTAAACTGCTCATCTCTTCAAACTGAATCCAGTCCTGTTCAACACAGATACATTAACCTTTAGGAAGATGGTCGCAGATAAAATAAATGTTCAGTAAAATTCTTGAGTGTCCTATTGAGAAGATGAAGGTAGGTGAAATTGAGGCAAGAGCACAGCTAACTAACCAAAGTTCCTAATATAGTGATAAACAGCGTACAGTATTACCACTGTATGACAGCGGAATAGGTTGGCAAATATGAGCTTTAAATTTTCCTGTCCAGCAATGCCCTAAATACCACAAGGTAAAAACACATCCCATCATACCGTAATGAATTGGTGGCTACAATAAGTTTTTGGGAATTAGAAACACCCAACTAGTTTAGGACTGGTTGAGTAACACATGAGAAGAACTCACCACGACCCCACAGTACCAGTGGCGGAACTTAGCCACTTTGATTCCATCTTTCTCTCGCCTGTTGTGACGGAAATGCCAGTCCAAGTGCTCCCGATATTCCTCTGTGTCTTCGGGTCTGAAGCGCTGGCCGCAGGAAGTGCATTGTAAGCCAGTATACAAACCCTGCACGGCCCCCTCGTATCGCCTGCAAGGTGGACAAGTCATTATGTAAATATAAACACCAAATCATTGAATCATTCCCCAGAGTTAAATCAATCACAGGAACACAACAAGGTCAATAATGAGCTTCAAAGGGCATTTAGAAATGGTTTCATATTCACCTACAACTTTTGACATTGGTATAAATAATGACAATGAAGGGAGCCATGCAAGCATGTACAGCAGATATAGCCTGCTAAGTCATGTAGTATGTGACCAAAGTTCCAAGTTAATGTAAAAACACTATTCTACCTTGATTAAGTGCTGTACCTAATTCAAGCACCCCCTACCAACCACTTTAATGGCCAACATGTCGCCCCCTCCCAACCTCGCCTATGTGGAAGTTATACAAAATGATAAATCGCTGTAGTTTGTGGCACTCACTACTCCATCATTAATGTCACATAGAGTAATAGCCCACTGGCCTTTGCCTTGGTGCCCAGCGGTTATTCAATGTAGAATACAGTACAAGGCATGGATACTTGGTTTGTAATGGCTGACGACTCACCTCATGGTTATTTAGAGTAAGAAGAGGGTAGACACTAACATTTTGAACTTGTTGGTTTTGAACTCCGTGAGGTCTGGCACAGGATCGGTTTTCTTGATGGGGGGCGGAGCATCAGGGGGTCGTGGATGACTCTGATCAACAGCAATACACTCAGGTAGGACTAAGAGTGTCTTACAATAAGAGTGGAAATAATGATGATGAATTTTAACCCATCTATATGAAGGAAGTCATGATTAAGTGTACTGATTATTAAAACCACTATACTTGTATAAGGTCAATAGCAACAATGCAGGCTAATCCGGCAAATATCCATAGATAGCTATCAAATTTTAAAATATTTACTAAATCTCCCAAACTGCTATGACCAGGCTGAGGTGGAACAACCCGAGTGATTACCTCTTCCTTCTTGACTGCGACTGGATTGATGCTGTCAGGTTTTTGGGACCTAACTGCTTCTGCTGGACAGGGGTCTCTGCAGCAGGGCTGGTCTTCACAGGGGGCGTCTCAACAGGATCCTTTTTCTTGATGATGCCAGCATTGAGGAGCTTACTGAAGAGATCATTCACATCGACCTGAGTGTTGATCGAGGGGACTGGGGGGTTGATGGCAGGGGGCGTGGTCCCTGTGGAAACACACGGACATATGATAGGCTATGGTGCTGACATACAGACTATGGAAGTAACATATGCAACATACTGGGAATGTGGTTATGGGAAACTAATTTGTTGAAATGAATACAGATGTTAAACATATATAATATAGACCTGTAGTGTAGTATTATTAATTCATATGACAAAACTATGACTCCAATTCACTGATTTAGGCCCTCAATTAGATAGTGATGTCATCAACCAATCGAAAACAGGTCTCACCTTGAAGAGGGAGTAAGGCTGCAGGTGCTATAGGGGGAGGTAGTGGGGTTGATGAAGAAGGCACAGAGGGACTGGAATGACTGACAGGGGTGCCATCTGCGAATCCTATAACAGCCACAAATTACCCAGCATGCAAAAACACAAATAGGTCAATGTCATTCTAAAGTTAACTGGCAGACTGATGCAAATAATGTCATGATTAAAAGGATCAAAGTAGGTTGGAAGATCTTACCGGGTCCATTTGCAGGGAACTGGTAGGGAGGCATACGGTGAGGGGGCGGGGGAGGCTGCTTCCCAAATGAAGCCCTCTTTTGACCTGAATTCTCTGTGTACTGTGAGCGATCCTCAGGTACCACACGACTCTGATTCAGGCATTCGGTATTCATCTCTCCCAGTATCTGAACATCTGGTGAACTTCCCTCCAATTCGATTCTGACAGATTCCAACCCGACCTGGACCATTTTGGGGGCTCCTCCAAATTTGACCTCAAACCACTGATCGTCGATGATGACCTCATGACCCGGCCCTCCAAAGGCCACTAGGTGGGGTTTGTTGCTTTCTATCTTGATGAACTGCGGCTTGTTCAAGTGAACAAGATGAGGGATTCCGTTTATAAGGATGTGTCTCGGGGGACCCTTGAAGCGAATGCCGAAAGGCTTACCATCCATCATCACTACAGGAAAGGGGGCCCCAAGGTCAAGGTCACACAAGTTGTTATCGATGCGAATTTGTCGAGTGGGTGGCTTGAATTCAATGACATGCTCCACAAATGCAATCTTGACACGTTGGGGGGAGTCTGTGCCAAACGGACACAGGACGTAGCCATCAGCGATGATTCTGTTGTCGAAGCTGTCAATGCGGATCTCATGTTCCTTCCCCGCTATCATGACCTTCAGAGGCGGTGCATCAGCCTTGATCTCAAACTGGTGACCATCAATCCAAAAGCGCTTCATGGGGCCCAGAACAAAGATTTTAAATTTGACTCCACCGACAGTAACTAGACGAGGAGGGTCGCCCAGACGGTAGTAGCATGCAAGCTGACTTCCTGGCACTGCCATCAGCACTTCCTTCTTAGCCGAATCAAGGCGCACAGAAAACTCCTGTCTTTTTGTTCGGATTTTACGTTGGAAATCCGGGTTCACATCAAACACAAGGTTGTTGAGAACGATCCCGTAGGTGGCTCGGCTTTTCCCCATGTAGTCCCTGATGCGTACAGACCAGCGTGGATCATGTTCGGGGGAGTAAGGCTTGCCATCCTCATACCAGTTTTGGGTCATACCATCATCTACCTCCCACGGCTGGAAATGAGGGTCCTTACTGATGGTTTCCACATGAGGATTCATCTCTTCCCTCGGCAGCAGAGGTCTGGGGGGTGCATTGCTGTGTGGGTGACGTGGGTGACCTCTCCCCCCACCCATTAAAGGGCGTCGGTCTGGTGGAGGAAGGCCTCTCTGTGCTTTCAATGGCCTTGATCTACCGTGACCTTCAGACACTTGCGAAGGTGATGAGATCTTCTTATGAAAAATCTCTCCGTCCCTCATTTTGGGGGGTGACATATCACCTTCTTGCCTTGATGTCACAGCCCTCATCTCCAATTCTCTTTGTAAATGGTACATCTCCCCTAGCTGTTTCAGCAGCTGCTGATGACCTTCATGGGACAGCTGGCCACTATTGAGCTGTTCATCTGCTTGTCTTATGATCTCAGGAGCCTTATCTAGCATTAGAGGTTTAGGGATATTGATCTTGACTTGGTCGGGGCTTAAAGCACTCCCCCCTCGCTGTTGACGGAGATAAGGCCTACCACGGTCGGCCATGGCAGGTAGCGGCAACAAAGGAGACCTGAATTCCTCCACACTGTCTCGACGAGAAGGGAAGTTATCTGGTCGATCTGCTTTGAACTGAGCCCAGTGGGCACTGTGTGGGCTCTTTGGAGTGCCCATAAAATTGCTGTCTCTGTGAATTTCCCGGTTCACTGACAATTTGGGTATCGGGGGCAAACTCCTATAGTCTGTGTCCTCTTTCCCAAAAAGCTCTCTGCAGCAAAAACATACAAAAAGAGTCAAAACTTGATTAATAATGAACTATTTATGAAGTGGTAGATTTATCCTGCCCGATAAACACAACAAGAAAAAAATAAATATAAGTTGCATTCTTACGCGAGATCATCAGGTAACACAGTGTCCCTCTTTGTCTTCTTGGCGGGTGGTGAGGGGTCCTTATGGGTTTCTCTGTCATCCACATCCTCAACAGGAGGGCTACGTCTTTTCTTCTTATCGCTTTCCGTCTTAACAACAGGTTTCTCTGCGTGCGATTTGCCCGACTCTTGTGAAGTCTTGGCTGGTGAAGATCGACTGGACTTACCATCAGTTGTAACTGCTTCTGATGGAGAGCTAGCTTTTTTCCCATCACCTCTTGGTGACCTTGACCTTTTGCGCTGATTTTGATGGTCTGTGTCTTCATCCGAGCTCTCTGCATCTCGTCCCCTGCGATAATTTCTGCGACGGACCTTCACATCTTTCCGTTTGTCCTGTTCACCATGACTTCTGCGATTGCGGTTCTCCAGACTGCTGTCTTTAGATTCCGAAGCAAGTTTCTCTTTGTGCTTACCAGAGCTTGAAGAACGCTTCTCTGTCTTCTCACTGCGACTTTGACTTTCTCTTGAAATGACCTTTGAACCATGTTTGGGGCTGGTACTTGAATTGGACTTGGAATGACCCTTTGTTGTAAGTGTCTTAGCAGGTTGGGTGTCTGTGTTATTGCAGCTTGTTGCAGGGCTGTTGAACCTTGAAGGCACCTTGTTGCTCCCTACACTTTCTTTTACTACCTTTCTGAGTCTGGGATCCCTAACCACCATGGATGTGTGGATGGGTTTGTTGGAGGTACTGGGTTTGACAGAGGCTACTGGTGGAGTCTTATTGTCAGCTGGATGCACATCCTGTTGGCAACAACTAATGGGATTGATCACTGGTGACTTACAAGTGACAACACTCATTTTTACTCAAGTAATTGCTAAAATTTATCACATATTTTAGATATTACTTCAGTGAAAGTGTATAATTTACAATAACCAATAACTGAATTAACTGAAGCGAATATCTAACCTGCTCTTTTTTCCTCTCCAGCTCTCTTTTCTGGTGCTCCAACTTGGCTCGGGCTTCTGCTAATTCCAGCTCGAGAGCCTGTTTCTCAAGTTTCATCAGTTCCTGTTGTTATCGAGCAGTTCCTGTGCCATTCTTGCTTTCTCTTCGGCCTGTACACGCTCTTGTCTTTCTTTTTCCAGCCTCTCTCTTTCCTTTTGTAACTCAGATTTTTTCCTCATGTCATCAACCTTGAGAGCCAGCCTTCGAGACTCATCTGCTTCATGCAGCCGTCTTCTCTCTTCTTCTTGACGTTTGAGTTGCTGTTTGAGGAGGAGTTCTCGCTGTCTGGCCAATTCCTGCTCCTCTTGAACATCTGTAAGCTGTTCCGATTTCTCACCACCAGATTCATCAGATTTGTCCTCACTCTGTCATGCATTCATAAATGACAGGTTGTTGTACATAACATATTGAGATTTTGTAGTTCATTATATAATAGCAATCATATCAATGACTTTCTCATCCTTCAGAGTTAAAATTAAGTCAATAATTGAAATAATGTGTAGGACCTTGACAAGGAATTTAGGGTTGATGTGGATGCTGGTTGAGTCAGGGGGTGGAGCAGTAATTGGCCAGGCTGGGTCAATCTGATGCACTTTGACATCGATTGCGTACAGTTTACTGGCAGAAAACAGGTCATTCCATGTCTGTCTCAACTTAAATAAGGCTTGTCGTGTTTTTTCTTCAACCTGAAGAAAGTATGCAGTGATATCTCAAGATTTCGAACATACAATATTGGGCCATATTAAATTACAACAAAGCATTCGATACCATTGATTGTAAGAAAGGAAAGTTTTTCTTAGAGGATATTATGTTAAAAATACGAGATGCCGGACGGAGTCGTGGAACACACCGGCGGACACGGTTGCGCCAAACGCTATGATTAATCGACATTATCATAACGTTTAAGAAGTTAATTTTGTCCGAATTAAACGGGGCTCCTTTCAATCAGCTATGGATAGCGCAGAATAATGAAAACAAATGACTATAAAAAGATATCATACAAATTTTGCTTGTTATTTAGCAGCTACTTAAGATACTACGGCAACCAAACATTGTAATCATAACGGTACTGTCAAAGAAAGTTTGAGATTTTACCCTGTAGTATTCGTCGTTTTTCAAATCTTACGGTATTGTGCTCATGAATTGAATTTCAGAAGCTTTAAAATATGCTATTTAGTTTTTATCATTATGAAAAAGTGAAGCACTCACCTTATCGTCTTGGACATAATAACCGAGCATCTCATTATACAGACGGTGGGGAAACAAGAATCCAGAAGCGTTAGGAATATTTTATTGCAATTTCCACATTTATCAAAAGCGTTGATGAGAAAACAGTCTTGATAACACAGAATATTTCCAGAGTTATAGCACATCATGATGTCATACAAAGATCATAATGTTACAACGTAATGATTACAATTTCGGACTGGAAGATTAACATTCCTGTATTATCAAGACTTCTTTCCACAATCATGAATCCATTTCTTCCAGATTTTTGCTTGCCCACAAGAAAAAACGTCCAAAATATTTCCTTGAGCTGCCAAAATTCAGTCATATGTGTGAATCAATAGTTACCATCCATGTTTACCCCCAATAAAACCTTATTTTCTTTACAACATAAAGCATCAAATATAAGAAAGCCAACACATTGACTCCAATTGTCCAACAAACATTTGATGACTGAAACAAAACCAAAATATTGACACAAAAGCCCTTCAAGTTCACACAATTACAAATCACCTATGTAAATGTGCCCTATTATTCAACTGAATGTTCCAGCTCAAAAGAAATATTCTGACATCTAACACAGAAAAAATTGTTTTCTGTTGATGCTAACCTTTTGAAATACTTCAACGAAAATCGAAACTATGACTTGGGAAATCAATTGTCGATAACTGCCCTTTTGCACATTTTTCAGGATGGAATCCACAAGGTACAATGCAGGCAGTTTACGGTTTGGAGCAGTCTGAAAGCAGTCAAATCAATACACATTCGAAACATGCTTTTGGACCAAAAATAATTAACATTCCTCTGCTCAATCACAAGTAGCAATTGGAGCAAATTCAATAAACCAGCTCTGACCAGTGCCAAAAGTTGAAAAGCTGAAAAAACAACACATCTGTATCAACCATTCAGGTTCAGTAAAATTACCTAGACTCAAGACATTTACATACTCAACATGTTCTTCAAATAATAAACAGCAATTGGAAAGATGAAAACTACATCTTAAAGCCAATACAGAGGTAACATATTGAAGATCAAAATAGTACACAAAACAAGAACATGAATCCTGACATATAAAAAATGTTGTCATCAGGTCTTCAGTCAAATACTGCTGCAGGGAATAAAACCAAACAAGTGAAAATAACATTATTATCATTGTAAAAAATACAAGTATGTTAAGCAATTAACAACTCCATGATACTTGTGTTTAAATACAGGTTTAGCTAAGAATGACCATTAGTTGACATACTTCAATATGCTGCCTACCCTTGCATGATATCAGTTGCTATTGAACCGATGATACAACTGCTTAACCATTTTTGGTTCAGTGATGGTTTGGAAGTCTTTCACTCACTGAACAGTTTCTTTTTTAAATCCAGTGCACAGACTACATTTGATGAGAAATGAGTAAGCTATTTGACCATCCTGCAAGAGCTCCTGTTCTTCAAGAAAATGTTGCTCATTTCCAAAGGACCAGAGCCTCCCTGTCTGATGCTGGAGGGTGGTCGTTCCTATCAGTTTTCTTTTCCAAATAAAAATCATGAATGTGATCTATAAAACCAATGGAGTAAGTGCATTCATATTTCATCACAGAAACACTAGAATCTTTCAACACCATACCAACTGAATTAAATGCATCAAATGCACGCTGATCAAATATTTGCATTTGCTTCATTTGACCAATTATCAGGAGCAATATTATGGAAGAAATTCCACCTGGTGGCTTGGATTAAAGAAATAAGACCACAGGAAACAAGTCTTCAAAGTATAACTCATTGCTATTAGACTGCACCATACTCAAATGACTCTGTGATTGGCAAGTGGTCTTTCAGTCCCACTAAAGTGATGTTTAATTCAACTATCTCTGCAAACTAAGGCATGTGGAACTGTGGGCAGATATGTAGCTTTGTAGTGATGTCCATGATACAAGTTCAACTAGTTGCACCAAAAACAAAACACTTAAAGCCATTCTAATGAAGCCAATTCTATATTGATATTGGCCCCAAATGTATTGAATGATTCCATTCATTTATCAATCCTTTCCATGTTAAAACTTCAGCAACAATAATCATTCACCACAGCAAGAAACCCCAAATTTTGAGAATCATCATATTATCACACAATCAATAATAACACCATTCAGTAGCATGTTTATTTATTTAGTTTAATGAAAAAATATGGGGGCATTGAACCTCAAACATGCTGTGTCACATGAAGTGACGCAGCATATGGTTACGCGTTGCTCAAAAATTTATTGAACAATATACAACTTACAGCCATGTCAACCAATACTAATAGCTTCGATTTTTCTACGCAATTCACACCACGACATTATTAATTGGACAAGACAAAGTAACCTTTTTAATATGAGTTTCGATGGCCCCGACGATTTGAGGAGCATTCGCCATATTGTCTTCAGCCAGCATCGTCAGCATGTTGATCAACGGCTTGCTATTCAAGGTCAAATCGGCCAGCGAAGACTGGTATTCCCGCACTGCATCTTCCGCCATTGTGACGAATGTTGCTCAAGAACCTAAACGTTTGACAACAGCCTACTTACAAAACATTACCAAATTCATTTTTCACAACTTTATCTCAATAGACATCTGCCATGCAAGCCCAACTCCTCAAAATGGCGTTTCTGATTCCATTGGTCAAACGTCGCCGCGTAGGAATGCATAACAACCAATCAGAAACGCTGTACCATGATCCTTGTCAAGGGAGACCCACAATGCAACTGAATAAATACATCCGGCTGTCAAACTCTTTACCTCATTCACCAAAATAACCGCAAGACCCTCGAAGAGCAAATGCCCGGCATGGCAAGTGTCAACAAAAATGAGTCATGAATATGCCAGCAAGATGAATGAGACGTGGAACTTTTTACAACATATGCACCGATAGTTTGCAAGTCCTGCTTAGATGAAGTTATAAATTGGAAGTTTGAAGACAGGCACCCACCCATTGTCGATTGTGACACAAGTGACAACATCATCAATCTCACTCTAAATAATTCATTGCCAACAAACTGATGTAGCTGAACTTGAACCAACCTTGTTGCAGTGTCATTAATTACACAAGAATCGTGAGTTATTTTTACACATACAACTAGCCGCGCACGACGGTAATATAAATATATAATAAGACGTCGTGCACGGCTGAGTAACATACAACCAAAGCTTTATGATTGAATTAATCTTTTAATTAACGAAAAACGCGTTTTACTTGTGTGGTTGTTGGAAGTATTAATGCTTGATAAATGAATTATCTTTAACTTTAAGAATTATTCTAAGCCAATGTTGATGGGTGCTTAAACTCGCCACTCGATATTGTGGTTATTTACTTCTTATGGGCATAAAACTTAGTCTGCCTTAATCAATCTGTTAATAACTATATCTTTATACTGGACAACATATACTGTGTTCACAAAGAAACATTTAGCCGCGACAGATTCAGAAGGAATTGTGTGTTTTGCACTGCTGGCAAGTTAAGTAAGATGTTGTAGCTCGTAAATTTTTGCATTGAGCTACTGATCTTTATAAACTGTCTTGAAATGTCGTTTGAATATAATTTTTACAGACTTGATCATAAGCAGTGTGGGCAATGGAAGACTACAAGTATCTGTTCAAAGTAGTCTTGATTGGAAATGCTGGAGTGGGAAAGACATGTTTAGTACGAAGATTTACACAGGTATAGTAAATTGCAAACACCCGTAGTCATATTCATCATTAACATAGCAGCATATATTTTTTTTGTAACACGTACGTTTGGAATTTGTGCAAATCCAACTCGCACTGCACCTTTGAGAGTTCACATATCGCACTACCATTCATATAACTAACCAAATTACGGAAGGTTTAATTAGACATGATGCAGATAAATTTCTTAAAAGGTGCAGTTCCAGCAAGGTGTTAATATAATGCACGATGCGATCCCAGAATAGCGCCAGAGAGGTGGCGCAGTTACAGAATGGATGCACAATATCAGGATTCTAAAAACATAATCAATCCATTGTGTTATAGGGATTGTTCCCCCCAGGCCAAGGAGCTACTATTGGAGTGGATTTCATGATAAAAACAGTTGAAATTGGAGGTGATAAAGTTAAGGTATAAGCAATCAGTATATTTATACTTTTACCATGGCACAATAAAATCCTTGCATTAGCGGCTAGTTAATGAATAATTGAATCAACCTGTATGTGAGGATATACTTATCTTCATTCAAACAGAGATATTTGAATGCTTTATTAATACCACTGCATATCATGTCTGATGGAGCAGCTTCAAATTTGGGACACAGCTGGTCAAGAAAGGTTTCGTTCCATCACACAGGGCTACTACCGCTCTGCCAACGCTCTCATTGTTGTGTATGACATAAGCTGCCAGCCCACGTTTGACAGCCTACCTCAGTGGTTGTCAGAAATACAAATGTATGCCTCTAACAAAGTTCTGACATATCTAGTCGGTAAGTGTCAATTCTTTTTAAATGTGAATATAATGCATTTATAGTATGCAGGTCATTTGATGATACAATTCACCAATAAATTCTCCTCACGACAAAATATGTCAAGAAGGAGAAACTTGACGAACTGTGGTGAAATTTTTGCAATCTACAGCGTAATAATCATTGTGGAGATGGGGGAATTTGTTGAACTGGGATGACTGTTTTCCATTTTCAACACCATTGAGGAGGTAATGCTAAACACAGTACAGTCGAGTTGTACTGAAGAGCTCTAAATTATAATGCAAGTCCGGTTTTATCCTTTGAAGGCACCAAGTGTACTTCATTTAGAATACAACAACAGTTAGCTTAATAAGTTGACATGGCACAGCGGAAGTGTGCATTCCTCATGTGCTTGAGGCTAGTGTATTAATCCCTCCCAATTTTTTTTTTCTATTTTCGTGCCTTCACATTTTTTGGACCTAAGTTGATGAGAAACAATCATGAATTTACAACTATATGTAGTGAGTTGTTTGTTAAGAATCAAACAAGATACCTTCGGTCACAAACGAAGCTACAATACAACCATTATCGACCGAGAAACAGCGTGTTAATTTCCGATTTGACTTCTGTTGGACGATTAATGCATTCCAAACTGGAAGTGATACCATAGACATACATAAAATTTTAAGCTTCAATTTGCTCTGTCCATGACAACATTTGACCCAATTGTTATGATCATTGAAACTATATTTACAATTTTATAATCGATTGAAATTCCAATGAAAATTGTCACTGAAATTTGCTTTTTTACTCAAAGTGCGTTGAACACGACAAATGTTTAACTAAGTTTGCTACTGATTCTAGCATTCACAAAATGTTGACTTTTACAATCGGATGATAATTGTTTACTTTACTGCAAAATTAAGAAATGTACAGATTTTGGCTTTGAGAAAGTTTTGACATGCTGAAATTTCAAACATATGTAAAAATTTTAATCAGTATTATCTACTGAGACATTAGAAACTAAACTTGTGACTTTTTTCATAAGATTTCTTGGCGAAAGCAATTTGCCAAGTTAATAATGTTCATCGTTTCTCAGTTATCGCCATACTATTATCGCATATCAATACACAAGGCATCATCTACCAAACAAAACCCCCTGTCCATTTTCAAGATAGGTATGTAATGGTGTGGGAAGAACTTGATCATGGAATACTGTTTTTGTTGTGTTCCTTTAGGTAATAAAAGTGACAGAGTCAACCAAAGAGAAATACCTGCTTACATCGGTGAGGACTTTGCACAACGGCATAATATGCAGTTTCTGGAGACTTCTGCCAAAGAGTCTGACAATGTTGATAGTCTTTTCCTTGAAATAGCTAAGGAACTAACTAAACAAGCAAGAGAAAATGATCTACAGACCAATTGCTCTGACTCCACAGACCTCAATGTGGGTGGATCATCACCCATAACTAGTCTTACAAGTTGCTGTAGATAGATATTATATATATATATATATATATATATATATATATATATATATATATATATATATATATATATATATATATATATATATATATATATATATATATATATATATATATGAATTCTGCTGCTTAAAATTGTTTAACTCATATCCAGGTGCATTTATTTATAGATCATTGTTTATGAGCTCACTTATTTTTATGTTGCTGTTGATATTCTTTTATGATAAACAGGTGTTTTATTGTTTGCATTTACCTGTTATAACTAATTGCCATGGGAGTTGAGGTAAATTTTGCAACTTATTGGCTGTGTGTATATTATCAATGGGTAGTCAGTATTTATTGATCACTCGTAATACTCACACTGAAAAGTCATCCTGCTTATCAGATATAATCCAAGAGGAACAATGACATATTTTATTCATCTCCTACTTAATAAACATGCCATTCTTGAATTATTACTATGTAGTTTGTCATGGCCCTTAAGCAGGATATTGAAATGTTATATTGAATTCAACAGTTACTGGCATTTAACAAAAATATTATTACAAATTCACTTGTCACAGATGAGAACTATTTTAATATAAGCAGTTCACCAGTCCATACTTACCTGGAAGCCACCAGCCTCACAGGTATGTTGTACTTTGGTTATCAATCAATGTATTGTCTTTGTTGGAGATTTGCATCAATTAGCCAAGTCATATTAAATCTATTCGGCCATGTGTTTTTTTAGGTTGTTCTCAGCAGCCTGTTAATTTTTGTTTGTTTACTCCTATGCATTATAATAAATGGGCTCACCTTGTACATGTGCTTTTTTAATGGACAGGCTGTAAGAGGTTGTGCATCATCATCAAATTATATTGTCACTTCTTGTTTAAATTACTGCTTATGGCATTCCAGAACACCTGTTATCGGTCCTTATGCATATTTATGTGCATTATATTGATAAAATTGCGTATGGTAAATGAATAAAGTTGACACATTTGCAAAAAAAAACATATAATTTTTCATATGGGCTCTCCTCAAAGAGTTGTAATTGTGTCATTTGTGGAATTGTCATAAAGTTTAAGGATATACGACATGTACAGCCCAACAGACTATGATTATTACTTTTGTCACAATGTAAATTATTGTAACCAAAGGAGCAATGTGCCATAAATACAGTATGCTGTAATAGTGTATCCAGATAGAAAAAAAACCAAGTGATTGATATCATGGTGATATTATTAAATGCAACCCATGTTTCCTTGCATAAAATGATATTGATTATTACATACACAATTATGTTGATTCCATATTGCAATTATTGTGCATGATAACAGTTCACACCTTTGTCAGATGAAGGTGTTCCAAGTGTGTTATGCAATGTGCTTACCGCATAAGTGATGCAATATTTACACATTTGTTCAGCTTGCCAGCCCTTTTATGCTATATTTCATTTGTATAGCGGTGCTACTTATTCCAAATATTTGTACTGGAGTAGTTACATAATCAACAATGTTTCTTGTTAGCCATATTTGGTTGTCATATATTTAGGTATGTTGAGTAATGTATGAGCAACACTAAGGCTAGTACAATGTGGCTTTGTGCTATATAGCGATTATTTGCCAATGGGTTCTACTTAACCTGCTAGTCACCTAGGGTATGGTACTCGACGTTCCAGGCTGGACATTTTTACAGATATATTGTTGTATTGATAGGTTGCTGGATTTAGCAGTATATTCTTGGTTGGAATATTTAAAAAATGTATGTTGAAATCTCTGATAAGATGTTAAAATGATATAATAGCTGTACATTCAGTAAAAAAAAATCTTTGACATAGATGCCTTGTTCTTCTATTTAGTGAATTATTAGCGTCATTTTTCATTTGATGTCCAACACCATGTCATTACTATAATACAAATTAATATACAACCATTTCATTGAATTTTATTTCACATATTTGTATAAGCTTACAAGGAATTGCATGAATATGAGTAAGATGATTTACCAAAATACAGATACCATTTATATTTTATGTAAAAACAGCTGATCCTCAAGTAATGTTTGGTGTAATTTTTTTGCTGTCATGGCGGAATTTTCATTCAAACTTTTCATCAGGGTACAACTCTTCGATAACTTACAATAAAAGATATTTTACTTGTGATAACTTAGATAAAATTTAGTAGCTAGTTCAGTTACACGCAACAGAGAGTATACTTCATTATATCATGTTTACCAATCACCAAAACAATCCACATATAGCACACAATACTGCAGTATGAACTATCAATGAATAAGGCATAGAGTATCTATTAACACAAACACTGTAAAAGAAATTTAACAAATAAAACCGTTTTCTCCGTTTCAAAGAAGACCCAACAAAGATACTTTGTGACAAAAGCTTCATTTACTGTGATGCAATTATTAATAATTATTCAAAACCGTCCAACAAGTGATCTGACTAGAACAAATTATACATGTGTGTCACTCATTAACAGGGGCATGAACTTGGTTGTTCTGCGACACTTTTCACAGATCTTTCTCGGTTAGAAAGAGAATATGCTCTATCATCAGAAGAAAGGTGCCCACTACCTGTTAGAGGTAACATCATTGGTTTGCAGCTCATAAGCTTGTGAGCCAATGTCATAAATATAGCATCAACATGATCTGACTGTGAATTGTCCATAGCAGAGGTTTCAAACAATGGCATGGAATGCATGTCTGCAAATTTTTGGGCCATGTTGGTGTTCACAGTCACTTTGTCTTTCAAGTCACATTTATTTCCCACCATGATCCTTGGAACGTTGACATTCAAGCTGTGTTGGTCGCATTCATTGATCCAAAGAGGCAGGTTTTCAAACGAGGACAATCGGGTGACATCATAGACATATATAATTGCATGGACATTTCGGTAGTAATGTTGAACCATACTTTTGCGGAATCTTTCTTGGCCCGCAGTGTCCCACAACTGCAGCTGTAAGTGGACACGAAAAACATGGCATGTTACTTTTACCATAAACCTAGTTGAATTATGAACTTCCTTGAAATTCTTTGATTAGCAAGCATATCATTAGTCATAGATTGAGAAATTTCCAATACCAACCTTAATGGTTTCCCCATTGATTTCAGTGGTTTTCTCACGGAAATCAACCCCTATTGTGGCCTCAGGTTTTTCAGGAAATTTTCGATCACAGAATCTGAAAGTAAGGCAAGTCTTTCCAACGTTCGAGTCACCAATTACAACAATCTTGAATATGCGCTTTTGAACTTGTCGCTCTATGTCACGAGATGTCGAGTCAGATCCCCTGGACTGCTCCAGGGTATTCTGGGAGTCTTCCATTTGGTGAAATATCCTAGCAACAACAACAAAAAGTAACATGCACCTTAAGGATAAAATGTAACTGCAAAACATGCAAAAAATGATGTGGAATAATGTTTATATCAGTCACTAAAATGAGTATGAGGCTGGCAAACCAATTCTCTCTTTCTCTTCAGTCATTAAAAGTTGTTTATTATCATAAAGGTTTCACAACAAAAAGATATTTATATTTGGTGCTACAAATTGGCTACCGCATGGCCCAAACAAAATATTCAAGGCTTCGTATAGAATAAACAGCGTTTAATGATGGATATCTGTACAGTAAGTTATTTTACAACTAAGTGAATGTATCCACATATTTCCATTTGACAGAATCACTTCTAACTGCAATTATTTGTTATCACACAGGATGTTGAATACCAGATGAGGAATATGTAACAGCTATTATCTATCAATAATGAAGATGAGCAAGCGATGGGTATTAAACAGGCCTCACTGCTTGGCTGATTTCTACCTAAATCAGGAACCCAGCTTCGTCAAAAGAAGTCATTTAGTTTCCTCGGATGCTCAAATTAAAGGTAATATGCTTGCTTCTCCCTCAGGGTCCAAGTAGCTACTGTCATAACATACCCACTACTTCTCCTACACACTATCTCTCATCTCTGAACATTTTACACAGGGTTCCCATCCCACTAATTGATGTGTATTCACCTCCTGTTGAAATATTTAGTCACATGTTAAAACACGAATATGAGTTGTAGATCATTACGCGCTCTATAACTATCTCGATATCAATGTATATACTTCCGTTTGTTACAAAAAGTAGATTTCATCAAATCTACACTCATTTAAGTTGTAACCATCATTGTGCACAAATTAGACCGACAAGCAGGAAGGGTAATTTCCTACAACTTAACTGGCAACAGTCGAAGTAAGGATTTATTTTTTGAGACTGCAGCGTCACGTAGCAACTGAAAGTCTGAAAACTTGAATCTTTTGGTTTCCAAGGTGCAGCTGCCAACCAGCTTGCAAGGCAACCTCATTACAAATATGGGGCCGAATAGTCTCTTTAAGAGACCTGGCAAATGCCAGTCTGAGGTGTCCGGCCTAGATTATAGCATGAGGGCTAGATTATAGCCCCGGTTGGATGATCAACTCAGACGTCCTGTAGGGCTAGGCTGCTCCCTAGCCATGCACGAAGGTAATATAAATATATACCGTCATCTCAATAAGACGTCATGCACGGCTAACGGCTAGGCTGCTCCCTAGGCAAAGAAACTCAACCTCTGACAGTGCCGCACTATTTACTACTTTCGATCTCTCACATCCGCCCTGAAGAGGCGAAGAGCCACCTGCGAAATTTCTAAGGTTCTCTTATACTAGCTTTTCTTGCTTATGCGCGCTCCTTTGTTCGTTGCTGCCTGTGGTTGCTGGAGTGGGCACTAGCCAGAGGAATAACACTAGTCCTGGAATAACGGTCTGAATCTTGTCCCTCCTTATGCTCCTTATAAAGGGTCTTCGGTCAGCTGGCTTGCTAACAGTGACCCTTGACCGGTCCACACGATAGGCCAGGCAGAAACAATCCCTGCGTGACAGGACTGGTCCACTTAGAGGGTGGACCCGCTTGCAAGACAAGGCTATAAGGATTGCTACTATCAGGGTTACACCCGTCCCCACCAAGTGGTGTAATGTAACCCGGGCTCTCGTGCTGATAATTAAAGGGAGAGGCTTTTTAGAAACTTATGAGCCAGAATAGTATTATAACAGTTCCGAAGTCAAAATGACAGATGAACTTGGTAAAAATTTACAAAAGCCCTCCATGCCAAAAAATTTGTGACAAAATAAAAGATTATATCACAAAATGACACAAGGACTGTTTCTATTACTACAGTTTGGTCTAATTGTTCTGTTCGAGCACTAAAATACAGCATATAAAGAAGTTTTGTTCAAAAGTATGATTGTTGTTGCACTCTAGGCAAGATCGATGGTAAGACATTTATCGATATGAAAATGTATGTTTTTAAAACTGTCCCTTGTCTACATTGCGAGAAGGAGCAAATTTGCTTATATCCTTAAAGCTTCTGCCATAGCTCATACGGACCCTCGCCCCTAAGCCTAAGGTGGCACCCGATCATCAAAACACCATGGGCGAGTGCCTTGCCTAGCTGCTCCCTAGCCCTACAAGACGTCTGAGTAAACATTACCGTTCGACCGGAGCTAAGCTGCTCCCTAGCCGTGCACGACATCTTATTTATATACTACCGTCGTGCGCGACCAAGCTGCTCCCCTGCTTACCACAATTGATAGCGCGTGGCACGATCAGATCAAAATCCTTGCTGCTTGAAAACACTCGTACATAACACAAGTATAACGGGTAACATTCAGAATCAATCCAAAATGTGATGCAAAATCTCAGTAATCGGTAACGCCCAATCTGCCCCGTCGTCATCAAAATACAACGTACAGCTCAAAACCCACCCACGAGCAGACAAGCCCACACAACCCCTATATCAAACTGTATGTTTACAAAATATCAAAATGCTCCACATTAGGGGTATTCATTATTTGACCATGTAGCTTTCATTTGACAAACAGCGTACACCGGCTAAGCGACTAGTTATTCCAGTATCAATGAAACCAGGAATAAAGAGGAAATCCTGAATAGGCCAAAAGTTTTAATCTGTTTGCTTGTCAAACATATTACTAATCATATAGATTGGTCTTAGATGTGCTGCCCATACTCTCGCTTCTGGTGCTATGTACTGACACGTTCCCGAACATGTATTTACGAACTCTACGTAAGCAACTAACAACTGTTTAATAATATCAATTATTATTATAATAATTATAACAATAATAATTATTATCATAATCATATATATAAACATATATATACATAAATATATGTTCATATAAGTAGATATATAATTATAATTAAATATATGTATATATTCAAATATATATATAAATAAATTATACATGTATATAAATATATATATGCATATATTTAATTATAAATATAATTATCATTACTATTAAACTTATTATGATTATTGTTATTATATTTATATAAATATATATTTATTTAAAGTATATATACATATAATTAACTATATGTATATATATATATACATATAGTTAATTATATGTATATATACTTTAAATAAATATATATATATAATTATATATATATATGTATATATATATATATATATATATAAATATATATATATTATCAGGGGATTGTTTCCCTACTTCATTAGTTTGTGCTTACACTCTTAATGACAAGTAAACTTTAGGTTCTTTCCTCTCAATATTTTAAGTTGCATTAAATACCACATGTGAGTTAGGGCTTGTGAGGCGCACCCGACATAGTTTGTCAAATATCAATGCTCCCTTTTTCGTTTCATGGAAATATGTTTTCTTATTTTTAAGAAACGAACGTTTAATCCATTATGGCGATCATAAACGCATATTTAGTGTATCATGAAACTGATTGTGCCATATTTCAGGCTTGCTCTCGATGAAAGTATTTAAATTCGAAATCTCGTTCGATCGAGATTTCAATGCTGCCATATTGAAATATTCACCACGAGGATTCTGTGCTGTCATTTATATTATACGATGTATTTTGCATTGAATTAGCCGTAGCATACTCATTCGAAATGCCAACGAGTAATCCACTTCCCCCGAAAGAGAACACATTGTTCAAGAGAATATTGGTAAGTTTCTCCATAGCGCTTCGGTGTTTTGGGGTTTTACCGGCGAGGACGTTTAATCCTTGCGGCTCGCCGTCCCGGAAAATGCGGACCCCCTTTGACTAGTCGTCACAAGTAGTGATCCCTACAAACTCTTTCCACATTCGCACAGACTTCTAATAGTGTATTTCATCAGTCAATGATACATCAGATAGCGTATTAACGTAATAGAACATTACGGTATGCAACGAAAAAGCTTTAGTATCTAGAAAACATATCAAGAGCCTGTGAAAAGATATGTTGTTATGCACCAAAAGCTTACCCCATATTGATGCGGTTCTTTAGTTAATGCCATTTAGTATAGATTTCAGAGAAATCCAGATGAGATGACCACCATTTTGGTAAATATATGGTCACATAAAGAAGTATTTTGTTAGCTTTCCATTTGCTAGGTGCTCGTGGAGTGGGTTCTACTTTGCGCCCCCCTGTGGATATGGGTGAATAAGCCCAGTGTAGCCTTCAGCATGTCGTAAGAGGCGACTTAAAGGGGGCAACCTGTTGGCCGTGGATTGCGACTCGTATCGGTGGACAATGAGATCCAGGTGGTTGAGCAGAGCGGATTGAGGGCTATATCTGCAACACACTACTCTGGCCAGGATTTCGCCTAGACGAGAGGCTGGAATGGCCTGGTCCAGTCAATCGGCTGGAGGTGACTTGCCCTAGGATGATTGTTTCCATATGAATCTTTTCCATCTCCATTTTCATTTATCCTAGAAGGCAACTGCTTAATCAGGTCAATCTTATCTATTAATGTTTATTGGCACCATATAACACATGAGTGTTGGTGTGCTGTTAAACACTTAGCTCCGATCGAATGGTAATATGAATATATACCGTTCTGATACAATATAATATGCGCGTCGGCGAAATCGCGTTTGGTTTGAAGCTGTTGAAGTGCTACTCTGCGCATCTAGAAAATTACATATGTCAAGAGCCTTTACATAAAAAAGTCTATGCGCACCAAAAACCCCCACTCGACACTATTCTTCAATAAATGCCATCGATATATCGTTTCCGAAAAATGGCGATACGATGTCTGCCATTTTGGAAAATATTAACTCCCGCGATTTCCCGCATTGCCTTAGCATCCCGGGGGGGGGCACTTGCCCTAACTCGGGACCTCGAAAACACGTACCCGTTGTACAAGTTGAGAAAGTCAAAAAGTATATCCCGTCGTACAAGGTATTATGCGAATGTATAACCCGTCGCACAAGTTGAGAGGCCAAAAAACAGGTCCCTTCGCGCGGCACATGTATATATCTCTATACATTTAAGTGCCCCCCCCCCCAGGCTTAGCATGAGACTTCGTCATTTTGAGCATGCGCAATGCGCGTGGTCTTGAACTTGATAACAAACATGTTGCTGTGTTGCTGACTTTTTACCGCTTCCCAAAATGATCGAGCTATAAATAATTACCATGGATGAAATCCTCCGCCGAAAAGGGATAAAATTGTCTGTAAAACATCATTGCATTCTATAACTCTATAACTTGGATATATTTGGTGTTTGGTAGTTGTCTGAATCGATCTCAAAATTTTTACATTGCGTCGTTTTCAGAAAGAGTAAGGCGTATATTAAACCCTATACTTACCTTTCTTTTGTTTGCTATAACCTGTATGTCACAGTATGTAGTCGTTTCATCTCTAACAGTTATCGGTTTTCAGAAGCTTTACGATCTTGGCCCAGATATATACTCTTCTTCTAGGTTCATTGGTCTTGCTGCCACTTTGCAAGCATCATAAGTCTGTTGATCTCAGAGTATATGTTTCCCAGCCAATGTTTATAGATCAAGTTATCTGTACTGTGGCTATTTTCTGTAGGGAAACCAAATGTTAGATTGCATTTGAGTATGATGTGGTGCTGTATAAATTCATTCTTAGTATGGGAACTATACAATACTTGTTTCTGCCTAATATCAAAATTCTAATATTCTACTGGTGTCTCATTCTATATTTGCTTTTTCTTTCCAGAAATGTTACGAACAGAAACAATACAAAAATGGCCTGAAATTTGCCAAGCAGATTTTGTCCCATCCAAAGTACTCTGAACATGGAGGTAAACATCACTACTGATTTATAATTTAAATGAATTTATAATGATAGTAGTTGCTTGTATTACAATGTATTTGAAAAAAATATGATGTTTTCAGAAACCCTGGCCATGAAGGGTTTGACCCTGAATTGCCTCGGCAGGAAAGAAGATGCATATGAACATGTGAGACGGGGTCTTAGAAATGATCTCAGGAGTCATGTCTGTATCCTTAACACAGCTTTCCTTATTTCAGTTGAAAAGGAAGCTTTGTTACTTTTCCTATTTGATCTCAATGCTTTTATTTCAATAGAACTTGTACTGCATAAAATCCTTGACACAAGTGGTGAACAGGTTGGCACGTGTATGGGTTGCTGCAACGATCTGACCGGAAGTATGATGAAGCGATTAAGTGTTACCGGAATGCCCTCAAGTGGGACAAGGTAAGGGTATCAAAAGATCAGAATTTTAAGTTGCACCTTTGAATGCCTGAAATTTGTCAGAAATCAGATGCTATTTGAGAGTTACTCATGTGTTCACAGGACAATCTACAAATTCTTCGGGATTTATCCTTGTTACAAATTCAGATGCGCGATCTTGAAGGTTATAGGGTAATTATGTGATTGACTTCCTTTATAAGTGAATAGCAACCTACACCTCAATTTATAGGTCAATTAACATGTATTATGTGCCGTGTTTAGGAAACGAGGTATCAGTTGCTGGTGTTGAGGCCAGCTCAGCGGGCATCCTGGATTGGATACGCTATGGCCTACCATCTGCTCCAGGATTATGATATGGCTCTGGAGATTCTTGAGGAATTCCGCAAAACACAACAGGCACTGGTTTTTGCTAATAATTAGTTCTTGTCAATTAATAATCAAGGATTTGCCAATTATTTTCTTGGTACTGATGTACTGTTATGAATGCATGGTTGTAAAATAGATTATCTGTGAAAGTTAGGAATAATGGGGTATTCCATAACCACAACCAGAGGAGGTGCTTCTGGGTTAATACTTGCAATGTTGTCTGTGTTCCAGGTGAAACCGTACGATTATGAGTTTAGTGAACTACTGTTGTACCAAAATATGGTGCTTCTAGAAGCTGGTCGGCCTAAAGAAGCCCTGGAACATCTTAACAAATATGACAAACAGATTGTAGACCGACTTGCAGTCACTGAAACAAAAGGTAAGCTTGGAATCACTATTTGGTTTTCCCTCCACAGACCTGCCTTCTCTATCTCTATCTAGAGAGTGCATGTGATGGTTGCTTACAGTAGATCCTGCTGAGTCTGGTCAGTTGAGTGTACTAAGAACTTCTGACCATGTTCAACAACTTACATTACCATTATATCTTGAGCATCCAATTGTTTCTGTATATGAGTAGCACCCCATTTTTACCTTGATGTATGATTGGATTTTTAAAAAAAGAAGTAAATTGCATGCGAGTCCAGTTTATACTTCTGGGTCTTAGCTAAGATTTCCATCCTGCCCGTCCACCCCCAGCCCCCCACCAGTCCATACTCCTTCCCCGGCAGCCTTCAAGCTGACCGGCCAGAGGCATCGCCCCCCACCCCCACAATTGATTTTCACCTCCTAATGAACTGAATGATGTCTGTGTTCAGCTAAAGTCTTCACTGAAATGGGTGACGTGTCTGTAGCCGCTGATATGTACAGAGACTTGCTAGACCGCAACCCAGAGAGCTGGCACTACTACCAAGCGTTAGAAGACGTCCTTAAACCAGGCAGTGCTGAGGAAACGTTAAAAATCTACACCGATGTCCAGGCCAAGCGCCCTAGAGCGTTAGCTCCTAAACGCTTGCCATTAAACTTCACCTCAGGTCATTGTCACAGTTATCTGAAATATATCTCATTGACCTATGGCTTCATCAGTTACTTCTTTGATTGTGAAATTGTGACGGAATTTCAGAGTTTTGATAGTTGATTTGGATTACCATCATTGTGACATTACTAAGGGAGGAAGTGTACTCCACTGGTTGTTTATCATCAACTAACATGACAGGACTCTGCCTTGGATGAAGAATGATAACCAAGTAATCATAGGATGGCAATATGTCTGCTTTCAGGGGATACTTTTAAGAGTTATGCAGATGAACTTATGCGAGCAGCTTTACACAAAGGTGTGCCTCCACTGTTTGTCAATCTACGGTCCCTCTACACGGATCCAGCTAAGGTATGTGTTATGTCAACCTTCATTCTGGCTTTGACAAAATGTTGGTGTGTGAAGTTCATTTCACAAGCTGACACAAGCTGAGACTCGGTGTTGTTAGAGGCTTGAGACTAACCAATCACAGCAGCATTGCTTTCTTATCACAGACAATTTAATCTGAAAAGCACCCTGACCTGTCTTATCTTGCTGATTGGTGGCCATTTGGCGCCAACTTTCATTGGCAGTCAGTGTGAAATAGCATCATGCATGATTGAAATGAATTAATTGAACTTACTTGCAGATTAAAATTATAGAAGACCTCGTTCTCAATTATGCTGACTCGCTGAAATCATGTGATCTCTTTGACAAGAATGGTGAGTAAACATAGTTTGACCAGCACAATCAAGTCATTTTAGCATCTTAACATAAATGAAATAGATCACCATGATTCATTCTCTTTATATGACTTGGTTTGTCGGAAGTAGAAGCCCTGCTGCTATTGTGTTGTTGCAATGAACAGATGACCTGTCTAAGAAGGAGAGTCCCACAGCTCTCCTGTGGACCTACTTCTTCCTGGCCCAGCACTATGACCACCTACGACAAACGGACAAGGCCCTCGATTATGTCAATACTGCCCTCGACCATACTGTCACTCTCATCGAGTTGTTTCTAGTCAAAGCTCGTATCTTCAAGGTGACTCAAATGAAATGCTCTTAGTTGATTGTGGCCACCATTATTGATAATGATTAAATTTAAACTGATGGCAAATTGTATCTTCAGTTTCATTTTGGATTCTCTTGTGTGAACCGCCCTGTGTGAGTGTGTTTGTCCTTCCTGTGTTATCCTGCTGTGTCCTGTGTGAGTGTTTGTCGTTCCTGCATTATCCTGCTGTGTCCTGTGTGAGTGTGTTTGTTGTGACTGTGTTATTATACTATGTGCTGGAGTCATCAGGGGTATGTCTGTGTTGCAGCACGCTGGAGATATACACGAGGCTGTCAAATGCCTGGACGAAGCCCAGTCACTGGACACAGCTGACCGTTACATCAACACCAAATGTGCCAAGTACATGCTACGAGCCGGGATGATCAAAGAGGCTGAGGAGATGTGCTCAAAGTTCACGCGGGTGAGTCCGTACACACTTTAACCCAAAACCGAGAGGTTGTGGGTTCAAACCTGCTCTGCAGTGGCAATTAAAATCACATCTTCATGGCATTTTAATGCATGTATATGAGGTTGAGAACATCATTCCCTTCTTTCGTGTCTGTTATTCAAGAACATTTAAAGAATGCAATTAGACCTAAAATAAATTATCATTTGTTTAGATATGTGTCTCGTATGCTTTGAGGTTTTAGTAAAATATGTGTTGTGTATGATTGGATACGAGAACTGATATTTTCTGGTGTTGTGACGCAGGAGGGGGTGTCTGCTATGGAAAACCTCAACGAGATGCAATGTATGTGGTTCCAAACAGAGTGTATGCGTGCTTACCAACGCATGGGCAAATTTGGGGAAGCTCTCAAAAAGTGTCATGAAATCAACAGGGTAAGTGTCCTCACCCACTTGTATAATATTGGCCACAATAAATATGGAGGGCAATCATTGAGGCTGCATTTTTGTTACTGACGTGCCTCCTGTTAATTTGGTTGGCAGCACTTCACTGAGATAATTGAGGACCAGTTTGACTTCCACACATACTGCATGAGGAAGATGACTTTGAGGGCGTACATGGGGCTCTTGAGGCTGGAGGACAAGCTACGCAGTCATAAGTTCTACTGTACTGCTGCCAAGGTGGCCATACAGGTACGTACTCTACAGGTGTCAAGGTACCCAGAGCCCTTTAAGTAAACGCCTGTTACAGGGTTGTAGAACATTAACAATGTCATTTTTAATTCCATTTCTGTCCGTGAGAATTGAGACTATGTCAGAGCATGACATTGCACTTGTAACTCTGTGATCTCTTATCTGGACCATGGTTTGAAAACACCATGGCATACTAGCTGGTATGTTTTGTGTTCCCTCACAGATCTACCTGCGCCTCTACGATCAGCCCGTCACTGATGACGAGTCCACGGAACAACTCAACCAAGGTGAGCTCATGTACAACCCGCCTTATATCATTCACATGTGCAGCCTGATCATCGGTTGGTGAATCACACTCAACACACATACACTCTTATCCTTTACTGCTGTGTTCAACTCTCATTCAGACCCTATTTATCCTCATCCCCTCCTGCTTATCTTCCTCCAGAGAACATGACACCCAGTGAACTGAAGAAGTTGAAGAGTAAGATGAGGAAAAAGCAGAAACAGGAGGCGCAGCGCAAAGAGAAGCTGAAAGCTGAGGAGCAGAAGAAGGAGCAGAAGACAAAGGCGGCTGCTGATGCAGAGGCTGACGGGCCAAAGGAGGAGGAACTCATGCCAGAGAAGCTGCAGAAGGTACAGTCATGGGGATAAGCACTCCGTGACCTCTAGGGGGAACGGGGGCTGGTGATCCACTCATTGACCCCAGAGGGATGGGGGAGGCTGGTGATGCACTCAGTGATTGCTGATAAAGGCCTGAGTTTATTCAAAATGGAATGAAAATTTTGGGCTCTTCCATCTTTTAACCCAAGCGAATAAGACTCCTGCAATGCTTTGCATCTCTTACCCTTGTTGTTCTGGGCTTGGTGTATCCATTTCCACTCTAGCAGATGTTTATTAGTCAATTTAACCATCCAGATGGTTATAAGTCAGTTTAACCATCTAAATGGTTATTAATCATCACTCATAGAAATGTTCTTCTTGATTTAATTCATTGTTGAGAAATACCATATATCTGGTATTAGTTTGTATGAATCAAGCCTAGGAAACCTATTGCAGTAGTATTTCCTGAAATAGTTGTGAAGATAAAGTTAATTCAGCTTAGTCTTGACATCTATATGATATCCTGTAATTTGATTCAGATCCGTTCTTGGATATAGAATTGTATTCTGTTTGATAGAGTTCCTCACCCCCCCCCCCCCCCCCCCCCTTTTATTTTATTTTTTCAACCTCAAGATATATTCAGACTTGTTCAGAATCAAGATTATATCTTGAGTTCATAGTCACAAGAATAACAAAAATCTTCTTCTGGTCTTAATTTAAATGATGATGCTTTTGATGACTATCATTGACCCTGTGGGTCCGGGAGTAGATTAGACCCACTGAATCCTCCTGCATGTCGTATGAGGCGACTAATAGGGGCAGGGAACCTATTGGCAGTGGGTTGCAACTCGTGACAGTGGACAATAGGATCCAGGTGGTTGAGTGGAGCTGTCCTTTTTAGGGCTATGTCTGAAACACACTGCTCTGGCCCAGATTTCACCTGAACAAGAGGCTGGAATGACCTGGTCCAGTCAATTGGCTGGTGGTGACATGCCCTAGGATACTATTTGCATTTTAATATTCTTTATAATCATTCCCCTGTATGTCCCTCTTGTTTTTTTCCATTTATTTTAGAAGTCAGCTACTTAATTAGGTAAATCTTATCTTTTCACCTTTGTAGACACCATATAACACATTAGTGTTGGTGTGCTGTTAAACCCTTATCAATCACGATGTATATTTGGAACCCAGCCTTTTGTGATGATGTTGTTTTTGACTTTCGTTCTCCTGAAATAGTTGTGAAGAAAATCAAACATCTGATAAAGCTCTGAGTGAAAAATGCACTTTTTGATAACTAAGGGTGCATATTCCTCAGTGTGGTGCAAATGAAAGAAATGGCAAATGTTCGCAGTTCCGAGCCATGGTAAAGATAATGTGATGTTATTTGTGTTCACAATCACAATAATGTTTCTTTAAGATATGAGAATTTTTATGTTAAGGTATTCTGTTTCCATATGTACCACTCTTTGGAAATATTGGCCATTATTGTTAGATCCCAGCCTTATGTGATGATGTTGTTTTTGACTTTCGTTCTCCTGAAATAGTTGTGAAGAACTTTAAACATCTGATAAAGGCCCAAAGTAGTAAACACACTCTTTGACAACTTAGATTGCACATTCCTAGGTGTACTTCTGATGAAAGAAATGGCAAAGGGTGGAAGTTGTCTGCCAGGGTACGGACGGTGTGATGTGATTTGGGTCGTGTTGTTATTGATGCGGACATTTTGGATGTGGAGAGAGATTGCATGGTGTAGCCTTATACAGTACACCAGACTGGTGTGCAACTTATGCTGCTTCCTACTGGTGGGAGTTACATCGCGGCCTTATGTGATGATGTCATTATTGACTTTCGTTCTCCTGAAATAGTTGTGAAGAACTTTAAACATCTGATAAAGGCCTGGGTTAATTCAGCCTAGTCTTGACATCCATATGATATCCTGTAATTTGATTCAGTTCTACACTGGTATATAAAAATGCATTCTTTTTGATAAAGCTACTTTAATTCAATATGTATTGTCTTAATTGGCACTTAATTGCTTAACCACTTTCATTTCCTACCGATCATTTCATATTAAATAATTTCAGTTCAACATGTTCCTTCCATGCGATCGTGAAACTAGTGAACTAAGTTGTTTACTGTTAGTATTTCTTTCTTTCACGATGTATATTTGGATCCCAGCCTTATGTGATGATGTTGTTTTTGACTTTCGTTCTCCTGAAATAGTTGTGAAGAACTATAAACATCTGATAAAGGCCCAAAGTAGTAAACACACTCTTTGACAACTTAGATTGCACATTCCTAGGTGTACTTCTGATGAAAGAAATGGCAAAGGGTGGAAGTTGTCTGCCAGGGTACGGACAGTGTGATGTGATTTGGGTCGTGTTGTTATTGATGCGGACATTTTGGATGTGGAGAGAGATTGCATGGTGTAGCCTTATACAGTACACCAGACTGGTGTGCAACTTATGCTGCTTCCTACTGGTGGGAGTTACATCGCGGCCTTATGTGATGATGTCATTATTGACTTTCGTTCTCCTGAAATAGTTGTGAAGAACTTTAAACATCTGATAAAGGCCTGGGTTAATTCAGCTTAGTCTTGACATCCATATGATATCCTGTAATTTGATTCAGTTCTACACTGGTATATAAAAAAGCATTCTTTTTGATAAAGCTACATCAACCCCCCCCCTTTTTTCATTTATTTGTTTTTTTGAACCTCAAGAGATATTCAGACTTGTTCAGAATCAAGATTATGTCTTGAGTTCGTGTGGGAACAAGAAGTTAGATCAAGACAATTTTCTTCTGGGCCTTAAATGATGATGCTTTTGCTGACTTACTTTGTCCTGAAGTGATTATGAAGAACAAATGTGATAAAATCCTGAAGTGCAACATTGACTTTAATTCAATATATATCATTTTCATAGGCACTTAATTGCCTAATTGACCAGTTATTTCCCACAGATTGTTTGGTGTTAAATGATTTCAGTTCAACCTGTTCCCTCCAGGTAGATTGTGAAATTAGTGAATTAAGTTGTTTACTGTTAGTATTTTTTCTTTCACGATGTATATTTGGAACTCGGCCTTTTCGTGATGATGTTGTTTTTGACTTTCGTTCTCCTGAAATAGTTGTGAAGAACTTTAAACATCTGATAAAGGCATGGGTTAATTCAGCTTAGTCTTGACATCCATATGATATCCTGTAATTTGATTCAGTTCTACACTGGTATATAAAAATGCATTCTTTTTGATAAAGCTACTTTAATTCAATATGTATTGTCTTAATTGGCACTTAATTGCTTAACCACTTTCATTTCCTACCGATCATTTCATATTAAATGATTTCAGTTCAACCAGTTCCTTCCATGCGATCGTGAAACTAGTGAACTAAGTTGTTTACTGTTAGTATTTCTTTCTTTCACAATGTATATTTGGAGACCAGCCTTATGTGATGATGTTGTTTTTGACTTTCGTTCTCCTGAAATAGTTGTGAAAAACTATAAACATCTGATAAAGGCCCAAAGTAGTAAACACACTCTTTGACAACTTAGATTGCACATTCCTAGGTGTACTTCTGATGAAAGAAATGGCAAAGGGTGGAAGTTGTCTGCCAGGGTACGGACGGTGTGATGTGATTTGGGTCGTGTTGTTATTGATGCGGACATTTTGGATGTGGAGAGAGATTGCATGGTGTAGCCTTATACAGTACACCAGACTGGTGTGCAACTTATGCTGCTTCCTACTGGTGGGAGTTATATCGCGGCCTTATGTGATGATGTCATTATTGACTTTCGTTCTCCTGAAATAGTTGTGAAGAACTTTAAACATCTGATAAAGGCCTGGGTTAATTCAGCTTAGTCTTGACATCCATATGATATCCTGTAATTTGATTCAGTTCTACACTGGTATATAAAAAAGCATTCTTTTTGATAAAGCTACATCAACCCCCCCTTTTTTCATTTATTTGTTTTTGAACCTCAAGAGATATTCAGACTTGTTCAGAATCAAGATTATGTCTTGAGTTCGTGTGGGAACAAGAAGTTAGATCAAGACAATTTTCTTCTGGGCCTTAAATGATGATGCTTTTGCTGACTTTCTTTGTCCTGAAGTGATTATGAAGAACAAATGTGATAAAATCCTGAAGTGCAACATTGACTTTAATTCAATATATATCATTTTCATAGGCACTTAATTGCCTAATTGACCAGTTATTTCCCACAGATTGTTTGGTGTTAAATGATTTCAGTTCAACCTGTTCCCTCCAGGTAGATTGTGAAATTAGTGGATTAAGTTGTTTACTGTTAGTATTTTTTCTTTCACGATGTATATTTGGAACTCGGCCTTTTCGTGATGATGTTGTTTTTGACTTTCGTTCTCCTGAAATAGTTGTGAAGAACTTTAAACATCTGATAAAGGCATGGGTTAATTCAGCTTAGTCTTGACATCCATATGGTATCCTGTAATTTGATTCAGTTCTACACTGGTATATAAAAATGCATTCTTTTTGATAAAGCTACTTTAATTCAATATGTATTGTCTTAATTGGCACTTAATTGCTTAACCACTTTCATTTCCTACCGATCATTTCATATTAAATGATTTCAGTTCAACCAGTTCCTTTCATGCGATCGTGAAACTAGTGAATTAAGTTGTTTACTGTTAGTATTTCTTTCTTTCACGATGTATTTTTGGAGACCAGCCTTATGTAATGATGTTGTTTTTGACTTTCGTTCTCCTGAAATAGTTGTGAAGAACTATAAACATCTGATAAAGGCCCAAAGTAGTAAACACACTCTTTGACAACTTAGATTGCACATTCCTAGGTGTACTTCTGATGAAAGAAATGGCAAAGGGTGGAAGTTGTCTGCCAGGGTACGGACGGTGTGATGTGATTTGGGTCGTGTTGTTATTGATGCGGACATTTTGGATGTGGAGAGAGATTGCATGGTGTAGCCTTATACAGTACACCAGACTGGTGTGCAACTTATGCTGCTTCCTACTGGTGGGAGTTACATCGCGGCCTTATGTGATGATGTCATTATTGACTTTCGTTCTCCTGAAATAGTTGTGATGAACTTTAAACATCTGATAAAGGCCTGGGTTAATTCAGCTTAGTCTTGACATCCATATGATATCCTGTAATTTGATTCAGTTCTACACTGGTATATAAAAAAGCATTCTTTTTGATAAAGCTACATCAACCCCCCCTTTTTTATTCATTTGTTTTTGAACCTCAAGAGATATTCAGACTTGTTCAGAATCAAGATTATGTCTTGAGTTCGTGTGGGAACAAGAAGTTAGATCAAGACAATTTTCTTCTGGGCCTTAAATGATGATGCTTTTGCTGACTTTCTTTGTCCTGAAGTGATTATGAAGAACAAATGTGATAAAATCCTGAAGTGCAACATTGACTTTAATTCAATATATATCATTTTCATAGGCACTTAATTGTCTAATTGACCAGTTATTTCCCACAGATTGTTTGGTGTTAAATGATTTCAGTTCAACCTTCCCTCCAGGTAGATTGTGAAATTAGTGAATTAAGCTGTTTACTGTTAGTATTTCTTTCTTTCACGATGTATATTTGGATCCCAGCCTTATGTGATGATGTTGTTTTTGACTTTCGTTCTCCTGAAATAGTTGTGAAGAAAATCAAACATCTGAAAAGTCTGAAAACTTAAAACTTTCGGTTTCCAAGGTGATATTGCCAAGCAGCTTCCCAGGCAACCTCATTACAAATATGGTGCTGAACAGTCCCTTTAACAGAGGAGGTTGAAATACTGCTATTGCCACTTGGTTCTGTAATTGCAATTGGGGATTAGCTCACGATGGGATGGTGTAGGTAGTTACTTGGTGTTTGGCAAGATGTTCCTTCCTCCACTGAGAGTTCTCAGACTCAAATAATCATGTTCTTCTCGACTTCTGTTCTCCTGAACTAGTTCTGTAGAACAATCAACATCTGGTTGCTCCACCCTCTCAAAAGTCATTACTTTGAACAGAATATATTCAGCTCATAGAGATCAGACAGAATTCCCATCATCGTGTATATTCCTAAAACCCTATTGAATATTGATTTTGTGATGAAGTTGCTGACTGTGGAGAAACTCTGCCCCTCATGAATATTCACACTGTGTGTTGCAGCCTGAAGAGCCTCTCGAAGAGGCCATCAAGTTCCTCAAACCCATGCAATTACTTGCCTCAGATCGTCTGGAAACTCACACCATGGCTTTCGAGATCTACTTCAGGAAAGGTGAGTGTCACCCAGCACTGGGAACTTATCATTGAGGCCAGCTGATGTCCCTCCTCCTGAGAAACACATCCATATTTTTGGTTTGGTTGCAGGCAAATTACTGCTGATGTTGCAGTCTCTAAAGAGAGCTTGGGCCATTGATGCCTGCCACCCTGATGTTCACATGTGTGTCGTCAAGTTTGTCAAAGCAGGTACGTCATGATATATTGTACAATGAAGAAGCGGTAATTAGCGAATAGGGCTCAGCTTGGGTCAATTAAGATAGAGAGTCCCTAATTGTTTCCCTCTCATCAGGATGTAAGTGGAATGGTTAAAGTGGTGGGGGCCAACATGTATTACATTAAATGATGCTCCTCTGAGTCATTCACCGCGAGACGAAGCCATGTTACCCTAGTGAGATCTACTTGTGAGCTGTGTGTGTGTTTTGACAGTACGAGATGCAGTCGGACTGGACGAGGTGGTGATTAAGGTGTTGAAGACAGAAATGGAGCCCATGGTGGGCGATCAGGACCCCTTCTCAATCAATAACCACTTCCTGTCTCAGTATCCCAGCTCACTGCCTCACATACTCGCTGGTGAGAGGAACGCTTCTGTTGTTTGTCCCGTTTCTAGAGCCGAGTCAAAATATGAGAAGCTGGCTCACTCTCTGTTCAGCAATGAGATTCTCATCCACTGTAGTCACCATCATAGTCCATGCTCTCATTAAGTTTCTCTTTATATAATTAGAATTCTTAAAATGTGGTTGCTTATATGGTGCGTTCATTAAAGCGTTAGAATATGTAGGGTTGTTGTGATGAATTGGGACATGTTTGTGTTGTGTCCCAGCGAGTAAGATGATGTATCATCTGGATTCTGGCTCCCAGGAGAAAGCCATCTCACTAGCGACCAAGCTCACCTCACATCTACAAGCTGTCACACTCGACGTACGTCTACGCTACTCAACCAGCTCTCATAACCAGTTCTAATGGCCTCAATTTGTTTTATTCATAATGCATTCCAAGATTGAAAGTTTGACCTTAAATCTGTCTCTGTATGTATAACCTTGTAGCTTCTACTGTATGTGAGAGAAGATGTGGTTGAATTTGGTTGCAGGTTTGTTGTGACGTGCTGGACTCCCTGCGCCAGGGTGCGTTTGGCTCCGGGGTAGACTTGCACATCGCTTCCTATGTGTCTCAGTGCAACACACGTTATCCACTCGCTCTCGCATTCAAACCTCCCCAACAGAACAATGTGGGAGCCGTTATCAAGGCAACTGAGAACAATACAGACACCATGGAAACCAATTCTGTCGACGATTTAGAAGCGTCCTAGAATTGGTGGCAATAGGATGGGAGCCCTTAGGACATTTTGTGATATGATTGATCAAGAAAAACGTTTTCTAAATTAATACAGCAAATAAGCCTCAAACCGTATTTTTGTCTGGCTTTGCTGCGGTTCACAGCTTATAAACAATGTGAGACTGTTTCCAAGCCTGGTGTTTTTTTGTGTTTTTTCCCCGAGCCTAAAGATGAAGTCTGGCAATTATGGTTCCCTTTACATTAGAATGCTGTTTGTAGTACTTTTATTATTTCTGTTGAACTAGGACTCCCAAGGCATGCACTTCGCCCAGGAAGGGTGCATTAAATGAATGAGGTCCCTGTATGTTATTTCACCATCCATGAGGGATGTGAGTTTGATCCTCCTCGAGTGTACAATTGTTTTCTTTCGCAGGTTGAATGTAATGTTTTGACATCAAGTTTTCATTCTCCAGGAGTTAACCTCGACAAAGTTCAAACAAAAAAACCCAGGATATAACACTAGTGATTGGGATGCACATGTGGGTTCGGGATGGCAATCATATCTGGGCTGTTGCCAATCATCATTGATTATTCAGAGAAACTAGGAGAGAAGCTTTGTTCCAATCCAGTGCTAGATTTTTTTACATCTTGTCTGTTAGCGATGAAACCTGAACAATCTTAATTTATTGCCAGTAGCAGTTCTCAAAGGCTGCTTGTATATCCTCACAGTGACATCGCATAGGTTACGATTTGCGAGGCGGTTGTTGGGCTGTTATGTGTACGAATGCGGTGCTACCAAACAGCATCGTCAGATTTGGAGTGCGTTTGTATGAAATAAAGTAAATCATTTTTACTGTCTGCTTTGTTCATTTAAGTTAAATGTTATGAATGGATTGAAATGATAAGAAAACTGAGCGTTGAGAAAATTATTGTCCCATCTGAAGATGAAAGGCCCTGCTTCATCGCTTTATTTTAGCAAACAAAAAGTTTTATTTAGTATTTTTAAAATACAAAGGGCCCTAACTATATACTGTGCAAGCCACTAGTTGTGGCGTATCTATTGTAAAAAGCCATCATTTCAGCCGTGATGCGGGGATTAACGGCTTCGAGAGCCTTCGTGAAGTGTCGCTGCTGTACTGCAGTAGTTCCTATGTCCTCCTGTAGGGCTCCAAGAGCAGCTTCCTGGCAAACCGCAGACACCTGGATATGTAACAGTTCAAAGAAAGTTACACAACAGCAATACCATGTGTGTGTGGTGTAACTTACAATAATGTGAACATACATACTAGAATAGCTTCTGGTGTAGTATACAAAACCTTGGGTTATTTTATTTAAACCATGTTGGTGTAGTAAGCATAACATTTAACAATCCTCAATTTTGCTCCAACAGTTATATATTTTGATCTCAACCTATGAAAAATGTGTTAATCTGGTTTTTTCCCATCAAACAACATGTTCAGCCGTGCTCGAGCTGGCCCCTATGCAACCCCACGCACCTCCGCCCCTGAGTAATCGGTGGTCAGTTTCACAAGTTCATCCACATCCACATCATCCCCAACAGGTGTCTTCCTGAAGTGGATGTGGAATATCTCTGCCCTGGTGGGCGCGTCAGGTAGAGGTACGTAGACGATACGATCCAGCCTGCCTGGTCGCATCAGTGCCTGCAGTCACAAGCAAAACTTATTATTTATTCAGTCTTTCTAAGTCATGCATAACTTGCATGATGAGAGTAAACTATTCTTTTTTAAACAATATCCCATTGATTGGAACAAATTTAAAACATGAGTGTGCCAGTAGAGACTAGTTGGTTGTGTTTCCAAAGAGCACTGCTAACACTTGCCTTATCGATCCGGTCGGGTCTGTTAGTGGCAGCGACAATTGTGACATCTTGAAGCGCCTCTACCCCATCGATCTCCGTTAGTAACTGGGCAAGGACTCTATCAGCGACATCACCTCCCCCTCCGCCCCCACTACACACACCCACAAAGTCAGTGGAAAGACAGTTTGTATCTCAAATCAGAGAAATCATATCATCGCTTCATAACCATAGCAGTCCATGAGCTACCATGAAAACTATGCAGTGGGGAATTTCTTTTTACTGTTGTTTGGTTGAAGACAACAGTGAAAGAGGAGGGTAATTTGTTCATTAAGCAACAGCAGAATGATCTGTGTGCTGATGGCATAACCATCTTGACCCACCTTCCTCTCTCGACAGCGAGGGCATCTATCTCATCGAAGAAGATGATGGCAGGAGCTGCAGAGCGAGCTTTGCGGAAGACTTCCCTCACAGCTTTCTCCGACTCACCCACCCACTTACTGAACAGCTCCGGGCCCTGTTATCAAAGCAGGAAAACATTGTGAAAAGTTTCTACTCGGTTCTTACACTGCTTACTATGCACAAGTCGAACCTCAGTTTATGAGACATGCCACCAGGGCCATGTCTGACGTTGGAGGGTAAATTACCCATTGCAACGCAACTACCACCAATCCCCATATCTTTTTTCCAAATCCCAATCCCTCCTGACCTCCTCCAAGTGCCATTGGACAATTTTCAGGATGCACCGCTCAATTATGCTGGATGCATCTGCCGTTTAAAGGCGGGGACAACTTGGTTGCCTACTTAAAGGGGAACCATCTTCCAGACGCCCAAATATAAATAAAACATTTTGGACCAAATGTCAAGGCAGAAGAGGGGGTGCGACCTTTACACATGTGCAACCTATAAACGAGTAAATAGAAAAAAATCCATCTGTAGATGATATGATGTACCTTGATAGAGATGAAGTTAATACCGCTCTCGCGTGCCAACGCCTTTGCAATCATGGTCTTAGAACACCCTGGTGGACCATACATCAAGAGACCACGTGGGGGGCGTATACCTAGACGCTGGAAAGCCTCGGGGTGTTTCAGGGGCCATTCTATTGCTTGCTTCAGTTTAAACTTGAGTTCGCTCTGACCCCCAATGTCTGACCAGGACACCTGGCAAGGAAATATAGACAAATAATCAATGACGGTCGTTGAATGACATCAAAGCCTTCATAAATAGGTTCTTCCACAACAGACCACCCTGTAACCTATGAAAACAAAATCATTCAATCTCCAACAACATAACACAAGTTTACACAGATGGAACCATTCTTCTAACCAGCTCTGTAACAACTACAACATGAAAGTATTCAGAATCATAAATTTTTTGTTTTATCACTAAATGTTGTCATCATCACCCTACGGTTAACATGACGTCTTCTGTTACCTTGGGAACCTCGATGGCCACCTCCCGCATGGCGCTGGGCTGGACACACGTTAGCGCGTACCTCATGTCATCAACTGTCATCAGACTGTCTACACCGTGTTCCTCACTCCGTCTCAACGACTTCATGTTAGCTGCAATACACAAACAACTTGAAGTGATGCATTAAGGAGTGCACGTTGCATCACATTACTTATAATATATGCTGTGATAATAATATATAAGAATTGGGATGAATAGGTGGTGGCTTGTGAACCTGCAGGCTGCAAGTCAAACAACCTCAAAGCCACTGAGGCAACACCATCAAAGAAATCAGCCCTAACACCAACCAATGCAAACTGAAAATCACTATTCTCATTTTTCATACCATTACACTGGGATTCAAAGCACCCACCTTCTTTACAGAGTGCTGCAAGATCAGCTCCAACAAAACTGTGAGCCTGTTCAGCCAATTCTTGGATATCAGTGTTGGTCATGGAATGGGGGATGCCATTTAGTAACTTGCTCAGTATCTGAATAACGTGGAGGGGAATTCATACGATATGTGACATAACACCAGGAACATTCAATGTATAGTCTGACCATATCAAAAGGAACCACTCTCTGAACGTTTCTCTTCCTCACTAGCCATTCCTTATAAAAAGCTCATGTCAAATGTGATTGCCATACAAAAACTGGCAATCATTCTGAATACTTGAAACTTACTTTTTCCCTGTTTGAAGCAGAAGGAACGCCAATTTCAATTTCACGATCGAGTCTTCCAGGACGCCTTAGAGCAGGGTCAAGGTCATCGCGCTTGTTGGTGGCAGCAAGTACAAATACAGGTGCACCCTTCTGCTCCAACTGCACGTCAATCAACAGCAAAAAAACATCAACTTCAAGCAATCTCATGTCACAATTGTAAGAAGCATGTAGTACATCCATTTCAAGTCCTAACAAGATGGCATTGAGTTTAATGTGCCGCTGCCCATGTTGGACGTCAAGCTACCAATGTTGCCTCTGTTACCATTGAAAACAGGCACAAGAGGCTTGCTCGTAGGTTGCTGTATGAAAGCTTACACTCGTGTCGAGAAGAGTGAGCAGGGAAGTAACAAGTCTCTTCTCCGTCTCGTTGCGTGAGTTATCCCGTTTGGGGCAGAGGGTGTCCAACTCATCTAAAATAAGGACACTAGGAGCCCTGGCAACATATACACTCATATTGTTGTCATGGTAACATACATATCATTGTATAGATGCTAAGGTTATCTGTCACATATAGCTTTAGTGTAGTTGCTATGCTACTTCATATGTACTATTTGTGATGTTACTAAGGTAACATATCACAAATCATACATATAAAACTAAGATATTGCTTCTTCAGTCTTACTCATACTGAACAGCAACATATCACAAACAGAGTTCATATAGTGCACATGCTTAGTTGACCCACTTGTTGGTTGCCTCATGAAACAGAGATGCAAGTTTGGCTTCAGACTCGCCATAGAATCTGTCAATCAAATACACATCTATCAATATCAGCTGCAAGCAAAAAGAAAACATGCTGCTTATCACATAACCGAGTTCATTTTGTTTCAATGAACCAAACCTTTAGTCATCTTGTTCCATACACTTTATAGATAAACCACCTTACTTGCTCCAAATATCAGGCCCTTGAATTTCCACGACATGTACAGAGGCGCTATAAGCAAGGGCTTTAGCCAGCAGAGATTTCCCTGTGCCTGATGGGCCGTATAGCAACAGTCCCCGAGGTGTGCTTACACCTGTCAAACAAAGGACATAGTGAAGTCACATCTCTAATGTTCTTGTTCAGAATATTAATTCTTAACATGCATTAATTTAGACCATTACTACAAGTGATTAATGAAAAGCAATATACAATGAATAGGAATTATTGGATGTCAACAATTATAATATAACATGTCAAGATTACGAGTGAATAAGATAAACAAAGTCTTTTATGTACCATGTTTTTTCATAAGATGGGATTTACAAAGGTGTAAATCCATCATTTCCTTGATTAATTTCACCTGTTCTTCTAACCCTCCTATATCACTAAGAGTCACAGGCTGCTGCTGCAGATTTGGTCTGTCAATAGCATTGCTTATCATGGTAACTTTAGTTTTAATGTCCACTTTACAGAACTCAGATAACCTCGGATCTGTCGACTGAAGCACTCTGTTACAGACACAGGATGATGTTGACACAGAATCTGAACATGGAGGCAGGCTATCAGAGATACAGAGACGGTGAAGTTTATCCTCCATGTGCTCCTCTGATTCATAAGTGGAATTCCTTCCCCAATGTTTTCCACACATATTGCACTGATTTGTCATGGAGGTCGAACCAGATGAATGAACAAGTTTATGAATAAGCACCAAGCAGGGCCTTCCATAAAATGTGAATGATATTTCATTGCCCGGTGCAATTGGGTATTCACCTACAGAACAATATAAAAACAACACCATATATTGTAATTTGAAATGAAGCAGAGTGAAATTAAGTGAGAATTACTTTAACATGAAATCACACCAACTTATTGCTGACAATAGCTTAAGAGGCTGATATTGCACGTATAGAATTGCTTACCCGCTCTGCTACATAAATAATGAGAAAATTCCAAGGTTTCTACAAATGTCTCTTTTGGACTGAAACACAAAAGTTGAGTTATAAATCACGTGATGCCATGAGTGGTGCTTCGTCAAACTTGCTAGTACGCAATAAGGATGTAAATAATCTCACTTTAATTCATAAACCATCTCCATAGCTAGTGGGATACTCTGAGACAGTTCACATACAGTTGTCTGTTGATGAGTCGACAGACTGACAGCATGTGTTAACACAGCATCGATGACAGCAATAGTTGTTAATGGTAAACTGCGGTTTGGCCAGGCCAGGAAGACTTCTCTATTGCACAAGAGGACTGGTTTGCCGAGATGTAGAGAACACATACGCATTGTGGTAGGATTCATGAAGACAAGTCTTCTGCATTGAGCATTAGATAAATGACTGGGCATGTCTGAAAGCAACACACGTTAAAAATCCATTACTTAAATTAGAGGCTATTCAACACGTGAAAAATTCATTTATATAGATATTTTCTGAAAGCAAAATAAAACACCAATCTACACTTGTGTTTTGTGTCATATCATTGGTGTGTGGTATGAATAAAATAATGAGTTAAATAAATAGCATCAGATTTATTTTTCAGGAGTGAGAATGACTTGGATGCACAAGGAGTGTAATGTTTTGTGAATAGGATAACAAGTAAGATTCCTTTTTAAAGCATTGAATGTGTATTGTATTGGATGTGTCAATACTTTGATGTGTTGTTGAATAGCCTTGTGGTATATTGGCTATACAGTAAATTTGATGAGTTGCTAAATCATGCTTTGCATTAGAAACGAGTCACACTGAAGGAGCTGAACATTTCATGAAGGGGCAATAGATGCAGGGTTATTTTGAATGGGCAAGCATATAAAACAAGCATTCTTTGTGAGATGCATTTAATAAGCAGTTTTGATTGAGAATGGGTTGTTTTGGGTGCATTGGTTTCCGTTATCATGTCAAAACTGGTAGTTTAATGTACATCTATTGTGGTTCGCTAGTTATTTGATATTTATAGTTTGTGTATAGGCTGACATGTGTATTGATTGTGTATATGATAGCATATGTGTTTTGCTTGTGTATATGCAGACAAATGTTTATTGCTTTTGTATAGGCTGGCATATGTGTTGCTTGTGTATATGCTGACATATGTGTATTGCTCTTTGTATAGGCTGCGACTGTTGTGTTTAGTCTGGTAAATACGCATTGGCTGTGAAGTGAATGCATGGACAAATATGTGTAAACTGACATTAAACTTCAAACAAAGATGAATGGAATCCCTCTTTGATAAGAAGTGTTTAAATACATATGATGTTCACATAAAGTATTTACTCTGTAATTGTCGAACTAGGTGTCCAGTTGGTATAGTTGAGGTGCGCTTTGTTAACTGGTTGAGTTGATTGCCGTGCATGTCTCAGCTGATGAGGCTGCTGTAAGTGTCTTTTGGAGATGGAACTCACCAGTTGATATAACAGTCTCTGTTACTAGAGTTTTCCCAATAACAAAACCATGTTTAAAACTGTCAATGGGAAGCGTAAGACACTCTCCGTCAAAACCTTTGGGACATGCATCTTGATGGATGGTTAGATATTTCGAACTAAATTTCCATTTGCACATATCACACTGAGTCCATTCGACTCTCGATAGTTTGCTTTTGGGGGGCATATTTAAACTGATGACAGGTTCCGATCCAATGGGACAATAAAACGCGACACAAGAAACCACAACACGTGTAGCGAATAAACATCAACGACGCAGCTGGACTTCCAGAGGACGTCACATGATCATCAACGAGATGTCAACAATTGTCTGTTAAGTTTAATTGTAGATTGCTGTAATCAATTATTAACAATGCCTTGAAAAACGAATCCGAAAATATCGAGTATTTTCAAATCATATTGGATATCATTAAGACGAGATAGGCTTGTATTACATTAATCAATCTTCAGGTTGTCTGATGTCATGTGAGGCTTGCGCGATAATCTCGTAGGCGGCGGCCATATGTATTTAGTTGCCTGGTCGTGTGTTTTTGGTCGGCGACTACATATCTTTATTGTATGATTGTGTTTCAAAGCATTGCACATTATGTCGAAACCAGTTATCGAAAATTATGATGCATTGAAAGTATGGTTGACGAAAACATTAACTCCTATGTAAGTTGATCGGTTGCGGGATATATTTTAAACAAGATAGTCGTGTCCACCAAAACTTGTGTGGTCATTCTTAGAATTAGGCGTGAATTCTTACGCGTGAATGGTGTACCATATGACATGACGAAAATCGAGTTTTTGTTTATTGGACATGTTTTAATTACTTAGAATGTCAGATGGTCTTGATGAAGATGAATTTTCCTTATCATATACGCGACTAAGAATACTATGACGTCGACCTGATGATCAACAATATCAGAATTACGTTCTGGTTCTGTTGAAAATGGTACTCTCAATAATTGCATTCTGGCTGTGCATATCGCGATGTACAAGAAGTATTGAAATTAATTTAAACACAAGTATCGTGGATGTTGTTTAGTTAAACCATTGTTAAAGTAACTGCAGCTCCGTCTACTTTGACTTTGTCATCTATATTGGTCTGATACCCCATCTATAAATTGGAAGAACCAATAAGACTTTACGCGGCACTATCTTTTTCAAAGTGGCATTACAGAGTTTTAAATTGTTTCTTTCTTTGCCAGTGAAATTAATGCTGATTCTTGTCTTCATTCTTGCATGAATCTCAGAAAGTGGTGTGCATGCTTTCAGCTGTGATGCCGACCCGATCACACTTGCTAAGTATGTTGTTGCCTTGGCCAAGAAAAGCAAACCCACCGATGAACTCCGCGACTTATGCATGAGAGAGCTAGATGTCTTCCTGCAGGAAAGTAGGTCAACATTTATTTTAATCATGAACAAGACTGTCTTTCATTTATTTTGTATAAAACTCCTTGATACCTCTCTCCAGTACTGAATTTCAAATGGTAAACAGAAACAGGTGACTTTGTGGATGAGCTCTTCAAAGCACTGACTTCAAAGAGTTATCTGGATGCTCTACCGCAGCAACCAGCTCTTGCTCCTGTTGTTGCTACTGCTGTGGTAACCAAGCTATTAAAGCCTACCCAGACCACAGAAACCACAGCAATAGACACAGCACCAAGTGGAAATCACAATGTTCTCTCTTCTTCAAACAATGGTAACATCAATGTGCCTGTAGAAGAGCCGACAGCTACTTCTCCCGGTAACAGAAGACCGCAGCGAGAACGTCAGTTTTCTGATCGAGACAACAGAGATGTGAGTGTCTGTTTTGACTTATTATCGATTAAAGCTACAGTCAGCCATGTTGATATGATTGCATTAACTTTGTTTCTTGTCACTTGCTTTATAGAATGACAGTGGTCTAAGGCCAAGAAGATCAAGGTCACATAGCCCTAATCGAGAAAGGTGATTTTGAACTTATTCATATTCCTCCCTTATCTGGCTTTGAAAGGATATATCTTTGATGTGCTTGTCCTTGTTTTCATGTTAGGTAATATCTGTTTTGTGTCCAGACAGGAGAGGCTACGTGGAGATGACTTGCGACGCCAACTTACAGATCGTAGACAAGTAGGTCGTGACCGCCATCGACCACCTTATTCACGTTTTGGGGGACGACAGAGCCCAGATTATCGCAGGGGAAGGAGAAGTCCACAAGGGAGACGCCTAGACAGATCTCCACCACCAGGGGGCCCAAGAAGAGGTTCACCCCGTCGACGGTCACCCTTCCCTCGTCGCTCTCCCGGACGCCGTTCCCCTGGTCCTCCTGTCCCTCGCAGATCTCCTGGACACAAGCCAAGAAGCTGGTCAAGAAGCAGATCTCGAGAGAGATTGCTTCCAAGACCAAGATCCAGATCTGGCTCAAGAACAAGGCCATTAAGGTCCAGATCTATGTCAAGGCCTTTAAGGTCTCGATCCAGGTCCAGGCCACTCAGATCAAGGTCAAGATCTAGGCCAGCACATTCTAGGTCAAGGTCAAGACCCCCAAGATCTCGTTCACTATCTGTGTCATCAACATCAAGCACATCCTCAAGTAATTGTCCATCTGCATCATTGTCTTATCAGTCAAACTATGGAACTTTCACTGTGTATATTAACTGCTTTTTGCATGGTTGTTTGTAGGGCGACGGAGGAGGAGCAGAGACAGTCGAGGGTCGACACCGCTCGGGGAATACAGCCTTGATCGTAAGATCAACAGACCCATAGATGATGGCATCTTCAGGCATCAGCGCACCCGCTGCAGGGACTACGACGGTGAGTAATGAAGTGGCGAACTGCTGTTGTGTTATGGAGTAGGACGCTTCTGGTTCAACCGTTTTGTAACTCTCTATATGGCTGTGCTCGTAGGGTGGAGACGCCCTGTCATTATCTTCATTGTCTTAATGCTTACTTCAGTTATTGAATAGGCGCTTCACTAACCTGTGGCTGAATATGAGTTGTGTTGTGTAAACAGAGAAGGGCTTCTGTATGCGCGGTGACATGTGTCCTTACGACCACGGCAATGACCCTGTTGTTGTTGACGATGTCAGCCTACCTGGCGTCCTTAACTTCCCAAGTAAGTCAATTTCAACCACCATTATCTCAATTCAATTAATTCTCCATCATTTGTTTAACAAAAGTTAATGTTGGGTGTTTATCTGGTTGGTGGTGATCCTGTGTCGTAGCTGGTGCTGGGATTCCCCCTAACCGACCCAACGTACCTCCTCCTCCCTTACCAGGCACTATGGGACAGCGCGGCATGCCACCTGTTGTTTCTCAAAGCCAGTTGCCCCCTGGTCTACAAGGCCCACCACCATTAAGACCCCCAGGACCCCTTCATGGACCCCCAGATGGACCTATGAGAGGACCCCCAGACGGACCTATGAGAGGACCCCCAGATGGACCTATGCGAGGACCCCCAGATGGACCTATGCGAGGACCCCCAGATGGGCCTATGAGAGGACCCCCCGATGGGCCCATGAGAGGACCCCCAGATGGACCGATGAGAGGACCTCCTGATGGGCCTATGAGAGGACCCCCAGATGGGCCTATGAGAGGACCCCCAGATGGGCCTATGAGAGGACCCCCTGATGGACCTATGAGAGGACCCACAGATGGACCTATGAGAGGACCCACAGATGGACCTATGAGAGGACCCCCTGATGGAATACCTGGACAGCAGGGTGCCTCAGTCAGGGGTCCTGGTGGCCCCAGTAAGTGACAAATGTGATTTAGTAGTTTTGATACAAACCAGGGTAAAAATGAATGGAGGACGCCAATATTGCCCCTTTGGCCAACTCTCCCCCAAAGAGCTTAATTATTCACTTGCTGGTATTGGTTGGTCAGTTGTAGGAGGAGCTAATCCACCGCCGCCTGGGACTGAATCAGCAGCGCCCCCTGTCTCTCAAATATCACAGTGTTACCAGCCACCTCTCCGAGCCCTCGGTCCGGGCGCGGTGAGTTTCTCTGGGGCTTCATACGAGCTTCACCTGGCCTTATCTTGCTCTACAATAGTATCTCATGTCCCAGGCAGTCCTTGTCAAACTTCTTCGTCTCTGCATTTTCCTTCTGATCGCTCAAATTCTGATGCATGTGTGGGATTCTTAGATTCCCTCTGTGCGTGTGTACGTAGAATATGTCTGATATTGTAGTAGACGTGATCTGATTTTTGTTTGTCTCTGTAGATGAGCCTTACAACCCAGAGCCTTACAACCCCGGCGGGTCTGGACCCCCTCCCCGCTACCCACCCCCTCAGCAACCTCCCCCTCACCTACCTCCAAGACAAGACCTTCGGTCAGACTTTTGGCAGAGACCTCCTCCTGGCCCTCGAATGGGGCCACGGGGGTCATTCCTACCCAACAGGGGGCCACAGATGTCTCATCGGGGGCCTAACAGGCCCCAACAAGGGTATAACAATCAGGATTTAGAGAGACCACGAGATCTTGTCACAATCAGCGTACCTGATGAGCACACGCATGAATCGCAAGGTTCGTCAACAGCATGTTTCTTCTGAAGTTCCTGTGTTCGACTTGTTTTCCGTGTGGGTCATGAATTAAACCATGGTTAATGTAATAGCAATAGTGAGAGTATGCCGTGCAGAATATGCTTATCTGTTTGATGTTGTGTGCAGGTGTGGGATTGGGGAATCCCAACAGAACAGTGATTGCAAGCCACAAGAGGCCGTACACAGCTGTGGGGGGGCGCACTGGTCATGACGATGGCTTGATCCCCTACAAACGCAAACCGTTCCAACGTCTTGGTCAGCATCCGGATTTCTGTGCACTCATTTAATTCTGATCACATTCAATGTTACTTTGGAATGTTGTTTTTTTAACAATTGCAGGTCCCAAGCACCAGTCAGACAACTGCACTCTAGAGCTCCGTAGAGTGCCTCCGGAAATGAATAACATCGCCAAGATCAATGAGCATTTCAGTAAATTTGGCACCATCATCAATCTACAGGTTGATAATCCTTTTACAGACTTTATTTGAAATATTTTTTAGCTGGAGATGATGCGTTCCATATGCTGATTACCTTTCAACACCTAGCTCTTAATGAGCCTTATTTGTTTCTGTGGTCCTGGTACTATCCACTGTCTTCCATCAGTTTACCCTTGCATTGATTGTAAAGATTGTAAAGTATTGGACTGACTTGTAATGACACAATGTGTGTGGTTTGGATCAGGTTGGGGCAGGTGGGGATCCTCAGGCAGCCACTGTCACCTTTGCCACCTACTCGCAGGCCAAGGCCGCATACCACAGCCCAGAACCCATCTTTAATAACCGCCTCATTAAGGTCTTCTTCCAGCGGCGGGATGAGGAGGATGGACAGCAGCAGCAGGTGATGATGACAGGGGGGTTTTGGTGGGTCGCGGGTTGTGACATGCGGGTTGTGACACATGGTTGGTGACAGATCACGTTGGTGGATGTGGGTGGATTATGATACGCTGGCCGTGGAACAGTGCCGAGTTCCAGCGTTTGATGATTATGTCTTGTGTTCAGTAGCATCTTACATGGCAACCCTCCTCAAACCCTTTTTATATTACCTGTTCAAATGATTTTGAACTTGATACTTAATCTGAGTTTTGTGTTGACATATTTGGTTAAGTTTTTATCCCCAGATTCTACACTAGTGGAAGTAGTTCTTTCTGAGCTCCTTGTTCATCTTTGTTGTACAGTGCCCCCTGTGTCGCGTGCTGTATTTGCAATATATTGTGTGCTGTTGACAGAATTCTGAGGGGGATCAGCCAACCAAATCCATCAAGGACAGACTGGGTATTCCCCCAGCTCACAAACTCACGCTTGACAATACCACCAAGAATGACACCAACAAGGTCAGGTCAACAAGGCTTTTTGGAACTCAATGATAAAGTCTATAAGTGGCCCTGTTCACTGTACCATGGTCTGATGTATGTCAATGAATTGTTACTCAGCTTCAGATATGTGTGTGAGATCTTCAGTCTGTAAGTTGTGTAGTTCCTATAAAATCAGGCCATTTAAGATGAGTTAATGCTTGCTGCAGTCATCTGTGGGTGAATCAGTGATGGTCTCCCCAACTGGTGTGGTCACCAAGACTGTCTTCAACCCAGCAGCTCTCAAGAAAACCATCCACAACCCTGGAGCTGTAGTGGACAACACACCCGAGGCCAGGGCTCAAAAGGAGCAACAGAGGAAGGTTGGTTGTCTCTTCGTGCCATGTATAACCATGCCATGTGTGGATATTGTATTTTAATTAGAATAGGTTGTTTTGGCAATTCATGATATTTTTCAATCAGTTAAACTTCCCTAGTGTCGTCTGGATTGGTTGATGTAGTTGACTGAGACATTTGTGTTAAACAGGAGGCAATGAAGAAGAAAGCTGATATTCTGAAGCAGAAACAAGAGCTGATGCAGAAACAGATCACTCAACAGAAGGTCAGCCCTTCATAAACAGACACCCATTTATCCTACGTTTTGAACAGAATTATATGCTAAACAGTGGATCATCCTTTAATAAGCTGGATCCCAGTGAGATTAAGTTGGTGGGTTTTGTTCTCAAGTGGCATACCAATATGTCCATTGTGTTGGGTTGCAGCTGTTGTTTGGCAAACTGGATAAGAACAAGAATATGAACGCTGAAGACAAAGCTTCGGTTGTCAAGGTATGTTGTTTTTGCCATGTATTACAGGGGGTTTGCTTTATAGTCCAACCTTTTGAAAATTAAGGGAAAAGATGTATAGATTTTAGTGTTTCCATGTTTCCATGCTACAATTTCATTGAGGAATATTTGATGCATTTTTTCCCCCTATAAACTAAGTTTCTTATTGGTTGTTGTTATCAGACAATCAAGATGCTCGCTAACAGCATCGACAAGTTGAAACAGGAACTTATGGCAGCTACCAAACAAGGAAACACATCAGTGAGCAAGAAAAACACTTCTTTGGTACTTAACACCAAGTCGGCAGCAGCAGCAGCGAGCCTGGACACCTCGAGTAAAGCCACCAGTCCACAGGTCAAATCTCCCTCTCAAAGTAGCCCTGTGATACAAAACCAACGCCAGGTTGGTCCAGCCCAGGACAGCTTCTGATTAAGAACAGCTTCTTGTCTGTTCATTTCCTATCATTGGGTGAGCGTCGCTGTGGTTTTCATAGAAATCTGTGTTTTTTAAGCAATATGTGGTTTGTTTGATTGTAGGCTCAACGTGCAATCCTCGACACTGAGTTGGAGATCATGCATACGCAAAGTGAGGGCGGTGATACATCTGAACTACGCAAGAAAGTCATGGAGCTCAAAAGAGAGGTGAGTGTGGCTTTAAAGGTCATAATGGATTGACTTCACGTCTTCAACAAGGAAATCTTTTTTGAATTTTTTTTTAAAATCCAATGAATTAATACAACTTGTTGAATCCAATAAATTAGTATAACTGTTGTTGAATCCAATGAATTAGTATAACTGTGGTTGAATCCAATGAATTAGTATAACTGTTATTGAATCCAATGAATTAGTATAACTGTTGTTGAATCCAATGAATTAGTATGACTTGTTGAATCCCCATTTTATTTTTGTTTCTGTTCCTCCTTTCAGGCAGCAGCTTTAGGTTTACTATCAAAGCGAGGTAGAGGTCGTGGTGGCATGACTCCTTCCTATAGAGGTCGTGGCAGAGGTCGCGGTTTTCTGGCCTCAATGAGGTCAGTAGACAGAAGACCTCGTCAACTTCTAGTCACAGGGTTTACGTCTGAAGAGCAAGAAGAAATCGCTGTCCACTTTGAAGTGAGTGTTTATATATTCCTCAACTCATCCTTTTTTCCCTTAAATTCGTTTTTACTTCAGGCTGTATTCAAGCTAGCTCCAAGAGTCAAAATTTTGCCTGGTTTAAAGGGAACCTTTTGTTTCAGAGTTTTGGCCCCATAGAGAGCAGTAGTTATGATCCAGAAGCTAACTCCTTCACTGTTACATTCAAGAACAGAGCTACTGCAGAAATGGTTGGTATTTTTATGTCAGAAAATTTAATCTTCATATATAATATATCCACCTTTATTCATCCTCCTTGATATCAGCCTCTACATTATAGTGCTGACGAGGTAATTCACGGACCTTCACTGTTTGAATTTTAGGCTTTCCATGAAGGAGTATCATTCAACGAGAAACGACTCAGTATTTCCTGGCAGCAAGCTGCAGTAACATCATCAGCTGGGGCAGCAAGTCACCAAGACACTGTCTTCACATCAACACCCAAATCTCTCTCCACAATAACGACTCCGTCCCACCAAGCCCCAGCTGTCCCGCCCAGTCTGACGCTGGACGAGTCAGCTGACCAGGAGGCTGATGTGGAGGATAGAGGTCAAGGTGTTGACGATAAGGAGAAGGTCAAAGAAGACTGGAGAGGTCGAGGGGAAAGTTTATTAATAGAACCATATGACTCACAAGAGGTGATTATTGCATGATTCTGTTAAACGTGGGGTTTCTTTGGGGAAATCTGAAGAAATGTTTTGATGATGAAAAAATGTTAAACCCACCAAATTCATTTTAATGGCTTGTCAATAATTTTATAGTGTACCCTGCTGTACAACCAGCAACAACTGGCCTCTGATATGCTGTGAGGTTAACTTGTGGAAATATATGGAGGGGTGGGAGGGCAGGGTTACAAACTTGTCAGATTGGAGAGGCATAAGATTGATGAGGGTGTTGAGTGTGATTATACTTCTGGCTGCAGCTGGACGATGTAGACGAGGATGTTCTGCTGGGTCTAGACGAGGAAGAGGAGGAGGATGAAGACGACCGACCGTGGAAGAGATGAGACCTCCCTCTGCATCCCTCCGTCCCTTCCCAATCACGGCTGTACTGCCAAGATGCCACGTGTTCATGGACATTATGAAAATGTGCAAATCAATTGTAATGATGAATTAATCCGCATTGATGGTGTAATGTTTGTGAATTGTGTACTGTAAGAGGTTGGAAATGATGAGTTGTGGACTGGAGAAGAGCTTGATAAGTGACTGTATACATACAAATAAGAATGGGTTAATAGCTCTGGGGCTGTAAGGTGTCTTATTCTTTAGTGTCTGGGAAATTATCTCGACATTTGCAGCTGTTTTACAAATTTTATTTCCATCTGTGTGATGTTTTAGTTCTATCAGGTTTATTGCTTGTATAAAAAAAAATTGTTGACAGACCCATTATGCCCATGAAGTGAAAAAAATGCACACACAAAAAAAAACCGGGCGATCAATAAAAAATGAATGTGGTCTGGTGAAAAAAATACAAGCAGTGATGAAAAACTCTGCTGAGAATAAAAAAAAACACAACCTTCGGAAGATATTGATAATGCTTAGCGTTGTGGACATGTTTGATGAGATGAGCTCAGTTTGATGGAGACCAACTGGTTTCCTAGTTATACCTGCATCTTATAAAGAGCAAGCCACCCAAGGAGGAGACGACACTCAAATTGACAAGTTTATTTCTATATTCAATTGAATTATTGTATTTAATTTTCAAATCTCTTTATATTCACGAATGTTTTCCTGAAATTGTGCGGTGTTGTGTTAACAGATGTTGGATTAGCTGTTTTCTGCTAAAGACTGGCTGATGATCCTCGAGCTCTGCGACGATAATGGATACCTCTGAGTGCAGGTGGTCAGGTCTAGCAATGAAACTTGTGATATCAACTCTGCTGTTACGGACCGAGTTGGGGATGATGACACATAGCATCTCGTATTTGCTATGCAAAGTGGCATTTGTGTTAATCACACACTGGGACTCGATGACAATATCATTTACAATTTTGAGGAAATATTGACTGTGATAGGCTCAGTAAAATATGTATTTCAGTAATGAGATAATCTTTGTGTGTCTATCAATAGCAGCTTTGAGCAATCTGCAAAACTTCATTTCCATGTAGTGTCAGATATCAATTGCATTTGCATTCTGTCGTCTGATAAACCCTGGGTTGTTACCCTTGTGGCATCAAAGTCCACCATATTAAGTTACTGAGATTATAGCTCCGGTCGTAACGGTAAAATGAATTTATACTCAGACGTCTTGTAGGGCTACTGAGATTAGTGAATCGTGCATCATCGGTCAATAGATATGATACGATGGCTTTATGTATTATACCATATAAGGCGATTGTGTCATCAATTTTATAGCCATCAGTGTCTGTGTATTAACTGTGACGGGCAGCCCTACAACCTGGGGGGGGGGGGGGGGGGCGGCACACCCGTAACCGAGTTAAGGCAAATATCACAGGCACTCGAGTCATAAAAAGCCCCTCACTCTAAGGAGTATGTTTGTATGGCGAGCACCAGAAAAATCATAACGACTACACGTTACTGTCACACACAGAACGCACCCTTGTGACTCGCACTCTTCACGCATCGACTTCCACGCAGGCTCGGCTCGGAGGCTAGGATGTTGTGTCAGCCGTTATATTGCGTAGTGTCAAACAAGCCTGCCACGGACGGTTGTCAAGCTCGATAAATGAGTTCAAAAGAGTCGCAGCATTAATGCGCATCGACAGCAGCCGTCGGTTCTTTCACACACACACATACGGACATTTTGCCGAGGGCGCCACCGCCACTGCGCCTGGCAACGTATCCGCATTTTGTTCGAGGTGGAAGCTGCCGAGAGGCTGACGCTCTCTCTGTCGATACATTTGCTCTGCACATTTCTTTTAATGTATATTATGTGCTTGATTTCACAGTATGCAGTAGGTATGATGAAATCCGTGTAAAATCACATTCAGGTTGGAGGTTCTGTGATATCCCATGCATTATTCCCTTATTTGCCCACCCGTGATGAAAAATTAAGTCACAGATGTAATTATTTTCTTAGATTAGGCCTAATGTACAGGCAGTTTTTGTTTTCCTGGATGGAACTCTGGTACATAATGTGTTCATTGTAAATATTCTGTGTTCTAAATACATACATTTGACAAATCTTTTCAGCAATATACTCATTTGGTCTGAGATTCTTGAGTATTGTGGTTATGTGTCCATACAATGAAGAATCCATTTAATTTCAACTTATATACAGTTGTTGCACAATTCATATAGCAAAATAAAAAACATAAGGCAAGTTAAGTACTTAATTGTCTCCTCTGTCGTCTTCTCTTTGTGTTGTTTGATTTGCAGTTGTCACTATACCATGTTTTGAATCTTGTTTCCTTCAAAATTCCAACGCAAGACCAGTGAAACCAATTGGTTGGGGTTCTGATATACGAGCTAGTGTGTTGTTTGATATGACATTGCACTTTGGTTTGTCGCCATACAATTAACTATATGTCAGCGACTCTTGCTGGTTGCACCCCTTTCATGTTGGCCTCATACGTGCAGGCAGACTATCTTGTTCCGCCAGCTCATACTATCATCTCAACCTCATAGAGAAGTGCTCTATTTGTGGGAACACAGTTCACTATAAATATTTTGATTTATACAGTTTTATAGTGCAACATACAATTTATAGAAATACGATAGGAGTGCAACTAATTCTACCACAAAACTAGTATCTAATTAATACAAACAGTACACATTAAAGCATAGTAACAGGGTTAAGTTTCTAAATAAAGCACCAATAACCCGCAACTGAGGGTTGTTGGCCATTTCATGCTAGTTTCCTGATTTCAAATGATTCCCTTATATATTTACCCACATTTTTACCATGTTTGTTTTCGTTGCTCATAACCCATATATATTTGTCGCTTGGTGGTGATTATGTGCAGAGAGAGAGAGAGAGAGAGAGAGAGAGAGAGAGAGAGAGAGAGAGAGAGAGAGAGAGAGAGAGAGAGAGAGAGAGAGAGAGAGAGAGAGAGAGAGAAGAGAGAAGGGAGAGAGAGAAAGAGAGAGATTCGCTCCTCTCCACCGCCCTGAATCAGAGAGGGTGTGGGGGCTAGGCTAGAGGAGAATGGGTGTGTGTGTGGGGGTGGTGGTGTGGTAATATACGCGTGTTTGTGTTGTGTGTGTTTGTGTGTGTGACTATATATTATTTTCCCATGCACATCCATACCTGAACATTCCTAGGCGGGTATTGTGTAGGCAAAGAAACTTCTCCTCTTACTGCGTCCGCACTGTTTACTACTTTCGATTATCTCTTTTGAACCCCCCCCCCCCCCCCCCCCCCCCCCCCCCCCCCCCCCCCACCCTTGACAACAAGGGAGTACCCGATCGACTGTTGGTCTGTTGGGCTACTTTCGATCTCTCATAACCGCGCCAAGGTGGCATCAGATCATCAACACACTAGGGGTGAGTGTCTAGCCTAGGTATAGCTCCGGTGTAACGGTAACATGAATTTATACCGTTACGAAGAGTTAGTCAAACACAGTCGGCGATATCTCGTTTGGACTATATCTCGCGAAGGGCTATATTTCGCACCTAGAAAATAACATATATCAAGAGCCTTTACAAAAAATAGACCTTTCGCTCCAAAAAACTTACCACCACTCGACGCTATTCTTCAATGAATGCCATCGATAGTTCGTTTCCGAACAAATCGCGATACGAAGTCTGCCATTTTGGAAACTATTAATTCTCGCGATTTCCCGCATTGCCTTAGCATCCCAAGTGGGGGGCACTTACCCTAACTTGGATAGGAGTGTGCCGCGGGACCTCGAAATCCCGTACCCGTTGAACTCGTTGAGAATGAGAAAAAGTATACTCCATCGTACAAGGTATTATGCGATTGTCTAACCCGTCGTAAAAGTCGAGATGTCGAAAAAACCACCCCCTTCGTGCGGCACATGTATACTATATCCTTACACTTAAGTGCCCCCCCCCCGGGCTTAGCATTAGACTTCGTCATTCTGTAAACAAACATGTTGCTGTGTTTCTGACTTTTTACCGCTTCCCAAATTGATCGAACTATAAAAAATTACCATGGATGAATCCCCCCCCCGCCGAAAAGGGATAAAATCGTCCGTAAAACATCATTGCATTCTATAACTCCATCACTTGTGTATGTTTGGTGTTGGTAGTTGTCTGAATCGATCTAAAATTATTCGCGTTGCGTTGTTTCGAGAAACGGTAAGACGTCTACGCAGACGTCTTGTAGGGCTAGCCTAGGTAATGTGTTGTGTTCAGACACAAACACACTTACACAGGGGCGAAACTCTCTCTCACTATATCTCTTTCTCACACACACACATACACACAAAATGAAATGTAACGTCCGGGCCAGGCGGGTACATATTGATAACCCAACGTTACCTAATTTAATCAAGTGACCTTATTCAAACTTCAGTCAAAGTTACCGATTGGCCATGCCTGGCTCATAGCTGTAACGCTATCAGATGAAATATGCGAACGCCAAGTGTTTCTCGGGTCGTTTTGGAACACGCATGCCATACTCGGAGAGGGTACTCGTTTATTATATTGTTTTATTCTGAATATTATCTAACGTGATCGAGTTATTTTCACTGGAATGTTAGCCATCTCAAGTGTGCCGTTATAGCCGAAAACAATTGTCACGTCCAAGCGATTACTCTTACATTGAACTGAACAAACCCAGCGACATATGTGTGAGTTTTCAGTGCCGTTGAAGAGGATATAAACTGGATGGGAATTCGCAATTTGTACTGTCAAATCTGAGATCCTGGTGATAAATTTCAAAAACTAGGTAAACATTACTTTATGAAATATACCCCTATTCCATGTACAGTTTTATTTTATTTTGCCCCGTTATAGAAGAACGGTAATGACTTTTGTTATGTTATGAATGTCTGGTATATATACAATCTCTTGCCAATGTTGTTATACAATATTATCTAATTTTGAATAGAAATCACGAGTGCCCCTGTCGGTTTCATGCCGGTCAGTCGCGGCAATCGCACGAGTGAAGGGACCTGGCCCCGTGATCCAACACAAATTGTTGCGTAACTGGCCTAATGTGCACCTGTGGCGGCTGAGGGTCAAGTTCACCGACTTGCCACGAGTGAAGCGGTCTCTTTTTAAATGACAATACTGGCCAATAACGCTCCGTTGACGCTGTCTGATGACTTTCCAGACCAAGACATCCAACTCCCCATAAACTTACAATTGTCTGGTTGTAAAATCTGACGGTCGTTATGCATTAACCAGACTGAACACTTGAAGCAGGTCATGACAAATGCAATTTATTCTCAGAGATGGTAAAAACAAATAAATTGAAATACACCTTCCTAATAAAAAACCTTTGACAACTTTGAGACAATGATCATCTGTACTTCCCTTCGAAATCAATAATCTGTTTCCACATAGAACCTAACCTTGGTTGTTACCAATTTCGCATAATTAAACCACGAAATAAAATTCCACATCAAATGAAATAGTCCATTAAAACAAGCCTGGGTGTCCGTACTGAGTTGTGTTTCGCTGAAGCACCACCATATCATTAGATACAATTCTGCTGCCATTACACTAACACACAGACATGGAATGACACAAGGGGCGAGTTGTGGGAGATCACAGCTCATCTCCCAAAACATCCCTCATTATAACAAAGAAAAGTGCCACTTACAAATACACCACATTCATAATCGATGCAGTGCCAATTAAACTTGACAACTATTCATCCAACTAGCACTTTCTGACGTACACATTGATTTTGATCAGCAGGGTTATAAATTAATAGCTCCAGATCTTTAATCAAGGCGGATCAATCTAAAGCAGCATATATTCCTGTGGCAACAGACGACTCAGTCGCTGTGGAACATATTTCTGAAACAGTCTTTTTTTAATAATAAATAGGCTGCGACCATTAAGGCCAGAGGAACATTCTATATACACGAATGCTTGATATTTACAAACACCTCAAGCTGCTCGGAACTATGGAAGGTGTAGTCTGTCACCGTCAGTTAAATGTTGCAAGACACAAAACCATCGCAGAAAATGCACGACCATTTTCTATTTAAACACAAATACACTCACAAATAAAAGCAGCAGCCTCGGACAAATACATTTGTTCTTAAAACTAAACATAATTAATCATAAACTACCCTTACACAGGGCTAACTGACCCTGCTAGTATTCCAGCATTACAAACCAACATCTTATCATCTGTAAAAACATCCACATGTTATGATTGCAATGACAAGGAAAAAATTAAAATTCAACAATTACCAAATGTTACAGTATCCTAGACAATATTACGACAAACAGATAACAATAATATCAGACTTGCATTTAGATGTTGGTATCAGTCTGACATGCGGACATTGAACAGAGACACCAGTTAAAATTTATCTTTACGAGAGAAAAAATAGCTGTGGATATGATGGTGATGGACAGCCCGACTGCAGCGGGTCAAATAACGAGTGTATGGAGATGAATTGAGGTAGATTGATCTTGGCGAGCCTCGGCACCACAGGAACTCGCCGTCACGCTCTCCTCTTCATACAGCCGTTTGATCCCATCATACATGTTATCATCATCATCGTCCATGACTGGAGTGGACTGCTGGGGCGTGTTTTCTCGCACCCGACGACGTTTGACAGTGGTCGACGAGGCTGGGGGAGATGGAGATTTAGACTGGTAGACATAGCGACCACCACAGCCCCGTCCATTGTGGGCGAAATAGTTTGCCATCATCTCACGACAGCGAATAAGCTCAGCATTATCAAGCTGCACACAAACAGATGACTATAAGCTTCCGAGAAAAATTATAAGTTCTCAACAAGACCATGCTTAGCCGAAAGTACTCTTGAATCTATGAATAATAAGACATATCTGGAATACCTGAACCATTTTCTGTAGCATGAAGGTGATGGTCAACCAGTTGGGACAGAAGAGCTCTAGTTCGAGGGATAGGATGGCAAGCGAGAGAGATGAAGGTGATAGAGCTGCAACTTGATGGTGACACATGACTTGCTCCAGCTTGGCTGTCAGTAGAGATAGCTGCCGGGATGGAGTCATATGACCGCAGGCATCAAGTAAGTGTGGCACATTGCTCAACAGCAATGCATGGAACTGCAACCAGCAAAGCACCACTAAACACTTCTGTCCACTCATATTCAATGTGAAGATTTTGATTTGTAGAGCTAATAAATCGACTATATTTATACTCACTATGTGAAGAAAGTTCAACGGAGTGACAGTTCGGAGATCCCAGCCAAGTTTATCAAGGATACAGCGCTCCATGCGAAGGATCTCCGCAACTGAACACCCACATTCACTTGCTCGCACAAGTTCCAAGGTTCCAGGAATTACCTGAATAGAACAGATCATAATCTCAATATTTAACTAAATTCAGCAACTTAACATGGAATAGTATAGATTTGCCAGCCAATAAGCATCATTAATTCAAGTCCACACTCACTTCCTCTTCTTCCATGACTTTAGCAGCCAGGTAGAAGCAGGAAGCAGTGATGATCTTCAAATGCTTGCAACGCGCCTGCAAAATACCATCAAAAATCACCCCATGAAGCCACTCATTATGAATCAATATGAACTCAAAACAATACATGGACGATAAAACTTAATGATGGAAACATACCTTCACAGCAGTGAGAAATCGATCTAAAATTGAGGTGGCCAGGAAAAATGTTTCTGGGTTGAAGTTGAAGTGGTCATTAAGGTCCAGGAGCTGTTTGATACCAACATCTCTCTGAGAACCTCCAATGATATTCTCCTTAAACCATTACAAACATGTTGTACACACCTGTATGAACCTACATAAACAGTTATATTCATTATACTACAGATTTTCTTTGGTATTATGGTAATCATTCACCTTTGTTTCTCCAGCAGAAAATGTTACATAATTTTTTGGACTCCACATGACGATTTCTTTGCCGAGGGCATCTCCAAGCATCTGAAGGAGCTGCTGGTTATTAAAACAACCTAGCGGCTTCATCCTGATCCCTGGATACCACACTTACTTGTAGGCAAAAAGCCTGCACACAAACAAATAAATCACATTAAGTTATTGACACATTTGAAATAAAAATACAATGTAATAATGATACAATTCAAACTGCTCAAAAGAAAAAAGAGTGGATCTCAAAATTAAAAAACCATTCAATGAATTACAAAGCTACAACAGGTCACACCTTCAAATGCAAACTTGTTAAGTTTCTTGTGGGGTCATTGCATTATAATGGCCCAACTTGCATCATTCGTTCCCTCCAATTGAAATACAAAGGATTTCAGAAACAAAGATTGACAACTGCCTCTCTCTCTTTCTCTCAACTGTGAATGCGCGATTACGGCAAACAAAGGACGAGATTATCTTAAGCGGCAGTGGAACACCTGCTCAATTTAGGGTCTTCGTTTCAACAGCCATTTCAAATTCAGCTGACAGGCGGACGCTTTGTGTTTGAGGCGCAACGCCCAACGGTTATCGCTGTCACACCCACTTACGTTTCCCAGTCTCTTTATTCACAACGAACGGCTTACATGAGCAGTTTTACATTCGCTAAATTGATTTAAACCAGGGAATGAGAAAAACTATACATTTGAATGCAATATAATAACTACAAGCAATGACGTTCTAGAAAATTTTAAGTTGACCTAGATATGTCCCCGTTTGGAAAAGACCAGAGGCAGAGGATAGCGAAAACCAAACGATCGTCTCTTTGGAAACGTCTAGAAAAATAAATCTCACCTTGCTGCGGCCAAATTCGAAAATAACTGGGTACATAGGTCCCATTCACGTTCCTCGTGAACTCACTGCAGATTACCCATGTTTATGTGTGATAAAATGTCAAATTATGAAAGAAGGGATCCGAAAAGTCTTTCGTGTTTTCGATATATTCGTTCAGAAGTAGATCGGTTACCCAGCTGATTTAAGCATCACATCTCATTATGCACGAATTCGTTCGCAAGATTTTTGTATATATTAAGATTCCGACATAACATTTATGTCTAAGGATATAAGGATATCATATATGCTGAAAGAGTAATTATTTGATAAATTTGATTATAATAGTTGCAAGGTGTTTCGTTGATAAGTTAAAAATTATGAGCTACTGGCAGTGGAACATAAGAACTACTTGAATTCTACCCATGAGCATTGATATTTGCATACAGCAGTGATCCGTCCCAGAAGCGAACGGTTTGAAGGTCATGCATATGACCATATATACCTAAAAATTGCAAAAATCTACGGCAATTGGTGAGTTTAATTATCGCATTATTGTAGAACAAATACCAAAGAACGCAATGAGAATAAACGTAAGCATTGTTGAAAGGGATTTGTATGTGTTTTTAGTGTGAATATATTGCGTATGGAATGGAGCAGGGTGTTTACATTTTGTTGTCGAAGTCGATCAACCAATCAGAAGGGACCAAACATTCTTATGACCCAAAAGCGCTGCGCTTGCAACTCGAAAGTCGTTAATTATTTTCATGGTTCTAGCTATAATGTGTGTATTTCTACTATCAAATCATGTTTATTGGAATTAGCATTTATTCGATCCAATCAAGTGACAGAGGTTTCCTGTAATTTACCCCGAAATATGAGAATCTCGCCTCGACAGAAGCAGTAGCATATTTACAAGGATTGGACAGTTTGTCACCTAATGACCTATGTCAGCATATTTGAGCAAACATTTCCTTTCATCTGTTTGTGAATATTCTAATATTTGTGTTTATCAGATTATACAAAAATATTGGGTAAACTGTTGGTTTGTTGTGGAATAGCACTGCAGTTTAATATGTGAAAGGGACAAAAATGTTTTGGTTGGATATCTAATTATATAAACATGATCTTCGTTTGATTATTGCTTAGTTTTTCTTGTCCCCGTAGGTGATGCCATGCCAAGTTGAAACTGAGAGGAGATCTTTCGTGGTTTTACATCGTGCTGCTCCCGACAACATGGGTTTGGAGGGTGTTGAAGTCTTGGAGAAGATGGCAAGTTTCACAGAGCCACCGATTCACAGCTTCCAAGGACATAATACATCTTGGGATTTGGAAAACAACGCCAACTGTACAGACTTCACTTTGTTCGGAATTGATCTCAATGAGACATCTGGGCAATCACTACTAATGCAGGCAAGAATTCGTGTTTTTTATGTTTCTTTTAAATTGGAAAAACTGTTTTTATTGTGCTTCAGTGTCTTCTTTGAATATGGTTCCTGCAGGCTCAAGCTCTTATACGCAAGAGCCACCTGTATCAAAAGATCGACGAAGCTCTCCGTAAACTACAAGTTTTCCAGCCAAATGTGTACCAAAATGTGCCTCATGACCCCCAAGCCTCTTCCATGTCAGCATCCTGCAACAGCTACAACAGCAGCAACAACAATAAGGATGGTGGTGATGAGTTGGTGACCAGCTTTCATCGTGATTCAGCTGTTCTCAACCTCAGGTTTCTCAACATCTTCTATGGGTACAACCCAAACACTTTTGCACTGGCTGTCAATCTCTTGGATCGACTTCTAGGGAAAGTCAAGGTAACTGATGATATTCCTCTTGTAGTTTCCATTCTTTATCCTTTTGACCACCTGTGCCCTGATTTCCTCATCCCTAATACACCATGAGCCTAGCAACCAGTCTCTTTGTACCCAGGCCTCAAGAAGACACATGGTCCAAACATTGTTTCATCAAAAAAGCATAATCCATAATCCCCAAATAGTTGCTACTGAAAGAACATGATGCGTTTCCCTTTAGTGTTGTTGAATTTTTCTCAGAATGGACTTTGTGCCCATAGGCTAAGTTACATATTTGGTATTGACTAATTATGTACTGCTCAGTGGCTGCGCTAGACAGGGGAAGGCTGTGTTTCAGTTGTTAAAAATAGATAGTCTAATCACGGGTCAGTCATCTGTTAGGCGGTGCCACGCGGTTCAGATTTCGTCTGCACGCACAGCTGCTGAAAAATATGAACATAAGTCGTGGCAATTACCAAGGGTTTCATGACACAAGGGTATCAGAATAAGGACTTCCTGTCTTGAATATTCAAAATTCCCAGTATAGCAGGAAATGGTGGTGAAAGTGCATGGTTAAGGGAACATCACCAAAATCTCTTTGTGAAATCTTATGGCACCACATATATGATACAATTTGCAAGCATGCCAACAGTCTTTGTGATGATTGAATGTAATGTTGGCCGTTCTTCTTCAGGCTCACCAGAAATACCTGTCGAGCATCGCCACTTGTTGCTTTCTCATTGCCGTCAAGACAATGGAAGGAGCCATGCGTTTTCCCAACTTGGTTGAGCTCATTCGACTCAGTCAGTGTGGCGGCACTGTTCAGGACCTCCTGCACATGGAGCGCCTCATTCTAGACAAACTGGGCTGGGAGGTTGCTGGTGTTACCCCACTCACCTTCCTCCACCATTTCTTTGAGGTGCTTTCTGATCGTGATCCTAAGCTGCTGGCCGATGCCAGTCTGCCTGCTACACTGGTGTCTCACCTTGAGGTGCTTCTTGGACACTTTGAGTTCACCAAGTACAGAGTAAGTCATCGAGGAAGTGGCTATTTATTCGCCTGGTTATCCTGGGAATTATTGCTGGCATGGACCCCAAAGTGACTTCCAAATACCACTAGTTTATTACATGTGGTGACTTGAACAGGTCTTGGTTGATTTTGGTGTCATTGTGTTGATGGATTTTAATGCATATGTTTTGCAGGCTGACTTGTTTGCGCTGGCCTTCCTCAGCTTCAAGCTTCAGCAACTTGATCTCCTGTCAAATGCTGACCATTTCAATGGAATCGTGGAGCTGCAGTATTATTGTCAGGTGTGTCCGTTATGTAGTGATTGCTAAATAGATATAACACATGCACTTATGGGTTCAGCTTTATATTGAAAATCAAGTTTTTCATGTGGCTGTAGATATTCATCATGGCTGTTTTATATGTTTTTTGTATATATCATAGGTTTTTTCACAAGATCCATTTCAGCGTGGACAACATATTGGGTTGTGATGGCCCTGAGGTGATGATGATGTGGTGTGTGGTTGTAGATGAGTGATGAGGACTTGCTGGAGTGTCGCTGTCTAGTCATGCACTACCTCTCCCTCTACTCGAGTCAGACCTCCAAGCTTCCCCGTGGACTCCGCTTAAACTGGTCGGTGTCACGTCGTACTCTCAGCAAAGCTAAACCCAGCACCCGTGTCCTCCTCGACCTGGAAACAATCATGGAGGATGAAGATGCTGATGGGAATCTGGGTTCGGAGGAGGATGATAGCGGCGTGTTCGACAGTGAAAACGATGAGAGCGAGTTGAACAAGGCCGCGCGGGCTCTGAGCAATATCCAGTTAACCAACAACAACGGCAAGTCTTCTGTGTGTTCCCTGGGCAAGACATGCCCCTACCGACCATATGCATTCCAATGAGAGAAAGGAGCGATTGTGATAGCGGTATTTGTGTATAGTCCATTTCTCTCCTCTCCGACTTTGGTAGCTTTGTCAGGGTGCAAAGGAAAACAGCAATGATATTATGTAACAGAGCTCTCATATCAGAATACCTTTTTTATGGTGGCTGTTTTAGTGTGATGATGACAGTTACATTTGGCTAATATCATAGAGTCTCAAAACCAGCATTATGCATATATCGTCTTAATTATTGTCGCTACCTTTTACACAGTCTGTGATTTGGTGCTAAACATAGGCTTGACTACATACAAAGTGCCGACCCCTGTCAAACACAACCCCCAAACTCGGCCAATTGTTGTAAGTTACACAGTGCTATGCTCATGGGCTATTACATTGCTACATGCGATGATTTCATTGATAATTTCCATATTTTTGGTTTGTTTGGGTGCATTATGAAATCTTTTTAGCAAGTGCCATTGCCAATCAAAATGGTTTGAGAATTTGCCTCAGAGCAGTTGGGGGTGACATGTTATATGGGTGTGTTGCTGGGGGATCAGGCGCCACAGATGTCAATTGAGATTGTAAGGCAGGTTGTTTGACCTGCCTCTTTCAACTGGCCTTTATTATCAACGGCTAATTATGTACCGCCCCCTCTGAGATTATAACCACCACATTTTATCGTTCACACAAATGATCTTAAAATGTTCACCAGAATTCCATGTGTTGATTACTTGTCAAGTGATGTGTTGTTATCGTTGTTGTAAACATGACGAGATGTAATTGTTTGTCCGGGGGGAGGGGGGGGGGAGGGTTGGGGCAGCATTTTCTGTAGATATGTGATGTTACTTGTTGTTGAGATGGATTCCCCTCACAGCTGATTGTGCCATTGTATGAGGCTGTGTATGTATCTAGTGAATGTGCCATCCCATCTGACTGTTTATTGAGTGAGTGTGGATGCCATGTTTGTGAACAGTTGGATGCAATATCAATTCATTTGGTGCCTAAAGAGTGATATCTAGTATATATATATTTTCACAGAGGTACATCAAGGCCAAAAAAATCAAAATGCTTTAAGAAGTAGCTCAATAGAGTGAGGGAGGCTATGGGTCAAGGTTGTTAAGGGAGATTGCGGCATGGCTACAAATTACCCAGGTGCTTCCTCCATTGCCTCGGCAACATCCAGTCTTTTAGTCGGCATCTCCACATTCCAAGTCATCCATGACTATTGCCTACACCTCTGTACCCACAGAAAACAGTTCTACAGCTTCCTTCCAACACAGCAATTTATCATACATAGTTGACCAATTGGATTTTAAAGTGCTTTCACTTCCTGCCAGACTTGGATCAAACTTTTCATCCCAGATCTCATTTCTGTTCTTTGTCCAATCTTTGTGAGGCAATGAGTCTCTTAAGGGGTAAATAGCGCATAGATGCCACTACCTAACCATAAATGTCCGCCGAGTTTCTGTGAGGTTAGTTCTTAAATTCCCACCGGCATAAATGAACTGAGGTTTGTGATTTGGTCATTGAATTTGCCTTGTAATTAAGTTCCATATATTTTGATGTTACTCTTGAATAGTGGGTAGTCCATAAGTGGAACCTACTCTTAAGGAGGTCAGGGGATTAATTTCACGCACCTTTACAGTATTTTTAACCTTGCAGTCGAGCAATGAAGACCTGTGTAAACTTGTAATGCACCTGAAAGACTCCCAAATGTCTCCCTACAGATCCCCCCCTCCTCCCCTTTGATACCAATGTGTTGTCATGCGTAGCAGATGGTATTCCACATCCATTTAGCTGCAGATATTGAAAGTGGTTGTATGCTATAGTCCATGCTTGCATTTGGCTTATGAATTGGCTCAGCTTTCCCCTCAGGTGTTGGGTACAGTCAATGACTAGTCGTAGAGTAGAATTCAGTGGCCTTAACTCCTGTTGCTGTATCAGTCAATGTGACATACTATCTTGTCTTCAAGCCCAGATTTTAAATGCATGATATGAAGTACAATATATATATATATATTATACATATTTAATATTTGCTCATAGTTCAATAATGTTACGTACAAGATGTCAATTTTAATTGCTTTGTTAATGTGATAGAGTGGGCATATTTTGTTCGTCTGGTCATAATGCACTTGCACACATAAAAAAAACAAACAAAAAAACAAACAAAAACTGTGCACAGTGCTGAACTTATGCTTGACCTGATGTACAATGTTTTCCATGGCATCATCATATCTGCTGACTCAGTACTTCTCCTAGGGTTGCTCTTTTTCATGTTGGTGCCAATACATTTGACAGTTGTGATTTGGGTCGCTTGTGAAATCTCTTGAATTCCTATACAGCTCCCTAACATTTGTTCAAGTGTGACGAGTTGGTATGGGTGTTTTACTCCAGGTAGCTCAATAAGTATGTATTTATTGACATGTTATAGCAATTTTTTTTTTGTGTTGTGAAAAAAAAATCTCTAATCAATGGCCATTCCAGGATGAGTGATGTGATGTGGTGATATTGAGTGTCTTTGTTGTGTTCCTCCGAAGCCACTTGAATCTGGGCCGGTCTCATTTATGGGGTTAATTTAAATGATGCTAATGGTCCGTGACTATACACAAGTGACTCTCTGTCTCCCAGCGGTGGACAAAATAACTGTGCCAATCCTTGATATGTTGTTGAAACGATGCTCAGACTCCTTTCCTCGTATACAATGAGCTGTTAAGGCTACTGTGAAATCTCAAATTACTTATCGATTCCTGTAACCCGTTTTATCACCATTATTAAGACCATCTACCTAATGTCATATGGAATTGAACTGCAGCAAGTCCCTGCAACTTTGACATGTATTCTTGAGAGCGATGATGAGGTGTTTTTAATTGCCAGCACTACAGTGAAACCGATATAAAGGTAGTGTTGCCGGAGCCTGTGGTGAGAGTGTTATCATAATGAAAGCAAGCGTTTGTCTGGTGCTTAATATCTCTTCCTCTCGTACATCTCTCTGATGCTTCCTATGAGAAAACACAAGCTGTGATTAATCCAAATGTACACAGATCTCACCTGCTTGCAATCACTCTCTTGCTCTCTCTTGTTCTCGAACTCGTAACTTGTGTCTAACGTGATCCTGGTGGCTTTGTGCTCCTGTGTAAGTTTTGTGATTTGAAAGACACTGCAGTGAAGGGCCGTAGAGATGGCCCCTGATCTCGTCTCCTCATAGAGAGTGATTTTGTTAGCTAGTTAATGCCCATCACCCCCTTGCAGCAACACTTGTGTATGACATGTAATCTTTTGTATAGTCAGTGACCCCGCCCATTCGTGTTGATTTGACCATGGTCTCAGTCATCTGCGATGGAGAGATCTGGTCGAGCCAGCTGTTTCAGGAATAGAATATCTCGCATGGTGTGCATTCCCCCATTTTGTTCATTCCTATCTCCTAGTTCATAATGACTGGGGCCATTCACCACTCTACTTGCATAATAATGAGTTCGTTGTTCCTGGGCGTGTGTGTTTGTTCTTGGTCGATATGTGCGTGTGTGTTTTAGTGCTTGGAAGGTGTGTGCGTGTGTCAAATTAGTGCTGGGTAGGTGTGATGTGCATGTGTTAGTGCTGGGTCGGTGTGATGTGCATGTGTTAGTGCTGGGTAGGTGTGTGCCTGGCTATTGTGATATGCAAGTCGTGCACTTGTCGTGTAAGCAAGTTGCTCCACGGTGCTCACTCCCCTCTCTTCTAGTGTGCATCTTGCCTTGCCATGGCAGCCATTGTCTTGTGATGTCAAACGCAAAGGTTCCTGCCTCCCGTTTTGTTGTCTCCACTTTCATCGACAATTTGATGGTGATGTTTTGGGCGGTGTAGGTGTGTTAGTTGAGGAGGGAGGGGCCTCGGTCTGTAGCCACTGTTTTCACAGTACGCGTTGACGGAATGGTACTAGTTCTATCAGGGTTGCCTATTTATAACTTGTAGAGATTACCTTTGGTCAGGTACAAAGACATTGTGTTCCCAATGCATGCCAATATGCAAACTATTTATGTATATGCTCATGTAAGGTAACTAAGCTGTTTTGTGATGGCTGACAAAAGCTTTTGGATGTGACTATTCCTGCTAGTGTTTGTAATAGCTGATTAGATGACCTTACTTTGGCAATGCATAATTATCACTGACGGCTCGCTATTATTAACAGTGCTGCTATTTTGTACAAAGATCGAATAAGATACAAACTTCTATGCATTGTTTTTTTTGTACTGACATGTGCCGCCTTGACCCAGTATGGGGGCTGACTCCGAGTGCTTTGTGTGATTCCTAGTGATATTGCCTGACCAAATGATAAACCGTATGGCTATTTTTATGTTGACGTAATCTGGAGGTATTATATACTTAAATTCTTGTGACAAATTACAGCTCTATTGTGATCCTTAGGGGAGATAAGACTTTCAGTGTTGAAGGAGATAGGAGGTGTTCATCTGTTGGCAATGTGTGCGGACTGACAGGGATGTATAACTTGACGCAGGTCCATATGTGCCTGTATTATCGGCTTCCATGCCCCACCATCCGCCCCCTACCCACACACCTCCTTCCTTTCTTCGATACAATTGGACTACAAGCCTCGTATACTATTGTGATGATAATGACAAACTTTGCAGCAAGAATTAATGGCTTTCCTTAATGAACACTTCTTGTACTACTACTTAGATGTAACTTGATGTGTGTAAGCCCTGCCATGCCGTGATATCATGTACCGCTGTTATTCTGGTGAAATCTGTATATAGCACAACTAGCTAATAACACCAATGGCAGTTTTTCATCCCCCTGCTGGCGTTTTGGACTTTGAGCGTTTCTGACAATTCTTGCCCGCCAAAAGCTCAGTTCCTGCAAGCAATCTCGTCCGCTTGTATCAGAAACATAATTCAGTCATACTTAGTCTCAAATAGCAATGCTCAGTGATGAAGGGATAGATGCAAAATAACGACAACACTTGGCTAAAGTGACTTTCATCTACACACATGCACACACACAGATATATATATATATTTATTGTATAACATGTAACATTTTTGTCAATGGCATTATATTGACTTAGCAATATTGATGAGGTTTTATTTATCAACTTACTCTGTTATACTTTGTCGTAATTATTATTACTGTTATTATCAGGTAGTTAACTCACATTGCCTCTTGTGTTATTGCTCCTACTGTGACCATGATGTGAAGCTGTGCAATGGTATAACAGTGTAGTGGTTTGGTCAAGGCAGGGGTCAAGATCTGGGTCATGGTGTGATGTAAGCTCCTCTCTCATCTTGCCCCTCTCCCCCCCCCCCACCTATGACAAGTGACCTCATCAACCCTGCCTTTATCGCCTGTACAGAATGCCAGCCTCTAGTTTGAATAGATCCAGCCATATTGATAGTCTGTGGTCCAATACATTCACCATTCGCCGCTTGAAGCTTAGCCAGTGATCCGAGCTCGTGGCAGAGTGGTTGAACATGAGACTTTCAGATTGTGGGTACAAACTGCTAGTCATAATAATGATAATAGGAATAAGAAGCACATATCTGGGGCAGGTGAGCATCATCATCAGCAGCAGCAGCAGCAGTACTACTGTTATAGCTCGTGTGCTTCCATCTCACATACATCTCTTCACCGTTAATGGACTAGTCGATCATTGCATCTACTTTTATAATGTGCATTGTTTATCAAAACAGGGTTTCTATTTTATCTCGTTTTCAAACCACTTCTGTTATTGATATTAAATTCTCAACACAGCTTGTTCAGTCGTCGTTGTAGAGTACGGGGCATTTACAGTTTAATGTTTGTCTCTGCAATTGCAGAAAGTGATAGCAAAAACAATCCTATGACTGTAGCCATTATGTTAGTGGCCTAGCATTGGTGGATAGCTTGGATGTCTAGCTCAGCAAATGGGACTACACTGGGATATTGCCATATTGTCTAGTGAGTGATATTTATTAAGATGAACTTTCACACCCGAATGTCATTACAGTATTTGAATCTAAGTCCTCTGCTAGAGTTAAGGGTATTTCCTTTTCACTCGGTGCCATCAAGGAGACTTAACGGTATTTGCTTGGCAGTTCCTTCTCCAAATGTTTCTTGTTTTGTATGTATTCACACATTTCCAGACAAATGTAATTTAATTTTTGTACTGCATTCAAACATAAAATATTCAGAAAAATGGAGAAAAAAAGCAAAATGTTTGCTCAACAGTTTAGATACTGTAGATTTCTTGTGATGATATTTAATAATGAAAACTAATGTACTAGAACTCAACAATTACTAGAAAGTGGTGATATATATTGTATAAATTTATTTACTTATGCTTGTTTAATTGCTAATTACCTGAGTCACAGACATGGGCCATTATAATTGTATATTAATATTTCAAATGATAAGTGTTGTCAAAGGCTTCTTGAACTTGTGCCTCATTGTGCCTGTATGTAAACAAAGGCTTGCTTTGTATGTTTGCATGGATCTTGTTTCCACAATTGAATTCTTCGTTATGTTCTACTTGCCAATGGTATATATCATCTAACAAACTTATTTAGAGCAACAATTGGCCAGCGAAAGCTGACACAGATACCTCGCTACCAATTCACTTGGCATCAACTATGCTGTAACATTACAACATATCAGATGTTGGTATATTGGCTTAACCAGGTGGAACTTGCTGGCCAATTTAAATTTTACATTTCCTTCTAGAATTGGTGCTATTCTTAGTGGGAACTTATGCTGTAGGCAGTAACTGGTCCAGTCTGCTAGTGAGACTGCAGTGCAGTGTGTGAAATGTGATCAAGCTTTTCTTCAAAAATAGGATGAATTCCCAAAGAGCGAATCAGAATCTCCCTATTCAATAACATAGCTGACTTATGCATGTTGTCACAAAGAGATACTTTCTTAAATATATAATGGATGTACAAGAGCAGCCAGATTGAAATGGTTACTGTGAATACCTGAATTTGCTTAAGACGGACACCTGAGGTTGGTGCAATATTGTTACCTGTCAAATCTCGCTTACTTGGTCACATGGCCACCCTAATCAACTTGAATTGTAGTCAAACCTTATTGAAATTTATGTTTTGTGCATTATTGAATAACATAATTGTCCATTGTATGTAATTTTGAATTGGTATGGAGTAGTGTAAAAAGTTGTGTTCAAAATGGTAAGTTACTCCTAATTGCTCCCTTTCTTAAATTTAGTCTTGGACTCCATCTGTGTGGAAATAAAGATCTCACTTTGCACTTCATCTCACTGTTGTTGTTTCGTTGTGTTTGCTCTAGTCGATAACTGACATACCTACCAGGCAATACATCGAAACCTCGTTAAAACGGGATCGTTAAGGTCTGTAAATAGTAAACGCAAACAAATCTGGGTACATGTGAGCGTGATAGTTTTTTCCGCAAAATAAGGGCTCAGTGACTCTTCGCTTTATTCGCGCTAAACCGGGGTTTGGATGAATTTGATATGTCCCGTTTTTACTTACGGATACACATACATATTCAGGCACCAGGCAAGTGTCATTGATTGCGAGTAATGTGTCTTCGTGACATGGGAAATGAGTTCATCTCTGTGTACATTGCACATTTATTTCTTATAACAGCGAAAAAGAAAACTCGTGTGTGTAACTAATGCGACTTAAAACGTCGGATGTTTCATTGAGCCTACAAAATGACGTACATAACTTGGGGCGGATTTTGGCAAAGTTTGATGACATGCAACGGAGCGAGGGAGGTTGGGTGTGTTATTCGAGTAGTCTGATGACTCTGACCTGTGCGTACCACTGAACGTTAACGAATGTTACAGATATGTTCAGTAGCTCTTTCGAACTAAGTACGGGTAGTGCTGCATGCACTCCCTCTTGGACCGATAAGGTGATAAATAGAACCTGACGTTGGTCTATTGGGCTTATGTTCAGACACGCATTCAAGCCGGGTTCTGGGGTTAGGCATTGAGTGGTGATAGAGAGGGGATGCATTCCGGGTATTCTGTGAGGTGGAGACCCGCCCACACCAACATGGGTGTCAGCGAACCGAGGACACGTGACGGTATTCCCGCTTTCACGACTGACCGTGCACATGGTAGCTGAAACAAGTCCCGAATGACGGTGTGTGTGGGAATGATTTTCCACGGCACCAGTAATACCCTACTACAGTTCGTCTATTTATGTAAATCACACGACGAACAGGGTTATCAGGAAGGAAAAGCGCTGTTACATAGTACAGCACGCGGGGAATATTTACAACTATCCGTCACATATACTGTATAAGGGAGATTGGACTAGATAAAAAAACTGAAATTGATTGACAGCCAGTGATATCGTAACATGGCACGACCCTTGTTGACAGCATTGTTTAAGTTGCAAGATCCTTGTCCTTTTTGTGAGGCTAGCACTAACACAATTGCAAGACGTATAATTCATTGGCAGGCCGTGACAAAGGGAAAGGTTGAACACCTAATCACCTGACTAATCATTGCGCTGTCATCTCAATTAACCTATTCTGTAGGGCTAACAGTGTCATGTGCGACCGTACATTAAACATTGTCACCACTGACACACGGACGACCACATATATCTACCGCCCATGGAGATACGTATCAGTCAGATGTGTAGCTTCAGATACGAGTTACCACTGACGAAGGACTTGCGTATCAATTATTGTGGGAGTTATTAAAAAGAAATCATTCTCATGACTAAAAAGCATGTTCATGGGAACATAAAGAGAGATATCCCCCCAAATATATCCAGCAATACACCTGTCAAACGATCGACCGGTATATATTCCGCCATCACTACTACTAGTACTAGGACTGTCCAATGGAAACACGAGTTGGTTACCATCAGCATGATCATAAGCATGGAAGTGAACTTGATCCTCCTTTCACGCAACGAGAACTCACCAACTTCCTTTGCCCTTTGACGTGATATCATTGTTGATGAAAAATACCGACGAAGCGCATAGCTTCACCAAAGAGCTTAAAGCTGTGCTACAAGCGCTCACTACCGACAAAATATGTGAAAACACCATATGTGCGGCGCGCGGTTTGTCATTACGTCTATCTAAAAACCACATGGAAAATTGTAGGCACGGTCGCCTCGATCAATAGGATGTAGCCATTACTTATAATACACAACAGTACCATGCACTTTCGCTGATTTTATGTTAGCGTCATCTGACAATGGGCGTGCTGGAAATGCTCACCGCATAAGCCAATTAGAATGAGCGCTCTTAGTGAATCTATGGTTTCACATTCTGAGCAACTTTTAAGTGCTCGTCTCGAAATTGCCTCTACAAGTGAGTACAATATTGCAATATATGATGGTTTCTGCATTAACTAAATGCTAGTTGGTATGTGAACTACAGAAATGCATGTGGGTGTGTTAGTTAGCCGTCTCCACACCAATTTCAGACGATGAAAAGAGAGAGAGAGAGAGAGAGAGAGAGAGAGAGAGAGAGAGAGAGAGAGAGAGAGAGAGAGAGAGAGAGAGAGAGAGAGAGAGAGAGAGAGAGAGATTGGTCGTTAGTTTTTTTAAAAACTGATTGGCACAGCCACATTCAGGTAGACAATATTATAATTTGTTGAGTGTGACGTGGGTTTTGAAGGGCACGCAATTGCTGACAAAATCCTTAGATATCTGCAACGCTGCAACTCCTTTGGTTAGAAAGGCTAAACTTATGTTGACTCAACGAAAACTTGCACGGAAAACCAAAGGGGTAGCATCTGTTGTCACTTCGCAGTTCTCCCTGGCCTTGTATCTTAATTGCGCTTTTTGTTCAAAAACTGGCCATCTATTTGTGACTGCCTGGTATAGAAATGGGTCGCTTCTTTTTTCTCTCCAAAGACAAGGTATAAGAATGGGTCGGATTTAAAAAAAAGTATGTCAAGTTAGGGAGTTACATATATATAGGTATATGTAACTCCTTGGTCAAGTGTATAAGTTGGACGGTTGGGGGTAGTATAAGCGAAACAACATCGCCTCCTACAGCGTTCCCCATTCACCGCCGATCTTTCATGTCAGCACCGTAGATGATGATAACAGGTCGTCAACAACCGCTTGGTAACAATAGCTGGCCTGGGATAGACACTGACGACTGGCTGCTTGTCAGGTACACGTGGTTCCGCTGGTGGAACTCATGTGAAGTGCATCATTCAGCTGAGCGTGTACGACAGAATATAGACTGTAACTTTACAACTCTTATGGGTTTATGGTTCCCTTTGTTTTCTCACTTTGGCTTGGTCGAAATATGGCCCGGCCCATGGAGGCTTACCCCTACCATTTTCCTAGTATATCCCCCCCCCACCCGTCCGAGGGATAATCACCACATAAACGACGAGTTGTAAACTATTACTTCCAACTATTGTCAACTATATTATATGGGTTACTAGGAAGGTGCATGGTAGATATATCCATGCCAAAACGAAGTGAAGCATAACCATGCGAATAGGAGTAGTCATCACGCCAGATGGCAAAAGAAGTGGGTAGATTTGCGAACGCCATGGTCTTCCGCTAGTCAAGGTCCCCTAGCCTGATGGCTGCGGGCGCTGTTTACATGTTTATGATGTTCAATAGTCTCGCCTTCAGTCTAGGAGAGCCTAATGTATTGAACTGGACGGGCATCCCAGATTTGGGATGCTCCAATCACAAGCCGTGTCTCTCGGTCACTCTCGGGTACCTTTGAGTCGTTGTCTCTCATTGGTCTCCGATTTGTTGTTTCACGCTGAGTGGCACCGTTAATCACTCATTCGGCGAGAGAAGCAGACACACAACTGGTTCTTTTTAACTTACTATCACGTAAACATACTATCGTGCAGCTAAGCGATTAAAGCGCTTGTTGTGTGTGCCAATTTGAACTTTTGAGACGCCCCATAATTCCAGATTCAATGCGTTCTCATTGGCAGCAGACCACTACAATGTCCAGACGTCACATCTGAGGGTGCGTATCACAAGCCAGTTCCATGAGCCAGACACGTGCAATTAAGGTCAATCCGGGTCACAACCTTTGCGTTGAATGGTCACGAAGATTAACGAACGAGATAGATTTATAGATATATATATATATATATATATATATATATATATATATATATATATATATATATATATATATATATATATATATATATATATATATATATATATATATATATATATATATATATATATATATATATATATATCTATCTATATCATATATATTATATATACCCAGTGGGACCCACCCCTCTCCTCCTATAAAGAGGATACCCATGGGACCCACCCCTCTTTTCCTCTAAAGAGGATACCCAGTGGGACCCACCCTGCTCCTCCTATAAAGAGGATACCCAGTGGACCCACCCCCCTCTCCCCTCTAAAGAGGATACTCACTGGGACCCACCCCTCTCCTCCTATAAAGAGGATACCCAGTGGGACCCACCCCTGCTCCTCCTATAAAGAGGATACCCAGTGGGACCCACCCCTCTCCTCCTCTAAAGAGGATACCACTGGGACCCACCCCTCTCCTCCTCTAAAGAGGATACTCACTGGGACCCACCCCTCTCCTCCTCTAAAGAGGATACCCAGTGGGACCCACCCCTCTCCTCCTATAAAGAGGATACCCAGTGGGACCCACCCCGCTCCACCTTCGAGCGAAGTGAAGGGAAGGTAGCGGCAAGCGGAGGTAGCTGGGGGACGTAAGCGCCATCTGTCGAGTGCCAATGATGCGGACACCTCATCTCTGACTGATTTGATTTTTGTGTTTAATTACGTTATGACCTATTAAACTGCCTAAGCTGATTACAGTTTGCTGATGGAAATAGTATCATGACAGAAGAAGTAAGTATTCTCACTGATGTACTTGTCAGCGAGGACATTATCATCAATAATTCGAATCCATATAATGTCACCGACTCGGCTGTGTCACGGACTGGTTGAAATGTCCATACTATTTCTGTACAGAACTCGTACAGCTGGTGTCAACGTTTGCAACGTAGGACTAGGAGCATATTTTTAATTGCCGTTAATTACTTCCACAGCTTGGTTGAGATTCGGGATTGTCGTTTTTGATGTTTGGTATATTTATAAGAATATACAGGCAGCAGAGTACGACCTGTCAGCAGACATGGAGGCCTACTGTAGGTCTACATGGCATTATGCTAATTCGTTATCAAAATTATTGTCATCATTTTCTTCCTTTCCATCGTCGCCGTCTCGTTCGACGATATTTGGTATATATTTATAATATTAGCCGCCGTGGTGAGGCTAGAGAACTCGTTCGGGGTCATTTTACTTATGGCATGGCCTACTGTCAGGCCAATCAGAGCTCGAAAAAATGCTAATTCTTTTTCCCATATCGCCTCAAACGCACAGTTTGCCGTGCGATAACTGCGAGCACCGCTGCTCTAACATGGGCAACACTACGTTCTTATATCTCGTTCTCTTGCAAGTATGATAACGAAGGTTTGCTCAAGAGTCGTTTTAAGCCAGCCACTAATCTTGTTGCGTTCGGTCATCAGGAAGTCAGTATTATCCCATCTCCCGTTCTGAGGGCGAAATTTAAACTTGCTCGTCTACTGGGCTACAGTGTTGCTAGCATCAGCCAATCAGAGCTCTGATTGCCAAAAGGTTCTGCAAGTCTTTTACCCAAATATCGAAGCCTGCCATCGCGATAAGTATGTTATCGCATGGTCACGCGGATGATATGAGGAAAGACACTCGGACGCTCCGCGTCCTCATGTTCTTTCCCATATCACCCATGGGACCATGCGGTAACCAACAATTGTCACTGATGTTTTGGTAACAAGCAAGCATCAGATGCACATTGGGCCCCAGAAATAGCTCCAGGCCACTAAATATTCTGACTTTAAGGCGCAGAGTGACCTCAGGGTTTTTGAGCTCTGTAATGACAGCTTCCATATAAAATCTTCCCACCCAACTAGCGATTCGATTTGAGACTGAAAGATAAGCCAAACACACAAAAAGGCCTTTGTGCCAAGGAGCTTTGCCGCTACCATGTTACTTTTGAGTGGTATCTCAATGCCTTAATCAGTTTATTACTTCAGTCTGGGGTTCAGGCTTGCATCTTTGTTTGTGCATCAATAAAGATAAACACTGGGAGGACGAGCGTGGACCAATGGCTCACAGTTGACAATCACCACCACTTTGAAATCTATATATACAATTTAAGGGACGTTCCAAATATGCAAAGGGTTTATCCTTGGTACAAGATTGATCTTGCTTCTGTAGTAAAAGTGTGAAAGAGACCATTAACCTCAGACGCTCGGTTACCGATTCCATGCTTCTGAGCACTGATCTGCTTGATGAATATATATTACTAGTTACATAACAGCGCTATTGACTCTCCTAACTGATGTAAGGCCCAGGTACAATTTATCCATGGTTAAGATCAGCAAAATTTATGGTGTGACACCACCCCTTCTCCCATTATGACATATCACTCTCTTATTTTTCTCACCAATGTTTATCATAAAAAGGATATTTTCTGAAGATTAAGTTGATTGCAGGATTTTTAATCTATAAATATTGTCAAACAATGCTCTTAACTTTGTCTGGTGGCTCCTAGATTTTGAAACCAAGGGGGGCAGATCAAGAGAGCTTATTTCTATCCCTTCATTTACCAGTGTGCCCCTCTTGCCATACATGTTTGATACACTTAGAAATATAGAGCTTTGTCTGAATCAGAAGGCATGGGGAGTTAAGGATACCTTGCGAGTTAAAGCCTCATAGCTTGTCTGTTACAGTTGTGCAAGCATGTAGGTTCCCATCCATCCTAGTGGTAGTTGCATGTATGTGTCACTTCTTTGTCACTGCTGCCCAAATCAACCCCACCTCCCAACACCACTTAGTTAAGAAATTCACAGAGTGATTTTATTAACTTTCTCTTTTTATTTCTCCTGTGTAATGGGCAGTGAACCTGTTCCACTTCCATAGACCATAGAGGGAAGAAAGTAGACCCCCGCCTGCTGACATCCAAATAAACACTTAAGAAAGTAGACCCCCGTCTGCCGACATCCAAATAAACACTTAAGATTCTCAAAGGTGAGGTATATAATGGATTATTCTATCTTCCAGGAGTCTGAAGTTTTTGAAATCACCGACTTCACGACCGCTTCAGAATGGGAAAGGTTAGACCATGATTGAAGTATCCATTTTGCGCTATACTGCTGTAACTATTGAATGAACTTTCTCGCATATGGTTTTTATGAATCAGCAATTCACAATCATCATTCTCATCAAATATTTCTGTAAAGATCATCTGAATATTAATTGTTATTTAGGTTCATAGCCAAGCTGGAGGAAGTGTTGCATGACTGGAAGGCATCAGCTTTGCCGTATCTTGGCCCTCTCACAAAGGTGAAGATTTCCATGACCTTTGATCAACAGACACTCTCTTGTTCTATCTTTTTCTGTGTATTTTGTGTACTACATGTTTTTCTCTACTCTGGGTTTTCAGGGTGCTCTGACATCTGCATCATGGGAGGAACATTCAGAAAATGTTGCCTTTGCAGATTTTTCCTTTGTTTTCACAAGACATCAATTAAAACCTTCAAAGATGGACAAATTGAAACAAGAAGCAAAGGAAGATAATTTTGACAATAGAAAAGATGAAAACGATCAAGGTTTATTTGAAATGCTTACGTTTGATTATTTAAATATTCTGAATCAATAGTGGCAATACAATAATTTGCAGACCCATTTATTTCATCCTGTCCTTCAGGTAGTTGTCCCTCATGCTGGCAAGACCTCATGTCAAAGGAGAATGACTTTCCCGCACGAGCCCACTGCCTGAGCCGCTGGTACGGACTGCGAGAGTTCTGCGTGCTTAGCCCCGGACTGAACATGGATGATATCATGACAGAGAGTCGCGGGAAAATGGTTCTCAGTTCACTGGCAGTAGCTCAGCATAACACAGCTTGGTGAGTAGGATGTCTAGTTGTAGCTGTCTAGGGGGACTCACAATGCCAGTGTCTGGACATCAGGACATCTCAGAATCCATCCCATCCAATCCTAGCCAGTCCAATAGGTCTTACTTTTAAAAGCAGGTTAGCTGTATTAGATGCAGGAGTTCCTGTAACCAAGGTGACAACATACATGCCCTTTCCCCCTGGCCACTAATATGTAAATCCTTTATTAGCGGCTTGGTAGGACATGCATTTTAAGACTTGATTAACATACCACTTCCTGTTCATCATTAGTTGTTCATTTGATTTGATTATCTGGACCACTGTTCACTTTGTGTGACTGCAGCTCGTTGCCAGTGTTTGTGCAGCTTCATCAGCGTTGGAGGCGTCTCTATGCCGGCCTGTGTCAACTCGGTGGCTTACAAAGCTCGTTTGAAATGGTCCATTTGAAGTACACCCCACAGCAGTACAGTCATCTCACAGGCATTCTAGACGTATTTAAATCTAAACTGGTCAGTAATCTTTCCTCAGAATTCACCTTATATTTGGTAGTGACTGACATTTCTGACCACATCTGTGCAACCAGATTTTTTTTTTTTGATTTTTGAGGCATCAAATCATGGCTAGATTGTTGTCAGTAGTTTTGTATTTAATTTCATGTGTGGCCTTAATTTTCTTTGATGCTTCTTCCTGTATCTGGTTCTTGTGTATCAGGCCTGCCCACTGCCATCCTTACCTCCGGTATCTGTCGCTGTAAGATTCACGTACGTTCTGCAGGATTGGGCCCATTATACCTGGCCTCAACAACCCCCTGGTGACAGAACACTCACTTTCATGCTGGTTTGCTGAATGTTCTTGCTACGGCAACTTACAATCAAACTAGCATGTCATCAAGATTTTATTGTGTTTGCTTTGACATGTATTGTGTTGGTAACCTTGATGTAGATATGGACTCTCTGAGTGATGGGGAGGTGGGGGTCACTGAGTACAATGATCTGCCCTTTGGTGCTTGTGAAGATCCAGTGAGGTAGGCTGTTCTCTTCTCTGTTTCTCCTCCACAGTTAGATTGTAAGATGATATATTCTGAAGCTCTGTAAGTCATATATATGATAAAGTAAAACCAATAAATGGGCACTTTTGTTTTATAAATTCTGTGTACTATAAACATTGGTGACTGTGATGTGGTGGTGATCAAAAGACTTTCTGCTTCCTATAGTGAGTTACATCTGGCTTGCACCTGGCCAAGTCTCTCAGAGGAGATGATTGTGGAAAACGACGTCTATTCGTGAGTATCATTCCCTCTGGTTGCAATCCTGATGGTTGTTTTCACACTAAAAGAGAAGTTGAAGTGCAATTTTTTGACCTGCGAAATTGATAGAAGCGTGTTTCTCTCTCCTTTCCCCGACTCTACCTGTGGCTGTGTTGTTGTGTATATAGTGACTTAGATCCGCTACAAGCGCCTATTTGGTGTGTCAAGACGCGTATGGCCGAGTCGCCATTATGTCTGTTAGGTGGGTCTTTACAGCAAGCATCAACGCACTGACACCATCATAACATCGTACTGACACCATCATGACATCGTACTGACACCATCATGACATCGCACTGACACCATCATGACATCTGCTCCTGTCATATCACACTTCCTTTAACAGTATCTATATTTACTGTTTTTGAAAACTTTGTGAGCTATAGTTAAGGAATGAATTGCTCTATGGTTTGATTGCAGGGGACTATCTGCAGAGGTTTGTAGCTGTTTGTAAGAGGCACGAGTCGACTGACCAGCTGCTTGGACGTTACATGTTAGAGGAAGACCCCTTTGGTACGCTCTCGTAATATTCCCTCTGATATCTGGATGTTGCCAATGCAGCCTCTCAGGTTACTCGAGAAACAGTAAAAGCTGGCATAACAGCACGAAATTAGAATGAGTGGAAAATTTAACTTAAGTATCTCTATTCATGGAAATTACTGGTGTTTGGGTTGATTATAATGACTGAACCGTTATGATCATGTACCACAATTAGGGATCATAATGTGATCCAGATATTCTCAGTTAATGGAAATGCTGAGATCAATTATTTAATGCTTTGATACCTTCACCTTGATGATTTATCACAGAGTTGGATGCTGGTCAGGCCCTCAGTCGACTGACGGAGCCCGTGGCTTATAAACTCCCCTCCATTGGTACTGTCGTAACAAAGGCCACGTCCAAACTGCAGATCAAGCCCGAGGAGGCCCCCATTCCAGCTGACCTTCTCAGTCAGATTCTTCTCGTAAGAACATCAAACTTTCTTTCCGCACATGATCTGATATACACTGTGTTCTTGTGAAGTGGAAAAAAATAGAATCAGAAATGTGTTTCCATCCTTATGGTATATATCCTCTATCCTCCCCAATACAGGTGTATTTATTTGTTTTTTGTATTTATACTGTGTTTTACATTTAGAAAAGCAGACCTGGTCATTTAATATTCACAATGAAAGTCAGTTGATTAATTCTCCTCTTTTAGTTTTTGTTTCCCGATGCCAAGTCGGATGAGCAACGAAAAACATGGTCACCGTCCGCCTCAGCAGCTGACAATAGTGATGCCGAGAGTAAGCTGGAGATGGACAACGGTTTGGTCCCTTCCGTCTCCCAGCCAGATATCCTCAACCAACTCGCTAACGACACCAGCAATCAATTCTTAGTCAGTCTTGTTTTAGACTCGATAATTGTATTAAAGAGTTGTGTTTTAAATTTGATTAGTCTGATCATTTGCATTATGATACCAGCAATCACAATTATGTGTTGTCATAATGTCTTAAATCTGATCCAATTTTCCATTATAAATTGCTGTTTTGGCATTTCATTGTTTCTTAAATAATTTTTGCTTCATAAAAATAATGAGTCAATAGTGAGTCACTGTTACATTGTTTTTTTATATCAAATCTGCAGCTGTAGCTTTGTGGTATGGTTGCAGGACATCATGAAGCAGTTCAAGTCGTCGCCTTCCACATCTCTGTCATTCCGTCTGTCTGTCTGCCTCTGTATCATCAACTATAGTCGCGGTCTCAAAGCAGTAGCTCATCTCTGGCAGGAGTTTGTTCTTGAGATGCGATATCGTCTTGCAACCACTCTATACCAGAGTAAGATTTCTCACCATACAAGTTAACTTGGCAAATTGTCTCATGTTCAAACATGTGTTGGCCATTTCTAAATCAGGGCAAGATACTCTTATATGTGCATGCTGTACAAATAAACATGTAATGTCCTTGCTAAATGGATCACCTTTTCTTAATCTATACTCCGAATAGACTACGCCATCTATTAACGTGCGATGGTATGTGATAGCTTGCAGTCTGGGTCACCTGACATGGGCTGTAGTTTGATTCACCAGAAACTTCAGGTTTGTACTCTGGGCTACTTCTCCCAACTGACCATAATTGTAATAGTCAAATGAAATGCTATCTTAACCGGTCCAATTTTCCATTTAAAGATTAATTTTATTTTATTATAAACCTGTGTAGGATGCTTATTTTTATTTCAATGATATTTGTAAAGTTGTTGTTGGTTAACATATTTTGTTCTGATGTGTTAGATGTTAAATTGCTGCATAGAAAGGAAAAAGGCAAGAGAAATCTTGTTAGCTGAAACCTTAGCCCGTGGCGAACAAGTGCTCCGTGATCTTAGTCAAAACAACTGTGACCTTGACCAAGGTCATTCAGAAGAAGAAGAAGATGACGAGGAGTTCTTTGAGTGTGATGATTCAGGTGGTGAATCAACTGAAAGAGCCAGCAAGCGGAGTCGAAAAGGAAGCAATGACATGGGCTCTAAATCTGATGCTGAAGTCAAGCCATCGTCAGAGGCACAAATGGAAACCAACTCAAGAGTGAGATCCTCATCTGACTTGACCTCCAAAAATAATCTCGAGTCACTCTCACTGGATGATTCCTTCACGGATTCCTGGACCCATCAGGCAGAGGGTCGACTCAAGGGATACGAGGGGCTGAGGTTGCTGGCTGTAGATGAGGACCTTTATGTGCCTATCACTCAAGAGCCAGCTCCCATGACAGAGGATATGCTGGAGGAACATGCTGAAGTCCTGGCAAAGTATGTCAACTTCAGCCAATCACAAAGGGTCTTACAAAATTAATTAGGTCATTCATATCGGTAAAATGGAAACACCTAACTAATATACCATCATGAGACTATTTATACATTCTGTACCTCCTTACAAATGTATTAAGGTCATGAGCAATATCATATTATCCAATCCTTTCCATAATCAACAATAGTCGAGCAAAAATTCGAACCCAGTAAGCTTCTTACACAATTCACTTTTAACGTCAAATTATAGAACCACTTTTTAATCAACAACAGTTGAAATGCATGTGATAAGATTTTTACAGGTCTTGTTAATGTTTTGTTCATTGTCATTTCCTGTAGGTTGGGAACGTCAGCCGAGGGCGCACATCTCCGAGCTCGCATGCAGAGTGCCTGTCTTCTCAGTGATATGGAGGCTTTCAAGTCGGCCAACCCAGGATGTATTCTCGCTGATTTTGTCCGTTGGTATTCTCCAAGGGACTGGATTGAACAGGAAATGGAAGAGGAAGGCAAATGTTCCAAGAAAGGTGAGAAGTCAAGAGGTCAAGGTGAGCTCATGATTTACAATAATTTACAATGACAGCCAACCATACCTTATTGTGGCCAGGGCAAAAAGACTGTTACATCCATATGTGCCCCGCCAATAGTTATCAACAATTGATTAACTTATTAGGTAGAGTTAAAACATTGCTTAAAACCTTTGTCCTTAATTGAATTGGCTATTTCACGGGGTCATAACGCGATTGGAAAAGCTGTTTCTACTGAATTCTTTCCTAGCATTGGGTGTTTTCAAGGTATAAAGTTTGATAAACAAACTCCCTTAGTGAAGGTCGGTCTGATCATGTTCACCTCAGAGCATCCGAGTTTGACCTTGGGTTGTGTGTTTGACGGTAATCACTTGATTTGATTTTGATGGAAACTCTATTTCAGGTTTGTTCTATATATTTTCAATTCATGTGAGTTTGACATCAGTGACTTGCTGTTAACAGGGCAGTTGAGTCAGAGAATGCAGATTCCTGGCAACATGTGGGTCGAGGTGTGGCAGAGCGCCAAACCAGTGCCAGCCCGCAGACAGCGCAGATTGTTTGATGACACCAAAGAAGCCGAAAAGGTGCCCTTGCTGTTTCTAGGGATGTAAAACATGATACCTTTTCCTTTTCAGTGCTAAATCTATACACATATAAATAATGGACAATATGACAGAAGTAACCATAATTTCCCTACTCTGTTTGTTAATATCTAACTTGAGTCTACCAGTTTACCAGATGAAATCTCATAAAGCTGGTATAGAAATAGAGAGGTGTGTTTGGCAGGTGCTTCACTGGCTCTCAAGCATGAAGCCGGGCGAGGTGGCTCAACGTCTCCTACCAATCGTGCTACATGCTGCCATCTTGAAACTCTCCGAACAAGGTGCAAGAGGGAGAGAGAGAGAGAGAAAGAGAGAGTGAGAGAGTGTGTGTGTGTGTGTGTGTGTGTGTGTGTGTGTGTGTGTGAGAGAGAGAGAGAGAGAGTGTGTGTTGGCTGTTTGCATGAAAAGGAGAAAGATTTGGAATGATTGTGTTAAGCGTCCATGACTGAAAGGGTTGTATTTGGTTGTGATTAGGGTGAAATTGGTTATTTATGGAATGTTCGTGTGCTTTGTGCAGAGGAGAGCCAACTGCCCTCCATTCGTAGATTACTGGGTCAAGTCACAGCCAGAGCCACAAAGATAATGAGACAACCAAAGGTCGAACTCAGACGCTTTGAGGTGACAATTACAAACTCTCATATTAAGTTGCCTATGGACTCGAGTTTGTTGTCAGCAAGGCACGTCAGTTGCCTTCATGATAAATAAAATCTGGCCAAGGAGTTTAGTTACATAATTTCGGCTTCTTTTGTGATTATTTCCTGCCACCTTAGTGATATGCCCTTTGGGTTTTCATTTATAAGAATTTCATTTGATAAAATGTATGTGTTTACCAGGAACTTGTGGCAAGTGTAAGGCATTTGGAGGTTAGTATCACTCGAGCTCAGTCCCTCCTTACAAAACTGAGTCAGGAGAAACAGGACCTCAATATTAGTCAAGCCGAGCTCAGCAACTTTGTCTCAACTCTGCTAGACAAGCCAGAGGTCAACATCATAGGGTCAGCAAGGGCACCGCTTGGGGTCATAGTTCATCGCCTCTTTATGGCTTCCCAAAAGGTGATCAAATTTGAATTTCAATCTGATTAAATTGATGTGATAGTCATATCTCATTCCTGTCATTAATTGTGTGGTACCGATATGTTGGTCAAATATGATTTTGAAAGGTGAAGACAATTTCAACATTTAATTTGATTTCAACTCATCCTTGGTGTAACATATTTTTTTTTCATGATTTGGGTTTGTGTTAACATTGAATGTGGTTCATAATATGACAGTATGAGTTGAGTTTGTCAGTGAGGGTTCAGTATTTTGTGTGTCTAGTCGTCCTATTTATTACCAGAAGAAGACACAGAAGATGAAGGCGACAAAACCAGCCCCTCCAAACCTCCTGACTTCCCTAAACCTGCGGGTCGCGAGTATATTTTACGGTCTACTCTCCCTCGTCCGGCCCCATGGTCACGTCCCACACCACAACGCATGTACTGTGTCTTACTGAAGGATGAACTACGTCTGGCAGGAGCTTTTTCTGTCGACACTACATTTCAATAACACCCACTGACCGCTAGTCAAGCTTTGTATGATGTGTATTCTGACTCCAGAGTGTTTAATCTGATTGTTGGGATTATTTAATGATGAATGATTGATACTGATGAATGGGTTGAATTTTGACACGGCAAAGAAAATAGAACATTGGATAATCTGTTTCTGTCATTCAGAATGCTATTAATATCCATTTCTCTCTTAATCTATATATTATATCAATCTTGTCATAACACAGGCTATGAGCTTTGGATGTACCACTTTTGTCTTTGTCTGGAATTAACATTTTCAGTTTTAAGGAAGCCATCTTCTTGTTGAGTCCATTTATATAAAGTTATTGGAAGATTTTGGTGAAGTTTATGAAAAGTGGATTTATGTCAGAATGTGACATTTTCAAACATGTTGCCATATTGCTTGCTCTGCTTTGATATTATTATTAAGACTACATGGCTAGCACTTCATATTTGAAATAATGTATATATATTATTAAAACATTATTTTCAAATTCAATTTGGTGTAATTTAATTTTCTTAAAATACACATACTATAACTATATGCAGGTGTATGTGACTTAGTCAAAATGGTGTCTCCAGTTGTGGCTATATATTTGTACAGTCAAAGTTATTAGTTCATGTTGATGAACTAGCCTAAACATTGACTCGTTTAGTCAAATTCTATATATTTTTCTTGCAGGTTTCCTCCATTTCACTAGAAATGTCAACTATATGGATTCATTCTTAATCAACAATGTAGCTGTTCTTACACAAAGACTTATCACCTTGAATAAAACTAATATCATTCATAGTAGTCTGCATGATGTTAGCTCCGGTCGAACAGTAATATGAATATATAGAGCTACTCAGACGTCTTGTAGGGCTAGCAATAGCATGATGTGTCAATATACAATTCCCTAAGTTACCAGGTTACTAGGTCAGTAACGGTAGTGATATTTATTTGCTTACAGGAGTGTTGATAGATCCGATTCATTAATCATTTGGTCGCTAAAAACATAATCCGACGAGCACGAATATTGAGATTTAAGTGATATATACAATAGATATATACATTTGTTGCACACGCACGGTGTGGGAGGCGAAGTTTATTAGCCGAATTTGTCTGCAGATTCGCTGATGGCGCTGTGCACAAAACGTGATAAGGACGACTTGGTGTGCCATAAGTGTGTGACTTATATGGAGCAAATAATGGGATGTAGCTTGAGTAAATCGTGTAAGCGCTCAAATAAGTTTGTAATTTACCATTAAACAAATTAATGTGGCCATGATTGCCTGGTACTGAAACAAAGTGGCTGAAAGAAGCGTGAATTAAAACCTATGCACCAGCGACTTCATTTCCAGCCAATCAGAGTCGTTTTAGCAGAAACATTATTGGCCTATTTGTAACGATAGATCTGATTCCCTGATAACTCAATTCTAGAGGTGAAAAATTGCTCATTTCCGGAACCTGTGTCAAAACATTACCTGATTACTTAGATATGGAGGCCTCTGTCGTCGTTGAATAATGTTCTACTCTAAAGGTTCCTTTGTAAGTAGAGCCATAGACCGATCATACACAGATTGACTTGGCATCTTCAGGTTGCATTATTTAAGGTTTGATTTTGATTAGTCTGAAACTTTCCGTCATTGCCCGGCGAATCCACAGGGATTCGTATCAGAAGGTAGGTTGAAGATAGAAATATATTTATATTTAGGCAGAGGCTATTCGTACGGCAGCCGTACGAATAAGATGGGAATTGGCTATCCGTACGGCAGCCGTACGAATAGATGGGAATAGACTATTCGTACGGCAGCCGTACGAATAAGATGGGAATTGGCTATCCGTACGGCAGCCGTACGAATAAAAGTGTTTTGGCTATTCGTATGATTAATAGGGTGCATTTTGGCTCTTCGTACGAATAAGATATATATCGGTTGTTTTGGCTATGCGCACAATACGAGTAGCTAGCTATACAGTTTCAACATATTTCGTCATAGTACCATGTCATTGTAAGTGTTGTGGTGGGATGTGGAACTTCAATATATATGCTCTTAGCTGTGTAAATACTTTGCCTAGCAATGTTGTACAAGGTAAGAAGAGAAAGGCCTAGAAGCGTGGACTAGTTGGATGGAACTTAGTTGTTGTAATTAAGTATTTGCCTATTAAGAAAAATACCCAAAATATTAAGGATATGGAGTCTTTTTCCACTATCACAAAACACCTCCTTGGCTTTGTAATCAAATTTAAAAGATATAGCTATGGATTGATAGAAATGTACAACAGAGTGCTGGTAAAAGTAAAGAAATAATTTGTAAAAATTGTTGGGAAAAATGTTTATTCACACTTTACAACTTAAACAAACCAGTTCATGAAACACACACACACACCTTTTCCAAGGGTGCTGGTTAAAGTAAAGAAATAATTTGTATTACAGTTGTGAACAATGTTTATTCACACTTTACAACTTAAACATAACAGTTCATGAAACACACACACACACACCTTTCCCAAGGACAGGAACAATTGCCTCTGGGCACCTCAGCCACTTAACAACCAGGGCAGAAAAAATTGCCTCTGGGTCGCTTGGTAACATTGGCACACTGAAAGTGGTACCACAAGTAGCAACCAGAGCAGAGCACCCATTTAACTTGTTTATGGGGAGGATTTGTACATCTCTCCATGGCAGCACATCTGTTGCTAGTGGCTGCATCAGCAGTCATGAGGCGGTTAGCAACATAGCATCTGTACTTTGAGCAGTGTTGCTGATCCATGACTGATGGCTGAGCCCCACAAGCCAATGCCTCTGCATTCTGAAAGCAGTCAGGAGTGGTTACAGTTTTATCATGCATCATCTATGAATGGCCATTCATAAAAAGTCACCCAACAAATCCAAACAAATAGCCTAACATAAAGAAATGAACAGCAACAGAATGGGTCATACCATTGGGACAAACACGCCACAGCTGGACCCATCACTTTGCTGCCCACTGAGTGAAGGTTCATGCTGCCAATCCAGCAGGATTTCCCCAGTGACTCTGGCTCTTATGTTCATGTACTTCCTGAGAACACAAACACATAGAAATGAAACATCTCCTTCATTTCCTATTCTTTGAGCGGCAGTGTGCCTGTGTGAACAGTGTGAGTTGGAGACATGTGAGACTTACTTCCAGTGGCTAACCAGCTTAGCCTCGCCATCCTTGTAGCGGTCATTCCGTTGGACCGAGTTGTCTGCAATGTCTGCCACAAACAGCATCCAGTGTTCCCCTGTTGACTGGCGTCCTTTGACAAAGGTGCTTGATGCACCAAAGCAGTGAGGTATCATGACATACCTGTAGCCGGCCAGTTTTACCTGTACATAACAGCACAAAACCCAACTGTGTAAAGCATAGAAATTGTGGGCGTATGGGGTCAGGATGTCACAGTACTGACTTGCCTCTTGTCTGGAGGGGTCCCTGTCAACGGTTTTCTGGACGTCACCCAAACTCATCATAACAGAGGAGTTGTCCATCTGGCCTTGGTAATACTCAATGACAGACTGCAAGCAATCAGCCAGAGTCATATTGGCATGTACTACGCGTTTGAGTTTTTGGTGGAGGGACTCTTAGACTGTTTGTAGTTATCACCCCCAGAGTCAAATCCGCATCAACGAGATAACGGACCCACTGGCACTGGCAACTATGCCAGTGGGCCACTAAGTATGCCTTAAGCCTATCTGGAGCTGTTTTCTGCAAACTCTTGAATGCCTCCTCATAGGCGCCAGTCGTTCAGGCATGGAGCATTTGCTGAAAGATTACCCGGATCCTTTCCTTCTCCTCAAGGGAGCACTGCAGCTTGGCAACTTCCTGCCTGAAAGTCTTGCTCACATGAAAGGCACATATCACAATGAGTGTATCCAGGAAAACATTTTTTATGGCCTTCACTGTGAAGTCTTTGTCGATGACAAAATTCCTGGTCTTTTTTTGAGCTTCTCGGTTCCTTTGAACTATGTGGCTTTCCTCCGCTGTGAAAGCATAGCCATATGTCTGGCCTTTCCCATTCCCATCCTTTACCTGCACTGTGTAGAGTGGCATCCTGTTTGTGTTGGTCCTGTAGGTTCCATCCATAAGCAGGACTTCTGGGTACTTAGTGTAGCTTTCTGCCATGGTGCTGGTCTGGACAGCAATAACAGTGACTACCCCTTGGTCTGTCATCTTCACTGCCACTGAGGAATTCGGTCCTGGAGCAAAAGGCCATCTAGAACATCGATAACCTTGGCCTCATCAGTTTTGTTGCCACAAAGAGAGGCGCGGATGTTGTGCAGGTCCTTCCTGGAGACAACCTTTGTCCGACTGCTGCATGAGGTGGGAACGTATGTTCTCTACAGTTACACCAAGTCCAAAAAATTCCCCAACTTTCTGCTTTTGCTCCTCTTCAAGTCTCCTATTCTCTAGATAGAGATCGAACAACCTTGACTCGACAGAGTGGTTGTGGTTATCCCGCAGTTGTGTCACCACTAGCACCTGTCGTTTGCGGTCGGCCACAAGGAGAATGGAAGCCTCACAGTTCAGCTTGAAAGTTCTGCAACAATAAGTATATTCATCATACAGCAGTAATTCAAATGGAGCTTATTCGTACAGCAGAAATTAAAATGGGTCTTATTCGTACAGCAGAAAATCGTACAGCATTATTTACTTGTACAGTCGACTTACTTTTGTCAAAAGTTGGCTCTTTCCACTCGTTTGCTATCCCGCCGATGAAAAAGGACATTGTTCTTCTTTTCATAACTTCTCAATGCAGATTGGAAAAGTTCCCAAGAGGAAAATTCCTGTCCCTCTTTAATGTGATCCGCATCAGCCATGCTAACAGAGGTCGTTGATGAACAAAAACCGTTTCAAATACAAACTACTATTCAGTAACAAGATGAATTCTGTCTTGTTCGAACGCTTCAAACTAAAGATGCTGCACGATATTTTTGCGGCCGTATCAATTTATGCGCATGCGCAAAAATAGCCGTTGCTGATTGGATGAAAATCGCCGTACATGCAGCAGACCAAACTGCTATTCGTACGGCTGCCGTACGGATAGCCACTGCGATATATTTATCGATCTATGACCCCCGATAGATCGTAGAACGAAGAGAGAACATTGGATCGATTATAAAAATCTTTCTCTCTTCGTTCTACGATCTATCGGGGGTCGTAGATCGATAAATATATATATATTTCTATCTTCAACCTACCTTCTGATACGAATCCCTGTGGGCGAGTCACAGTTACTAACTGAGTTAGCTAGTCACAGTGACGGTCGCATCTCGGTTTCTTTGCCTATATTAAGTTCTTATTCCCTTCGTGGTCTACTTTCTTATAATAGACACGTGACATGTGGTCTGGATCTCATTTTATTTCACCGTTGCTGCCCAAAACTCTCACAGACTATTATACCTAGTTGGATTAGCCCTACACTGGCTACAGTAGGGGTGTCAGCCGAACCTCGCCGCAGGCGGCCGCGCTTGTGCCTCAATGCTATTTCCAAGTTTTTTCAACTTGCTCTAACTGGCTTTTATATATAAGATACATGGACGAATGATACATCAAACGAGAGCTAACGTATTGAATTTCAATAATATTGCCTTACTTTTCGCATTTTACTCCGTTTGAACCATAAAAAATGTGTGTTTGTGGAGCAATACGTTAAAATTCTTGGCGAGCATTTTTGACTTTTCGAGATTCAGTCCGTTTCGAATTCTCCAAATCGGTTCGTATTCGTTGCTCGTATCGTTTTTTTTTGTTTAGTAAATGACAAGATGATATTCTAATGTTCATGATCATATAAAATCTAAAAAAAATGGCCAAAGGGAAAATAATATTATTTACGTACGAAATGTTACGGTGTAAACAAATGTATTTTTTTCACAATTTTATCAGAGGCCCGCGAAATAGGTACACACTTTTGACAAATTTAAGTATGATGTTACAAATGGGTGAAGTTTTTATCTTATTAAATGGAGCCGTTTTGTCGTATTTTGCACTTCAAAACGTTGTTCAATCGTCGCATGCTCGCCCTGTGAGCCCGTATCGGGGTCAACCTTGCCTTGACTCAACACGGCTGCGCACGCTCGCAACCACCGCTGATCGCTCGGGGTCAAACTAAGTCGATTTTCGTTCATTTATCAATCTGTCCCCGATTATCCATCTATATACGGGGATAATTCAAGTATAGTGGAACACTTTGGTCAAGATTATTTTCTTATTAAATGGACCGTTCGGTCGTATTTTAGACTTTAAAATGTTCGATTTTGTCATGCCCGCACCGGGAGAGCGTATAGCATGCCTTCACACGGTCGACTCAAGATCGCTTACGCGACTGATCACTCGGGGTCAAACTAAGTCGATTTTCATTCATTTATCAATCTGTCCCCGATTATCCATCTATATACAGGGATAATTCAAGTATAGTGGAACACTTTGGTCAAGTTTATTTTCTTATTAAATGGACCGTTCGGTCGTATTTTAGACTTTAAAATGTTCGATAGCTTGCCTTATCAGTATTATGTCATTCGATTCTTCAACTTAATATGGTACCTGATTTATTCATTTGGGGTTGTATATTCAAAAAATTATCCGTTATAGGCCAGTAACTTCAAAGGCAAAATGCCGCTGGCGCGTGGAATTCGGCAGTTAGGGTTCACGGAGTAGATGTTGAGCTGGCGACAGTTACTGCGACGTTTGCGCGAGCTGCTCGTCGCCAAGGGCACCACCCAGAATTAACACATCAAAGAGATTCTGTTAACCACGTTTTGTGTCAGATTCGTTCACGGAGTACATGCCGAGTTTATCATGAGTTCGCCCCAGCCTTATATAAGCTGCGTAATAGCACACAAATATTCATAACCATTGCGGTTAAACACTTCGCATTTGAATCTCTATCTGACAATTGTTTTGCTTTAAGACGCGAGTGACCTCAGACTTTAAACGGATAGCTTATCCAGCCAAGGTGGTGTCACAGGTACCAGGGTTCAGCGATTGGTTTAATATTGTATATGATGAGGATGATGCTGTGATCACATACCACCGTCTGGACGAGGATATCTCTAAAGGCGATCTTGAGATTTTGGTAACCTGATGTTTTAGCATTGTTTGGCAATGTCAGACAGGTGTCTGGTTGCAATAGTTTAAGCATTGTTTGGCAATTTCAGACAGGTATCTGGAAAAGTGAAAAGTGGCTGTCATCCTGTCAATTTTGGCTCAAAAACTGACAATTCCATGAAATTTTAATCCTCAATAATTGATTTAGAAAAATGAAATATAGCTTATTAGAATCATTGTACATTTCTTTTGGTACAATTTCACTATGATATTCTAAATATAAGACATAAAAAGTGGCTGTTATCCCTTACCATGAATTTGAAACCTCAATAACTTTTTTACTAATTGATTTAAAAAAATGACATGGCAAACATAGCTTATCAGAATCCTCTACATTGTACATTTCTTGTGATATAATTTCACTATGATATTCAAAATATAAGACATGAAAAGTGTCTGTTATCCCTTACTGTAGAATTCTGGCACAAAACCGAGCAATACCATGGAAATTGAAACCTCAATAACTTTTTTACTGATTGATTTAAAAAAATGAAACATAGCTTATTAGAATCCTCTAGATTTTACATTTCTTGTGGTATAATTTCACTATGATATTTAAAATATAAGACATGAAAAGTGTCTGTTATCCCTTACTGTAGAATTCTGGCACAAAACCGAGCGATACCATGGAAATTGAAACCTCAATAACTTTTTTTCTACTTGACTTAAAAAAATGAAAGATATCTTTTTAGAATCCTCATGCGTATACCTATCTTCATGTAAAATTTCAACGAGATACAATGAATTTGAAAAAAATCACTGACACCCCTAGCTACAGATTGCCCCGGTCGCACGGTAACATACATATACACCCTAACCAGCTGCTAACCACGCCACGGAATACCATATATTTCGAGCCTTAATATCAATGTTGTGTACTTACATATCAATGTGTCGAGAATCTAGATGAATATCTCGTGAACAACACTATTTTGTTTATCCACTGTCTCGTTATTATTAGGCAATAGTCACAAAAACTGAGATTCGCAACTTTCATTCAAGACATCCTTCATTTTGAAAATATGACGTCATATTAAGCAGTTACAGTTCCACTTGCTATATGCCTGCCGGTATCCAGTGTTTTTTTTTTAATTGCTGAGGCGATATCGTTGATACATACTCCCCCTGTAACAGTGTAAGGTAGGTATGGCCAGATGTTAATCATTGACAAAATGACACATGTACTTTAATGATAAAATCTGGAAAGCAGTTGTTCGCTTGCGAAGAACCTTGTCTGCGTGCAGCGACCTTAATTGTCATTTAAAACAAAAATGGACCTTACAAAATTTGTCTGGCCGGATTCAATTGCCTTTGACAAAATCTCACACGTAAACTAACTCAACTTGTGCATAAACCTTCATAGCTGTGAAAATTCTTCCTCCATATGTACTTTTGTTTATGTATCGTGTATGATTGGAACTCGGGTATCGTGTAAGATTGTTTGCAATGCGTTGGCACTGATCAATGTGACTTCCTGTAGGGTAGCCCTGCAGGACGTCAATGTAGACGTCCTATGATGACTGAATCCAATGCTATGATAAAATCCACAATCCAATTTAGATACCTTGAACATGTAAAACCTGGTGAGCTATTTGGTTTCATCGCATGTTTTGAAGGAAATGAACAATTTGCACCTATAACCACCAGTGATGTATTCATCATCAATGAGCACATGGCGTCATGTTTATCTTTACAAAAAGGCAGTAGCTGCGCACAGACACAGTCCGGACTATTTCAATCAGATGACACTTCAAAAAGCATGTTGAACATCTGGGGGCACATCAGATACCAACTTTATCTAAAGCGTGCACGCACTGAAGTATTCACCTCAAAAGCTTTGTCACCACTTTTTTTCCCATGAATTAATTGTAAGCAGGACTTGGTTGATAGCCCTCTTGATAGAATGTTTGTAAGTTTTATACCATGATAAGGTCGAGAGAAAAAAAAATTCTGCCCACTTGCAGAGCTAATCTTATTCAAATCCGAACTTTCGACACCAGATGCTGAAATATGTGTGCTGTGATGCAACTCTTGCATGATGGCACTAAGAGACACAGAGTTGACCCCCACTCCATTAGCACTTGGGGTATGGATGGCATGTGACATCATTTTTACCAAAATGGTGATAACCGTAGCACAGTTTCTCAGAAATTGATATTAAGTTAGAAATGGACAAGCGGAAATGATTGCGGAACGTTATGATTGTTTGATTATTTGTGCATGAGCCTAGGTCAGAGGTCGTTCACTGAACGAACTATGTCTCATCATTGTAAGGTTTTAAGCGGGCTTTGGCGGTATAAAATATTAATCTGTTTGTGATTAATGTGTCAGAAATATTGTATTCTCCTGCGCCAACTTCACTGAGGTTCATTGTATCAGCTGCAGCTAAGCCCACATTGCCTAGCCTCCATAAAATGGTGATACATCTGCAATTATGACTGGGTACCCAGTTTTGCCATTGTGGCATATGGACTGGAATGAATTGAAGGCAGCAGTTGTACCCCTTGGACTACCTGTCTGTATGATCACCGTTCAGCTCTACAACAAACCATATACTTCTGCTTTTACCTTTGAGTCTTATCTACAGTAGAATTATGTATGGATTTAGACGATTCCGATCTCATAATGGGTTGAGATTGCAACTTGCCACAAGTTGACTGTCTAATAACCAGTGTGTTACGGCTGAATTATGTTTTGTCCAAGTCATCCTTTGTACTTTGATGAGCACTTTTCTTTTGTTTTTTGATACAGTGACTGTGAGCTTTTTTGAAACACCTGGATCTTAATGGATGATGAAAGGAAGATCTCTCAGTGTGGATGAAGGGTAAGTGCTAATATTGATATATTTAACTTGCAGGAAATGCAATGCAGCCTGAGAAATTAAGGTCTTGTGTGAAAGGAAAATACCCAAGGAAAAAGTTATGAAACTCTTTCAAATGCAATATTTATATTGCACTGCCAGGCATGATCTTAACTGTGAGAAAGTGGCTGTAAATGACCCTCAATTGTTCATGATGAAGGTATATTGGGCATGGTTATTGGCCTTCAAGCAGCAGTTGATTACAGAACACCACCTTAACACTGTCACACCCTATCCCCTTCCATGACAACCCCCAATCCCTTCCATGACAACCTCCAATCCCTGCCATGACAACCCCAAATGCCTGCCATGACAACCCCCAGTCCCTGCCATGACAACCCTCAGTCCCTGCCATGACAACCCCCAATCCCTGCCATGACAACCCCAGTCCCTGCCATGACAACCCCCAATTCCTGCCATGACATTCAGCAGGAACAATCACTACATCTAAACCTACTTTGACATTTCCGGAGTGCCTCTGACTGTTGTGCTGTGAGAACAGACAGACAGACAGGCAGCAAGGCAGATATACATTCACAAATCTGTATAAGTTCTCCCTTTGTATCCTGTACTCAGCCAAAATGATAACCAAATATATATATATATATATATATATATATATATATATATATATATATATATATATATATATATATATATATATATATATATATATATATATATATATATATATATATATATATATCCAAGTCTGTTGGCAAATTAGGTACTGTAGCCGCGCTGCTATTAGTAGAGACGATTCTTGTGAATGGCATCTGTTTTCTAAGCATTTGGTGATCAGAGTGTGTGTTGTACATTGACATTGACACAAACAGATAGCTATTGTTTCAACGTTTTTACATCGCAGAAGCTTTTCTGAGACGCCTTGGGTTGTGTTGACAGCTTCATTTTCATAATCATTGTTTATGACAGCTTTGTGAGTTTATTCTTTTATTCAGAGATGTGAAGTGAGTGTTGACAATTCTGTTCAACAACACCTGACCTAGCTATCCGATCTCCTTTGCGAGTCTTTCGCTACGCTCGCTCGCTCCTTCACTTAAACTCTGCCATACCCCGGTGGGAGTGGTTTTGTCCCGCTTTTTGCGCAATGTAGTATTATTTTGTAGACAGGTAATTAGCGAGTTTGATGCTATTTCCATTTATAAACTGTTTTTACCATATTCTTGACAAAAGATAGCCACCGTGTCTATTTCTCTTTGAAGCCTTTTCGTCGGCGTTTGCAGTGTTTGACCCCATGCGCGATTCGGTTTCGACAACAGTTCGAAAGTTGTCGGCGTCGAGATGTTGTCTCACAATTTGAATGTATTGAGTATGCTCATGAAAGACGCAATCTCATTGCGAACCTTCCAACCGGGTACGGAAAGAACGAAGGAACGGCCATCCTCTGCTCGGAGAATGTCAGCTTTCGTGTGATCTGACCCAGTTAGTTTGTGTCACGAGATAAACAATTGGTAAATTGGCCAGGCGAGCTGGTTTTCATATCCCACTATATGACAGTCGTCCGTAGAAATAGTCCACTTGATGTGAGTTCACCTTACTTAGTCCATTGGATGACAGTACACTTGTAGTAGGTTAACCTGATACTAAGTCCAAATCGTGAAACATTTGCCACTGTTTGATCGTTATACATGCCTTATTGTCGACCCATTGGAGACGCTGCTGGTGACGCCTTGGTAAGGCGGTAGAGCTGATCTGGTCGACGACATCATATCCTCTCCTTTGCCCCCCCCCCCCCCCCCCCCCCCCCCCCCCACACACACACACACACTCTCACACATCTCTCCACCCAACCAACAAACCCTCTTCCATTGAAGAAAAAGCCTTGTTTGTGCCCGCCCCTGTTCATCTGGCGCCATCGAGGTCGTCACTTGCCGTCTCTTCCTGCGCGCCGCCGACTCTATGTAGAGGCGTCGATAATACGAGTCGGGCAGCAGCTATGGCATGCGACGTAAGCCTCGGCTGTGATAATACCATCCATGCTGTGTAGTTATTAGCGTATATGGCCGAGGCGGGACGAGTGTGCCCGTTTCCTTCCCCTCAGCTACCATCTCTGGCACGGTTTGCTTCGTCATCCAAATACAGCGCTACCTCATTATAATAGCGACAAATACATTAGTCTGGGGACGAGCCGCAGTGGAATCGTGCAGTCGCGGTGAGGAGTCGAGGAGGGGAGAGGGGAGAATCGACATCAGCGTCCAGCCCTCGGTTTGTCTGTCGTCGTCAACATCATCGTCGTCACCGTGGAGATGGTAGTAGGAATGGCCGCGCAATGTCTGCAATGCAGGTGGGTGACGTGTGAGCATTTGGCGTGGCATGCACTTGACACAACCCGATCTCTAGTTGGGTTTGACAAACTAGAGTAAGGCTGTCACATTGCAGTGGCGTTTATGGCTGACCTGTGGCTGCGTACAGAGAATTCTGTACGAGTGACTATTGTGCTTGTTTAGGGTTGCGATGCACGATAGTGGATGTGTTATAGTTGGCGTTTGCGCCTAACATACGCCCTGTGTACTGAGCAACCGTGATGATGAAGGAGTGAGGGTTGGGGGTGTCAATGAGTGCACGGGTGATAAAAATCAACGTGTACAAGGGTTCTACTCCGTGTGACGACACACAGGGTGCAAACAGGACTTCTTCCGTGTGGGAAGGGTCGCGAGCATGTGCTGGTGGGGTCACTCTCCTAATCCTTAACGCCCCGATTGCTGGATTTTATCGGCATTGTCAATCGAAGGTAGCTGTGACTATTTTTTCCCCCCTGACAGCTTGTACATTCCATGACCAAATAAGTCCTGATCTTTGCACGTTCATCCCGACGTGGCCACGTTGTTCAGAATCTGTATAAGACGCGTGTCATAGCGAGGTGTCCGCCTCTAAGTGATATGTACCAGATGACCGGCTGTATTGTCTATTGTCGTCTCGTTATCGCCTCATCCATATCGAGAGAGCACCCCCTGGTGCCAATTGACCACACTACAACTCTCTCGGTCTCCGCTTAGATACCTAGTGATCTGGTCCATCATGGTACATGCGGCATCGCTACATGTTGATTATCGCTGCTGTCAGATAAATGGGCACTTCAATCAATACGCTGGTGGGGGTGGGAGGGAGGGGCTGTGGGTGGGGGGTTTCATGCCGTCAGAGTTGAAATGGGGACTTGTGGTTAGCATTACCCGGCTGGTGTCACCCGAGGCCGTCAATCGGCAGATATCACCCGAGGCCGTCTCTCGGCAGATATCACCCCGCGGCCGTCACCCGAGGCCGTCACTCGGCAGATATTATCCCGCGGCCGTCACCCGGCTGACGTCACCCGCGGCCGTCACCTGACGGACGTCACTCTGCAGAGATCACTTGTAGCCTTGACACGGCTTCCTCTTGTGATCTAGTTACTGCCGGGTAACGACGACAGTTAGGTGGGCAGCACCTGTATGGCTACGTGGAAGTCGCCTTGCTAATCGCATACTAGCACTCCATTCTTAATTGATTTTCGTGATCTGGTAGTCTTCAGTAAGCCCCCGTAATTGCTTCCCATGTCTAGAGCGGCGCCTGCGGTCCTAACTGTCATCAGCACTGATATATATGATCACCCACACCCTAAACGTTATGCGACTTAATGTAATTTGACCAGCGACATTAAACCTCAATTTTCCATTTTATTCCAATCGTTAACTACGCCAGCAACATGACCGTGGCATTTGTCGTCTGTTTATGAGAGCGTCTGTTTATCATTCACTTGCGGTCATATAGGTAAGATGATTTCATCTGCAATTTACTGAGGAGTTTTAGTACTCCGTCTGAGCGATGCACGTTCAATATGGTATGGTCCACGCAGACGATGGTTGGAGATAAATAAACGCTATTTGAAGCGACTGATACGTGGCCTACTAAAGTCAAGGCCAACGAGGTATAGCTGTAGGTTCCGTTTTAACGCACGAATTTTATAAGGAACTCGGTCCCAGAGTTAATGACCTTGAGTGATCTTAACCGAATGAAGGTTTAATAATGAAATATCATTGGGATCGGAAACTGGGCCTGATAAAATGTCAACCTGTTGCATGCTACGTATTTCATTCGTGGTCTAAAAATTATAGCAGTAGCCATTAGTCTGTTACATTCATCTGTTCATTGATATTCTACTCAGCCACTTGTTGAAGTCGTCGTTTGCACCTGTTGATGTGAGTCACGGTCGTTTTTCTACCATAATAAGTCCCCTATGACGTATGTTTTACTTGCGTTCGCTTTGTGTTAGATTTTGGCGGATATTCTGTTAAGGGGGCGTATCAAAAACATTGTCCCATTATGGTAATCACGATTGCATTAGGGTCAAGCTGTTTGTCTAGGATGCTGTTGAATTATTAACTCGAGTATATGCATGCAGCCAGTGTACATGTCTTCTGTATGTGCTACTGCGCATGACCGTAAAGCTAGTTAACCCTTCAATTCTCCCTGGAAGCCTGTGTTGTGCACTCGCCATCCCTCGTGCCCAGGTCAGTTGAACATATATATATGGCACATATAGTCAGTTGTGGTTTGCGTTATAGCCTCATCTGTACCCTATCCTCGTTTCCTAACCTGTGCCCTCTCCTCATTACCTCATCTGTGTCCTCTCCTCATTGCCTCATCTGTACCCTCTTCTCATTGCCTAATCTGTACCCTATCCTCGTTTCCTAACCTGTGCCCTCTCCTTATTACCTCATCTGTGCCCTCTCCTCATTGCCTCATCTGTACCCTCTCCTCATTGCCTCATCTGTACCCTCTCCTCATTACCTCATCTGTATCCTCTCCTCATTACCTCATCTGTGCCCTCTCCTCATTACCTCATCTGTACCCTCTCCTCATTGCCTCATCTGTACCCTCTCCTCATTACCTTATCTGTACCCTCTCCTCATTGCCTCATCTATACCCTCTTCTCATTGCCTCATCTGTACCCTCTCATTGCCTCATCTGTACCCTTTTCTCATTGCCTCATCTGTACCCTCTTCTCATTGCCTCATCTGTACCCTCTCCTCGTTGCTTTTTCTGTACCTTCTCCTCATTTCCGAATGTTCGCCGTGACATTAACGGTTGCCGAGGACAATGACATTTGCTTGTCTGTGGATATAAGATGGTGTATTGGCCATCATTATTGCGCTGACCCGTCACGAGTGGCGTCGAGTTGTCACGTTGAGTTGTCACGAGTGATACTGGGTTGTCACGTCGGGTTGTCACGTCGGGTTGTCACGTCGGGTTGTCACGTCGGGTTGTCACGAGAGCCGCCCCACCTTGGTTATCGTTAGAGTCAGACATTATCATCGCTTAGAGTTTTTTTTCTCCAGGGACGCCTGCGTAAATTCAGACAGTCTGACAGTGGCTGGGACGAGGGGGCTACATCGTTCATGTCTCTCCCAGACCCTACTGTGTCAGTCGTACTGTTAACTTCGGCGCTTGGCAATTATTTCCCAACGAAGTGCACACTAGCTCTTTTGAACCAATTGGAGCTTGCGCTGGTCTGTTGGGCTAGAGCACACACGTACGTTTGCAAGACAAGAAGTCGCGTCAATGGATCTATTGTTCTGTGGGCGATGTTAAGCAAACTTACGCCGTTGCAGCTTAGAATTGACTGACTGTTGAATGGGCGTTTTTGTTTAAGGGCCAGACTGGGTTTTGCTTAAATCTCCATTTCTCGTTAAACGGGTTAACTGTACCACAATGGATGTTTGTGTTGACAACGCCACAATTAATTGACTTTGTCGAGCCGTGTCAACTCAACCTCGTGCAGTTGCAGCCGTCGTAAACTTATAGGGTCGATTTCATCTGAATTTATCACAACCAGGAGGCGGTATGATAGCCCGTTATGATTACACATAGCGGCGCCTGCGCCTGATTTTCGTCTGCTTAGGGAAAACTCATTATAAAAGCAAGCCCCTCGATTGTCTGGCTTTTCTCAATAAGACGGATCATATTGTTGACGTCACAATCTTCCATAGTCACCTTCATCTTTCACTTCATATGTAGGATGCGTATCTGGTCGTCTCTACTGAAAAAGTCATCATAATGTGCAGAAACGTTATGAAAACCTGTTCCATGACAAATTCGTATTTCGCTTGAGCCAATACCGAAGATTGTAATCGGTCACATTGAATTTTATTATTATATGTTGTAATCCAATCACTGGAAACAGTGATTTTTTTAGAGCCACCAATTATATGAGGCATATACATTAAATCGAATCTTACAGGCATGGTCCATGTAAAAGGATATAAAATGGACAAGTTAGGCAGACTGGTGTAGGCGTTTATAAAGATGTGTTGAGAAGTAGAAGAAAAAAGATTTGCTGATGTTTGATATTGCTTTCAGGAAGTGTTTGACATAAGATATGAAGTATAAATCTATAGCTGTTGGTAAGGTGCCATGAATATCAGCAAAGGAAAAGAGTGAGATAAAGTGAAGAAGAGAGTGTGAGAGAGAAAGATAGCCAGAGAGAGATAAGGGAAGAAGAGAGAGAGTAGCAAAGGAGAGAGAGAGAGAGGGGGAGTTGAGGAGAGAGATAGAGACAGAGCAAGAGAGAGACAGAGAGAGGGAGAGAGACAAAGGGAGAGGCAAAGAGAAAGAGAGAGAGGGGTGAACGAGAGAGAGAGAGAGAGAGAGAGAGAGAGAGAGAGAGAGAGAGAGAGAGAGAGAGAGAGAGAGAGAGAGAAGGGGGAGTGGAGGAGAGATATAAAGAGACTGGCAGAGTGAGAGAGTGAGACATAGAGAAAGAGAGTGGATGGTAAAGGAGAGAGAGAGAGAGACAGTGAGAGAGGTGAAGGATACACTGTCATAGAGATAGTTAATTTGACATATATAGATTTGGACGGAGTTTTATTGAGTAAAAGTATTTTCATTTAGACTGCATAATGCAAATCCAATTATTATTTCCCAACCGTCCCGAGTGAATTGCTGCCGATAAGAACTAATCTTGCAAATGTTATGCGCCAGTCTGGCCTTTGGGATGGCCCGTATTAACATAACTTGGTCCACAAAACACCAGAATGACTCGGTTGGTGGTGTGTGTTTATTGTAAGTGCCAATCTCTTCCCCTATAGATCTACCGACTCAAAGGACTGATTTCAGAACGAAGAGATATCATAATCTCATGACCATTTGACCTCGGCCTCATTGTGCAATATTTTTGTGCAACATACCATATTTGGAATGGAATCGTGAATTAGTGATGACGGCTCGTATCATCCGCCTCGCGTCGCTCTACGTCTCCCAATAGAAACGTCAATAATACCCCTTTGACCAGTTTGATAGCTGCTTCTGGGGGACGTCCATACACCTGTCAGTTTACCTGGCCTGATTAGCTAGTCACTGCCAAGAGTCTGACGCAATGTAGGTAACTTATCGCGGAGCTGTCAAAACCGCGTCCACTCACAGCGAACCCATGCCTGTAATATCTCATCATATAGGCACACAACGTGGGGTGTGGGTAGGTGGCGTTGCGTCTAGCTGGGCGGCTGTATAGACTGAAGTAGTCTTACGGTGGGGGTAGGTGACTTACCTAGCAAATCACTTCCTCACTCGCCTCTCAATTCCCTACGCGCATATCTCATTTTCGCTGTAGGATTTATGACAGTTTCGCCTAAGTACTTGAAAGCATTTCATATCCAACCGATTGTGGACCAGTCGTCCGGGAGGTTGCAACGTGCCATTTCTGCTGAATTGCCGAAAACAACGAGTCTTTTGATCCTAAAACCGTGGCGGCCCGTGGGATAATGGAGGTCACGGCCCGTGGGATAATGGAGGTCACGGCCCGTGGGATAATGGAGGTCACGGCCCTGTTACTCTGCCAATGAAAATAGCCAAGTTTGAACTGTTATTGTGTGATACTAGCATTGAAGGGTTTTCCCCCTAGGCATCTCCCCACCCCCTTTTTTCCCCCCGCGTAACTTACGGACACAAGCCTGTATAAAACATGATATTTTCCGTTAAACCCCATACTTACACACCTACGTCATAATTTCTTTGTGACGTCAGTCTCCCTCGTTACATATCACTGTGGATTAACGTATTGTAAACAGGGAAGCTAGTGATGCTCACTCAGGCCGCTCGCCGCTCAGTACCCTGATATATTGTTCATTTGTTTGTATATGAATTGGTAATGTGTATTCGTATTAATGCATAGAATATTTATTTGTATATGAATCCTTAATATGTATACGTGTTAATGCATGGTATGTTTGTTTGTGCATGAATTGTTTATTTATATTTATATGTATGCAAGGTAAAGTTGTTTGTGTATGTCGTCTTTCTGTGTATGTTTATTTCTGTGTATGTTTATTTCTGTGTATGTTTATTTTAGTGTGTGCATTTATCATTTCAGTTTGTGTATTTGTGTGTTTTTAAAATTCTTAATGGAAATTGTGTTAACCGTCATCTGGCTAAAAGCGATATCGCCCTAATCCCATTCGACCCAACGTTACGACCGCCAAAAAAAAGGGAAAAAACAGCCACACTGGCTCTACAGCATGGGTCCATTTGGCAGTGTATAGCATTGCTACACAAGATAAGCACCTTCGACGCCTTGTATTTTGTCCTTTAAATTGTATCTAGTTGTTGAATCACCCATATATGTTACAGCCCCGGCGATTCTTTAAACTACCATGTAAGTTTGATATTTCTCCGATTTGTAGTCAGCGAGATATTGCCTCCCAGACATGACTACAGCTTAAAGGTGTTAAGGACCCATTTGGACTGTTATCAGCCATGTGACGTCACACTTTGTAGCCCAAAATGACATGAAACATCGTCTCTTTCCACAACGAGGTGATATCGTGAAGGTGATTAAGCTGCCTACTTGGCACAAACCCGTTGCCCAGATCCGGTTGCGAACCTCCGCCGCCAGGGTGGAAGTCCTGGCCTCAAAAAAACACATAAGCATTTTCGCACCAGTGACCATCTCAAAACACTTCTGTATTCAGACTCGCGCAGCTCGCAGCCATCCATACGTGCAACGTTTTTGAGCGAAAGCCCCGCGTCATCAGGTGATCTGGTCCTAGATGAGTATTAGTGGTACAGACGATACCGCGTAAAAAGCAGCGCCAGGCAGACACGTCCTTAAATGTGTTTTGTTGATTAAAAGTCGTACATAGCCTGAGTTGCTAAAAACGCCTAGAATTCAACAAACTAACAAACGTCCTTCACCCGCCATCGGCCGACGTCCACGAATATTGCGCGTCGCGGTCCTTCCTATTCGCGCTGGTCAATAAAAACACGAATGCCAGACCGAGTTCAAAGCGAGCTTTGAAAGGAGTTAAAAAAACATGCTAATATCATTTCAGGTATCGAATACGCCGCAAATATAGTTCCTCTGATTTGGCGCACCCTGTACATGCGTTGGAGCTGTTGGTCTATGAGGACGCTTCCAGATGGTGTCGTGTGTCCGTGGACGACGCCATGTCTCGTCTTTTGAAACAAACCCTCGTCATTGGCCCTCCATCTACGCGACGCGTTGAGTGGCTGACGTTGTGTGGAAAAAGTCGGTCCGGGCTGGTCGGCGACCGCTTCTCCTGTCCGCACGGGCGTGCGATGCCGCGACCTTGACCTCACGGTCCCCGTGGTAATCGGGTCATTGCTGGCTGGAGGGAGCGGAATGCCTTATCTGTGATGGCCTTTGTTCGTTTTATGCAATCTAATGATCAAAGATCCGCTGAGGCCTATTTCATCAGCCGCTTCCAATGCCTGGCACGATGGTGAATTTGAGTGAACATGGATGGAGAATTAGAGGTAGTCTGTTAAGGTGGTGAGGAATTCAGGTCATGACTGGTAGAGAGAGGGCAGCATACGTCGAATGTAGACTAGTTAAAGGGCTACTGGATGCATGGGCCTGCATACTGAAAATGTCCCTCAGGGACCGGGTCAGGATACCCTACGCGGGTGTATGCGTCGGTGAGGTTGCCGATTGGGTTGATGTAATGTACACTGACGTGAATCGGTCTTATGTAATGGGCTCCTGTTACATATAATGTCAAGAGGCACTACCTCACGTGATAGCTGTCATACTTATCAAGAGGCATTACCTCGCGCGACATCTAATGCCATCCTTATCAGGCGACATTACCTCATGTGACTGTTAATGTCATACTTATCAGGCGACATTACCTCATGTGACTGTTAATGTCATACTTATCAAGCGGCATTACCTTGTGTGACAGCTAATGTTATCCTATTAAAAAAACTCATGTGACTGTTAATGTCATACTTATCAAGAGACTTTACGTCATGTGACAGTTAATGTCATCCTTATCAAGAGACTTTACCTCATGTGACAGGTAAAGTCATACTTATCAAGATGCACTACCTGGCGTGGCATACAATGCCATCCTTATCAAGAGACATTACCTCGTGTGACAGTTAATGTCATACTTATCAAAAGGCATTACCTCGTGTGACAGTTCATGTCATACTTATCAAAAGGCATTACCTCGTGTGACAGTTCATGTCATACTTATCAAAAGGCATTACCTCGAGTGGCAGTTAATGTCATACTTATCCAGCAGCACTACCTGGCGTGTCTGACGGTAGATATCCCGCAGCCGGGCACTTGTTGGTCAGAATGTCGTGTCTCCACTCCGTCTAGATACGTCCCACCGCCCGGTGTCCAAATGACCGAGCCATGCTTAAACCGATCCTTATCCGCACGTTAATTGGACCTCCTGTTTGACTGGCTCTCCATCTCGGACAAGCTCTTTGATATGCCCCTCATTCAGATTATCACGTAGAGTTCGTATCGCTCAGCGCTGTGCGTCACAAGCTACTTGGACACGTGTCGCCTATTAACTCGAGGTTCAGCCATGCACATTCATGGCAATGTCCCGGGGCAGTCTGATGTGTATGTAAGTCGACTTCTCTCCCCTGTTTTGCCGTCTTCCCTGATTGTATCTAGTCTTGAGAGCTGGGAATTATAGAAACATTTCAACCTCATAAGGTACAAGGTTCTACCTTAGTGTCAGCTGTGCTCCTAACAATTTGTGGGCTTCCACTAATTTTTCCGCGGATATATCTGTTGTGAGGTTCAATGTGAATGATTTAAGTTGTCTCCTGAGACAAGAGGCCCTGGCAGAGAGTTGGGACTAAATGTAAGGAAAATGCTACTGGTAATCGTTTCATTGAAATGCTCACGATGCATGCCGTGCCACCAAGCGTTCCCAAACGGACCCGTTTTCCTTAACACTCGCTAGGTGGCGTGCATCTCAATGAGGCGACATTCTATTGTGGGTAGGGGCATCATCTGGTTTGGGAGTCTGTTCCTCCCGACATCGAGACGACCTCCATATCAGCAAGCTGTCCAATTAATTCGGGAAACTGACACTGTGACAAGATCGACTCAATGTCTGTGACGTCATTGTAACGTGAACATGGACTTAAAGTGGTCGTAACTCATTCGGGTGTGACATGACCCCTGTGGTCAAGGTCACGTCATGCACCCAACCACGCTGTCACCTCTGACAGACAGACAGACTTGAGGAATGCTTGTTTTCCCCAAGTTTATTGATGTGTATTTGCGATTCCATGATTCCTGGTGACGGTGTTCCAATACAGAAGGTCAACCCCTTTGACAATTCTCCCCGTTAAGCCTCCATTCTTCCTGGCATGGTGTTCATATATCTGTTACTTGTTTACTGCTCGCACCACAGTTGGTCTCTCGTGCTTCCCCGTGAGACTAAAATTGCTCGGTTTTCAGCCGCTATCTATGTGTATAGAATCGGCTCGGCGCTCGGAAGCTTGGCATCGGGAACCGAGCGCCTGTGGCTCGCTTGATATCTCCCATGGAATCCCATGGAAGTGGTACGAGTATAGCGGCGCTGTAACGATAGCCACGTGGGGTCCCCATCATCCGCCGCCAGCCAGACGCTCACCTGGATGCCTCGTCAGGCGGCTGATTGTCATCTGTCCCGGGGCCTAGAGCTTTTCGTGGATTTTGGGTTGTTTTTTTTTTTTTTTTTTTTTTTGGGGGGGGGGGGGGGGTCGAAGTGGGGTGGGGGGTGTGGTTGTTACATAGGTGGTGATGATGGTCATTGAGCAGGTGATGGTTGTTAGGGAGAAGGTGGTGATTGTCAGGGAGCGGGCGGTATCTACCGGGGGGTAGGTAGTGGCGTTTAGTGGGTAGGTAGTCACGTATAGTGGGTAGGTAGTGGCGTATAGTGGGTAGGTAGTCAGGGCGTATAGTGGGTAGGTAGTCACGTATAGTGGGTAGGTAGTGGCGTATACTGGGTAGGTAGTGGTGTATAGTAGGTAGGTAGTCACGTATAGTGGGTAGGTAGTGGCGTATAGTGGGTAGGTAGTGAAGTATAGTGAGTAGGTAGTGGCGAATAGTGAGTAGGTAGTGGCGTATAGTGAGTAGGTAGTGGTGTATAGTAAATAAGTAGTGGCGAATAGTTAGTAAGTAGTGGCGTATAGTGGGTAGGTAGTGGCGAATGGTGAGTTGGTATTGTGAGTAAATATGAAATGTAATAAATGTCGGTTTGGCTCCGTTAATTTATTGTCATATCCTGTTGAATGTATCATATCACCCTGAAAAGCACACTGTCTGAAAGCAAGGTGAAAGGGGTATTCTATTTCGTGGTATATTTTGAGGCTCTCATAAACTATATGTTACTTCTGTCGACTTCATAAAGTTCCAACCGTGAACTCGGTGTGTGTGTGTGTGTGGGGGGGGATTAAGTGGGATTTGGACTGGAAATCGCTCATAAATTCTCATGTGCTTAGTCGCGTGAGCTGTGATTTGGCTGTGTGCGCATGCGTGTCTAAGTATTGGTCTGAGTTACTTAATGGCACCTGGTTTCTCGCGCAGACAAGTTGGCACCAGGCGTCATCAGCTGGCGGAACCCCTGCACCCCTGTCCGTGCATGGCTGAGCGATCACGTTACTCTCCACTTGCCTTTCCCCATCACCCGCCAGCTGACACACCCACAAACACCTACCGTGGTTGGAGAACATTCCGACCTCCATCCCCGCTGACTCCCCACATATCCATCAGAAATGTATCTAAGCAATACATGAGTGGCCTTTAACCGCTAAATTCTGACGCCTCAGAATCTCATAACTATTTGAGATATCGGGTTTTCTATGTTTTGCCTTGCCGGATTTATTATTTTCGAGTTTGTTTTTTCAAAGCAAAACTTGTTGAGAAGGATAAAATGAATCCAAGAATGTGGTGGCGGTCTCACCAAACACGTGGTGTTGTCCTGCGCCGTTCGCCCCCACCCCTCACACATGCTTCCCTCCTCAGAATACACACACAAAGAGATCATAGCTACGAGCAGACTTGATCCGCAGTAATCCACGGACGCCATCTTCCCGCCCGCCCGCCTGATAGCGCGTTAGGTTACGTTACGCGCTCGGTACGCATGCGTCATCCTCAAGCGCTCATCCTTGTCGGAAACGTTCCAGGTTTATTTGTGTAATCTGTGGACTAGCTTGGTTTCTATACTATGCACTCGAGTTTGGATACGCCCTCTCGCCAATATGAAGTCTCAAGTTGTGTGCCAAAACTTAAGTGTATGCGGTTTCAACGTATTATATGCAGCAAGGTCTGCGAGAGAATTTGAACAGTCTGTTCCTTATCTTGCCTTCAGTGGCGCCTCCTTACGCCAGGATATCCCCTTAACACCAAAACGCGTCTGCTGCCCCATGACTGTGGAGTTGCCCGACCAACAATATCACGCCGTGTTGAATACCTACTTGGAAGTTTTTGCTCGGAGCTACACCCTCCCCATATTACTTTTCTGCGACACGCACAACCACAACAGAGCTCTTTGACTGACCTGTACTTTCTGACCTCCCCCCCAACCTTCACACACCCCTCCATCCACTGACCCCCTTTGAGTCTGTTTACGCTGGCCACACTGGCGTTGTTGGTTTCACGCAACTTGACGGTGCGTTATGGAAGGTGATTTCATATTGGCGTCTGGGACAAGTATCGGGCGATTAGGGACAATGGATGGGGTCGGGTTGGGGGTGCTATTATATATAAGTACGTGACTTTGGTCCGTTTGTCGGGAGTCGGTCCTTAAATGGACAGATAGTATATTGACTAAAGGTGAACTCGCGTATATTGAAAAAGTGCCATCCGTTCGTTCTTCGGATAATGGTTTATGAATTAAGGTCTCGTGTGTGTGTGAAGTCTGGACGAGTTGTGGTGTGTGGCCCGACGCGATCTCCTCGGCCGTCAATCATCGCGCGGCGCGGTGTGTGGTGGGTGGAGCGGCCGTGAGAAGGCGCGCCGTGTCCGCACCAGACACGGGATCTAAGCAACCGAGCAGCGCACGGCAGCGGGGATAGGCGCTGGGTGATTTACCGCTCGGATTACCTCTCTCCAGTCAAGTGGAAAGGATTCAGCATCACTTCTTGTGCAAACGGAACGAGTTCATGTTGGAGACGTATGCGGAAACCGAAGCGGTAGCGAACGGTTGACACATCGTTGCCAAGCGTGTGTTACTGTCTCTTGCTGAGCGTTGCATGCAGCGCGTTGACCATCCCCACCCCCTCATCCCAGCATCGCCTATTCCACTGCAGACATCTGCCCCAGCGCCACACACGACCGCCTTAATATCGGCAAACGCTGGGCAGACGAGCTCTCCTCTTCTGAGTTGAAGAAACGACTCAGTACTCGAAGCAGAACTCGATCTCCATGTGAGCTGACGACAAAAGAGGTTTTATTTACCGCACTGCGCGCTGTTCGATAACTCCAGAGGCGAGCGAGATGGGGAATGGCGCTGCGCTGCAACTGCCATCCGGCTAACTCTGCTACCTGGTACACACGCGCAGCAATCCGCTACCTCTAGATTATTTGGCTGAGCTCCTCGTCGCTAGGCTGTCAGAAGGGACCTGGCAGACAAAGAGCGCAGGAGCCAGGCAAGTTTTGATCTACTCAGGTGCGCCGTTCATGGGGAGGCGATTCGTTCTTTAAGCCGTTCGTGATTCTATTATTGGGCGAGTTAGGACGCTATGGCAAGATGTCATTTGTGTTAGGGTCGTGCGTATAGTGAGATAGGATTGTCTCGTTTGGCGAGAGTTGTGGATTGTTGTGGGAGCTGTTATCAGTCAGCAAGGGATACAACTCCCTGCTGCACTGAGTGATGCATGGGGAATCTGGAAGCCCTACTCCGTGACCCGTCGAGAAGGCAAGGTCCTCGACATCACACGGAGACAGTTACAGTCAGCTCCGCCAAGCCAACCGAGCACGAGACCCTCCACGGACTCGAGTCACGGGCCAAGTCTCTCGGTTTGCGCCGATTGAACGGTCATCGTCTGGGGAAAGACATGGAGCGCAGGGCACGCTCCGGTCCGTGCGTTGAAGGAGACGGTCCGGGTACATGGGAGGCTGGTGTGTCCCCTCCGCCGCCGCCGATGGAGGTACAGACGCTGAATCGCCACAGCACAATGCACAGCTCTACGTGCAATGGAAATGGTGGGGACAGAGTGACGAGTGTTAATGCAGGGGGCTACGGTGTTGGACTATACTGTAGTCCCCGTGTAGGGAAGAAATCGGCCGCCACATCTCCGGTGGATTCGTCAGATTACTCCGTCGCGCCCGCCAATTCCCCCACCCCATCGTCGACGTCATCAACAGAGACGCTGCGCTTCTGTCGTACGGCATCGTCCAGTACAGCATCTGCAACACCCTCATCGGAAACCAGCAACCCGCTGCGCAACGCTGCCCCGCGCAGAGCGGAATCTCCTGGAAGCGGATGTGCCCGGAAGCCCGGGTTAGGACTGAACACATTGACTTTGCCTCGTAAAACGGGTAGTGGGTCGGTGTCGCGGGGTCGAGCTAACAGCAGCAGTAACGTAAACCCAGGCACGGTGGCGTGCGACTGTACCGCCAGCAGTACGACGACCAGTGTCCCGCGCGTCGCGTCCTGTCGCGTCCTGGAAACTTACTCCCGACAAGTCCTCGACAAGAGTTCTAGACACAGTCGCTCCCTCTCCGCGTCGTCCGGCATCGCAGCTGTCGGAGGTACAGCTGCAGGGATAACAGCTGCTGTTGCTACATCTGCTGGGTCAGCTCAAGGTCAGAGTAAAGGTCAGGAGGTCGCGCGAAGTAAACAGGAGAGCCCGACCGGGATGCAGTTAAGAAGCGGCGACGGAATACGGTAAGCTGTGACGCGGTGACGTTCATTGTCACCCCCATCTGACGTCATTGTCAACCGCGTAATTATCCGCCATCAACCCTTTCGTTATTGTCAACAGTGTCACGTCGTTCTCCAACATCCGTCACTGTCAACGCCTCGACTGGCAATAAATCCAGTTAAGGCGAGTGGGTTTTTTTTGCCAGTAAGCAACAGCTGAACGGATGGAATGTTTTGAGTTGGGATTGGTGGTATGAATGGTTAGTACCCTGGCTCTTTGCTCACCTCATATTGGCGACCAGGTCGTTGATAACTTGCCCGTCTGTCTGCCCTCCATTCAGCTGCTTGAGTGAGATTGACAGGTGGTGGGCAGTGGATGTGGTCATTATAACTCCCGATGGCATGTGACGTCACCCGGCCAGGAATCCCGCCTCCTACCGCATCTCAATGCTTCACTCCAATATTGCGTTGACGAAGCGCGATTGTAGAATAATTGAAGAATCTCTTTAGATGTTGTTGGCGATAAAGTCGATATTGACGATGTATGCGTGGAGGTTTAATGGGTCATTTAGATGCAGGCTTTGTGGAACGAAATAGCGATCGCCAATTTCATTTACGAACACACTAAATGTGAAGTGGAGATCGGTGAATTGATGCGATGTTTTTCCCAGTGAATGTGATATGTCCCCGCCCGATTAAGCAGCCGCTCGTGTCGTGTTGACGCCGATTTCACGAGGCTTTATTAATAATTGACTTTATAAGAGCATGTGGTTTGAGGAGGGGCTGATGTTGAGTGGGGTGGGAGCGAATCGATCTGGTGTATGATACGGTTTCAATATAGCGAGCTGGGACTATTGTTGTTGTTTCAGCTCGAATCACCGAGTCTCAAAACGCCCCTCCCCTTGCCTCAAAACGCCCCCTACCCTCAAAATGCCCCTACCCTAGCCTCAAAACGCCCATTTCCTAACCTCAAAACGACCCCCCCTCACTATCCTCAAAATGCTCCTCCCATAGCCCCTAATATACAATGCCAGAGGCTATAGGAAGAAGGGGAGTTTTGAGACACAAAGTATGAGGCGTCAGTCGTTCTAGGAGATCGTGTATAAGGTCAAGTAGATACTGTTTACGACCTCGGCTTTTTCAGAATATATATGTAGCCTCTACTCCTATTGAATCATTTGTAATGGGTCTGCTTAGATATATCTATTAGTCCGAACGTGACCACGCGGTTCTCCTACACGACCCACGTTCTCCTATCCATACCAAGTGGGGTAACAAGCTGTCATATACAATCAAACGTAGGCTGCCGTTTGTGTGAGAGTTTTTTCGGCCTCTCGTCTTTACGACGGGTTCTGTTTTCGATGCCAGCATGTTTTAAGTCCAGGGGGCGGTTTTTTCAGTCACGACAGTTGCAGGTTACATTCTCATGATCTGTACGACGGGGGGACAATTTCGCCATTTTGCGAATACGGTCTGGTTTTTTAGGTCCCGCGGCACACCCCTGGAATAAGGCCAAGTGCGACATTATCCATAAATGGGGTGTCTGTTTCCCAAACGTAGAGCCGTTTGATGCACAGGGCGCCTTTTATGTAGGAAAATCGTCATCTGGCGTCACGACAGTTGTCCCTCGTGATCTGTGGGGGACAATCTCGTAGCGAATACGGTCTGAGCATCGAGGCCCCTCAGCGAATTATAAATCTGTCTTGGGTGACGTAGGTTGTTGAGGGCGGAGGGTTGAAGGGTCATCTGTCGTACCAGGGTTAGTGGGTTGGTTGTTGAGGAGGAGGGTTGTGGTTGTACCATTATCAGCCACTATCATCCGGGTCGTTATTTCTTTATCCTACAATTAATGTCTCTTAAACGATCTTTTGTTAAAAAAACCCAGTTCTTAGCCTCTTGTGGTCGTGCGTTGTCGGGGTGGGACGAGGGAGGGGTTACTGGAGCAGAAAACTCGGGGTTTACACAGAGTGGACAACATCAACATGGTGCTAGCTTGGTCGATTTTGGCGACAATAAGACCCAACAAAATATTATCCAAGCTTTACGTCGAGTTTAAAGACATTGGAAGGATTGCTCCAACGATTTGGGAAACGGACAAATCATAATAAAGCCTTAAGTTTGTTGGTAGCTAGTAGCAAGAAAATATCGCTTATGAATCGAGTTCAATGCCAATCATTCTTGTCGATATACACCTTAAACCCTCTGTGTATACCTAGCAATGTATTTAGCAAAATAATAGTCAGGCAAAAGTGCGTTATTTTGTAAGGATTGTCAGCGTATATGTATGTTACAATCATTACCATCACATCCCGTATAACTGGCGGCACTGGCAAGTCTATTCTCATCGTCGGTTATTCAGGACATCAGTTGGTACGTTTGAACATTTTTCATGTGTATCAAGTTTTGCTTAAAGAAAACGCAGTCGAATTCCCAACAGAGTTACGCATTTCCGCGGTCGATATTAGGCTTGGCTACTATCACACAGCTGAGTCCTGACAAATTGTAGAAGGAATAGAATTACTGGACGTTTCTTGTCTAAATATAGCTGTAAAAATGAACGAGTCGCCGATACTGTAGACTCACTTCGCCTATTCTAGTTTTCCGTATTATCGACGCGACCCCGCTGTCTCACGAGACGCTGGGATAGACGCTGCCTCGTTATGAGTCGAGTGGAGAAGGTTGCACTGAATCACTGGTTTTCCAGTTGTCCCCGTGAATGGGGAGGTTACTTGCCTCTAGATATATAAGCCAGCTGAGACAAGAACTTCTATTGCCAGACAAAAGAAATCTCAGCACACCACTATATAATTATCACCCTATGTCAGGTTGTCCTCGGGTGGTTGTTAAGTGTTATTTGCTCTGGTGGGAATGACAGTCTGGCACATATAGAACAGTATGTCGTCATGTTCAGGTGGTGCTTGTTCAAATAGCTTATTGTAGTCATTGTAAGGTGGCGACCTCTGTCTGTATGAACTGAAAGCAGTGACAGACGTCATGTGTTGTCGTAATCTGGAAGCAGTTGTCGTTATGTTGTCGTGTTTGTGTGTGCTTTTTCTTTCTCGTTCTTTCTCGTTATGGTTATAACTTGCTGCTTGCTGTAAGCTCAATGGGATGCAGTGAGGATGTAGCGTTCATTACGCAATGCACGCCCGTGACGCAATGTATATTAAATCCTCTCCATGACATGCGTTTTGAGGAGACGCTGGTGATTCGCGAATAAATAGTTCATGGAATCATTTGGCCGTTTTGCCCACAACCTCGCTTAAAAGTTAAGTGAATGTTCCATAGCGTGACATTTGGATCTTCCCCGTCCGAGTTAAGCCTTATTGTCTGCGCGCCAGTCATGTTTGCATCGTCTGCTCTCTGCTGTCGTCATGGAGATAGTCAGGGCCCCGAGTGTGAGCATTGTCCGTGCCGGACATCCTTCATAAGCGCAATCACTCACCGAGATAAAGGAAGTATCGCACCCCAAGTGTCCATAAACCACATGGTGAACTTAAAGAGATCTTTTGTACGCGCAGCAAGACAGATAATTGCCTGAAGTGCTGAATCGATAGAAAATACGAAACAGACGCGGCTTTGTTTTGGGGCTCTTGGTCTAGCAGAGAGAGACTAGTTTGTATTGCTGCGGAGAGACGGCGCTTCGCTCAAGCGTCCTCTGGCGAATCAAGTCGATGGAGGCTTTTTACTCGCGTGAACTGATGGAGTATTCAGTTATTGTGACCTCAAAATTTGATAGGATGTTCTTCGGTCCCCCGCTTCTCTTAGCTTTCGGCGTAACTCTGACGTCAGGGATGGATCGTTTACAGAAGCTGTGGCTTCCGCTTTTGGAAGCGAATCGCGTCGTTAGGTTGACAACCTTATCGATCTTCCATCGAGATCAATTCCACTTTTCGATTTCTGCAAATGCACTTCCATGGCACTTAGCAATTAGCCCGAATTGAGTCGGAGGAGAGAGGTGTGATGTACTGCGAATAAGGTTCTTGTCAAGTGCAAAGGCAAGAGGAATTACCTGTCAATAATAACTGAACAACACAGTCGGTCAATAGCCCCCTCAGACGCTCACTGTCCCACCAACACATCTTTCATAAGCGGGCGCCATGTTTTGTCGCCTCATCACGTGATCTGTCGTTGGTTCATGTACACGGTCGACTCCAGGTATAGAGATCTGAGCGCCTGTGGTTCACTCGACCATCAAAAACACTTTGCCCCAACTTGAATTAATCTGAAAACCTCCTCCGGGCATTCTGGGAAGCGGCCGTAGATGTTTACATTGATTGGGAAGTGGATTGCAGTTCGTCATATATCGTTTACCCGTCCTGTCTTTTGAGTTGTAAATATCACTTAATCGCAGACACCGAAAACGTGGGAGTTGCCTTTACAGACTCGCGCATGCGTTAAGCACTCTGACTCACCTATGGTTGTCTGCTTCTTCCGGTTGCTCCGATCGTGGCTGGATGAAGACGCTATGGCGTGTTGACTCGGGAGTTGTATTACCCGCACCTCAAGCTCCAGTCTGGCGGCAACATGTCCTGGTATCTTGTATTACAGCATCCATGCCATACCAACTAACCGCGGGTATCAGACAACATAACGCATCACTACCGTTATCAGAACAACTGCGCTTCTTCCAGGAAATATTGGCTCGAGCAAGTCTTCACTTTCCGATGCGGCGCTCTATGCAGACGTGCACTCCATCGTGAAGGAAATCAAGCTGTTTTATAGCCGAGTCATGTGTATCGCGCTATCACCTTGGCTAACATAGCCGTCTCTGCGCGATCTTTTTCGGTTTTGTACCATTTTTATTATCGTGAATTATCGCCATTAACCTAGATGATATCATTCCTGATCGCTATTGCTGCTGTCAGAACCCTGTAGATGCAAACGCTGGTGTTGAAGTCTGAGTACGCGATTTTCTGTGATTTTCTGCACAGCGCGCCTTTCATATGGTGTACCGTTACTACCGCTGTGTAGAGAGACACCGGCGATGTTTCATCTATAGCCCTAATCTGGCCCAAGATAATTTCATCGTCATAACGTCTCAGTGGGCTTGAATGGCCCCATCAAATTGGTTTATAATCAGATGTCTTTCTTTCTGAAGAATATATGGCGAACCCCATTGTTCTAGCATCGTAAGTCCGTCGAAGCGGGACGCGCGGATGATCGTGTAGTCTGTCCGGTGATGGACGCTCGTTCATGCTAAGGGATGAGGAATTATTTAGGTCGGTTGCCTAAGGGAATCTGCTGTGTGAACAATGGCGAAGGTTTGGTGTGGGAATTGATGATATACGAACGTTGCCATTTTGAGTCAGTATTCACCCATGTTACATAAGCTGGCCGCTTTTCTGCCTTTATTCTCGGACATACAAACTATTAACCATGATCTCTTTTTATCATTTGTACGGTCTGATAAGAAACTAATCGACGTTTTACTCTGTGGGAATTCACCTCGACCTCGCCTTGTCAGCATCTCACTTCTTTTAGTCCCACGAGGCCTTCAACGAGAACGCTCCCATTAAGCGCCGTCTAGCGGCAGTGGAGGAAAAGCAGACGTTTTACGGGCGATCTCCTATCCCAGTCTGGCGCGTTATTGCATCTTAAATCCGTTCTCTCCCAAAGCGCTCATTATCCATTTGTATCATTCAAACGGCCCTGGCTTGGTCGATGTGGGGTCTCTCCACACACCATAGATAGCGCCTTATGGGCTATTCAATTAAATTTACAATAAGCCCATATCCCTGTCTTCAAGTTGAGATTTTTTATTGCTGTAATCCTTTCTGTACTAATGGGGTTTCCGAGTTTTGGTCATTTTCTTGAGTTTGTACTTGGGCGTTTAAGGTTGAAGTGAAATATTGGTGTCTTGGGTTTCCGATCTCGTTAGAGGGTTTGTGCTTTCATCAAAAGCGTTTTGGTAGAGGCTTCTTTATACAAAGTGCCTAGATATTTTTTTGGGTTTGAGGGATTCTCTTGTTTCGGTAAGGAATGGTGTTTGACATATGATGGGAAGACTGACTGAAATATGATGTACTTTCGTTCACCTGCAATGAATCAGTCAAAAACATCGATTGAGGAAGTGATATGACCTTATATGGTTAAAACCCATGTTTCTCGTCTGTGTTCGTTTTTTTCCGGACCCTTGTTCGGTCTTCCCCTGGCGTCCGTATGTCTATTTCACGGCCTTTGCTCACGTAATCTTCTGCGTCTGCACAGGATCAAGAACAGCCCGATGCGACTCGCTCTGACGATAGCTTGTGGCAGTTTTATCGTTATTAGCAGTTGCTATCTTCAATTCTTACTCGTCTCATATCAGTTGTAGCTTGCCTTGTGGTTCGTCTAAGAAACGACACTGAGTTTTGATTGATGCGGCTAAGGCTCGTAGCTTACCGTGTCGCACGCGGATCATATCTGAGCGGACGCCGGCAATCTTGATACGATGAATCTCGCCATCAAATTGAATATTGCTGTACTTGCGGATGGATAAGCGTCACTTGAACTTCCCTCCAACACTCTTCACTGACAGCCCCCTCTCCTCAATTCCTTCCTCGCATTTCTTTACTTAACTCACGCAGAAGACGAGAAATCCTCGCCCGTTTTATCTAGGTGGTTGCTTGGAGGCCGCGGGCACTGAAGTAGAACTGCTTGCTTCGTGTCCGAGGCGGGTCTTCTCCTGGTCTGTGGGGTTAATTTCCTAGACGGAAACGATCTGATAGGTTAGGGATCCCATCGTCCGCGCGTTTCTAGCGTCCGGCAGATAATCTGAAGTCTGAGTCTCCTGATGAGGTCACCCGATCTACAGTTAGTCGGAGCCGCCTTCGGAGGCGTTTCGGAACGGGAAGGTAAGTCGAGTGTTGTCACAGAGGTGACCGCAGGACTCTCGGATCCCGATGTCAGGTTGATGTGCACTAACTGTACGGATCTGTAAACAACCACATAACAACCTGGTGAGGGGATCCGAGCGGCTGTGATTTGTTCTTTGTGAGTAGGTAATGGTCGAGTTTGTGTTGACTGCATTGTGCTCTTACGAAATACGTACTCAGGTGACCCTGGCAGGTGCTACCTGGCGCGGAAGCACTGATTTCGGACAAAGTTCGTGCTCCCAGCGGCGCTCGTTAAAAATAATTGCATTCGTGACTCTTAAACTTTCAGGAAATGTTTTCTAGGCGTCAAGCCAGCCGTGTCATATATACACGTTTCCATCACGAAATGTTTGCTGTGTTTTCAGATATTTGGTTCACCACACGTATGCCGCGCGGTACCACTGTAACAGCGCCATCTCCTCCAACAACGGCGCCACTTCGGCTTCTCGCGGCGGAAGCGCCAGTCCTAGGATGGCCGACTCGCCAGGCGACGGAGAATCTCACCGTACAGCTCACCACTCGGAACGAATGATGCGAAAAATGGAAGCTTATTTCGCCAAGAGACAGTTGTGTGACGTCACCCTGGTGGCTGGCACGCGCAGGATATCCGCTCACCGGATTGTATTGAGTTCAGCCTCGGACTACTTCTCAGCTATGTTTACCAGTGACGTGCGCGAAGCGACCCAGGATGAGATCAAACTGAATGACGTGGATCCCGAGGCGTTATCCGCACTCATCCACTATATGTATACAGGTGCGTTCATTCACCTCTTACCATTAATCAACCTCATTCGCGGTTTTTAAAGATAAAAGGGGTGTATTTGTTTCATTTTGTTGTTGTCGGGCATTCACTTCATCACCCGGAGAGGACATGTGATGATGCTGATGCTGCTGCTGCGGCTGCTGCTGAGCGCTTGGTGTGATGAGATCCGAGTGTAGGGAGGAGATCTATCACGTCCATGACAGCTGTTATGTAACCGCTGGGCTTTTATGTATGATTTCTATTCGCTGCAGCTGACAGTGTATTCTTTATATGAATCAAGAATGATGGTTGATCTGTGCTTATTTATGGTTGATGCGAAACATCATGTTCATTGTGTAGTGCCGACACTTTAGATTTGTGTCGGCGTGCGTCTGTGTGTGCGCGTGTGTAGGCCCTACGTGACAGATTGACTGGAGCTCTCATGCGCGGCTCATTTGTTATCGTTTGATGTCGCTAGGGGCTCACCTAATGAGGTAACCAAGCCGCATGCGCGCCATGAAACGACTCCCATTTCTTCCCAGGAAAACGCCACCAAGCCCAACCATCTCTGCAGCGCACGACCCCATCTGCCGGCCCTCTCGCCCCCTGTCTTCAAAGCCCACCTGAGTAAGCATACCCTTAACCAACGACCACCATGCCTTTGTTCTGGCCACCAAGGGGACCCTAAACCTTAGCAGCTCCTCTAATCTCCTCCCTCTCTACCTCACCCCTCTCCCCAACCCTCGCCCCATACACTCACATCATTAACGCCACCATGCCTTTTATAGCGTGATTTCTACCCCTCTCCCCATTCAGTATTCCCCTCTGCACGCCACTCCCCAATAATGTCACCATGCCAACCTTTCCGGGCAAACTGCTTCTTTGACCAGTCGCCCGTATAACTTAACCGCTGGCAAGCTTGCGCGAGTTTCATTTATTTACTGGTCCCAATTTGGAAGGAGCATCGAAGCGATTGACGAAGGAAAGGGCTTGTTTCTTGGCTATTCCCTACCTATCGTGTTTTTCAATGGGTCTGATGGCCAGTTGGCAGGTCGGTCGCCGGTGGGGGGTGTCGGTGGGTGTGGGTGATTGGGGTCAACTCAGATGTCTATAAGTTGATGACTTGGAAAGAATGATGGGACTTAGGTGAGGGGTGTTTGGGACGAGCGTTAAGATGTTTGTTTGAGGTTGAAATGGCTGGATTGGCGACTCCATTAAGACGAGAGTGCGTTAGGGAATGCATTCATTAAGCAGGGAGTGCATCTGCGAGTGTATTTCGCCGTTGAGCGTCCACTGATCACAGTCTGTTTGTGGATGGTGGATCAATCTCTGCCACTTTCAGCTGCCTACATGCTATATACGAACGGTGTATTCTGTTTCGCCCCTATTCGATCCACAGTAATTAATATCAATGGTGCTGGTCCGAGTTGAATCGAGTCCTCTGTACCCAAAATAATTCCGTCATCGTTGCCGTGATGGTCATCATAATATTAATAACAACAATTGTTTTACCCTTTATAAGCACCAATGCTATGAATGTGACATTGATGACGTCATGGCATCGTTGGCGCCCGTTAGAAGTTCGTCTGTTTTAGTCTACACTAACTAACTAACTAACTAACTAACTAACTAACTAACTAACTAACTAACTAACTAACTAACTAACTAACTAACTAACTAACTGACTGACTGACTGACCAATACTATACTTACCCTGACGAGTCCTAGCTGTTACCCTAGACCAACCACTCCTATACTTCCTGCTCCTCGTCTGATGACGAGTCCTAGCTGTTACCCTAGACCAACCACTCCTATACTTCCTGCTCCTCGACTACGGACGAGTCCTAGCTGCTACCCTAGACCAACCACTCCTATACTTCCTGCTCCTCGTCTAATGACGAGTCCTAGCTGCTACCCTAGACCTAGCCCTACAAGACGTCTGCGTAGACGTCTTACCGTTTCTCGAAACAACGCAACGCGAATAATTTTAGATCGATTCAGACAACTACCAACACCAAACATACACAAGTGATGGAGTTATAGAATGCAATGATGTTTTACGGACGATTTTATCCCTTTTCGGCGGGGGATTTCATCCATGTTAATTATTTATAGTTTGATCAATTTGGGAAGCGGTAAAAAGTCAGAAACACAGCAACATGTTTGTTTACAAGTTCAAGACCACATGCACTGCGCATGCACAGAAAGACGACGACTCATGCTAAGCCCGTGGGGGGCACTTAAGTGTAAAGATATAGTATACATGTGCCGCACGAAGGGGGTGGTTTTTTCGACATCTCGACTTTTACGACGGGTTAGACATTCGCATAATACCTTGTACGATGGAGTATACTTTTTTTCTCATTCTCAACGAGTACAACGGGTACGGGTTTTCGAGGTCCCGCGGCACACCCCTATCCGAGTTAGGGTAAGTGCCCCCCACTTGGGATGCTAAGGCAATGCGGGAAATCGCGAGAATTAATAGTTTCCTAAATGGCAGACTTCGTATCGCGATTTGTTCGGAAACGAACTATCGATGGCATTTATTGAAGAATAGTGTCGAGTGGTGGTAAGTTTTTTGGAGCGAAAGGTCTATTTTTTGTAAAGGCTCTTGATATATGTTATTTTCTAGGTGCGAAATATAGCCCTTCAACCCAAACGAGAACACGCCGACTGTGTTTGACGAACTCTTCGTAACGGTATAAATTCATGTTACCGTTACACCGGAGCTACCCTAGACCAACCACTCCTATACTTCCTGCTCCTCGTCTGATGACGAGTCCTAGCTGCTACCCTGGACCCACCACTCCTATACTTCCTGCTCCTCGTCTAATGACGTGTCCTAGCTGCTACCCTGGACCCACCACTCCTATACTTCCTGCTCCTCGTCTGATGACGAGTCCTAGCTGCTACCCTGGACCCACCACTCCTATACTTCCTGCTCCTCGACTACTGACGAGTCCTAGCTGCTACCCCGGACCCACCACTCCTATACTTCCTGCTCCTCGACTTATGTCAGCCCGTGTTTACTGTTGATGGGTGGAGCTCCTATTGGTCCGCTGCCTATGACATTTAGATCTTGCGGATTGTGTAAGGTGAAGAATATACGAATGTTACCCGCTGCCACACCAGTGTACATCCTGGTCACTGGTCAGACAAAGGGTCGTAATGAATCCACCTGCGGACCATACTGCATTGGCCGTTTGAGGCAGTTAATTGGGTTATGCGGTGGGGGGGGGGGGGTGTGGGGTTAAGGTTTGTGTAGAGAGCGGTGTACGCTAGAAGAGACGGGGAACAGCTGTCCCGTCAGACGAGAATTCATGTCTGACATTCTCAACATGGTCGGAGTAATGATACAAGTCTCTTTCCTGGCCAGCTGTCCAAGTCGACGCTTGTGTCGACAATTGCTCATTGGTAGGGAATAGCTGGCATCCATTATTCCGCGAGGCTGGCTGTGGAGATTGATCAGCAAGTGGCTGTTCGCATCTATTGTTAGCCTAGAGTGGTTGAGAACGTGTTCACAGACGGACGAAAGCGATGTGGTGCTCCATGGATTCATATCGAATTAATTTATACATTATGTCACCTGTATTCAGACTTTATTATTGGTTCACCTGGAACAGTTAAAAGTATGTATGTAACCGTGGGTTATATATGCTTAACTGCATCACAGTTCACACTGATGGTTTGATGGTAAAGGGTTGCCAGATTGTAGTCATGAGTTACGTGATGGTGGTTGTTCATGTATATATGACCTTTCTGGGCTCACAGTCGTCATGGTGATGCTTGGGACACTCGGTCGTCATGGTGATGCCGGAGACACTGTCGTCTTGGTGATGTCTGGCACTCAACGAATTAAATCCGTGTTTTTGTTCTACTTGCAAATGCGCTAATTTCTGTAGTTATGGAGGGTTATGTTTGACCTCTAGCACTGAGCCGCCAGTATTTCATGGTTACTTTTAATTAAAGTCGACAGCCATTTGCTTATTGGCACTGCTGGTCGAGCCCCATTTCCTCCTCGCTTGGGACGTTTTATGTTGAGATGATAAAGCGCGGGTCGTCTGAATATTGGCTCAGGTTGGCTGTCTGACAATGTTGACTGCTTCTCGGCTCGGCAATGTCCAATCTGTACTCCATAGCGGCTCATATGTTCACACATACGTAATTGTGGTTTGTCAACAGAGCGACTATCACGGCTACAGTGTGGCACTGGCGGTGTTATACAGTCGTGTATTGGATTGATGCGCGGTAGAGATGTGCGCAGGTGTGTCAGTTCAGTTGAAAATGCTCCGTCTGTGTTTTGATTTATGAAGAAGGTGGCGTTCTTCATAACTTACCATGTAGTTCAGCTGTCGTTGACTGATGGCGTGAAGGGTCCTCGCTAGGGGTAGGGGTTGTTCCGCCATGTTGTCTCGCGACATCATGATCTCGCGGGAAGTGATGGCGATGATGTAGGAGGTGTTATCATACTCAGCATACAGTAATTTACGTCTGTAGGGCGTGATAACTTATTGCAGGGCTTGTCTTCGTTCACCCTACATACATATATACGAGGAGTTGATGTGCCTCTGTTCTTCTCCTCCACCTAATGTCATGAACCTCCTGATGGCAAGCCGCGCCTTCCAACGTTCACGACGTCTCGTTAAACCAGAATGGATGGCAAAGCTTTACGAGAACTGTCATACGGGAGCCTCTCTGGTAATCTGTTCTGGCTCTCTTAATGTTCGCCGTTTTGTGATGATAATAAATTGGTGTATTGTATCGTCAATTGTGCGGGAGCGCCTCGTCGGACGCCCCCGGCGCGTGCTAAAACGACGTCAAGGAATGTTTACTTCGTGGTGTGTTTTCTAAGGCTCCATGGTCCTCGCTGCTCTGGCCATTGATAAAGTCGTGGAAAACTGATTGTAATTTGTCCTGGCGACACTAGATAATTGGTTTTGCGAGCGGTCGTGTGCGTTTTTGATGCATCACGGGATAGCGCTTGAGAGTTGATGCCCTACTGGAATGTGGATGACGTCATAATGCAGGGAAGGGGCGAGATGATTATAAGTTTGTGTTCGTTATCACTCGAAACGACTCAAATATTTGTGGATATTTAAGAGTGTCTTTACTTGTAACTTCTTCGCAATTCCCTGTCCTATGGGCAGGTTTTCGGCCAGGTCGGGTAAATAAAATTGAAATGCCCACGAGGTCCATCATCGTCAGTGTCTACACGGCCTTCTAACACGTGACCAACCACGTCAGTGTCTACACGGCCTTCTAACACGTGACCGATAACCTACCATGTCTAGACTCCAGAACAGTATCCCACTATGGTCCAGAAAAACGTCACCCTCAGCCCCATACAAAAGCCATAATTGGCTGCTGCTCAAATGTCACAGAGATGGATAAACTAGCGAGTGGTGTAGCGGAAGTGGGGTTTGGAGTGGGGGTCATGTGACCGCTGTCAAGCACGGTGAGGCAGGTAGCCGACCCGGGAGGGTGTTGCACTGCGGAGCGGAATGGTGTGAATTATGACCGTTCGGGCCTTTCATCTCTACATGGGAATTTGCTGGCTAGTATTTGCGGTACATATAACCGACGTTATGTATGTGTGTGACCAAAAAGATATAGGGGGGAAGGGGGGGGGGCGCGTCGGGGCGAGGGGTGGGGGGTGGTCGGAGATGGGGAGGTGTTCGGGCTGGTTGCCTTCAAATTCACATTGTTCGTGGTCAATGAAATATACCGTCTATTGGGTGGTCAACTGTCGGCGTGAAAATGAATCCCATGTGGCCCGGTCAGCTCCGCGAAGTGTGTCGGCGAACCACCTCGTGTCGTTCATTTGTAGTGCATCTATCGTGCCAATGACATTCTGAGCGACGTTGTGACCGATCCAGGATGTAGCAAACTGACAACGCTCGCCTGGTTTGTTGCTAGGTAAAACAAGCCTTCTGCAGTGTCGGTGTTCTGTAACTGAGACGCCAGAAGTTGTCTGCCTGCATCAACACAGTGTATTGCTAGCTGTTTTGTTTTGGTAAGTTGAGTGGCTCCCTGCCAGCTGAGAACATGACGAAGTGCTAGACCAAGGTAAAACACTTCACAACACTTAAAAACTTGGGCAGGCGGTTAATGGGAACGAGAGGCATGGTCCAGCCGACATAGCCCACACGGTGAGGATGCGATGTGCTGCAGTCGACGCTCTAATTTTAGGATCCCACTTGTGATGCTTCTGGGCCCTTCGTGTGATGATTAAAACCCACCTGTGAAGATTCAGGGCACCACTTGTGATGCTTCAGAGCCCCACTTGTGATGCTTCAGAGCTCCTCTTGTGATGCTTTAGGGGCAGACCTGTGATGCTTCAGAATTCCACCTGTGATGCTCTAGGGGCACGTGTTGGTAAAACCCACCTGTGATTTTTGAAAACCTACCTGTGGTGCTCAGAATCCTCTTTTTCATGCTATTGATCCCCACCTGTGATGCTTTAAACTCCACATGTGGTGCTACAGAACCCTCTCTTTATTTTTATAGATCCCACCTGTTAAACTTTCAGCGCTCTTTTGTACCCCACCCGTGATGTTTCAGTTTTCCACCAGGGATGCTTTTGGACTCCTTCTATTGTGCGTTATGATTCCACCCTCTGTGATGCCAGTTGATGTAGCTGATGGATCAGGTCACACTGGCCTGATGGATCACGTTACTCTGGGCTGGCCTGATGGAGCAGGTTTGCACTGGCCTGGTGGAGCAGGTGTACACTGCCCAGATGTAGCAGGTGTACACTGGCCTGGTGGAGCAGGTGTACACTGGCCTGGTGGAGCAGATGTACACTGCCCAGATGGAGCAGGTTTGCACTGGCCTGGTGGAGCAGGTTACACTAGACTGATGGATTAGGTAACACTGGCCTGGTGGAGCAGGTTACACTGGGCTGATGGAGAAGGTAACACTGGCCTGGTGGAGCAGGTTTGCACTGGCCTGATGGAGCAGGTTACACTAGACTGATGGATTAGGTAACACTGCCCTGTTGGAGCAGGTTACACTGGGCTGGTGGAGCAGGTGTACACTGGTCTGATGGAGCAGGTGTACACTGGTCTGATGGAGCAGGCTACACTGGGCTAATGGAGAAGGTAACACTGGCCTGGTGGAGCAGGTTACACTGGGCTGATGGAGAAGGTAACACTGGAATGGTGGAGCAGGTTACACTGGGCTGATGGAGAAGGTAACACTGGCCTGGTGGAGCAGGTTACACTGGGCTGATGGAGAAGGTAACACTGGCCTGGTGGAGCAGGTTACACTGGGCTGATGGAGAAGGTAACACTGGCCTGGTGGAGCAGGTTTGCACTGGCCTGATGGAGCAGGTTACACTAGACTGATGGATTAGGTAACACTGCCCTGATGGAGTAGGTTACACTGGGCTGGTGGAGCAGGTGTACACTGGTCTGATGGAGCTGGTTTGCACTGGCCTGATGGAGCAGGGCTCACTGGCCTGGTGGAGCAGGTTACACTGGCCAAGTGGAGCAGGTTTGCACTTGCCTGGTGGAGCAGGTTACATTAGTCTGATGGAGCAGGTTACACAGGCCTGATGGAGCAGGTAACACTGGCCTGGTGGAGCAGGTTTGCACTGGCCTGATGGAGCAGGTTACACAGGCCTGATGGAGCAGGTTTGCACTGGGCTGGTGGAGCAGGTTACACTGGCCTGGTGGAGCAGGGCTCACTGGCCTGGTGGAGCAGGTTACACTGGCCTGGTGGAGCAGGTTACACTGGCCTGGTGGAGCAGGTTACACTGGCCTGGTGGAGCAGGGCTCACTGGCCAGATGGAGCAGGTTTGCACGGGCCTGGTCCTCATGCCGTAGCGTGCGGTCTGCTCAATTTCTAGTTTGCTTGAAGCGGGGTCGCTATTCATTTTAAGAACCCCCCTCTCCCCCACCCTTTATCTTAATTGCCTCTCCGCCCAGATTAGATGAGCGAATCGCCGATGAGCGAACACAACGTGGTGACCGAGTGTCGCCTGGCCGGTTCTGCAAATGACTCAGCGGGCGTGGTTTGGTGCACCACGTCCTTAGCGTGTCTTTGCTTGAACAACAATTCTGGAAACAATTGTACGGACAAAAGCAAGGCATAAAACGTGCTCATCTTGTGTAGCAATGCTTTACACTGCTATAGGGACCCCTCTTGTGTAGCAATGCTTTACACTGCTTTAGGGACCCCTCTTGTGTAGCAATGCTTTACACTGCTTTAGGGACCCCTGTTGTTGAAGCCAGTCTGGCTGTTTTAGCACCTTTTTTTGGCGGGCGAAATGCGGGGTCGGATCCCTATTTGAGAGAAATAGAGGTGAAGTTTGCAGCACCGAGCTCGTATACTTGGGCTTTCTCGTATGCCTGCATGAAGGGCTGTATCGCTTGCTCTGTCCCGATACATCAGCGTGTTGGCGAGGGTTTCCCCGTCGATAGTCTTATTGGTGGACATGTTTTAACTCCATTGTTCTTTGTGTTTTGCTTTCAAGTCAGGTTGCAATTAACTAGTGGGTATTCAATTCAGGCAGATTGCATTGGCGGGCTGGCCATTTCAACGCGCGGCATGCCAGTGACCTTGCCGCTGTGGTGGACTTGGTTGATCTGAAGGGTGGTTTCAGGTGGATGCCATAGCCTGATGTAACATGGCGGCCCTATTCTGTCTGTATGTAACCACTTATGACGGTCAGAATAGCGGAGTGGAAAGTCCACAGGCAAACGGAATACTGGTACTCATCGGTCTCCATCATTTCCTAATTTGCCAGCATGAGAGAAATCGAATTTCGTGATTGTATCGGGACTCACTTCCAGTGATCCAGTCGGACAGTGCTGGATCCGCCTCGCGTCTGATCAGGGTTGCCGCATTGCGTCCAGTTATTGCTCTCGTCGCTTTTACAGGCCCCTTTGCGACTTCACGGACGCTGACTGAGACGCTGGCAGATAAATTCGATTGCTCGTAAAGGAAGGTTATAAAGAAAGCCGAGGGTCATGGGAGATCAAACAATGCCGTTTACTGGCCGACTTTTCTTGCGATTCGTGCATAAGTCAGTCTGGCAAATCGTGCTTTGGATTTCCCGTAGAGCGCGGTCGTCTGGTCAGGATGTATATAAGTCGGTATAAAGCTTTACGGCCTACAAACGAGGTTATTCATCTCGTGTTACGGCAGGTTTGGGAACAGTTTCAGAAGAGTATGGCACTCAGTCCTTTATTTGACCAGCCTCATATGAAGTAATATTAGAAGTGTTACGATTTGAGCGTTAATGAGTTGTGGTCTCAGGGGAGTTGTCATTTGAAATTAGGCTATGTTGTTATATTGATCAGAATTCCCGGATAAAATCTGCTGGACGTGAAAAGACGCTGACCTGAAGTTGTACAAACACATTTACAATTCAATATAAAAAAAGTTTGCGTTCTGTGTTGTCATTTCGAGTTTCATGTGTATTGAAGACACAAACCTTTCATAGTGTGCTGGTCATTTTAGGAGAGTTGAATTAATTGTCCCATCAGCCGGGATGACAAGGGATTGGGATGAACTCATCTCGTCTCTTCATGAGCTCTGCCATAGTCTGTTGATCTAAGACAACATGTTCTTTTCTTCCCTTGTTGCCTGGCAACTGCGCTCAGTCTGTGTGGGCACACATTACTCAGCGTTCCTATTAGGCCTGATATCGACAAGATCACCAGCGCTTTGTTAAGGGAGCATTCATTACTCAAGAATCTGCTGCATTCACAGTAATAAGCCGCTAACACTGCACCATTTCCAGCATAAATCGAACGGCCGCTGGGGACCTGGTGGCTTTGGGTCCACCACGACGTGATTTGGAGCAGATGAATGGGTACGCTTTGAGTGATCCGTTGGTCGCATGCAAGTGGGCCAGCAGGAAAGTCTCAAAGAGGTGGCTTTAAAGTGGCCGACCTGAAAAAACCCTCTTAGATCCTAGAATGCGGTCATATGACTGGCCATCATTCCTTGTTTGGGGTGACGGGGAGGGATTGTGGTGAGGCGTTGGGCTGTCCGGGTTTTAACGCGAGATACCGCGAGACTTAAGGGACGACAGCTCCCATCACTTGATTCAGCGACGCTCTGACATCGAGGGCTTTTAGCATATTGCATAAAATTCTCATCATTCGTCATCACGAAGGGCTCTGCTGTGACGCACTGGGAAAAGGGGACAGTTTAAAGTATGATGATGGCAAAATGACACGAAATGCGATGAATTTGATGGTCGCCATAGCCTCACCATCGACATGTGCTCAGTGAAGGGGGCGCGGCAATGGTGGGGTGTCATTTTTTTTTACCTTGAAAAGGCTATCAAGTTTTATTGGAACGGTTTGTTAACTATACTGGCTCCATTTTAAGAGCCATTTGTATACTGTATTCATTTCCTCGGAGATATAATTCCGGCTTAAAGGTGGGATGGATGTGACGTCATCAGGTGATTGTCTCTTTAACTGACTGTATTACGTAAACATACAGTTATGCAGATAAGCGATTACAGCGCATGTTTATGGTCCCAATTTGAAACTTATGAGACGCCTCCGAATTCTAGAAGTCATTGTGCGTGTTCTCATTGGACGCAGACCACAATGTAAATGACGTCACAGCAAACCGAGGGTGCGTATCACAGGTGAGTTTCGTGAGTCTGACGCGCGCAACTAAGGTCAATCCGGTCACAATTTTTGCGTTGATTGATCAAGCAGAAGCTGTCACAAAGATTAACGAACATGTATAATGAAGTTTGGGACGCATCAGTTTTAAACCTTGTGCGAGAAGCGTAGCGTAACCCCTGAAGTTTGTGACCCAGACTAATGCCGCCAAGATGTGACATGGGAAGATAGGTACATTTACAAGGGCCATCGGCCGCTTGCCTCTTAACACTTGGCATCTTGTGGTGCTAAATGAGTGGGAAAACAATCGTAGGCGAACATATATCTGAGTCGCTCCGATAAATTTCCGAATGAAACAACGTGACAAGGAGAACGTCGAGCACTGCTGGATGGGACTATCGTGACGCGGCCACCAACATGGTTTGACATCATTTCCGTCATGAGATGGCTTAATTACGGAAACGACTTCCTGCTAAGCCAGCAGCGACGTGACATAAGCCCACGATGATCAACATGAACTTGCAAATTTTCTGACAATTGATCCCCTGGCCCCTGGCCTAACAACTCACGGCTTTATTGTAGCGAGCTCCATTAGCCTTCTGTTTCATGGTTGGAGGGTCTCGTAAATGACGGAGTGTACAGGATGGATTCGAGAATTTATATTCTCAGATGCATAAGATTTGCCGCCGAATCGTTTCAGTGTTGGATCCGGGGAAATATAGTTAGGCACTAGAGTGGACAGGCTCCCGTCTATGACACTAGAGGGTCGCGCGATTGCTAGGTTGTTCTGAACACTATTGAGGATGAGTTCTGGACTGAGGGGGACCTGATATGACCTGACTGGGGGACATCCCGAGCAGTGGCAGCTTATTGTAGGAGACCATCTTAGCATGTTAATCACGTCTTACTGGGCCTATCATCGAAGCTGGGTGAATCCAGTATGCTGATCAGCTGCTCCGGTGTCCAGCCGAGGTTATATACTGCGCCAGTCTCCGTGTGCCTGCTCACATGGAGGTATGGGATCCGTGTAAGAGGATTGCGTCTAGATTCGGGGGGGGGGGGGTCTATAATAATAGAGATTATCCCTGTTTATGGTCGTGGGTTGGGTAGTAAGGCCGCTCAGGCGTGTGCGTGCATTTTTGCGGGTAGGTTGACTTGGTAGTCATCAGTGAGGATGTCTGTAGAGTAGTTAGTGCGTCTGTGCCCAGGATTGTGAAGTCTGGTCTTAAAATCTCATGTGCTGGCTAGATGTTGGTTGTTATACGGGTGTAGACTTAGTCTGGGTATGATGGTCACGAGACGTGAGGAGGAGGGCATGTGAGGAGGAGGTGAGGAAGAGGGCGTGTGAGGAGGAGGTGAGGAGGGCGTGTGAGGAGGAGGTAAGGAGGAGGGCGTGTGAGGAGGAGGAGGTGAGGAGGAGGACATGTGAGGTGGGGTGCGAGTGAGGCAGAGGGCGTGTGGGGAGGAGGAGGTGAGGAGGAGGAGGGCGTGTGAGGAGGAGGTGAGGAGGAGGGCGTGTGAGGAGGAGGTGATGAGGAGGAGGAGGAGGAGGTGAGGAGGAGGGCATGTGAGGCGGGGTGCGAGTGAGGCAGAGGGCGTGTGGCGAGGAGGTGATGAGGAGGAGGAGGTGAGGAGGAGGGCATGTGAGGCGGGGTGCGTGTGAGGAGGAGGGCGTGTGAGGAGGAGGTGAGGAGGAGGGCGTGTGAGGAGGAGGTGAGGAGGAGGGCGTGTGGGGAGGAGTGCGTGTGAAGAGGCGTGTGGGGAGGAGTGCGTGTGAAGAGGGGCGTGTGAGGAAGGAGACTGGAGTACAGTGCAAGTGCAGCATAGCTAATCGTCACTGCCATGATAACATGTAGTAGGTTAAACTTGGAGGTGTATTGAGGGACTTGGTGTAGCGGTGTGATGGTCTAGTGTACCTGGTGCCTCTTGTGTTGCAGGTTGTATTGAGGGCGCTGATGTAGCGGTTTATGAGGGTGTGATGGTCTAGTGTACCTGTTGCCTCTTGTGTTGCAGGTTGTATTGAGGGCGCTGATGTAGCGGTTTATGAGGGTGTGATGGTCTAGTGTACCTGTTGCCTCTTGTGTTGCAGGTTGTATTGAGGTCGCTGATGTAGCGGTTTATGAGGGTGTGATGGTCTAGTGTACCTGTTGCCTCTTGTGTTGCAGGTCGTATTGACCTGCGTGAGGAGACTGTTGAGAGCCTCCTGTCGACAGCCTGCCTCCTCCAGCTCAATGAGGTCCGCGATGCTTGTTGCCACTTCCTCATGAAACAACTACATCCCTCAAACTGCATCGGCATCCGCCAGTTTGCGGACGCCCAGGGCTGTATTGACCTGTACTCTGTGGCCAATGACTACGTCATGGTGAGACTACTTCTACTCCTTGTCCTAAAACATAATGCTGGATCGTGTTGGGATTTACCACTAATTGATCTTGATGAATTTGTTGCTCTGCCTGATGTGTGTCTCTTGATGGGGCTATACCATGATGGCTGCTACAAGACGATTTGTTCCAGCCCCCACAGCAAGCTGCACAAAAGAGCTGTCAAATGAAGCAGATATTTCACAGGTTTTGTCTGCGAAAAACTGGCAGCGCAATGATCAATGTGGAATAAAGCGGCTTTGTTGAAAGCTTTTGCACACGCTACGGCCATCCATCACTGGATTATGCATTTGTCTGCTTCACTGGGTTAACCATTAGCAGGGGTGCTGTAAGGAGATCACCTTCAGTCTGTAAATCACACCCTAACCCCAACCACCTTGGCTGCTATCGTCCATTGGTTATAATAGAGGCCAACTCAAACATTGAATTTCCTTTGCATTCACTGGAGTCCTTTTGTGATGAGGACATTGTTATTGTGGGTAAAAGGAATAGTTTCCTTCATGATTTTCGTATTTATATGGCAAAGATATGCTAATTACTGCCCCAACTGGCCTGTGTCACTGCAGTGGGGGCTGGCAACTTCAATAGGGAGCAGGTTTGTGCCTAGGTGATGAGGGCACATGAGGGTCTCAGTCCCCCATTCATTACTGTCCTCATGTTACCACTTTGTTGAAGTGATGTCAAACCTCAGTGTTTTATTTCAGTTGGTCTATTGAATTATAGCCACAGCATGGCTCTCCTTGCTGCATACTGTAGTGTCGCGCTGCCATGTATGCTTTAGGTGTGGCATCACCTTATCAACACACACACACACACACACACACACACACACACACACACACACACACACACACACACACACACACACACACACACACACACACACACACACACACACACACACACACACACACACACACAAACACACACACACTCCAAACCAGAAGCCAGAAATTAACGAGAGTGTCAGTGTTTTTTCACCATGCTTTGATGGGCAGTTAGGTTGTGACAATCGAGCGGACGAGATAGTGAACTCGTGTTGGGGATGGCTGGCGGACCTGTATTGTCACTTCCTGTTAGTACGGCCCTGATGGACCAATGGGACATGCTATCATGGAGGCCCAATTGGCAGAATCACAGAATTGGCTGTGGCTGTTTGTGGTGTTGGGATGAAGGGATTCCTTGACTTGCTGATCAATATGTCGTGTCTGTACTGGATGACCTCATGGTGTGAGGCACGTGTGAGGGCAGCTGTCAGGATGTCATTGGGTCGGCTGCCTCACTGCCAACAAATATTTACCTTTCCCTTAAGCTCATCAATTATTTCCCCTCCCCATTCTCTCTCCCCATTCTCTCTCCACACTTTCTTCTTCTTTCTTCTTCTTCTTCTTCTTCTTCTTCTCTTCTTCTCTCTCTCTCTCTCTCTCTCTCTCTCTCTCTCTCTCTCTCTCTCTCTCTCTCTCTCTCTTTCACTCTCTTTTTTTTCTCTTTTTCTCTCTCTCTCCACTTCTCTCTTTCTCTTTTGCTCTCTCTCTCTCCACTTCTCATCACTCATATCATGTTCCTCTCCTCTTTCTTTACCCCCATTCCCGTCTCCCTTCTCCCTCTTCTTCTTATTTCACCCTCTCCTCTTCCCCTTTGTGAGCCATATTCCCTTTATATATCCTACCAGATATACACGTACACCATACTATGTATGTATTAACTGATGTTCACCATCAAAAACCTGCTGCAATTTGCTTCTTCAAGCGAATGATGGAAGCTGGCAGTTAATTGAGGAGACAACTTGTAGCTGATACTAATGGATGAGCCGGGCCAATGGCAGGTTTTATGCCAGCTTACAGGCTCCAAACGAGGCTTCGTTAGTGGCTCCAGGTTGCCAGGAATTACAGTGACATTAGGCTTAATAAAGCAGGATTCTACTCAAATAAGGCCGCAATCTTTTCCAAGTTGTAGACATGCATCACGGAGAAGCCACTAACGCTGATAAATGAGACGAGTGCCAGTAAGCTGAGCTGTTAGCCCGCGGCCTGGGCGGTTAGTTTACACTCCTGTCTCGTCAGCCTGTCTGGCTGTGGTCATCGGGTATTAGTTCTTGGAATCAGCTGACAAATTACATGGAGGATGACACAAATGCAATGAAGGAGTGCTAATCATCTGTTACGGCCTGTTCCCCCACCTCGATTAAGGGGGGTGGGTATTAATTGTCTGTGTTCGGATCAAGACAACACTTGAAGGCGCTGTGGACTTCTTAACCCTAATTGCGCCCATCTGGCTTGAGGAATTCATTGAATTGGAGAGTGGGTCAGGGGACTTGGGCAGCACACACTTGCCTTCTCCTCATCACTTCACTAGCCCATGACATTACCATGATACCAGCCAGAGACAAGGGATTTCATGAATAATTTATCACCTGTCTCATGAATATTGAATGAAGTATTGTTTGCGTGTATAGGAGCACTTTGTAGACGTGATGCAGAACCAGGAATTCGTTCTGCTTGGTGCTGACGACGTGGCCAAACTGCTTGAGTCAGACGACCTCAACATCCCCAATGAAGAGACCATATTTCATGCGTTCGTTTTGTGGGCCAAACACGAAGCGAGTGCTCGCAAGATCCATCTGGCCCGGCTACTCTCTCACATTAAACTCCCACTGCTCGCTCCACAGGTGCTTATTAAGACAATCATTGTATTATCTGTCCCTGCTTATCTCTCTTTTTAAGACAATCATTGTATTATCTGTCCCTGCTGATCTCTCTTTTTAAGACAATCATTGTATTATCTGTCCCTGCTGATCTCTCTTTTTAAGACAATCATTGTTTTATCTGTCCCTGCTAATCTCTCTTTTTAAGACAATCATCGTATTATCTGTCCCCGCTTATCTCTCTTTTTAAGACAATCATATTATCTGTCCCTTCTAATCTCTCTCATTAAGACAATCATCATATTATCTGTCCCTTCTAATCTCTCTTTTTAAGACAATCATCGTATTATCTGTCCCTGCTGATCTCTCTTTTTAAGACAATCATTGTATTATCTGTCCCTGCTAATCTCTCTTTTTAAGACAATCATCGTATTATCTGTCCCCGCTAATCTCTCTTATCTAACTTGAGTTGTGAGGATGTAATCAGGATATATGACCAAGGCTTGTTCCCGCTGTGTGTCAGTTCCTGGCTGACCACGTCGAGATGAACCTGCTCTTCAAAGAGAATCGTGAATGTCAGGAGCTGATCATCGAGGCCATGAAGTACCATCTGCTTCCCGAGAGGAGACTCAGTCTTCAGAGCCCTCGCACCAAACCACGCAAGTCGACTGTGGGGGTGCTCTACGCCGTAGGGGGCATGGACTGTACTAAAGGTACAACAACAATCACTGAGGATTTGTGGGGGGAAACCCCACCAAAAAATCCACGTTTTGTCCATAACAGAAAATATATTCTTTCATCCAGATGTTTCTCCTCAGTTTTCTCGCACTTCCATATTAAACAATTTCTTACAAAATGAATGATCTTCGACTTTCTCCCACTAACTTCTGAAGCGATGAGGTTTCTGAAAATATTCCAGAAAGCTGTATCATGGCCCATATGATATGACATGTTTGTTACTTGACAATTACCATACTAATGTTAAGGTGCACACCTGTTTGTTTGGGTCAGGAGCTACGAGTATTGAGCGCTATGACCTGCGCACTAACTGCTGGAGTCAGGTGAACAATATGAACGGGCGACGTCTCCAGTTCGGGGTAGCTGTCGTAGATGACAAGCTGTTTGTGGTGGGAGGGCGTGACGGTTTGAAGACGCTGAACACGGTCGAGTGTTACGATCCAAAGAAGAAGATCTGGTCCTTGATGCCCCCAATGGCTACACACAGACACGGGCTGGGTGAGTGCTTGTGCTGACACTGCTCTCCTAGTTATAACCACGGTTATTGGTCAGGTCAACCATGGCTTCTGGTCAGCTTAACCACCTTTCCTGTCTAATTCTACTCGTTTCTTTTGATCCATTTGTACTTGGCAGTAGAGCAGTCTGAATAACAGAAGCTATTTCTTTGATTCACAGTTAAAATGTCCATTTTCCCCCCTAACAAAATGATGATTTGTACAGGTGTGGGTATGTTGGAGGGTCCAATGTATGCTGTGGGCGGCCATGATGGCTGGTCGTACCTGAACACGGTTGAGAGATGGGACCCTCAGGCGCGGCAGTGGAGTTATGTGGCTCCCATGTCTACCGCTCGTAGCACCGTCGGCGTAGCCGTGCTCGGCAATAAGTAAGTGTTGCATTAGACAAGTCGGCCATATCATGACAACGTTATCACTATGTCATTAATGTCTTGGACGTTAAGATAAGTTTTATTCTATACTCTACGTGCCATGACAAAATGGCCACCCAAATTGGTATTGCTCATGTTGTACAGGTTTATGTCAGGTTAATTCTGGTACTTTAAGATATAAGGGGTCAGTGACTCAGTTTGACCTACTTAATTATATACCAGTAGAGCTATGACAGTGATGACCTCTGTCTGGCAGGCTGTACGCAGTTGGTGGTCGTGACGGCAGTTCATGTCTGCGTTCGGTCGAGTGTTTCGACCCCCACACCAACAAGTGGTCGTTGTGTGCCCCGATGACCAAGCGTCGTGGCGGAGTGGGTGTCGCCACTTGTAACGGCTTCCTGTATGCTGTCGGCGGCCATGATGCCCCTGCTAGTAACCCCACCTCTAGTCGCTTCGACTGCGTGGAAAGGTAAACACCTCGTTTAAATGTTTGTAGCAGTGATAATAATGTCCTAGAAAGAGGTACCTTGGTTAGGGTTGAGCTGGCAATGTCCCCTTTAATCAATGTGGGTGGAATGCTGCAACCTGAGATGCTGACAAGCCCTCCCTGCTGCATCTCACTTCAATGACCCCACATAACATGTTTGATGCATGATATTCAGATACGACCCTAAGACAGACACGTGGACACTTGTCGCCCCGATCAGCAGCCCACGTGATGCTGTAGGGGTGTGTCTTCTGGGAGATAAACTCTACGCTGTTGGGGGCTATGATGGACAGCAGTATCTGAATGAAGTGGAGGCATACGACCCTCAGTCAAACGAGTGGACTCCGGTAGGTTGCTCACTCGTCACATTTGTACCATATGTTGACATGGGTTGGGGGGAGATGTGGATGAATTAATCTGCAAACTCCGTCTGCTTTTGTGGCTGTTTACCTGGCCAGGTTAACATCTGGTGCTATTGACTGTGTTTGGTATGTGATGTCACTAGGTGGCGTCGCTGTGTACCGGTCGAGCAGGAGCCTGTGTGGTCCACCTCCGTAGCAGCTGACTGGAGCCTTCTCATCTCTCCCTCACTATCGCTCCAGAACTCCTCCTTCTCCACTGCCATGGCTGGTTTACTGCTCAGTGCCCCTGTGAACCTCTGCCAATATCCAACAAAAACAAACTGTATCGTACAACCAGCACAAGCACTGAGCCCGGCGCCGTCAAACCAAACTCGGTGTTGTGTTATAACTGTGATGTGCACGCTCCACGCAGACAGCGTCAGAAAGAGCAGATGGCTGCTGCTGCTGCGGCCGCTGCAGCCGTGGGAGGAGGAGCCAGTTGTAATAGTGTCGATGCTAGTGGCGGTAACTCTGGAGGAGGCGAGGTGAAGGAGGGCGAGCAGGGAGTTGTAGGGGCGCCGCCAGCTGCTCCGCGTCCCTCACGACGCCTCCTGGTGGCCAGTACCTCCATCGACCTTATCGATCTCAGTGATGATAGCGGCAGTGATCAAAGCCGCTACTCCAGCTTCAACCCCGGTTACAAGAGTACAACGCCACCGGATGATGTGTCCATGCAGTATCCCACCACATCAGTCACTGTCTACGAGGAACCCAACCTTCCTGTGCTTCATGAGATCTTCGAGGGACCAACTGCTTCACATATTGCTCAGCTTGTGTCTGGGGCCACTTCAGCCGTGCCTTCCACGAGCTTTGTTTCCCTGGAGGAGCTTGTAAAATCCGGTTTATGGCGGGACAACAATAGCCCCGCCCCTCGGGCTTCGTGGGCGGGGCCTAGTGGTAATTCCCCTCCTCCTCTTCCTCCAAGACCTCGCTCTACCACCCCAAATATTCAGTACATGGAATCTCCCCCACGGTCTCCACGCTCGCCTCGTAGTGCAGACTCCTCCCCTCGGTCTCCCTGCCCCTCCGACGACTCCTGTCAACTGCCCTCATTTGTCGACGTGCGACCTCGTTCACTGAGTACTAGTCATTCCGGGCGTTCAATGTGCGCCCCTGAGGACCGCCCTCTCCCTCCTCCACCCCCCACAGATAGACCCTTGTCCCCTCTCTACTGGGAGCTAGAGAGACCTTCATCATCGTCAACGAGATCTCGTTTCAGACAACATCTCCATGCTCCCATCCCCATGTACTCACATCATGCTGAGCAGATTCTGAGGCAAGCCAAGTTGAGAAGGGAGAGGCAAGCTGCTAGGTCCTCACAGCCTGCCTCCTCCCCAGATTCGGAGGCTGACATCAAACTGCGTCATCACAACCATCACCGCTCGTCCCCCGATGTGGAGGCTGATGTCAAACTGCATCATCACAACCATCATCGATCGTCCCCAGATGCAGAGGTGGATGTCAAACCTCGTCATCACAACCATCATCGGCATGGCAGCAAGGGGAGTCTGGCTCTGAAGAAAGAAGGTTACCCTCAAGTGTCCTCCCAGCCGCACCTCACCAAATGGGGCACTCATAGCGAGGTGTGGGTGCCCCAAGTCAAACACAGCCACTCGGTTCCCTGTCATGTCAAGGAAGCAGTTGGTCTGACAGACTTGCCCGCAACGTCAAACGGATCCAAATCCAAGCACAGAGAGAAAGTTGATAAGTCCGAGGAGGCAAGGTCTCAGAGTTGCGAAGCTCTGCCTGGTTCTCACTCGCTGAGGAAAGACACTCGTCGTAATAAGCGGCGCTGTCCGACACCACCCAGGGTACTCTCTCCCAGCCTCGACCAAATCCAATGCCATGTTGTCGCTGATATATAGGGCTATGTCGTCACAGATTTATAGTGCTTTTTTGGATTAACTGGTCAGTAGTTCAAGGTCACATGTATGGTGAAGGTCGCATTTAATGTCAAGGTCACTTTCTGTGTTATGGTGGTTGTGTGAAGGCTACTAGCTATGTCAAGGTCGAATGTGAAGGTCATCAACAGTTCAAGATCTTTACTTACAGGAACCTCACATTTTATGTGAAGGTCATCAACAGATCGAGGTCAATTAGCACACCTGTTTTTCATAAAATGTCTTCACCTTAAAATTATTGATGTCATTTTGTGGATGTCAATGACCTTAACAGGAGCAAATGTGCTTGTTATTTTATAACCTTTTCTTCTTGTTTTGTGATTGACAATCACCACTCGCACTCTATTTTTATAAGGAGCATATTTCTGATTTGTGGATGTGGTATTTATAATGTAGTAATGCTGTAAGCTGACAGAAGTAGCACTGATTGTCATTAGAAAGTTCTTCCTCTTCTGGGAACCCTGTCTGTTGATAATCATGGGCTACATTCATACAGTGGACAATATTTAACCACACTGCCAGTATCGTTGCAATATTTTGTGGAGTTGCACTTGGTGGCGTTATGGTAGAGGTGTGATGTACATTTAATGTATAAGGAGGAAGTGAGGCCAGTTAAAGAGGATATATTTGACAAACAACTATTTGGGTCAAGTCCCAAACAGAGAATATTTATACTTATGTTATGGGTATGGGCTGAGGTGATCTCAAGTCGCCTTCACTTCATTGATCAGTGCAATAGTCTGAAGACCCCTAAGGATATAGTAGTTGTAGGTTTTTTTTTATAAGACTGATTAAGCTTTGATCAGCCAGTGCTTATATGGAACCAGCCTTTTGGTGGTAGTTTTCTGTGCTGTAGTACATGATATCAAATAATAAAAATATTTTAAATATTTGAAAATTTATTTTGTTTGTTGTACACTCATGCAGTGATCAAAATAATAAATAATGGTAAAAAAATCTGGCTGGGACATTATGATCAATATCACATTCTGGGGTTTGAGAACTTTACAACCAATAGGTACGTTATGCCTTGACTGAGGCTATCACAGACTGATTTGATTGCTGGTAGAGATGATTGGATCCCAAGTCCGGACCTGCACATTGTTGGCTTATTTATAGTCCCAATGAAACAATGAACCAAGTGGGTGGGAACCACAGCATGTGACCTACTTTAATCATCACAACCTTTGCCCTGTTAACATGACCTTGATAACCTTTGCTACCCCCTCACAGCCTCTTACCGCGGCTCTGTATCTCTATAGCATGTCTGTAATCGGCCACAGCATCCTCACGGTGTCCCAGCTTCCCGCGAACATCAGCTCTCCTTTTGTGGGTCATCGCATCATCTGGCTGCAGCTTGAGCGCTATGGCAACCAGACATCCAGAAATGAGACATTTAACATCACTCGGCCAGCATCAACTTGGGTACAAAAATTGTAGCCATATTTGGAGAACAAAATATTATTACTTAAATATCATGGAAAACATGTGAATAAATAAGGGAATGAGTGGGTGTACCTGTGCTGTAATCACTCTCAGCTTTTTCGTAGAGCTTCATGGAAGCGAAAAGGTTGCCTCTGTTAAAGTACATGTGAGCTGAATAAGGACTCAACTTGATGGCTTTGTTGAAGTCTTCCACCGCTCCCCTGGAATCCTTCATCATTACCTGTGGAGAACACGACAGCTGGTGGTGTCAGGGGAATGTCTAATTAGGTTGACTCGAAGCTGAGGTGGCAGTATTTAGATAGGCTCATTAACTGCAGGTGGAGCCATATGTTGGGGTGTGATCCAAAAAGTGAGAAGATTAGCCATTAAATAACAGATTGCTTCAGTAGTGAAACTGGTAAATGTCCTGTCCTTTATTCTGAAATCAACACAGTAACAGCGTGTTGCCTTGTGTGAAATCAACACAGTAACACATCTTGTTGCCTTGTGTGAAATCAACACAATAACCCAGCGTGTTGCCTTGTGTGAAATCAACACAATAACCCAGCGTGTTGCCTTGTTCTCATGTCCTGACTTCCCAAGCCCCAGCTCAACACTGTATTCATTCGATTTCAAAATTTGCTTTGATGAAAATAATCCTGGGTTAACTCTTACTCCTCAATACAAATCAGAGAATATGAGCCTCTATGAAGAGTGTCACTGTGAAGCATAGATTACCCAAACACTGAGGTATCTCACCTTGGTGATGGCTCTGTTGAGGAGAGCAGATTCATCGTCTTTGTTGTGGGTCAGTGCCAGACTGAAATACTGCAGCGCCTGCAACACAACGTCACCATGCTGGTCATGGAATGATTCTCATCAAATCATCAATGTGCATATGAAGTTAAATAGTTATATGAAGATGTAATGATACCCATATCAAGGCTCTTTGGTCCATCAAGCTTTTTTAAGTATATTTTTTCAATTGCTTTGTGGAAATTGGAACCAGACGAAATTATTCCCCCCTCCTCGGAGAAATACCTCTAATCATCAATGACCTTTAAACTGTTAAAGCCAGGTACTATACATCTGCATTATCAGCTAATGTACCTGCTTGAAGTGGCGTGTATGGAAATAGATGTTAGCCGCATTGAAGTAAGCCAGCGAGTACGAGGCATCGAGCTGGATGGCGTGCTGATAGTCCCTCATGGCGTTCACTTTGTCGTTCATGAACTGGACGATGATCATGACACACAGACCAACAATGATCATTACAGACAGACAAACGAGGATCATGACACACAGATAAACGGGGATCATGACACACAGACAAACGGGGATCATGACACACAGACAAATGAGGATCATGACACAGACAAACGAGGATCATGACACACAGACAAACGAGGATCATGACACAGACAAATGATTATCAGATCTTGATCATTTTCACTCATAGACAAAACAAAACAAACTCTTAGGCATGACAACCCACCTCACATGGTGAATGATGTCAACCCACCTCACATGGTGAATGATGTCAACCCACCTCACATGGTGAATGATGTCAACCCACCTCACATGGTGAATGATTTCAACCCACCTCACATGGTGAATGGTGTCAACCCACCTCACCTGGTGAATGTCAACCCACCTCACCTGGTGAATGTCAACCCCACCTCACCTGGTGAATGATGTCAACCCCACCTCACCTGGTGAATGTCAACCCCACCTCACCTGGTGAATGATGGCAACCCCACCTCAACTGGTGAATGATGTCAACCCACCTCACCTGGTGAATGATGTCAACCCCACCTCACCTGGTGAATGATGTCAACCCACCTCACATGGTGAATGGTGTCAACCCACCTCACCTGGTGAATGTCAACCCACCTCACCTGGTGAATGTCAACCCCACCTCACCTGGTGAATGATGTCAACCCCACCTCACCTGGTGAATGATTGCAACCCCACCTCACCTGGTGAATGATTGCAACCCCACCTCACCTGGTGAATGATGGCAACCCCACCTCACCTGGAGAATGATGGCAACCCCACCTGGTGAATGATGTCAACCCCACCTCACCTGGTGAATGATGTCAACCCACCTCACCTGGTGAATGATGGCAACCCCACCTCACCTGGTGAATGATGTCAACCCCACCTCACCTGGTGAATGATGTCAGCCCCACCTCACTTGGTGAATGACGTCAACCCCACCTCACCTGGTGAATGACGCCTCTGTTGGTGAGGAGTTCGGCTGTCGCTCCAACTGAGATTGACGCGTTGATGTCAAGGAAAGCAGCATAGGTGGCACTCATCTGCAGGTTGATGATGGCCCGTCCCTCGAGGGCCGGCTTAAAACCTGGCCACACCCACATCACATATCAGATATAACTTAGTAACTTCCATGACATGTTGAGTTCTGTGAAATGATCCCCTTTGTTATCAACAAACAACGATTCCTGTCTGAATAAGGTCTTCTATCATTAATTACAACTATAATATTGAAGAGAAACTAAACAGATATTATTAAGAAGAAATCTTAATCCAAGCATTTCATATCTTTCACTATTATCCAGGCCCACCGACAACGACCCATAACCCGGGCAATAGTAGCGTGTATTGCAACATACGGGGATCCAGATCGATGGCCGTGTTAAACTGATGCCACGCCTGCTGGAACTTGCCATCCACCTGTAGGTTATAAGCCAAGTTAACGCGCGCCGGCAGACAGCCCGGTTGGTAATGCAGGGCACGCTCGTAGTCATATCTGTGATGACAAACCGTAATAACACATATCATAACGCCATGTATCATAACGCTAAGTGCTTATTTTTGCACAATAGCATCATAATGCGAATAAAAAAGAGAAATACTTGTTCATATATACGTCGTAATGTTACGTGTTATGTCATCATGTTACACTAATGGTTTTGCCTGTGGAGACTCACCGCGCGTACATGCGACCAATTGAGGTACCAAAGTCCATATAGACATTGCCTCGACTGAGAAGTGCATCTAGGAAGGAATGGTCAAGTTCTAGTGCAAGCGTGAAGCTCTTGACGGCCTCCTCCACACGACCCAGTCTAGATACGGACCAAAGGGATGAATAAGCACCATGTCTATGCACGTCAGTCGTATATACACAACTTGTTTGCAGCTACTTGTCCAATGTTCAACCTCACAGGGCAATCCCAGTCAGTTGGAGGTCTTCAGAGCAATGCATCATTCCCCAATTAACATCCCCTGACACTCAATGCATCATTCCCTTCTTAACGTCCCCTGACACAATGCATCATTCCCTACTTAACGTCCCCTGACCCAAAATGCATCATTCTCCAATTAACATCCCCTGACACTCAATGCATCATTCCCTTCTTAACGTCCCCTGACACAATGCATCATTCCCTACTTAACGTCCCCTGACCCACAATGCATCATTCCCCAATTAACATCCCTGACACTCAATGCATCATTCCCTTCTTAACGTCCCCTGACACAATGCATCATTCCCTACTTAACATCCCCTGACCCACAATGCATCATTCTCCAATTAACGTCCCCTGACCCACAATGCATCATTCCCTACATAACATCCCCTGACACACAATGCATCATTCAGGACACAAGCGACCGAGTCTTACTTGTGGTAGCAGAGTCCCAGCGTGTGGTGAATCCTTTTGTCCATGGGGTAGACGTCAGCAGCCATCATGAAGTCATGCAGGGCGTTTGTGTAATCCTGCTTGTCGTAATAAAGGAGACCGCGGTTGATGAGGACCTTCAGGACCAACATGTCACCTAGCAACAGCACGATACCATAGTCCTGCAATGCCTGTACACAGCACACACAGACATGTATCTGGTCACCAGAGCGGGATGGCCACAAGAACTGGGAGAAGATCTTTCTTTGACCTGACAATTATGAAACAATTTTCTTTATAATTCCTTCATGGATCAGAAAAATATATTGGGTTTACTAAAGTTTATATTGTTGTCGACACTGCACATGGGTTAAAGATTTATCAGTAGAAATAGGGTACAGATCGGGGGGAAGGTAAGGTTGGATGCAACTGTTGTATGGCAGGAGATGTCAGAGACAAACCTTGTGATAGTTGCCAGAGTCGTGGTAGCACACAGCACGATTGAAGTAGGCCAGTGAACAGGTGCTGTCAATAGCAATGGCCTGAGTCAGGTCGCGGATGGCCAGGGAGAAGGCCTTGATGTGGTACTTCAAAGCTCCCCTGATGCACAGAGAGAATGGAAAGAATTTGAGATCTGGGTCAGTTCTCACAGATCACATGTTTTTGTCATCATCATCACTATCATCATCACTATCATCATCATCACCACGAGTTTTCATCAGCAGCACATCATCACATCATCAATCATCATCACTATCATCATCATCATCACTATCATATCATCAGTCCCACTATCATCATCATCACCACCTCATCATCATGCACATTCCTTCATGGATCAGAAAAATATTTCATTATCAGGTATCATCTCACTGTTGTATGGCATGTCAGAGACAAACCAGTTGCCAGAGTCGTGGTAGCACACAGCACGATTAAGTAGGCCAGTCAGGTGCTGTCAATAGCAATGGCCTGAGTCAGGTCGCGGATGGCCAGGGAGAAGGCCTTGATGTGGTACTTCAAGCTCCCCTGATGCACAGAGAGAATATCAGATCACATGTCATCATCATCACTATCATCATCACTATCATCATCATCACCACTATCATCATCATCATCATCACTATCATCATCACCACTATCATCATCACATCATCATCATCACTATCATCATCATCATCACTATCATCGTCATACAAGATTGCAACACTACAATCATCATGATTGTCACTATTATGATGACCGTCCCTATATATCATTGACACTTTCATCATTATCATCACCATTCATCATCATCATTCACGTGTGACTGGTAATATTGAAAAGGGTTCCACAGTCCGATTTGCCACAGTTTCCTCAAATGAATTGATTATGTCATAGAAACACACACCAACCTCATCTGTAGGTAACTCCACCAACACTTATCCCATCCAGTGTACACATTAACACCATTGGCCATGATATATTGACCGTTTGTGATTGGCTGATGGTGTAAACTGTAACCCTCTAATAAGGCGAACAATGATAGTGTGACACAACCCAACCGCTCAGACCCAGGAACCAGCCGCTCAGACCCACAACCCAACCGCTCAGACCCAGGACCCAACCGCTCAGACCCACAACCCAACCACTCAGATCCACAACCCATTCACTCAGAACCACAACAGACCCCTACAAGCATGCCGACCCCTCTTGAGCCCTCTAGTGTGATTAGAAATGCCCACCTATACAGGTAACCTCGTAAGCTGTTGGTCTGAAGTCGGATTGCCTCGTTGCAATTGAGGATGGCTTTAGTGTATTGCTTCCGGAGCCCGTAGTATGCGGCCCGACTCAGATATGCCTGATACAAACACCACACAAGTTGTACACACTTACTACATACTTTTACACATTAACTATACACAGTGTTACAATGAATATCCATCTGTACAACAACAACAACATTACGTGTCAAACTCTTTGCTAATAAATAGCAGCTCAATTTGAGGAGCCCCTGGGGGACGGACACATCTAATCATTACCGCACCTGGAAGGTTGTTTTACCTGGAAGAGTTCAGGATCCAGAGCCAGGGCCCGGTTGAAGTCTTGGATTCCTTTAGATTGCTTGAGCTTCATCCGAGCCTGTCCCCTCCAGTAATATGCCTGGTACACACCCATACACCAATTCCTCACCCGACAACACACATCACTGATGCAGTCTTCTCTACATCAACTCATTGGATTCCATGAGATGATTTAACAGGCACTCGCTGACCTGCGCATATTTGGAGTTGACCCGTATAGCGTTGTTGAAGGCATCATGAGCATTGAGATAGTCCCTCAGTTCGGTCTGACACATCCCAACCAGGTAGTACATCTCCGCAGCCTCTGCCGGCCAGCTCTGCTTCTCCTGCCATGGTTTCTGTGGCAACAGTCATCAGGGTAATCACCATTAAAATATGTGTTCTATTCCCAGGGTAAATATATCATATTAGTTTTGATATAACCCAAGTGTTTGGGGCGTATACAATAAAATACAATAAAAAAATAACATAAGCATCTCATCATATCAAAATACGAACCTACAATTCACTGATATTGAAATATATATGTATTCATTACTTGTATAGGCAAGTAAATAGCTTTGACATCATTATGATAATATTGATTGTTGTTTTCACATAAATAGATAGCAACATTAAAGCTAAACCAGTTAAAACCTACTGAATTAGAACAGAACTTAGGAAGTGGTATAGAAAGCAACATGTGAAATGAACAGGTGTTAAGTGAAGGAGAAGAGTGACAAGACGTTACATCAGGCTGGAGGGTGGCATCCTGGTACGACAGAGATCAAGCTCATTCAAGAAATCAACAGATGTTTGTATATTCCCAGAAAACAACATGCTTATTTTCCGAATGCTGAGCTGACAAATCAACAGAGTTTTGTCATGTGTTCAAGAAAATCAAGTTGAGTAATGCACATGAATATCAATGAGACTGTAGCTACATACAGCAGGTATAAACAAATCTGATTGGTGTTACTGTGCTAAGCTTCACATATACCTTAATATGCGAGTGGTTGTCTGGTTTGTTTGAGGTATAATCACATATTAGAATCTAATACAAACAACAGATGTTTAGTAATTAGAAAGGGTCATTGCTTAGATATAAACAAGGCACAGAGAAGTCTGCAGTCACTGATGACAGAAAGGGTCATTGTTTAAATATAAACAAGGCACAGAGAAGTCTGCAGTCACTGATGACAGAAAGGGTCATTGTTTAAATATAAACAAGGCACAGAGAAGTCTGCAGTCACTGATGACAGAAAGGGTCATTGTTTAAATATAAACAAGACACAGAGAAGTCTGCAGTCACTGATGACAGAAAGGGTCATTGTTTAAATATAAACAAGGCACAGAGAAGTCTGCAGTCACTGATGACAGAAAGGGTCATTGTTTAAATATAAACAAGACACAGAGAAGTCTGCAGTCACTGATGACAGAAAGGGTCATTGTTTAAATATAAACATGGCGCAGAGAAGTTTGCAGTCACTGATGACTGAAAGGGTCATTGTTTAAATATAAACAAGGCACAGAGAAGTCTGCAGTCACTGATGACAGAAAGACGAACAGACAAAGTCACAAACATGACATGGATACAGCAACAGGAAAGAGAAGAATATGATGCTGCAGGATACAGAGGCAGAGAAGATGCTCCAGGGGGGTGAGTTACCTTCGACCTCTGATCAATCCCCATTTCCACCTCCTGAAGTGACCATGAATGTATTAGGTCAAGGTCAGATGAATGATACCATCTCCCTGCTCATGTATGGGTTTTGAAATGACCCCCTCCCTTATGTTAACCACTTCAGAGTTGCTATTTCTAATTTAAGTTGTTTTGTACAACTTAATATAGTGGGCACATTAATAAATCAACTACAGTAAAGAAAAATTAAATGGTCACAAATAAAAACATCATCTTCATCTGACAGGAGTTGGATATAATAGAGTGAAATTTGTCATGTTAAGATCCGACACGAAAATTGTCATCTGAAGTGATAATCATTAAGAAAAAGGTTGTTTTGAAGATGAAATGCAGGAAATCCAAACTAAAATAATAAAGACAACTTAAATAGACTTAGTCCCAGGGTAATATGACCAGGGAGTCAACACTGCAAAACCATGACCCACTCCAACGCAAATTATAACATTCTGGATAAAATACCAAGGCCATTGTATAACAAAGCAGATGCAAAAAACTCAAGAGTAATGAATGCAACTTGAAAAAAGCTATTTATATATAACTTCATCCCCTCAGACAAAGAAAGCGCAAATCATCACTACCATCCCCACCACCTCCCATCACTACCACCCCCACATCCTCCTCCCATCACTACCACCCCCACATCCTCCTCCCATCACTACCACCCCCACGACCTCCCCCCCACCACCACCAGCCGCATCCCCACCACCCCACACATCCTCTCCCATCACCTACACCCACCCCCACCCCCCTCCTCCCATCACTACCACAGGCCCCCCAAACATCCTCCTCCCATCACGACCACCCCCACCTTCTCCCATCACTACACCACCCCCCCCCCATCCTCCTCCCATCACTACCACCCCCCCACCTCCACCCCCTCCACTCCCCATCACCTCCCACAACTACCCCCACCCATCCCCCCCATCACTACCGCCACAACCCCCCCACAACCTCCTCCCATCACGACCACCCCCACAGCCTCCGCCCATCAATACCACCCCCACCTTCTTCTCCCATCACTACCCCCCACACATCCTCCCAGCACGACCACCCCCATCCTCGCAGCCCATCCTCCTCACTACCACACCCACCTCCCCCTAAACCACCCCAGCACTACCACCCCCCCCACGCCGCCCCCCCCAGCACGACCACCCCCCAGAGCAGCCCATCACCACCCCACCACCCTCCTCCCACCCCCCCCCACGACCACCACCACCACAGCCTCCCACCACGACCACCCCCACCCACCCGCCCAGCACTACCACACCCCACCCCCTTCCAGCACGACCACCCCAACTACCCACGACCACCCCTCCTCCCATCACTACCCCCACCCCCCACCATCACCTACCACCCCACCTCCCATCCCATACACCCCCACCCCCAGACCATCAAGAACACATCACTTAGCGACCACCCCCAATCCCCTCCGCCCACCACGACCACCCCCACCGCTCCCATCACTACCACCCCCACCATCCCTCCCCCATCACTACCACCCCCACCATCCCCCCCCACCCATCCTCCTCCCACCCCCACATCCTCCGACCCCCCACACCACCCCCAGCCCATCCCACACACTACCACCCCCACATCCGCCTCCCCATCACTACCACCCCCCACCTTCTCCCATCCAAACGTCCAAGCCACCCCCACCCTATCCCCTTCTCCCATCACTACCATCACTACCACCCCCACATCCTCCTCCCATCACTACCACCCCCACCTTCTCCCATCACTACCACCCCCACCTCCTCCCATCACTACCATCCCCCCCCCCCACACACACACACACCCCCCACCCACTCCCATCACTCACCACAAGATCGAGAGCTTTCTCGAAGCTGGCCACCGCTTCCTTCCACAGCCGTGCCTTCATCTGCGTCTTACCGAGGAGCATGAAGAGCGGAGGTACGGGTTTGATGCGTGTGGCTGCCTCTAGCGCCTCAATGGCCTGTAGCGCACAAGACATAGTGGGGATGTACCACCAGAGGCAGAGGCTTCAAGCGATTTACTGAACCTCACATCATATCTGGGAGGGTCATGGTCTGACAAAGCTACTCAGATCTTGGGTACCTCATGGTATAACAAAGCTACTCAGATCCAAACATACTTTGGGTAATTTACCAATGCCTTAAAGATATCAGGGCTGGTCAACCATAATGGAACAGAACTCGTTAATGATAAAATCTTAGAATAATAGAAACGTTTGTACAAGGCTGGAAAAGTCTTTCCAATCCCCTATATCAATGTACAAGTTAACCCTTAATTGTCATCATTAAAGACACACCTTGTCATAGTTCTTCAGGAAGGACTGGACGATGGCCTGTTGGGTTGGACTCTGACCAAGGCCGGAGTTGAGTTCCGACGCATGTTTTACACAGAAGGCGGCAAGGTCCAGGTTGCCCATCTTCAGTATCAGCTGACCCTGACACCATATATAACCATGGTTATTATTTATAACCACCAAAAGGACATAACTATCTATATTCTTTATCTCTATTCATCATTTGATCTCATGCAGACTTACTCTGTACATGTAGAGATGTTGCATGTCTGGCTGTAAGTGAATGGCTCTGGTGATGTCCAGAAGTGCATTCTTAATCTACACAAATCAGACCATGTATTACATATAACAACCAAATAACCACCCATATAACACCCTTTTAACCATGCCACTGGTTTATAACAACCAAATAACCATCCATATAACACCCTTTTAACCATGCCACTGGTTTATAACAACCAAATAACCACCCATATAACACCCTTATAACCATGCCACTGGTTTATAATAAAACTGTATATTATATTTGAGCTCATTTGATACATCTTAAAAACAGGATGGGGAACACAACTTTGGTGCATTTCTTCTCCAATATATCTCTTAAAAATATGTATTCTAGTTAGCCCCACATACCAACCATCTAATTTCCATCTAGTCCTGTGCAAACTCACATTACTTAGTCAATAAAGATCCTCTATTGACGACTCTTCCCAACCTAATGGACGTCCATTACGGGATTGATTTCACCTCTGATTGGATGTGTGAGTTATGCTTATCAGTGTCATGGGTAAATGACAGATGTGTAAGTTAATCTCCGTTAGATTCAGAGGAAGATATACGTACGTCATGAACCTTCTGATGAGCTTCAGCGCGGCAGATATATGCCTTCACATACGTAGGGTCAGCCTTGATGGCGTTGGAGAACTTCTTGATAGCTCTGCATGCAAACCAGTCACACAAGTCAACGTCGGCACCATCATGGACAGAGATCCCTTTACTGTACAACTTACCTCTGTGTTGAGCAACATATTGTACAAGCAGAGGTTGATGTATGTTATATTGTAACACAAACCATCATCTTATAACAAGTTAGTTCTAATAACTTATTTGTTGTTCCTGCAATCACACAAAACAACACAACCTGATTTGATTTCAATTGGTCACCAGATATGAAGCATGTTCCTAATTGAGGAAACTAACATAAAATAAACAAAAATATGATTTATCTCATTGAACAACCATCAACCAAATGATGGTCTACCAATCAGCTTCTACAAGACAATGATATCATCCACAACCAATGAGGTTGGTTGATACATTTCACACAGCACCACTCTGTGAAGGAATTCTAAGACTATCATAACTATGATTTATCAGCAGGACCAGGCTGGATCTAGTCAATACTTGATAGATGTAAAAACCATGGGAATCCTATTGATTCTAATGAGGTAGAATTGGTGAGGCACAGCCCCCAATCCACCCTACACACTCCATTAGGAAGAATGCGGGTCAGAGGCAAGATGAAAGGAGGTCATCACACACTCTCACCTGGTATATCCAACTTTTCTGTTCTCAGCAACACAGTGACAACATAGTATATGTTTGTCAATAATGTAATTGATTGACATCAGTAACACAAGACATGATGAGAGGTTGACATGACACACAAACCACAGGCATCTCAATCACTACACCAGGTGTCAGACTGCCTAGTTTATTGTTGTGGAAAAGAATATGTGTGATGGTTCCTTATCAAGCCATTTTGAACACTCCCCTTGTGTCACCATACGCAGGTGTGTTCATTACCTCATCTCGATGACGATACAGGTGAGATAATTTACTCTCCTGTGACGATGAAACAGGGGTGTTCATAACCTAACATGCGATGATAGTAAAGGTTTTCTCACTACCTCACCTGTGATTGTAATACAAGTGTGTTAATCAAATTTGTAAGCTCACCTGTGATGATGATACAGGTGTGATTGTTGAATTACCTGTGATGATGATACTTTTAGTTTTTAAGCTCACCTGTGAATATGACACAGGTGTGTTTGTTAACTCACCTGTGGTGGCTCTCCATCTTCAACATGAAGATCAGTCCTAGATTGACATGTGCACAAGCCATGTCTTTATCCAGCTTCAATACGGCCTCAAAGTCTGGCACGGCATCCTCAGGTCTGTGACCAGGCAAACAGAAGCAAGGACAGTGGTTCAACCATACTCACCACAACATACCAACACAATGATTGGAAAGCATGAAACAACAATGCTAAATAAAGATCGTCATCATCATCATCTGGACCAGATTGGTGTTATTGAATTCAATATCCCAATCAGAGTGAAGCTTTACTACATTGAGGAGTATTTCTTTATGACGGAGAATCTTTATGAGGCGGGATGTAAAACTGACTTGCAGATCTCGTTATAGAGAATGCCTCTGTGAAGGTAAGCCATGATATTGTCCTCTTTGTCATCCAGCAGCAGAGAAACGCTGTAGTCCTGCAACGCCTTCTTAGGCTGCAACCTACAAGTTGACAACATAAGTCTGTTACAACAGCAATGATTGTAAATGTTCACAGCTTACTTGACACAAGCCTTTCATGGTTCAAATCATACAAGGTGTGTCCAAAATGAAACCTCCTGATCCCATGAGAAAAGCTAGGACATACATGTAACGCTAGCAAGAGTGAGCCTAGTTCAGTGTTGTCAATCTAGTTCATCGTTGTCAATCTAGTTCATTGTTGTCAATCTAGTTCATTCGACACAACCAACATCCGGGCAGGTGAATTGGTCAGGTACGTGCAGGTGTAGCAGTGTGTCATACATGTGGGAAACTGACGGAAAATTACTTGATGTCGATGGACGTGATTTGAATCTAAACATAAAAAAACAGGGGTTAAGCACTTACTTCCTAAGTATACAAGCTCTATAGTAGAATGCCTTGGCATTGTTAGGGTCGAGGTGGATGGTGGCTGAGAAGTCATGTAGCGCACTGTTCCACTGCTTGAGGTGAGTGTTGGCGCGCCCACGGTACAGACGAGCTACGGCATCCTTAGGGTCCTGTTTGATGAGCTCTGTGAAGTCATCGATGGATGATTGCCAGTTACTGCAACACAAAACATTTCCAGAGAGTCACCCTCATCCAACACACGGCGAGTCTACAATAACGTGGTGATCCCACAGTCTTTCTTCCTATTCCCATTATAGCAATCCACACATTGACCTTCATTAAGGTAAAATGTGTTATGGTGACCTTCAACAAGGCATCAGTCAGATCACTGTATCTACTGACCTGTTGTTGAAGTAGTGCAGTCCGTGTTTAAAGAGTGCCTCTGTTTTAGCAGGATGGATTTTGGTGACCTTGGCATAGTCCTCCATAGCAAGCAACATCTCTCCCCTCTGCGCTCATACAACATAACAAATACTCTGTGGTGTGCAAGGCTTAATGGGAAATAAAACAGCTTCATGAAATGATCCATGAAGTATTGGCCTCATCTGCTAATACCACCACAGCCCACCTGCTCATACACCACAGCCCACCGGCTTATACACCACAACCCACCAGCTTATACACCACAACCCACCAGCTGATACACAACAACCCACCTGCTCATACATCTGCGCCCTCTGGTAATACGCCTCATAATCGTCAGGGTCAACTTTAACGGCTTGAGAGAAGTTAACTATTGCCATGGTGATATCATTGTTGTCACGGAAAATCTCAGCCCTAGAAATGAAACCCTATCATATTTTTTATAGAAAACACAATAAACATATTATGATGCTTGAAGACGGTTATTAGTACAGTTGATAATCAAATCCCAAAATGTCATTACTGGAAATAATCAATAACCAATTCTCAGCAATATCATGTTAAAAAATACCTTGGTTTAACAAAAATTACCCATTTGATCATGTCGCTGTATAGCACTGACCTTGACCTAAACGCCCCAATGTGAGTCTTGTTATGCTTGAGGATGAAGTTGAGGTCTTCAAGGGCTTGTTGTCGCTTGTTCTGCAGCAGACTGACCAGATGGCGATGCCAGTAAGCATCGAGCATCTGAGGTTCCTCGCCAATGGCTGCGTTCAGATCCTCGAGAGCAGGCTTCATATTACCAAGCTGTGTAACACAATCACTATGTTGTCACAAAGGAGAGTTAAAGAGTTTGATAAACAACAGTAAGTGATCTATTACATGACAGAGGTTGGTAAACAATAAAGGGGTAAAGGTCAAAGGTTGGAAGTCATGACCTCACTTATATTTCATGTTATAACTGAGAGGATCAAGAGGTCTTGCCAGTGTATTTCTCATCAAGGTACCCTGGATGAGTGCATGGGACTGACAAAGGGGTAAGTTGGGGGTGGTGGGATGTAAGACTGACCTTCCTGAGAATAGCACCTCGTCTACACAGGTCGTATGGACGAGGATGGTCTGAGGAATCAATTTCCTCCGTCAATCGCTTCACTTCATCTTCCAGCAGCTACAACATACATCATAATTCATCCACAAACAACTACAACATCCGTCATAATTCATCCATCAACAACTACAATATCCATCATAATTCATCCACAAACAACTACAACATCCGTCATAATTCATCCATTACATCCATCATAATTCACAAACAACTACAACATCCATCGTAATTCATCCATCAACAACTACAACATCCACCATAATTCATCCTCCAACAACTACAACATCCATCATAATTCATCCTCTGACAACTACAACATCCATCATAATTCATCCATCAACAACTACAATATCCATCATAATTCATCCACAAACAACTACAACATCCGTCATAATTCATCCATCAACAACTACAATATCCATCATAATTCATCCACAAACAACTACAACATCCATCGTAATTCATCCATCAACAACTACAACATCCACCATAATTCATCCTCCAACAACTACAACATCCATCATAATTCATCCTCTGACAACTACAACATCCATCATAATTCATCCACAAACAACTACAACATCCATCATAATTCATCCTCCAACAACTACAACATCCATCATAATTCATCCTCCAACAACTACAAAATATATCTTGATTCATGGAACAGTGAGTCCAGCCTAAATTCTACCTTATCATATCAGCTAATACATTCATTTCCAAGATGTTCCTACCTCAATTTGTTCCCCACCTTCCTCGCCCATGATGACCGGTTCCACCACAATACTGTCAGTATACACACTCTCTACCGCCGACGGTCTCCTGCCAGGACACACAGTGAGCAAGTCAAACATGCAACTGTATCATGGTGTGACAGTATCATGGTGTGACAGTATCATTGAGTGACAGTATCATTGTGTGACAGCATCATTGTGTGACAGTATCATATCTTATTCCAGCATGATACCAGTGTTATTGTGCAGCTTTATAATATGGTTAGAGTTCACTAGTTACAGCATTCCATTCACTACCGAGCCTTCAAACACAACCACCAACCTGTAACCACGTACCTGGTCATAGGTTTCTCTTCTCTGAGAACGCTCTCATTATCAGACTCATCCTGTGACCACTCAGATTCCTCCGGGGTGGGAGGGAACACCGCATCAAACCAGTGGTTCCAGATGCCACGGATCCATTCCCTCTCGTTCACATGCTGCTCCTCACTGCAAACAATAGGAGAGAGCGTCACCAAAGTACCACTGCTGTTAAAGAAATCAGTGGGACTGATCAATTGTGACACAGCTGTTGACCACATCATACAGTGAGTTGTGATACAGCTGTTGACCACATCATACAGTGAGTTGTGATACAGCTGTTGACCACATCATACAGCGAGTTGTGTTACAGCTGTTGACCACATCATACAGTAATTCATCATTACAGAGACAACAAAGAAAGTTACATCATTAATACCAACCACTCGTAACACTCACCCATAACCCTTCCTTGTCTTGTAGTTGTCAAAATGTAGGATGTCCGGCAAACTGGCTCGGTGTTTGTTCTTCAGTCGACTGAAGCATATCAGAAACGCATCATGACAACACCTGCCTGTCATCAATGTGTATCATCTGAGCTAAATCAGGATTGCACTTACGGGGGTACTCTCAGGTCCCTCTCAAATACTGTGTTGACCTTCAGCATTGACATTGACCTTTCTATGACACTGGACGGTTTTGCCAAGAATTTTTCAACTTCCTCAATTCTCGACATGTCGCCATGGTGACGTTTCTTTTTGCCCCTGAAATGCAATCAGTGCCTTTTGATTCATAATTTTACTTCAGTTTTGAAACATTCTCATATAGATACAGCAGTTTTATTCAAGAAAACAAAAAAAATCATTGTCCTAAAAGACTGTACTTTTTCTGCGGCAGAAGAACGTATGAGCGGCCGGCAGCCAGGGCTAGTTCTGCAGGGGTAGGCTCAGCTTCTGTAATGTAAGGTATAGGTATGAAGCAGACATGGGACATCTAACAGCCTGTTTTCAGCAATACAGGAGGGAACATGGATGTATGTATGTTCCTGTGGGGGTCATTCAATCTGAGTTAACCCTCCCAGTTTTCAAAATCACATTTAGTGAGAGGAAAAAATATGGACTTGATACTCCATATTATCAAATGAAAATAATCCTGATTCCCAAGGCAAGCAATACAGGGTATTCATAGTCAGTCATTTCTCCTTATGCAATACATATACTACCCCATCTCATCCAAGCTTACCCTTCTTGTGGGCAGAGAGTGTCTTAATGAACTCCGTCTGAGGTACGGAGACTGGTCTATCTTCACTCTCCACCTGTAAACACAAAGAGGATCTGATAAACATGCACAGAGGTCCAGAATTCCCAGTAGGATGATGTTACATAACCAGATGACAGGTGCTCAACCGAGCAGCTACTGCTCTCTGATTGGTTGGTGTCGAACAGTTGCTGCTTTCTGATTGGTTGGTGTCGAGCAGTTGCTGCTCTCTGATTGGTCGGTGTTGAGCCGATGCTGCTCTCTGATTGGTAGGTGTCGAGCAGATGCTGCTCTCTGATTGGTAGGTGTCGAGCAGTTGCTGCTCTCTGATTGGTGAGTGTCACTCACCACCATGTTGTTATTTGTGAGGTATTCCTCGACGGCAGCGGTGGCTTTCACCGGGGAAGCCACTTTCTTCCCAGATTTAATGTCTTGTAGCTGCTGCTTCTGTCCCTTAATCTACATAAAACCAACAACTCCATCAATGCTCCGTGGATAAACCTGAATGTATGTATGATATATAAAATTAAGTTTTCAGAAAAGACACTTGTTTTGGACATAACTTCTACTTCTTGACAGCAGAGCTACATCTCTGTAATGGCTGAGATGATGTGATCGGTTAGGAGTGGAAGATGTGAAGTTGATAGAGTTACACGGAGATAGGTGTTACTGTGAGCATCACCTCAGTAACAATGCTGTCATAATCCTGGTAGATCATCAATAAATCCTCCTCTTCGCTCATCTTCCCCGGAGCTGATCCAGGTCGCCTGGAAGAACAGCAGACCATGTCACACTACTACTTGATCTTGATGTCATAACATCATATATTGTGATAGACAAAGCTGGTTTTTAAAATTAATAAACCATTATGACAAAGACAGCCGTTATGATTACAACAGCCATTATGATGACAACTCACTCCGGCCGGTTTGAGCCAGTGGGCATCTCTTGCTCTGTGGCCTGCTGTCTCACTGCAGTCATATCAGATTGCTGTTTCGTTGACATGGTTTTGGGCGTGTTGGTCTTTGAGGCAGCTCGAGCTGAGGCTAACACTGCCATGGATTCATCTGTTACCATGGAAGCAAACTATCATGTGTGTTTTTTTTTTACTCCTGTACAATAAAAAAACTAAGAAAATCACAGGGCCTTTCCAGATGGGACTAACTTCGGGCTATTTACAATTAAAGTGCTATTTACTTTGATGTGTCCAGGTCCTAATAGCATGCACACAAGACTAACAAGTTTCCACAAAGCAAATGCCTGGACCAAGTTCACTTCAAGCATATTATTTTTTTGAATCATGTTATATAATTCAATATCAGTTGAATATGGTTCCCGTGTCTCGTGTACCTTGTACATCTACGGAGTCTGGGGCAACCCCCATCTGAGCTAGAGTGCCCTCTGTGGCAGCATCCTGCAGCAGCAGACATATCCGATCCACGACATCTATAGGGGCGTTGTATGCTACACGCAGCTGGAAATCCACCATGACACTACCAGACCTGGCCAAAGTCATGAACAGTGTGGGTTGATGAAAACAGTCAAACACAGAACAGCACAATTACACAGGAATTTAAAAAAAAAAACAGATTATGACACAATTACAAAATAAGGACACAATTACACACAAGTTATGATACGATTACAAAAAAGGACTTTACGCCATATATTCCGCAACCTGGCAAGCACATTTGGGTGAATATTGCACAAATCTAAACATCATTAAATGACATCTCCTCAACAAGTCTTACACATACACAATGCAATAACCCCCTTCTCACGCTGTCTTCAACGTAGCTATGATAGAGTAACTTTCAGTGCTCTCATCATCCTCACTCTCCCAAGAGTACCCAACTCACTCACCTGAATCCTATATCAGCAATGTTGAGGAAGTTAGATCCGAGTTTAGCATTCAGCACGGATGACAACTGTCAAATCACACAACTCATCATCAATCAATATCATCCCAATCAATCGCCTGTCAGCAAACCAGCTACATAGAAGGCTGACCAAAAGGCTGCTATAGCTTTTTGATGGTCAATTGGTAGCTAATGTCATGTGAGTATAAACAAACTCTGCTTATTGTCATGTGATGGTCATGTGATCAAATGATGGTCATGTGATGGTCATGTGATCATACCATATTCTCGATTTGCTCTCGCAGTACTTTATACTTGTCCGTTTCCTTGTCCATCAGAGCAGAATCAAATTCCCCGGCCGCAATGGAGAACTGGCCTTGTATGTCCCTTGGGGCTACAAACACATATGGAAAATAAACATAGATTTCTCCACAGACGTCCATTTATACATATATCATAGCTACATACATCGAACAGAGTGACACAGTTAGCTCCATTGTTAATATCCAGAGCACTCCATACCTCATCCTATCACTACAACACGAGGCATCAAATAACTCACTTGTCATATACTTACTCACCTTACTTTGCTATGGCAGACCTACCAACAGAACCTCAAGTGTCATCCCTAGTTTTATCATATTGACCAAACCCAATGACATTCCCCTGCCCCCCACCAGACACCCATCCTCACTGCCTTGTTGGTTGAGGTACCTCACTGCCCTGTTGGTTGAGGTAACATGTTGATTGAGGTACCTCACTGCCTTGTTGGTTGAGGTACCTCACTGCCCTGCCCTGTTGGTTGAGGTACCTCACTGCCCTGTAGGTTGAGGTAACATGTTGGTTGAGGTACCTCACTGCCCTGTTCGTTGAGGTAACATGTTGGTTGAGGTACCTCACTGTCCTGTTGGTTGAGGTACCTCACTGCCCTGTTGGTTGAGGTACCTCACTGGCCTGTTGGTTGAGGTACCTCACTGCCCTGTAGGTTGAGGTACCTCACTGCCCTGTTGGTTGAGGTACCTCACTGCCCTGTTGGTTGATGTACCTCACTGCCCTGCCCTGTTGGTTGAGGTACCTCACTGCCCTGTTGGTGGAGGTACCTCACTGCCCTGTTGGTTGAGGTACCTCACTGCCCTGTTGGTTGAGGTACCTAACTGCCCTGTTGGTTGAGGTACCTCACTGCCCCGTTGGTTGAGGTACCTAACTGCCCTGTTGGTTGAGGTAACATGTTGGTTGAGGTACCTCACTGTCCTGTTGGTTGAGGTACCTCACTGCCCTGTTGGTTGAGGTAACATGTTGGTTAAGGTACCTCACTGCCCTGTTGGTTGAGGTACCTCACTGCCCTGCCCTGTTGGTTGAGGTACCTCACTGCCCTGTAGGTTGAGGTAACATGTTGGTTGAGGTACCTCACTGCCCTGTTGGTTGAGGTAACATGTTGGTTGAGGTACCTCACTGTCCTGTTGGTTGAGGTACCTCACTGCCCTGTTGGTTGAGGTACCTCACTGGCCTGTTGGTTGAGGTACCTCACTGCCCTGTAGGTTGAGGTACCTCACTGCCCTGTTGGTTGAGGTATCTCACTGGCCTGTTGGTTGAGGTACCTCACTGCCCTGTTGGTTGAGGTACCTCACTGCCCTGTTGGTTGAGGTACCTCACTGCCCTGTTGGTTGAGTACCTCACTGCCCTGTTGGTTGAGGTACCTCACTGCCCTGTTGGTTGAGGTACCTCACTGTTGGTTGAGGTACCTCACTGCCCTGTTGGTTGTGGTACCTCACTGCCCTGTTGGTTGAGGTACCTCACTGCCCTGTTGGTTGAGGTACCTCACTGCCCTGTTGGTTGAAGTATCTCACTGCCCTGTTGGTTGAGGTACCTCACTGCCCTGTTGGTGGAGGTACCTCACTGCTCTGTTGGTTGAGGTACCTCACTGCCCTGTTGGTTGAGGTACCTCACTGCCCTGTTGGTTGAGGTACCTCACTGCCCTGTTGGTGGAGGTACCTCACTGCCCCTTTGGTTGAGGTACCTCACTGCCCTGTTGGTTGAGGTACCTCACTGCCCTGTTGGTTGAGGTACCTCACTGCCCTGTTGGTTGAGGTACCTGGTTCTTCTGGTTTCTCTGTCTCTGTTTTCTGACGATCCAGGTTGGAGCGACTGAGGTCGGTTAAGTCCCTGGCAGAGCTACACGTCCTACGCAGGAGTCTGGACACCACAGAGAGGTAGCTATGGCAGTCAGGCTGATTACATCAGGGCAATAGGAAACTGCTGCTGACTTATCACATACATAAACATTTCTTGGAAAAGATTTAAATGAGGACATAGACTGCAACACTCACAGCCTCAAACAAAGGGGTTAGGCTTAGACAAAAGGAGGAAGGCGAGGTGGATTGTCAGGAATCGTTAGAGGCATGCTGACTTCTAACTAAGGTTGCACTTAAAGTGTTTGAGAGCAATATAAAAGCAGTCTGTGTTTGAATCCACACATCATCACCTGGATGATTGATCGGAGGGAATATCCTGTTTCTACGTGAGTTACCTGTCTTTGTGGAATCTTTCTTCTGATTCCTCACCAGAGGGTGCTCTCATTTCCTCTTCATCCTCCTCCTCCTCCTCCATGCCATCCATTCCTCCCATCTCTCCATCCTCTGCCAGAGCTGCCCCATGGTATGATGGGAAAAGGTCCTGCTTCACAACAGAGGGTGCCACTGACCACTTTGGCGGGGCCGGCGTCCAGTATACGAATGACTCGTCTGTCTTTAACTCCATTTTCTTTCCATCCACTTCTAGTTCAGATTGATCAAACTGGACAGGACATACATGGTGTTACATATCTCATCCCCTCTCTTCTCTCTATTTCTATATCTCTTCTCTCTCTCTTGTGCTTTCTCTCTCTTTTCTCTCTCTTGCTCTCTTTTCTCTCTCTCTTTTCTTTATCTCTTTCTCTCTCTCTTGTTCTCTTTTCTCTCTCTCTATTTCTCTTGCTCTCTTGTACTCTCTCTCTCTATTTCTCTCTCTGTTGCTCTCTATCTCTCTCTCTCTCTCTCTCTCTCTCTCTCTCTCTCTCTCTCTCTCTCTCTCACATATACACTCCCTCTTTGTGGAATGCAGATATAAGACAAGGAGGCAATAAGCAAACACAACACCGACCACTTGCTGCGCCCGCCTCTGCCAATCATGCAGACTGTCTCCGTTCGCTCCATCCATCTGCTGGGCTTCCTCCAGGATTCTCTTAGCAGCAGCTGATTGCAAACGCTGTGATGTGATCCCTTCCCTAGTTGCATCCGTCTTCTTCACCTTTACTTCCTGTTGATCTGATGGATCAGCTTTCCCTTGGGCAACTTGAGCAGACTGCAACCTTTCTGTTGCTCCGACCTTCACAGGTTGAAAAAAAACAAATTGACTGATATGACAAATACAGGTGGGACCAGGATATTAGGTAATGACATAACATTTATGGACAGAGACAGATGAAGATAGTTTGTTCTTACTGGTCCGAGGACATCAAATTTACTGGGGATATGGTAGCGTCTCCAGACACCTCTGTAAGGGTCGGGAAGTTGAACATCTTCAGAGAGTTTACAGAAGTGATGGATGCCTTTCCGAGTGGCAGGAGTTTTGTCGTCACCGCTGGGAACCCAGCTGCTGAGGAGAGGAGAATCTGGGTCAGGGTCAGAGGTCACTACAGGCTGTTTCTGGTGGAGCTGTGAAGTTTTCCCCTCAAGACTAACAATATCCTCGTAGGTGACAGTAAGCGAGGCGTTCATGTCATCCCACACCTGGTGTGTTATACACACAAATAACTAAGGTCGATTTACGCTTAAAAATTCAGGATCTCATTTTGTTATTTTGTAAAATATTATTTTCTAACAGAGCATACATAAATGTGACAATCTTCCGTCTTTTGTTGGAAACATCCTCAAAAGAAGTTAGATTTTTGCAAATAAATCATCACAATATGTGGAAGTGTTATGAAATAATAAGTTAGTTTGATTTGAATGTCAAGTGGTAGTGACCTTCCTCAGGTTGTTGGCCTCTATCATCCTCTGCTCCTCCTCATCCTGCAGCATCTGTCTCTCAGCCTCAGCAGCTCTCTCTTCAGCATCCCTCATTCTACTCTCAGTATCCTCCTCAACCCTCATCCGCTCAACCTCCTCAATCACCTAGGTAACAGCATCAGCAACGATCTTATAAAATAGGGGATATATATATATTTTACACACATAGTATTTCAGACTGACCGTTGAATTTCAAGACATTGTGATGGATATCCTGGCACAGTTGAATGAGTGATGATGATCATATGATGATGAATTAAAATGATGACAATGGTGATGGTGAATTATGATAAATTACGATGATGATGATGATTATGGGTACTGTGATAAAAGGTGCCATTGCCTGCACATCACTACAGGATTTGAATTCCAGACCCCTTAATAGCAAGTCACGCACACTACAGATGCAGTCTCAAAGGTAATAATGTGAAACTCTGTAAGAAGATGGACTATATTATGTTATATGGCTGTACCTCCATGAGGGCAATGCTCTGTGATTCCTCTGTTGGGGGTTCATCAATGGTGATGGTGGTAGTTTGAGAGTGGGAGAAGTCATCCCCAGTCTCAGCCACTGAAATCACAGGTGTACCAGAGGCCGAAAGTCAGGGTCAAACTCGGGTTCAATATTAAAGGTTATATCTAGATGACGAAGTGAAGATGAGAGTGAAGATCTCTGTGGTTTTAAGGAGCTATTGGACATCTGGCACTGCAGTTTATGTTTAGTAACTGAGGTGAGTACCATTTGTATGCCTCACAATATAGGTAATTAACTTAACCCAGGTCATTAATTAGTCGAGTGTTTACCTGTGTTGAGATCATCATCATCAGCAGCACCTGTCTTATCTCCATCATCATCTGTCATTGAAACATAATACTCATAATACATTGGTAAATTCACCATACCAAGTGAGCGTCTGTCACATATTCCTTAAGAAGAGCTGTTTGTAACTTGCCTTCCCTCGCAAAACAGAAGAATATAGCATTCACAGAGATATCAACATCAAACACTGTGTTCATCCATGTAGACACACACTGTGCGAGTGCAAAGGAAAAGGGTGCCGGTATTTTTTTCTGTATCAGAGGCGTTCCCAAGAAATGCACAGCGAACATCGGGTTGCCACCCAGTGCTTTGCAAAGGGTAGCGCTTTCACGAAGCAAGTTAAATGGGCTTTGTTTAATTTGTCAATTGTATGGTGATGCATGCCTAACAACCAACACGTCCATGGAAGTGAGCTCAATCGATGGTGTGCATGCTGAGACTCTAATAGATAAGTTACCTCGCCCCAAATAATAGACAGTCTAATATCCCATACACAGAGCAGACATTAGAGATCCAAAGTACCAAACAGCCTTGACGCTGTCAGAGGCAAAGTTCTTTGCCTCAGACGCTGGCTGAATTCCCGGAAAGCCAAAAATTTTTAGCAGACAGCGTAGTGTGCGACATATGACAGACAGGCTTGGAAACAAGTGAGAGATGAGAATGACTTCCGCAGAAAATGGGGGAGACGGTCTAATAGGGACTGCGAGTCAAATAGAATGAACACAGTACGTTAGCAAATCGTAGAGAAGAATCAAACCAACATCAGGCAGAAACAAGCAGGAACGGTAAAACCATTTATGGGGAGAAGTTGGTCCCCATTAATATCATCCCATGACAAACAAGGCAATAATAAGCAAGTAGATAAGGCATGTTATGAGATGAGATGTAAACATGGCAGACATTACCTACACACTTGCCACTCATCTCTGACACACTATCCGTGTCAGGCTCCGAATCCACAGAGTTATCTTTTGTGAGTCCAGTGTCTGTGTCGAGGTGCGCAAATACAAACAAAACGTGTAAAACAAAGTAAAACACACACAAGGCCAAACAAGCTAACAAACAAACTTACACACACGACAAACCAAACAATTATCTTGGTGGGGCAATAACTTACCTCGTGGTGCTCAATGATATGGTGAACATTGTCTTGGTAAAATGAAACTGGAGTAGTTTTAATGTTAGCCGTTCTTACCACAAGCGTAGGACTGAATGTGCCAGGTTTTAAACTTGTACTTAAGTTTGATAAGCATATATCAGTTTGGAAAGCTGTGCATTGTTTGGAAGATGAGATGATTCAAATCAAGAAGTTATATAACTCATCGGGGTTACTGGCAAATGTAACATTTAGGTTAGGAGTATGGTTGATGCAAGCATCCAATCTTGGTTGGACATGTGCCGAGGAATCACAACAATACATCTGGATCATTGTAAAGCATTGTCCCTAGGAAAGCAGAAGCAATTCACAGCAATTTGTGAGGAGAGCTAGATGACAATCAAGAAGATGTTGTGATCACAATTCAACAGCTGGGGAAGATTGGTCGTGATTCCCATTGACGACAGAATTGAGTTGAAGTGAGACTGCCACTGATGACTAGATATGATGGTTGTACTATGCATGAGCTCCATCTGTAATTGATCTACCACACATCTCATTGGCTTGTTAATCTCAATTTCCAACCATAATTTTCTGAATATTCATCTGTAACAGAGTATTGTTTTCAACTCCAACATCTCTGGTGGGAAACAACCAAAACACTGTCTGATTTTTGTTGATTTCATAAACAAGTGCGTTGTTTGTTTTCTTCTTCATGATTTTATCATTTCACATTTCAAGGTCAAATGCCAATATGCAAATCATATTGTAATGATTTACCATGCAGGTGGTTAGCTAGGCTATACACATGCCACCAACCCCACAATCCCATCCCAGCCTATTAAATAATTAAGGTGCCAATCACTGCAAACCCTACAGGTGGACAAGCTGTGTTTGATGGTACAGAACTAGTGCATGTCATGCAGCACTCCAATACACTGCAATGACCTTCACCTGTTATGTCACCAGACTCTTCATCCACATTATCAAGTAGTCCAGTGTTCAAACCTTAACAACAGGGATGTTTTCAATTCCAAAAAACATTCACTTCGATGCCAATAAAGGAGAAATGCATATGTAAGAAATAACAAATATAGTAACTACACATTAAAGCAAATTCAAGCTAAAATTTTACATGCACAAAGAAGGAAAATACTCCCAGCAGCTGACAAGTTGATCACTGATGACATTAAGTCAATTATGAGATAACATGCACGCTGTGAAATAGAGGGAGCCCAGGAGCCCGATGCTCATAAAAATCTCCCTGGGCTCATAGTTTAACTATGTCAGGAGCCCGCCTGGCTCCCAAGCTTCAAAGTTATGATTTATTGATTAATCAGCACATTTCGCAAGTTATCTTGAAAAGGAAGCTTGGTGCATAACTTTCCTCTGATTGGCCCATTAGGTTAGTTTACTGAACAACACCAACCAATGTAGAATACTTCGGCGCGTTTTCACATAATAATTTTTTAAAAACTGGCAGATCATTTCACTGTTTCACTGGATCTCAAAATACTTCAACAGATGTTGATAATGATGGTTGACAGTGACCATAATTTGAACTTAGGATTTAAACAACAGATCAGATAATTTTAGTTCAGGCGCATGATGTGTATCAGAGGCCAAAAATCTCACATTTGTCCTGCAGAGAACTGATATTTTTGTTCTTAATATTAATTTTTAATCTCACACTCATGCCTTCGCCTAACAAAATGTAAGATAATACCACATGGAAATTTCTAATTAATTTGGAAGGGGATGGGGTCGCCTTGACCAAGCGTAGAACTCCATCTCAATTCCAGAGATGATTGATATGTTTATGGTAGCGCCACCTGATGGTAGGCTTGCTGGTCAATGGTGCATTGCTCTCCTCACAGCCAGTTGGAGTGAGCCCTCTTAGCATAGATATAAGTTCTTTTGATATAACTTTAATACTTCGAGAAACCAACTTAAATGCAGTAATGGCAACACATCAATTGCAAACTCAACAAAAACCGTAAAGCCACATAAGATGATACAGAATTACTTGAAGAGCGGCTATAAATGCCACTCCACTTATGAAATAATCATAGTATCCAAGAAGGAAATACACAAGCATTTCTTTCTTAGCAATGCAAAGACTTAAGATGAAAAGCCCACCTAGACTATAAAGTCAGACAAAGCAGACGCAAGGTTTACCTATATCGCCGAGGACTGCCTTCGTCCGAGCGATCACCTTATCCATGATCTCCTGTATTTTCCTATCAGCATCTGACACGCTGCGCACAATGATAACAAGGTTGCCAGGGTCAATCATGGGATCACATTCATCCAACTACATGGTAACTTAGATGAGAGATTGGAAGAGCGACCAGAGACACTTAGGGAGAGTCTGGTCACCTCTTTCATGGAATGATTGCTCAACTTAAATCACTCATGGTAAGTCTGTTCTATACATTGGTGAGGTGGATAAATAATGCAAACACATTTACAACCATCGGCGTTGTGGGAATGAAACTTACACCCTGGTTTTGGACTGGTCCTTCAGTGACATTATGATCTCATCAACAGTGCGTTCCTTGCTCTGAGGAACTTCTTGCTCCTTCACTGCTTTACATTTGGGGTCAGATTTCCTGGATTTGCTGGATGGTGCTTTAGCTTTGTTTCCTGGTAAAACAGAATTCATTTGGCATTTTATTCAATAGATGTGTCTGTCGGGAAACCATGAAAAAAAGCCTTCTCACATCATAAATTCCAGAAACTGTGTCAGAGGGAGGGTTGCGTTCATTACCTACTTTGGGTTTGTTACGACTTATCAAAGAGTTTTGTCGACTGCGCTGTGCTTGGCTGGCTGGCGTTGACGCTATTTGCTTGGCTTCCTCCACTAAATCCTTCACGGACTTTACCTTGGAAAATAACCGTTAACATCTTATGTGATTTTCACCAAGACACACATAGCAGATCTTCTTAGAGCTGAATCTAAACAAGTTGGAATTCATTGCACAGTTATTTGTCAGAATGGTAGAGTTAATGAAGACTTACTGTATGAACACTGGACATTCCGCTCTTGGCGTCTGCTTTGACATCACCTGTATCGTCCACCTGGTCGATGACATCGTCATATTGTTGGTAAAGACGCTCATCAGGTAAATGTATGTCAACACTCTTAAAGCTGGATGCATCGCTCTGTGCACTTCCTGCATATAACACAACACAAGTGTACAATAAATAGCAATGCTCACCATGGATTCCTTACACCTTTATATCATTACAATAAGGTGTATAATGGTGATAATTTAACATGATAAAATTATAAAAACATTTGTTGGTTGTTCATATCACTCAACATTTAAAAGACAGAAATTTAAAAATAGCCAAAATAAATTATGAATAAACCACAAACCAGCACTGTTGATTCGAGGTGCAGGTCTGAGGAAGGTCATTGGTTTGCTGGCAGGAGGTGGGCGGGGCACAAAGGAGGCAGGGGCTGTAGTTCCTATGGAGCCAACAATGGCTGGCTTAAACTGACGTGTTGAAGGCGGGGCTAAAATCCCCAGCTCCTCCTCCTCAACAGTCTCCATGGACGGAACTGAGTTTGCCTGGAACAAGTGAGTAATAAAAGAAGGCAAATACATCTGGTTTTAATGTGCCGCAAATATCTCCCTTCTATTATATTCATGAGGAATAGGTAGTTATAACTATATTATATCAAGAACTTATTGAATATCAATAAATACTGATATTTCTTGGATATTGTGGGTTAGTTGCTGAGAAGCGTTACCATCTCGATGGCTCCTATAATAGGGTCATCATTCTGCAGCGTCCCTTTGCCTTGCATGACTACATTGAGCTCTGCATTGTTCTCACTGCACACACACAGATCTGCCTTGTCAGTTTATAACGATAAGCTGCAGTTGATTTAAGCTGCAGTTAGTATACATGACAGCTGGTCAGTTCTTCCACGGGGATCAGCACTTCGTGAGAGGTGTAAGGTCTACTCACCCGGAAGGGTACGGCAGGAATCCCAACGACGTCAGGTGTGGCTTCTTCATTTCTGCATCAACAAATATCAATATTATAAATGCATGTCTATCTCATGAGGAAGTAAAACAAGTATTCAAACAATTGTACACTACCCCACCAAATGGAGTTCACAGCATGTGCATCAAAATACCGATACTTCTCTGAACAGAACTTGTACCTTCCGTTGTAATGGTATTCTCTTTCTTGTAGGGAAATGTGTTTGACTTCTCGACTTCCTTTAAGCGTAGGACGCTATCTTCTCGATCCAATGGGTTATATGTTGGAAAAATAGCTCGTTTTGGTGACTGAAACGATGAACAAATGTTTGAAAATAAAATGTGATTGTCATAAGCAGCTTGGTGACATATAACAACTGGTGTATATAACAACTGATGATACTTTAACATCACCTCAGTTTGTTGCATTTATAATTATTCTCACCTTTGATCTTACAAGCTTATCTTCTAGATCCTCATGGAAGACTGGCTCCGATTTTCTTTTCTCGCGAGGTTTATTAGGCTGAAATTCTGGTGCAAGTTTCCTGAATACAAATAATGACAATGTTCTGTATAGTTTCCTAAAATTATCAGAAAATGTAAAAAAGAAGCTAAAGAATTTCTGATTTAGATGTCTCCACTCAATAGTGATCACCTCATTGTTTTGACAGGATTTTCAAGTGGTTTGCTATGCAATATCTCCCGTGAGGCTTTTATATCAGACACAGTTTTCTTGCCAACATCATCAAGTTCTTTTTGCAATGTAATCTCAAGGCGACGATTGGTTCCTGTACGAAACCGGCCCCTCTGCCGGCTGTCAGGCAGGTTAGGTCGTAAGTCAGTGGCTCCAGACATTTTCAGAGTTTAATTTTGCCTAGAAACAAAAAAAATCAAAGATATTGGAACTTATAATAACAGAAGTTTATATCAGTTGAGCTCTTTATTGCTTAGAGCATGAGCCAAGATTAAACATATTTACAGGTCCTTTTCTCAATAAGATAACCTTATCCACTGGGCCATATAATTTTTGAATGTTTCATTGACAAATATCACACAGGAAACTACAATTGTGTGACAATTTTTTGTGAAGGATAGTTAGGTTTGTTAGAGTAGCCACAAAAAACTGCCATCACAGATTATCAATCTGACACAGAGTTTTGGCATCCCTCATGTAGGATCAAGGTGTATCTCCATCAGTTGACAAGACACTTCCGTGTAAATCACTGTCTTGTTGACATCTTGCAATGTTCAAAGCCAATGCTATGCCAAAAACAAGTTCCAAACATACACAATACACACGCAAAAGGTGCATATGAAGAATGAATTTTCACATCCATCAATGATTATCAACAACTTGAGCAATTTACCACCTGAGATTTTGATGACTGAATCCAGTAAGAGAAATTTTGAAAGTTTGTATCTCAGACATAATTTCTTTTTTTTTGCAACACGGCCCTGCCATGATCAGAAGTCCTGATCCTCAAAGTTTAAGTGATAACTGATAAACAATAATGCAACAAAAAATGGTACGGGACAACATATATTCATTCTGATTCGCTGTCCATATAGATTTAAAGCGTGAAATGGTCTTAACCTAATATTTGCCATTATGTTGAATGGCATCTTTGCAACATCCGCACCAACAATTAATGACTGTGAGGGCTGGCACAGCAGGCTTAGTCAGCATGCAGGATAGCCCTACAAGACGTCTGAGAAGTCTTACTCTGTCTGAGAACAACGCAATGTTAAAAATTTTGAGATCGATTCAGACAACTACCAAACACCAAACATACCCAAGTGATGGAGTTTTAAAATGTAATGATGTTCACAGACAATTTTATCCCTTTGTGGCGGAGGATTTCATCCATGGCAAATAGTTATAGTTTGGTCAATTTGGAAGCGGTAGAAAGTCCAAAACACAGCAACATGTTTGTTTTCAAGTTCAAGACCACGTACATCGCGCATGCTCAGAATGGCCTGACCCATCGACGACTATTGGATCCTGCGTCTGAACTCGAAAATATACGGGAGTAAGCTTTTTGGTGCGCTATGACTTTTTTTTGCACAGGCTCTTGATATTTGTTGTTTTCTAGATATGCGATGCAGTACTTAAGCCAAACGCATATTTTAATGTGCTCCCAAAATGTTGAATCAGAACGGTATATATTTATATTACCGTTCGACCCGAGCTGCAGGATGAGGTCAGCTGCAGTTCTACATCCTAGTGCTAACGTTGAAAAAAAGGCCGATCTCCTCAGCATCTAAATAACACTTGTTTCTGGCAACAAACTTAAAGAAGGGAAAGGATAATGATTCGTAATTTTCAGGCCACTCTTTTCCAGACATGTATGTTTTTTCATTTGCCCCGGGAACTGCTTCCCTGCTTCCGATGGAAATGGTCTGTTTACAAAACAACCTAACTGTTCTTTCACGGGAAAAGAATAATCAATGCATCAAAGAAATTTCCTTGCGTAATCTTCTACGAAAGCTTACGGCATTTGTAAATTGCAGCCTTAGTACCTTTACTAAGCAAGGTGTCAAACTGAACTTTATAACTTGACCAACATCGTATCATTATCGGCAGTCCGCCATTTTCAAACTTATTGGTTGTTGGGTTGGTTGCAAGTCTCGCGGGATGTAAATTATGGGCAACAATTTATGACTAAAATAAATATCATGCGACACGAATATTGGTGCAAAAAGAAATATAGACACCAAAGTTGGAAGCTGATCTAATGATATTATAGTTTGGAATTACATGTCTTCGTCGAAATCACATAAAGTATTATCACCAAGCAGTCTATACAGTACGAACCTAATCGCTTAATCAATGTGACGTAGAATATTTGTAGTATTACATGATACAACCAATTCAACTGACCGTAGTAGAATAAGAGGATTTGTGATCTCCAAAATGGGAATACATAACTTGAAAAATGCATTTGTTTCGTGCGCATCATGTATTTATTCAGTCGATCTATTTCCATTTTTACCATTACTCATGACAGTTGGTGACCCACGCCTATATGGCATTTGAATTGATCTCTTGCTAATGACAGTACAAAAATGAAGCTATTTCTGTAATCATATGAAAATCTTTGGTACACCGTATTTGGTTTATTTTCCATGTTATTTTGTAGTTATATCTATGTTGATAGTAAAAAAATGTTAGGTCAGCGTAGATCCTGTCAAACAAAAGCCGGTATTTTTGGGCATTTGGTATGTGTCCAAGTTGACAATTGTGGCACACTGAACCAACGATTGGATATACATATCAGTCACAAGGCAGAAGATTGCTGGCGAGAAAGAAGACCAATATGGAACTGGCTCAGTACAGCCGTTTAAGAGGAGAACTTTTTCCTGACAAAACTGGCCCGTGATTTGTTCAAAGAACCTTGAACAACTCTTGACAAAAGGTTTAGGATCAGCAGTTTAATACGATTAGATTCAAAAATAGCAATAATCTGAGACCAATATATCTGACCAAGATCCGATGCTTGTCCCTCACTTACCATGCGGGATTGATTATGCATTGTGGGTTTTTGTTCAACACATGCCGTTATCAACGCTCTCGCCTTCTGACCAACTCACACACAGAAGTCACCACATCTTATAGACGTTCGACCCAGGCTTTCGAACCTAGTTCGAATCTCCTTCCAAAAAATTAAATCGATACACCGTCTCAGTTTTTGAATACATGTGAATTGCTTATTTACTTAATACATTTAGAGAAACCCCGGTATAAAACGCCCACCCGTACGCTCATATGCGGGTCGTTATGTATTCAGGCAACAGAGGAGCCTACGCTCTATCATATATTACATATATGTTGTTATATATTTCATGATTAGTATTACGGTCAGCCCAACACCATCTCTAACGCACCATGGATATTGTAACAGCATCTACAGACGAACTCAGCGTCGAGGAAGCTACACACTGTGTCTCGTCCGCTACCGCTTGCGCTACTTCCGTTTTTGTCGGAACGACGCCAAAACGATATCAGGGGCAACAGGTAGAATACTATGAATGTGGTGCATATGCTCCTAAACTGGATAAAGAAATGAAAGAATTGTGCAGCTTGATCCGTGGCAAGTGGGCTGTTGAACATATATGCATTCAACATCGTCTTGGAAAGGTTGGTGCAGGGGAATCTAGCCTCATCGTCGCCATCTCGTCAGTCGATACCCAGGATTGTCAGGCGGCGGTCACTTGGGCAACTGAGAACATCAGGAAAGCAGCGTCCGTGTGGCAAAAGGCCGTCTACAAATGAACTGGTCTGTGGAATGACTGCGATATATTCCATTGGTTTCATAATTCGATGTGATTGTTGAATACTAAATAAACTTACGTCTATAAACTTTTCTAGGAAGGTAGCTGGGATATCCAGTGTTGCATGGGTCGGGGATTTTTAATGTTTTCCTTTCTAGACCCTCAACCGATCAGCGTGATCAGCTAGGGATCATTTTCGTACATCATAACGGACTATCAGTCTGCCTTCTTTTAAAAACAAACGACCGCTCACTCTCTATATCAATTTCAGTGACCTCTGGTAGGAAGAAAACATTCTTAGAATTTTCTTTAATAATAATTTTTTTTATCATTGCTTTGTCATGGCCTTGATATCCTCAGTATATCAGCTTCGTACCATCCAACACACATATATGTGGAATATTCGGACAGCGAATATGAAGTTATTCGGTGAATAGGAAAACTTCAATTCTCCTTACATCATATGAATAGAAGCCATAACATTTTCTTTGTTTCTGTATACTTCGGTTATTTAGGATATGCGCCATATTTTCGTCGCTTTCTGTGGAATGCATCTGTCGTCATCGCGAGGAAAATCTGATGAATAGAGAGAGCTAAATTCTTGCGTTCCAAGGACTTTGATCATTTTACCAATACGTTTGCTTGAATAACTTCATCCAAGATTTTATGTAATCGTAACTTTCACTCGAATTCGCACACTATTCAGCGTCAGCGATTCGGCGTCTCATTTGATATCGAGGAATCGTGGCTTACGTGACATTTGAGTTCGTGTATTCAAGGAATAACAATTCAGCCAGGTAAGCTGAATGCCGTTTGCATCACTTGATATAGCCACAGACCGCTCATTATGTCTTACGTCTTACATCAATCATCCATCAAGTGGGCAGATAACATTCCGGTGTGTCTTCAACTGTTTCATCACCTTCACGATGCACACAACCCGGCAGCTGTAGCAGCTCGGCGCACGGAACAGGAACGGCTGTGGTCCCAGCTACAGAGGCACCCAAGTGATGCATTCGGCAACGTTCAGTTTTGCCTGAATGATGTATATATATATATATATATATATATATATATATATATATATATATAGAGATATATATATATATATATATATATATATATATATATATATATATATATATATATATATATATATATAATATATATATATATATATATATATCTTACTTATATATAATATAATTATACATGTCACTGTCGGCGGCGTTGGTTTCGCTGCGCGGTCTGGGCAACGGGTTTGTGTCAATTTGCCGATGACGCTTATGGATAATTCTTACTTAAAGGAACCACATTATTTTTAGAGACAATAGCGTGAAATTTTACCATTTTCTTCATTGATATTGTAACCATACAATAGTGGTCACCGAGGTAGTTTTTGCAAGAGAAAGATTATTTTGAAGCAAATGCGATCGAACTTCCAACAATCATCCTCACCCATCACCATCGCGATATCACCAAAGATATCACCAACTCGGCATTTCGCCAGACTAGTTCCCTGACACCTTGCAGACACCTACGTTTTGGAAAGATTCTCAACGCGCAGCAACGAGCAAAATTTGTTCCAAATATGGAAAATCGATGATGAAACAGGATTAAGGTATCGTGATAAGGGTCTGTCTTTAAATTAAAGTGTCCTATACAAGTGCAAATAATCTCACGGATGACCGAAAAAGAATGACAGAAATGCATTCTGATTCGCCGGCTTAAAACTTACAGGACAAAGCAAAAGGCGAATTCGTTCAATAGTACCTAAACAATACATCGCCATACAAATATATTTGTAGGCTTTTGGTTTTTCGCATGATTTCCGACAAGACAGTCAGTAAATAGGGTAATAAACCAGTATATTGGGGAATATAGCATCATTGGCCTATCTTTCGACCTGGAGCAACGTGCCTCTGTTTACATTTTAAGCTTCCACGCAGCCAGGTGGAGCGCGGGCGGATACAAGATTTGTGATATCACCTCGTTGTTGAAAACACAGGCGTCAATCATCTGAGTACCAAGTAGCTATCTTTATAGTGATATATAGATAGAGGCTCGGAAGCTTGACCGAGTGACTTTTTCGTTTCATCGATTTCATAAGATTCATTGTTAACAACGAAGATGAGTTATAAATAATGTATTTATTGGGTGTGTAAACAAAATCCCTCTTTAGACGTGATAAAATGACATCACGACAATTGCCACATATGGTACCACATTAAATCTCAATGTATGACGTAATTCTATTATAACATACGCTAGACATAGCTAGCTTTACTCTTGGGTTTGGAAAGATTGCGTCTTGATACAAATTTGTCAGGTTCTTCCTGAATTGTCGCTATGTTTTGTTGTTCGCCTCTGTCACCATGGAAATGGTGGTTGGTAAGAGTAATGTTTTCTGGAGCTTGGTTAGAAATAACATCCTTTGTCGAGGACATTTCTACGTCAGGTTGAAACGTGCATTTCCTCGCTTATCTATCAATGAACAAAAATAAATAGATATGACACAGTTATTAAACTTATATGGTAGTTCCCCATGATAGCCCATATAGCATCAACATTCAAGATACAGTCCAGATAAGTTCGGCGATGAAAATATATGACCAATAATTCAGTTATGAAAGTTGCAATAATTTCTTCCGTATGACTATGAATAATCTATAATACACAGCCGTAACAACAAGAATTACCATAGCTGACGTTAAATGAAATGAAATGCAATGGACACTGTAATTGATGTACATACCTACAGTCGGTGCCATTTTGGCGCCTGTGACGTCACCTTCCAGAGAGCCCCGCCCACTGTCTGTGACGTCAGACTGCATGGAGCAACACCCACAAATCCGCGAGTCACACCCCTACAAGAACAAACGCACGACGATGGTTGAATAAAAGTTAATATGGGGTATCGCCATGCATCTCTAGAACATTGTTATCGCATAAATTGTTTGTTTGTCTGTTTTTTTATTGTTGTCGATTAGGTTCTCAAAGATGAAAATTGGTCAGTAGAGGGGTTTGGTTCGCTCTTGACGTCGCTCCTTAAAAACGGACCCCCCTCTAGGCTCGCTATCAACACAAATCATCCTTCTCTAGGCTACAAAGTATGACGACACATCGCTGATAACAGTCGTCACTTCCTCCTAAACGTCTTTTCTCTGTAGCATTCTTGTCATGTCTGGGAGGTAAAACCTCAGGGACCATGAATAGGATCAATTTCAAATTTACATGTTTATTTAGAGAATGACAGGGGCTACAACATATGGATTATTCATCCGTTAGAAACGCTTTTAAAGACAAAATACAAGGCGTAAAAAGTCATTATTTTTCATAGCAATGCTACAAGGACCCCCTGTTGTTGGAGCCAGTTTGGCTATTTTGGCACCATTTTGCGGGTGCATCGTGGGGTCGGACGGTATTATGACGACATCACTTTGTTGCCCTATAAATATTTTTCCCAATCGACGGATGGTTTCGCCGTTTCTCAATGGTTTCACTAACGACGCGTCACACGGCCACCCGCAGTCCGTCGTAATTGTCATAGCATTCTCCTTCCTAGTTGGCTGACGTCATGAAGACGAAGCCAGCGACACGCCCCCAAGGCGTTCATGTCACATGACCCCATGGTGTTATTGTCGGACTATGGCGGTGATATGTCATTCCTCCAGCTGATCGTGTGGTCCTCAGCACCACACTCCTTTGTCAATATCCACCGTAATAATATGAAAGGAAAGCTCGACGTTGTTTTCTGCTATTTTTGGCAACAAAAGACAATCAATTGCAGCATCTTTCATGCGCAAATGCTGACCGATATCTGTGGGCGATTGGATATACCATTTTCCCATTGGCATTGTACTCCATGGGTAATCTATCATCTATAAATTATCATTTTTGGTTGATAATGTTAAATCACTTTATACACTTCTCCTGAGGGCTTGTGTTATGGACGGACTGGTCAACACGAAAGTACATAGCTGGGGAGAATTCCAGTATTAACTATTGAGACCTTTATCTGGAAAAAAATTAATCTGTCCCTGAACGAGCTTCTTTGTGAATGTTTTGCCCCCTACAGAGACCACCATGTGCTGCTGGTGAAGGATGCTATATTCCCTTTAAACCCTGCAGCGATGAGCACAGAATTAAGCGGGCCAGCAGATGCGCCCGATTAAAACGCCGATGAAACCCTATGAAGCGGTACTCAACCACGCTAACCCAGGTATGACATCACTTGATTGAAAGATTTAAAGGTGAGATAATACCGCATGAGCCCATTTAACCATCAGACGCGCCTGCGTGTATGATCCCGAGAGGAGCTGGATGTTTCTCTTTGATGAACACAAATAATACGAGGCTTCCGTGACACTTGAAGCTAATTGTTCAAGCCGTCTGCGTGACTTGTTATAAACAATGACAAGTCCTCTTTACTTCTAGGTTCATACAGATGCTACAAAAGAAACAGAGGGTCCCCTACTTGAGAAGTCACACCTGCACTGTCACACTTAACCCCCCACCTCTACCACCTTAACGGTCACCCTCGCATGACAATCATCGTGACCAGGGTCGGTTTTAATAGAGTTGAATAGGAGGCGGGGGGTGGGGGGGGGGAGATAAGTGTTGGACATGGTGATCGCACATCTGATATACTCCTATCTAGTGGCACACGGACGCACAACTCCAGCTTAACCTTCGAGAATTTATGAGGACTTTTTTTTTCAGAAGTCTTATTTCAATTACCGCATAATTTATGTGAAATTACTGAATTGAAGTCTCAATTTCATTTGCCTGCCTTATGAGTCCACAATAAGCCATGAAAAGCCATAAAATTACAGGAGCGATTCTTTATTTAACCAGTTACCGGCCGAACCCTAAGCGGTCGTCTGGTCTTCAGGGAGTCACAATTCACGAAACAAACTGAGCATGACCGCGTCTCCTGCTCCACTTCACCATCGACCAGCATTATATATATGGGGGCTCTTTGTTGGGGAGCAGCAAGGCTGTTTAATACTGAAATATACTATTTCATCTGGGTTCATAAACATGGCCACAAAGAGCTGTCATGTCAAGTTTTCTTTCAATTGTGGGCCGAGAGTTTGTATGGCTTAGCTGCTGTGTCCATTTGAATACTCTTCGACATCAGCCATTCATTTCTCTCACTATTTGAGAGTGGGAATTTGGAGGGAATTTTCTGAAGGGTTGGACATTGAATTATATCGTGACCGGGTACTTCATGCGCTGAATGGTCATCTTACATTGCGTGTTTAAAGTAACATCGGCCACCTGATCAAGTTATTACACCCGCGTTATCCCTGGAGAAGTTATACGTCTGGGATTAATTAATGATGAGGTTTGCTGAAGTTGGAAAATGGTTAAGATTGGTACATTCCTAGGACTGATTCGCTGTATCCGATTTATATCGTAATACCAAATTCGAGATTCGCCCACATTTGGGCCAACGGCATTCTCATCGTGTTCCAATTTGATGATGTACTCTTCGTTGAATATTATTCTGTAAGTCAAATGAATTCAGTTTGGAATGATTCTCAATCAAGCACGCGACGTATTGGTGCGCTATTGAGTTTATTTGCATGTCTGTAATAACACCGCCCCCCCCCCCCCCCCCCCCCCCCCCCCCCACTCCACCACGGCCCCTCCTCCCTCACCCTCGCCCTAGTCCATCCAATCACAAAACTTCTATTTCTTCATCGGACATCCCGTAACGCCTCGTAACATTACAACCCCCTTGATACAATACAACCAATCTACATTGTACCTCATTCGCAGGGGTTACCAGAATGAAAGCTCCTAAAATGTGCTACCCGTTGAATAACTAATGATTACGGGACACTCGCTGGCGTGATTGGACGTTACAATTATGAACGCCTCACGGGTAAGCTCTAATTATCACACCGGACTGAACATAAGACTATTGATCGCGCCCAATTCTATAGTTCAGTCCATCAGGACGACAAATTACAGAGTTTGATTGAGTGTAACTATCCAATCGTTGTGGTTGCTGTTGTTTAAAAACAGTCAACAGAGACGAATGAGTTGCTGGATACACTTCACAGAGATAGATATATTTGTTCTGAAGATTTTGTGTTGCTGTATTTTACCACAGTCGGCTTCTTGCACATACAATGATCGAATAAGAAATATACAGCATTTGCTCATCATGTTTTCATGAAAACTAGATTGTCAAACCAATTTGTGTTGACAGACACCAATTTAAATCACCATGAATTTGATTTATCTAAGTAGCATACGTAACAGTGACAAGCCTACCTGTCCTTTGTGACACGCCGGGTTGTTCCCTCCTTTCTGTGTGTTGATGGATGACGGCCGTACTTCCGCTAGAGGCTTGAGGGCAGTTTCTCTACAGGACGAACTTAGGACAGCGAAATTAATTTTAGGCTTGTTAGCTCTGAGATGATAGCTGTTTGTCTGTGAATAATTACTCAGTTCTGTGTTGTTGTCTGACAAGAATGAACTGTTGCTAAAACTCGTATTGCAAACATCCGACGCATTGCTGCTAGAAATGATTGTGGCCGCCCCATCGTCGGCCGTACTTTCTGGTGGCGGTGTAGCGGACTTGTGCAGGTTTTGTTGCGATTGAGAAGGGCGTATGCGCGGGGTGATAACAACGTTGGTGCTGAGTAAGAGTTGCCGATGTTTTTTTAGCGTCTTTCGTTGCTGTATCAAAATGACAAAGATTGCCAGAATGAGAACAACTGCAACAAGACCACTCATACAGCCAATCACAACGACCGCCGTCAAGGTGACTCCCGACACAAGGTCATTCTCGTATGGCAAGGTTGAATTAACGATTATATTGAGCACTGCCTCACTCGTCATCTTAGGCGATCCCTGATCACTTGCTAACACTCTGAAGGAGAAGATATCTTCTGCGAAATCCCGAATGCTCGCATTTACAAAAACATCCCCAGTTACTTGGTCCACAACGAAAGCCACGATATCTGTGATGTTATACAAAGGGTAGATGCTAAACTGCATTGATCTACTCGCACCCAAGTCCTCGTCCGTAGCGTTCATTGTAGTCACGTGATCTCCGGGTCGCATTCTGTTTGAGATATGTACGGTGTTATTGTATTGAGATGGAAACAGGAACACAGGAGCATTGTCATTCTGGTCCCCAACGAAGATGTTGACTGGGACGCTGGAGTTTATGGCATCTCCATCAGTGGATGCTGCAACTGCGAAGATTTGATACTTGCTAACAGTCTCTCGATCTAGAGCAGACGTTGCTATAATATCTCCTGTGAGGATGTCGATATGAAACACTTTCAAGGGGCCATTTTGTTGCAAAGAGTATTCGAAGTTGTTGAATGGAGGCAGGTCATTATCGACGGCCTTGACCCGACCTACATAGGAACCGGCTGGTTGGTTCTCCATCATGACAAATGTGTAACTCGTCTGTGTGAAATTCGTAATTTGATCATTGATATCAGTAATAGTGACAACAACCCGAGCTGTAGCCGTGTTTCGTAGTGCGGTTCCTTGGTCTACAGCGTATACGACCAAGCTAACTTGGTCCTCTTCTTCTCTATCAAATGGCACCAAGGCCGTTATTTCACCAGTCTTTCTGTTGATGCTAAAGTTCCTTTGTGCGTCTGGGTTGATACTGTACTCAATGAGTGCATTGCTTCCGCTATCAGCATCCGTCGCTGATACGGTCAGTAGTGGGTAGGGGGGGTCGCTCTCCTCGTTCACCGATATCAAATAAATTGATTTTAAAAACACTGGTACATTATCATTGACATCTAGTACATTCACGTGAAGTGACACCACCCCAGTCAATGAAGGCTCGCCTTCATCTTCACAAGAGACTTGTAAACTGTACTCACTCGCTACCTCCCTATCTAACAACACATCGGTTACAACTTTAAATTCCGAATCAAAAAGTTTCTCTATTAGGAATTCAGAAGAATTAAGACTACATTTGAATTCACCATTAATTCCACTGTCCGGGTCTGTTATTGTCAAAAGTGCTACAAAGCTCTTTTCAGTGGCAGTTTCTTGTATGTAGATCTGAGTGCCCGTGTTGGGAGCCTGGATTGACATTCTGGGAGAATTGTCGTTAATATCTAGGACTCGGATGTTGACTCTGGTTGTAGATGGGAGGGAATTCTCGCCCTGGTCCTCAGCCCTCACATAGAACGTGTAAATTGGCGTTAATTCTCTGTCCAATTCAGCAGTGGTGTAGAGCCAACCAGTGGTCCTATTCACGTCGAATGGTAGCGGGGTAGACCCCTCTACTATGCTGTATTGTATATCAGAGTTAACACCACTGTCTTTATCTGTCGCTAGTAACTCTGTGAGGATGTAGAAGGGTGGAGCAGATTCCGAAATCGTCAGATCGTAACTGCGGCTTTCAAATATAGGGCTGTTGTCATTAGCATCCAGGATCTGTATGCTGACTTGGACGGCAGTAGAGTGTGTTGTTCCCCGGTTGTCTGTGCCGTCAAACGCTTGTACCTCCACCACGTACAGCTCTTGTTGTTCCCTGTCAAGCGCTTGTTGATTGACCAAGTAAACTGCGTACTCAAATCCCCCTGTATCATTACTCACGAGTAATGTAAATGTATTCGACTGGTCAACCAATTTGTATCTCTTTATGCCATATTCCGGGCCATCTAAATCCGAGGCCGGGGTCAATGGCACACGACTTCCGACCGCGGAGGATTCTGGGAATGATACAAGTTGCAAGGCTTGTGGGAAAGAAGGTGGGTTATCATTAATATCGAGTATTTCTATTGTGACTTGGATGATGTGGAAGAATTCGAGTTGTCGCAGAACTTGAATGTTCATCTGTGCGAGACAGAGCGAGAGTTTGGGGCATATTTCATCCCGATCCACTTGTCGCGTGGCTCGTACAAGTCCCCCCTGTGTCGAAACAGTAAATAATCCCGGTACGGTTTGCGACGTTTCTATCACCAAGAACAACATAGCCGGGAATTCATCTGGGTATTGCTCCGCCAATCCACAGTCACTGCCGACATTACCAACCAGGGAAACAGCGGATTGCTCTTCTTCAAAAACATAAGTCAATTGACTGGCGAGCTGAGCCTCGGCTTCTCTGCCTCCCAGCGAGACCCAGAGAAGCAGTACCCAACATGGCATTAACCGCACCATTTCAACACTGAATAGTGCCGATATTAGATAGTGTAATGTACAAATGGTATACTATACTTCGTCCTAACGTCTTTCCGAGAAATAACTATTTCCTCGCCATAAATTCGGTGCTTTATGTTAAATATCCAAAGGATGATCACGTGACTTCATTTATCCTTTCAGGAGTCGCAATGATTAATAGTTGACCGGGTTCTGTCCTCTGGTGGCTTGCGTATATCCGGAGGTGGGTGTCGCACTGTTAGGCGGTCAATCGAGCCTGCTTCTCGTATGTGAGTCAGGCTATGCACGACTGACTCACGGCTCTCGACGTTACCACGCGTAGTAGGTCCGCGCTACGCTATGAGCTAACAAGAAGCCCCTGGCTCGTTGGACTAGCAGATGTTGCAATGTCCATTTCCAGCTGTTTACTGAAATGAAATTCACACCCATCGACAAATGATTGCAGCTGGTCAAGTCGAATGAAACACACCGCTTGATGATGCAGAGTGTTTTTGGATATAATATTCGAGTTTCAGCTTGGATCTTCCCAGAAAATACTTTGAAATGACCTCTTTCGTGCCAGACACCGTGCGTTATAAATTGAAGTAAATGTCCCGAGGGTTTTTTCCTGCGAAAGTCCTTGGAAATCACCAAACATCAATGATAGCTTTCACTCATCCCATTGTGTTGTTAAAATGAGACTTGGTCGCGGTCGCCGAAGCGAACGGGGTGTTATGCAAGTCCCCACAATCCAGCACGCCACCACACGGTGGTCTGGGGAACTACAGCCATTCGCGCGCGGAGATCTCGTAGGAGGGAAACCGTCGACAGCGCGTCTGTTGAATAATGAAGGAATGAGATCGTTCGTGGCTGATGAGTCGGGGTCTATGCGCCAGGCGTGGTGAGTCGGCTTTTCATGGCCAGCTCTATCTGCCATCCATTCTTCCAGACACAATGGTCCATGGGATGAAATGAAGAGGAGAATACCTCAACTCTTCGTGATAAAATGCCGGGTTATTAGGCCCGACCGAGTCGAGGATGAGAGAGAATTCAGGTGTCTGCCTTTATAAGAGAATTCCCAGGTGAAATCGTTGGGTGATCCCATACAAACTTAATCCGCTCACGAGAGCTTTCAACTAGTAGCATCTTTTATCCCGCAGTAGATGTGTTATCTGCCCCAGGACAAGGAATGCCCCGAATCTTCTATTTTACATGGCCCTAATTTGAACACATTTCAGTTAGAAGTGTACACACTTCAAAACGAACACTCAGTTTATGACACTGTGCAATCTTGCTAAACACAATGCATAAATTCTAATTAATAAGGACGGTCATAAGTTGATAGATCGGCCTTGAAAAGTGAACAACAACTCATGTATTCAATGCTAGAACAAAAGATAGGATTCTTGTGATATTAACCACAACACACACACACACACACACACACACACACACACACACACACACACACACACACACACACACACACACACACACACACACACACACACACACACACACACACACACACACACACACACACACACACAAACAACCAGGAAAATAAACCGAAGTCAAATTGAGAGAGGCGTCCGTCCTGTTGGCAGAAAAGTGACGCTTCTGTCCTCGCCCTCGGCGATAAATACACATTTTAGCCACCTGAACCTATCCCCCATTAATCACTCGCCATTTTGACCTCTGCCAAACGATACAGCCTCCACGTTTTTATCAAACCCGCCAGCTATCATAAATACAGGGAGTTTTACATGCATAATCAGCGAATCTACCGCCAGCATAATGTCGGGTTTGGTTTGGGTGCGTCAAGTTTGTGATATAATTAATGATGTATTTGGTTTGGTGAGGCGTCCACCATGGGAACTACTGTACCAGCAGATTGCTCCAGCAGGTTGCTCCATCAGGTGCAGCGGTAATGATTAATAGTCGATGCGGGCGCTCAATAGAGAATTATTACTAAGTAATACGCAGGCATATGTTGAAATAAAACGAAGCACCATTTTCCTTCCTGCTCATTGCTCACTCAGAAAATAGGTGTGTATTTCGAGCAAGGACACTCCACCTCTAAATAGATGGGTCAGTCTCTGTCAATGTTGTCGTCTCTAATGTTCTCTTATTTGATATAATATCCCCTCATCCCTCCCTAACCACGCCCACACCACCCCAGCAACACCCACCCAACACCAGCGCCCAATTAACCCACTGTCATTCGTATTTCTCGGAGTGAAGGAGGGTGCCATCGTAGATCGTAGAGGCCAGTTCTTACCAAATTCAACGTGATAATGACACAGCTGCCTTAATGACAGATTGATTGTTATAAGTAGAACTCAGGTTGGGGTGGGGATGTCTTCTGTCCATAACGGGGTGCAACATTAACGCGCCTAGTCGATGGGAAGATGGGAATTTCTGGTATTTAACTGGGGTAAAGCTCGAAGAGTGTCGATTACAAACGTTAATGATATAATTGCAGTGAAAAAACAACCGGCTTTCTTGGTCGAGGAATATTATCACTGTGGTTTTAATGTTGGCGATTGACTGTGAAAGATTTCCTGTTATCTTTTTAAATCTTTGATCGCTTAGCAAGTCAGATTCAAATCACTTTCTATGGTGTTATTTCTTCATATTTGAACTTTGTTTGAACTTAACCTAAATGTCTATGAAAAAGTTCAATCTTAGGGCTTGGTTTGTTGATTGTTGGCAATTTGGAGTTATTTTTCGTCGGCTGGGATGGAATTCCATGATGTCAACTGCGATGTCCCTGTGTTTGCAGTGCCATCGTATGGTCTTACCTACAGGCGCTCGGTTCCTTATGTTAGGCGTTTAAGCGCTTAGTTGCTAGATCTAATGTAATAAACATATCTAGCCGCTCGGAAACCTAACTTGGTATACCGAACGTCAGTGCTCGTACCCCTCAAAGGGAGATCCCAGAGGTAAACAGTTCCATCACGACAAGGTTATTCTATATAAAATGTTGAATGTTCTAAGAACTTATATCAAAGAGCCTATAACTACGCTCAGAGGGCTCACTGGCTCCTTAGCCAGACAAAATATGTGAACACACCAAGTGTGAGCAGTGTGTTGCTTTGTCACAGTGATCCATCCGGGGGCGCGGTCACCTCGACCAATCGGAAGACTCCATATCTTCAACATTAGCCGCCCTTGGCCGCAATACGCCGAGCTTCAAGACTTTGGATCAACAGTCCCATTTGCTTATGTCGATTTTATGGTGGCGCCACCTGAGGACGGTAGTGTGTTTCACTCATTGACATATTAACCGCATAGCTACTCGGTATGAGCCCTCTTAGCATTCCTATCGCAGGCACTCGAGTTCGGACATCAAGTTCGGACATCATTATTTCCCTACACAAGTATTATGTTATATAATATATCATAATGCAAGGAAGATAACAAATCATGATGTCCGAACTCGAGTGCCTGTGATACCTATAAGCTCTTTGTCTTTATGACGTTCTACATTTTATCAGACGCTTGGGCAATAACATTATGACCTAACCATAATGATCACATAATCATTATGATATATCTATGTACAATAACAGTATGTTATCATGATGTGGCGTCGGAATGGTCTATCTCAAATGCCGGTACAATTTTCTGTCCACACAAATCCTGGACGCTAAATGAATTTTCCAAAGCATTTTATATATTTGGGGATAATGATTTTACTCAACGAAAATGATAGAGAAGGTGGTAACCAGGGTAATGCCCATTGTATATTCCTTGACAACCATTGGCATCGCAGATACAGAACATTATCACACCACTAGCTCATTTTCATACCAAATCCCGAAAATTTATGTCAGAATTATCCCCAAAAGATTGTTTTCCATACTTTGTTTCCAGATCTGTGGCCGAGGTTCTGGAAGAGATCGGTGACAGGGACGAGAATGTCGTTATCCTAAGTGTCGCTCCAGTAAACAACCCTGTCAAACTGAGTAGATGTTATCGCTGCGTTGTTAGGACGTACTAGTTCGATTTTGCCTCAAGTTATCTAAAGGAATAGGCGTGGTTAAAATTTAGTATGCGTCATGTTTCGGATTCATGTCTCAACGAAGACAATACTTCGTTAATGAAATTTGCAAATGAACTGTAAATGTACATTATTTGAATTGAAAAGGTGCAAATGAGTTAATATCTGACGAATAGTATCGGTGGTTATCAGAATATATAATCATTATGAAATTAAAATAAAGTATACCAAAGTAAAACCTGATCTTAACATTCAGGACAAATGTTTCCAAATATATTCCAATAAGCTGATCGAACTGTTGACCATTCAAATCCATCACATAAATGGCGGCATGAAATTTGACTGCAGCCAGCCATTAATAAGTTCTAACAGCAAGTAGACTAGACTAAATGACAGTCAATGTTAAAGCAACGTACAAAAAAACCCATCGGCAAAAGTTTCTTATCGACGGCGACTACAGGAACATTTAGTCCATTCCTAAGCTATCAGCATCTCAATTAAACTACCATGTATTTGAATTACAAGTTGATTAAATAGTAAATCATTCTGGTTGAAAGACCTGCGATCGCCCGCTTTGTCTGAAGTTGTGTCAAAGATTTTGTTATAATAAGAAACCCGACTCGGCAGGTTGCCCGACAAACTCCGTGACACCGCGTAAGCAGCGCCCCCTACTTTTGTGGAAGCTACCCGACGCGCAGCAGCCAACCAACTTCGTTATGACTTGCGAGTATGTCTGACTAGAAGTCAAACACAAATGGGCATTTTTGCACTGCAATTAACAGTTTGAATTGACAAAGGCCTTTCCACCCAGGAAGTGAATGTTCTAGCATATGTCTCTGGCTATATTGCCCGGAAATTAAGTTGTGTGCAATATGCAGATACGAAATTTCTGTAGTAAATGTTATACATTACTAGAAGAATTACCGAAGCGCAAAGGAAGGGCTCGTTGTCCCAAGCAAATCACTCGTAGATGCATTATGCAGGCTCAAGGAACATTGCCGCAAATTCATTGACACAGAATTATACAGTAAGCAAGTGAAAGCCAGGGTTGTAAGCATTCTGGCTAAAGAGGTCTCATTAGAGAAACTCCAATGTGAATCATGCAGGTGTCATGTTTTTGTAATATGTATTATGGTGAACATCAGGTTGCATCATTCCCCGAGAGTGGCTAACTGTAAGTTAAGGGACCACAAGGAGAGAAAAAAAATCGTAAGACATTGACATTTTCCCACACATGAAAATTGTGCTATTGTTTGTTTTAAGTGCTGTTGTATGTATAGATTTCCGAAAAATCCATAATTGATATTTGTTTACTTGTTCCTTGAAAGCACTTTATGGCAGATGTACAAGGACTATTCTATCATAAATCCACACCAGTATATAGGACAACGGCGCTTGTCGAACAAAGGTGTCCCTGGATATACTGTTAGAATGGTTGGTTACATGGTACTCCAATCAGATGTGTGTGTAAGATGAGGCAGAACTATGTCTGGCTGATTTGGTGTGTTTAATGGCACAAGACAGCGGGGCATATTGTCAACCTATCTGTTCAGCGTTTATATGGATGAATGGAGCTCTGGTTTTAAATCATTGTTGCGTTCAGTGTAGTTTTAGTGTGCTTGTTGTTAATCTTCTAATGTATGCTGATGATCTCATTTCATTTGTGGTTGTTCTGCGTAAGCTATGAAGACTGAGAGTTTAAGTTGTAATGAAGTAATATATATATATATATATATATATATATATATATATATATATATATATATATATATATATATATATATATATATATATATATATATATATATATATAGACAGAGACAGGCAGAGACAGTGAGACACACAGAGAGCGAGAGAGAGAGAGAGAGAGAGAGAGAGAGAGAGAGAGAGAGAGAGAGAGAGAGAGAGAGAGAGAGTTGCTGATGATTAAAATCATGCTTCATCAATGTTATTATTATATTGTTATTCAAAATAAGCAAGAATATATGTTACAGTACTACATAACAAAATAATACGTCTGCACAGGGCACCCATGCAACCTACAATGCAGCTTGTTGATTCGGTGGAGGTTCGGGTGACAAAGCAAATATCATTCAATCCGAAAATCATGTGCATGTATTTAAATCTTATATTCCGCCGCAAATATGTCCACACTAATGACAAAACTAATATGATTCAGATTGATCTTTTAACATTAAATAAGGGCAAACTAGACGTCCGACTGTGTCTTAAAAAGGGGTAAATTCAGCCCTACAGGACGTCTGAGTAAGTTTGTATTTTTACGTCCGATCGGGGCTAGGCCTGGGGTAGATGCTTATATATGCGACTTCGTTCAAACGTTCATAAAAAAATATTGTATTTAATAAATCGTCACACAAATTGATAAAAAGGTGTCAATAATAATTGGCTTTGTTTTTATGTATCGGCTCTATCAAAAAGTCGTTAAATTTTTGAAGTAAGCGGTATTTTTGAGTACATACCATCGCCGATCTATCTTTTGCCATTGAGCCACGCGCTTTTGTTTACAATTTAGCTTCCACGAAACCACGTGGCGCGCTGGTCGCGAGCTTCACAACGGAAACGTCTGAGTAGGGTATCTTATTATAGCAAGATCTTTGGTCGTGTAGAGACAACAGTAGTTAGGTCTGGTACCGAGCTATCTGGTTAAAATTGTCTTCGATTGACCTCGATGTTGAAAAATCACCTGGATTATATAAAACTTTTCGCGTCAATTTAACGCATGGTTTCAGTGACACTTTGCGCTCATGTTAAAAAATCGCTCAACTTCCATTTTGATCAAATCAGCCAATATATAAACAATCTTTTCGGTGTATCAGAATTACACCGTAAATCTGGAACCTGAACCTGGAACGGACTTGATCATCAAGAAGTTGATGGGAAACAATATTTCCCTGATTGTATTGTCGGACAAGTTGATATCGGCATCGTATGGGAAATGTGTCTTAAGGCCATGTAAATCACGAGAATCATCAACGGGTATATCCCCCACCCCCCCCCCCCACCCCCGGGTATACCCCCTGACTTGGCCAGAAGATGGATCCACCTGGGGCAGTTCTCTTTTGTATGTTTATAAATAGCACGTGAGTGAGTGAGTGATAATAGGGTTTAACAGCACACCAACACGCATGTGTTATATGGCGCCTAGAAAGGTTAATAGATAAGTTTGACCTGATTAAGCAGCCGCCTTCTAAGATAAATGGAAAAAAGAGGGATGATGATGAAAAAGATAAAAAGGCAAATAGTACCCTACGGCAAGTCACCACCAGCCGATTGACTGGACCAGGCCATTCCAGCCTCTCGTCTAGGTGAAATCCGGGCCAGAGTAGTGTGTTGCAGATACGGCCCTCAAAAGGACCGCTCCACTCAACCACTTTGATCCAATTGTTCACCGACACGAGTCGCAACCCACGGCCAACAGGTTGCCCCCTATTAGTCGCCTCTTACGACATGCAGGAGGATAGTGTGGGCCTATTCTACCCCCGGACCCACAGGGGGGTATAAATAGCTCGTTCAGAAGCCATTCGTATTAGGGGCTGAAATGATATCATATATAATAAAATGCATCTATATATACACATGTAAGCGTATATAAATACAGTAATAATCGTCCTTATATTTTTGTATGAGCCATTGGCTTTCAGTATAAACGTTAATGAGGACCTACAAGCGATCTCGGAAGTGCATAACAGGAAGTAGTGAAGAAATGACAGATCTCGTTCGAGATATGCTCGAAGTCTTGTAACTTCGAATATATATCTTTTCGTTGCAAATAACAATGCATCATGGGAATAAAAACCACTAGCGTAACTGTATTTATTTACTAGACGATAAATAATATAATCGAATATATCTTTTCATTGCAAATCTATTATAACAGAGTATCGTAGGAAGAAAATCAACGCTGTTTATTTACTTTATGTTGAATAATACTATCGAATATATATCTTTTCTTTGCAATGTAATATAACAACGTATCGTAGGAATACAATCAACTGGCGTAACTATGTTTAGTTCCAGTGTCAAGAAATGACCACAACAAGTGCCGAGTAACAGTTACACGCCGAAATACAGTTCAGGTATTTGTCCCCGATTCACGTTACTGCCATAATTGTCCTTACTGCTTGTATGAAATGTAACTGTAAAAGAACCACTTTTAACAGTAGAAACGCCTTGATTGCCATAGTATGAATTGTGTGTCCCTCTATTGAGTTTAGCTGTTATTGTATATCTTTCTCCAGCAGCAACAAGCACGGCGTTTGTGAAGTCAACCCGCTCGGGGGAAGGCACTCCCACAGAAGTAAGTGTTTTCCCGCTGATGCTTTCTATAACCTGGCCATTTTGATCCATAATTTGCACTGTGACACCAGGCTGGTTCCCACCGTCTGTTGTATATAGACCTACTCCTTTTAGCAGTGCTGGCTTGTTACAGACAAAATCAACGGCATGTGTGTAGCCCGAAGCAGCCCAACCACTTTGAACTCCTGACGGACTAAATCGACTGACGGTCACCTCTTCAAATCGAAGTTTCATATTGAACATCAAAGTACAGTTGCAAGGGTTTTGACTGTCATGCAATACGATGTGGTCATATATCCCCACTTTCTCAGGTGCAGTCAACACATGAGAATATCTGGTAGCTTCGGCAAATTCTTTAGTACTCATTGTTGGGAATCGGATGTGGTAGAGTGCCTCTCCCAGCGCTGCTCTCCGGTTCTCGTCATTCGCTGCTTTACCATCTCTCCCACATTGGTCGTCTGCCCATTCCATACACGCTTTGTAGATCTCCACCTCACTTACTCCATACCAGTCATCACACTTCAAGATTTCTTCCAACGATTGATTCCGCAGCTGCTTAAATCTCTTTGATGAGATGACTCTCTCTGCATTCATGCCGACGAATTCGATGCACTTCTGTGACAGCTCGGCTTCATTGTACTGAATGGTGTCGTCTAATATGGTACAAACGTTGTCGATGTTGATTTGTTTCTGAAGAAACTCGACGCACAACTTTGTGAGTTGGGAGATCAAATACTTCTTAGACAGATGCAATAGGGGCATCACGTTGTCCCCGTTGAGTGTGACGGCTTCACTGTATAGAAAACTGAGGGGGAAAGTTCACCGTTGTTAAGGGGCATGTCACACATAACAACCAAACACGATACCACCATTACGCCGTTACACAACCAGTTGATGGTGATGGCAAGTTTAAATCCAATTTACCATGGAATAATTCCAAGGGATGTCTATGACTATCATTATGGTGATAATGAGCTAATCATTCCTTCCAGAGGTTAATGAACAGTGAGTTGGATTTCAGAAATAAGCTCACCTCAGCATGGACTTGAAGCTGCTTGGTTGTGTATCTGTGATGACAATGGACTTGCTGCTTTCAACTGTCCACCTGTCGATCATGGCTTCAAACACCGCTGAACCAGCAATCAGGGGGAACTTGTGAGCTTCTATAGCTTCCTTTTTGTCACCCTTACCAACCAGAAAGGTGACGTCACTCCTGTACTGACCATCTAAGATGTATTGCTGTCTCTGAAGAAGGGAAAGACCCACTCTCCAATCGTCCGCCTCAACTGATGCCATATCTAGGTTAGGTGTAAGGTGACAAATCTGAAACGAGACCGTGTCTTTAATTGATCAATTATGTCGGTTTGATGCAAATTAACTGCACATCGAAGTCGTGATTGGATCATATGGACCAAAGGGATTAGGCCGGTTGAAGTTATCATTTGCTTAGCATTACAAGTGCGGTGTAGGATTGTAACGTGATCACGTGATCGATCGCACTAATACACCTCTCACAATGCATAAGGGCAGATTTGGTTTCATTGCAGTTGCTACCAAAAAAAGTGTGGAAAGTCAGAACCTCAAACGTCTCGACTCAGGATAATATGAAGAGATTTGATGGAGCCACAAGACGAATATTATTAAGCTGCTTAGAGTAGGATATTGGTGAAAGTCTTTTGAAATACATTTAACTACGCCCATTATTCCCACCCTGATCACGTCCAACCTCTCTCATGGATATGCACAGACGAGTAAAAACTCAACTCACGACTAGGACGAGGATTGGTTCAAAGGTCAACACCCCATCAAGGACTAGGGCTAGAATTAGTTCAAAGGTCAACACCCCATTCACGACTAGGACGAGGATTGGTTCAAAGGTCAACACCCCACTCACGACTAGGACAAGGATTGGTTCAAAGGTCAACACCCCATCAAGGACTAGGGCTAGAATTAGTTCAAAGGTCAACACCCCATTCACGACTAGGACGAGGATTGGTTCAAAGGTCAACACTCCACTCACGACTAGGACTGGATTGGTACAAAGGTCAACACTCCTACCACTTAGTGCTATCAATAACCGATATGTACGCTCAATAAAATATGCACATGGCATGGAACTTGGAAAGCAGAGCAAGAGTTGTAGATTCGTATAAATGAACCCTGTACTGCATGTCGTCAATCCTTAATATTTGACAGTAAGTGAAGACCCAATTTTGCGGTCAAAGATTGACAGTTGCCTTTGTCAAAAGTAAGATCATCGTAGTCTGGAGCCAAAGGGCCTGTATTAACTTGCATTTCTTGGTTCAGTCTCTGTTGTTTTGGCATATTAAAGTATTCAATTGGCAGTTAAACAATATTTTTATTGAACACCAGGTTATGTGTAAAAGCGTACCTTAATTACCTGCTTGCTGTTCGTTTCTATTGTTCAACTGTGAGCTTCAACTCGCAGTTTCTCTTTCCAGGAAAGCGAAAGAGAAACTCAATAGCCCTGGGTGTTTTCAAAGTCGTCACTAGAGAGCGTGCCCGGCGTAAAGGAAAGATAGGTGGCAGCAAATAACAACCCGAGTTCCATTCACCCGAGCAGAAGGCGTGACAACAAATGCTATTGATTGCGTGGGTACGAGCAATGAACTCGCTAGGAGGGGGCCCGAGTACGGCTGAAACTCAGATCTCGGATGTCAGGATTCCCAGTTCCGTTAGTGGCATCATATCATGCAATTGAGATAGCCCTACAGAACGTCTATGTGGAATGGCACGTCCACACATGGCCACTTGACATATATGCTTTAGTCCCAGAGGTAACGGAGAGACTACAGTAGTAAAGTCTGGTACCGGGCAAGTATAGAAGGTGACAGTGATAGCGGCCGTCGGTGACTTCAATCCAGTGACCTCGCTCGTCTGTGACTTCGGCTCAGTGACCTCGGCCGTCCGTGTCTTCGGTCCAGTGACCTCGGCCGTTAGTGACTTCAGTCTGTTGACCTCGGCCGTCGGTGAACTCAAACCTCAGTCGTCCGCCTTGCTCGTCGTGCTTGTTACGGAAATGTTGCTATTATTTAAACAGAACTGACAGAATTTCTCCTGAAGCAAGAATTATTTGCATATTCTATTTTTAGCAACAGCATAGGTCATGTACTAGTTGCGTAAATATATATCATCACCCAATAAGCATATTGATTTTATCATTGCACGTACTGGTGTGCATAAACAAATCCCTTGCTGTTTTAACAAAATCCATAATAGCGTTATGACCATTCGCCTGGCCGCAGCCCCGACTATGGATGATAATGGGCAATTTCTTTTGAGATGGAGTTGTGTAACTAACAGTGTTTGGGTATAAACAATTTTAATTTTATAGAAGAAAAAAGTAGCAAGCTGTGTAAATATCAAGGTTCAAATCACGTACATAACAAATGGTGTTACATACTATAATACAATAGCAATCCCTGAGGGCAGGTATGCTGCAAATTAATTAGAAATATTACAGCGAGACAGATAATTATTGCATGTATGGTAATGTTATGACTGGTTGACAGATAATGATATATGTATTATGTTGATATGATAAGTGTGACAGATATGTTACATAGGTTACATAATGCAGGATAAAGATACCTTAATTGGTCATGACCCAGATAGTATTGATTGATGTGCGTATAGATATACAGACATAAATATTACAATAGCATGAGTTAAATGACAACTAAAGGGGAGTATGTACAAAAGGTAGGATGGCATTGAAAACGCCAAAGTCAGAGGCTAGGCTTAAGGCTCTGACTGACGTCATCCCACAAGACAGAAGTACAAAGTGGCAATGAATAATCATTATAGGTCAGCAAGTAATGATGGGACCGGAGGAATAGTTGGTTGCAGCGTTGAGGCGGTGACGAGAATATTTAGTTAAACGGTGTTGCGGGGCAAAGTAGAACGAATAAGACAAGGTTCTGAAATAGGGTAGCAATTAGGTGTTGTGTCGTAGAACTCAAATTGAGAAACAAAGGAGCGCTGGTCACATGACCCGCCCCCACGAGAGACAGATGGAGAAGCCGTCAAAGGAGGGAAGATGAAGCTTATCCAATATCGGGTACAACTCAACTCGTCACAAAATCTCAAACAAGTGCCATCAGTCAAGTTTTTTTTCCCCGGATTCAAACTTCGACTAAGATTTAGAGTAAGTTGGTTGTTTACATTTTTGTCTTGTTGCGAAAACGAGTCGATTAGAATCCTTACAAACTTAAGGGGACTATAATTATTGATATTTTAAAGGTACCGGCGCCTTGGAAGAAGCCTTTGTACTGGCTTGCCATGGCCGAATATGTAAACGAACAGAATAACACAATTCAAACGCTTTCTAAACTGATATCTCGTATTGCAGCTGAGGCTGTATTATACTATCGACCACGTGCATCCATGGTTTATGAATCACCTCCTGTCAAACACAGACAATCGACTCCTTGCAATTGGATATAACTGAGTGAACCAAATCGACTCAACATATTTCAATGACAAAAGATGAAGGTTTCTGATAAAATGTCACTTTAATTTCAACATGTAATATGTGAACGTTATGATGTTACTTCATGAGAACATCATGATGGCACTCGATGAATCGGTGATTATGTCATGTATATTTCAAGCTACCGTAAATGTCTCGCTATCAAACAGAATGACCAGGACCATAGACCAGGGCGCTCCGCAAACATATCGTGTATCATTTTAGAGAAGGTATAAAATGGACATGGACTGGGACCTTGTTTTGCGAGGAGACGAAGCTGGTTATCTCTCCATTCACCATCGTTTAAGTATTATGATGTCATATAAACGTTATCATAAATGCATATTCCCAAGTTTTAGAAGAAGTCTCACTTGCCATCTGATATATTACTTGGTGTTGCATTCTGGGGCATCGTTCAACCTCTATGACTTACAAGCGGCACCTACAACTTTCTGTAAAATTGTCTCAAGACGATCTATCCATAGCAGCTGTGTGTCGAGGAGGTCATCGCGATGCTCCAGAAAGGAACTATATTGTAAAGAAATTGACCATTTTCTAATAATTGTGCTGCCACTTTCTGAGATATAGCCATAACCTGAGTAGATACATATGTTTAGATTCGGATATGGCCAGATGACGAAGTAGCCCATCTATTTCTTCATGCGGAAAAACAATTTATGCTTACTCAGCCCATAAAGAACACTCCATTTGTTCAGTGAGATGCTCATTGAAAACAGGAGGCAATAACTTGCTCCATGGAATGCCGTTTATTTCATGTCATTCCGTCTGTCACTTGAGAACTGCTCAGTTATCACGTCAGTGACGTCATACACAAGACATTCACACCTTCTTTGCATGAACAATCTTAACCTTGAATACATTATTGCAGACATCTTTATTCTTAATTAGACTCGTGCAGGAATCATGAAAGATAAGTAGATACAAATATATAAGTTAAGGAGGACAAGGACTCGAAGATTCAACGTGTTGTCACGGCCATGGCAAGCCAGGAGATGGGGTGCATACAGAACTCTCCTGGTACAAGAGGATCACGTGATCAAAGAGAGAAAGAAAGAGGATAGTCGCTTAAGACAGCATTTTATTGCAAGTTTAACATGAACTAGTACAATAACAGAATGTAGACCAGTGATCAGATGTGGGCGTGGGTAGTTTGTAAACGAAGAGCATTTATCAAACAGTTTACAGATGCAACTGGTCCGTCTTACAGATCGTGATATGGAGACATGTTCGCACCACACGTGTGTACAATGTCTATGTATAACAAGTGGGTACAACTTGTTTTCGAGTGACAACAACTGTGTACGATGTCTATGTACATGTGTGCACAGCTTGTTTTCGAGTGTACATCATAAGTGCATCACTGGAACAGGTACACATTACAGTGTACAGCGGCCAGATTACGTAGATCACCTAATACATGTACATGTGTAGAGCACCCGACACATGTACAGCATGTGTAAAGCACCCAACATATGTGCAGCAAGTGTAGAGCGCCTGATACATGTACAACATGTGTAAAGCACCCACAACATGTACAACATGTGTGGAGCACCTGATACATGTACAGCATGTGTAAAGCACCCAACATATGTACAACAAGTGTAGAGCACCTGATACGTGTACAACATGTTTAAAGCACCCAACATATGTACAACAAGTGTAGAGCACCTGATACATGTACAACATGTACATGACAGGATTCCATTAATTTTCGATCAACCCCGACAGTTATCATAAATACAGGGTGTTTTACATGCATAATCAGTGAATCCACCGCCAGTATAATGTCCAGGTATGGTTTGGGTGCGTCAGGTTTGTGATATAATTAGTGATGTACTGGGTTTGGTGAGGCTTCCACCATGGGAACTACTGTACCAACAGGTTGCTCCAGCAGGTTGCTCCAGCAGGTTGCTCCAGCAGGTTGCTCCAGCAGGTTACTCCAGCAGGTTGCTCCATCAAGTGCAGCGGTAATGATTAATAGTCGATGCGGGCGCGTGTCTGAAGGAGCTCAATTGAGATATATTACTAAGTAATACGCACGGCATATGTTGAAATAAAATGAAGCACCATTTTCCTTCCATTTTGCTGAATCGCATCGCCCTTCCTGCTCATTGCTCACTCATAAATTAGGTGTGTATTTCGAACACGGACACTCCACCTCTAAATAGATGGGTCAGTCTCTGTCAATGTTGTGTTCTCTTATTTGATATGATATCCCCTCCTCCCTCCCTAACCACGCCCACATCACCCCAGCAACACCCACCCAACACCAGCGCCCAATTAACCCACTGTCATTCGCATTTCTCGGAGTGAAGGAGGGTGCCATCGTAGATCGTAGAGGCCAGTTCTGACTAAATTCAACGTGATAATGACACAGCTGCCTTAATGACAGGTTGATTGTTATATGTAGAACTCAGGTGGGAATGGGGATGTCTTCTGTCCATAACGGGGTGCAACATTAAGTACTGGGGTAAAGCTCAAAGAGTGTCAATTATCAAAGTTAATGATATAATTGTAGTGAAAAAACAACCGGCTTTGTTGGTTGAGGAATGTCATCACTGTGGTTTTAATGTTGGCGATTGACTGTGAGAAATTTACTGTTATCTTTTTAAATCTTTGATCGCTTTAGCAAGTCAGACTCAAATCACTTTCTATGGTGTTATTTCTTCATATTTGAACTTTATTTGAACCCAAATGTTCAATCTTAGGACTTGGGTTGTTGATTGTTGGCAATGAGTTATTGTTCGTCGGCTTGGATAGAATTTCATGATGTCGACTGTGATGTCCCTGTGTTTGCAGTGCCTTCGTATGGTCTTACCTACAGGCGCTCGGTTCCTTTTGTTAGTCTAGATCTAATGTAATAAACATATGTAGCCGCTCGGAAACCTAACTTGGTATACCGAACGTTTGTGGTCGTACCCCTCAAAGGGAGATCCCAGAGGTAAACAGTTCCATCACGACAAGGTTATTCTATATAAAATGTTGAATGTTCTAAGAACCTATATCAAAGAGCCTATAACTACACTCAGAGGGCTCACTGGCTCCTTAGCCAGACAAAATATGTGAACATACCAAGTGTGAGCAGTGTGTTGCTTTGTAACAGTGATCCATCCGGGGCGCGGTCACCTCGACGAATCGGAAGATTCCATATCTTCAACGTTAGCTGCCCTTGGCCGGCATACGCCGAGCTTCGAGACTGTGGATCAACAGTCCTATTTGCTTATGTTGATTTTATGGTGGTGCCACCTTACGACGGGAATTAGCATAGCTAGTCGGTATGAGCCCTCTTAGCATACCTATCGCAGGCACTCGAGTTCGGACATCATGTTCGGACATCATGGTATCCCTAGAATAGCATTATGTTATATAATATATCATAATGCAAGAGAGATAACAAATCATGATGTCTGAACTCGAGTGCCTGTGATACCTATAAGCTCTTTGTCTATATGACATTCTGCATTTTGTCAGACGCTTGTGGGCAATAACATTATGACCTAACCATAATGATCACATATCATTATGATATATCTATGTACAATAACAGCATGTTATCATGATGTGGAGTCGGGATGGTCTATCTCATATGCGGGTACAATGTTCTGTCAACAAAGATGCTGGACGCTAAATGAATTTTCAGAAGAATTTTATATTTTTGAGGATAATGTTATTGCACATCAAAAATAATTAAGATGGTGGTAACCAGGGTAATGCCCATTGTATATTCCTTGACAACCATTGGCATCGCAGATCCAGAACATTATCACACGACTGCCTCATTTTCATACCAAATCCCCGAAAATTTATGTCAGAATTATCCCAAAAAGTATTCCAATTGATTGTTTCCCATACTTTGTTACCTGATCTGTGGCCGAGGTTCTCGAAGAGATCGGTGCCAGGGACGAGAATGTCTTTATTCTAAGTGTCGCTCCAGTCAACGACCCTGTCAAACTGAGAAGATGTTAACACTACGTTCAGTTGATAGGACGCACTTGTTCGATTTTGCCTCAAGTTGTCTATGGGAATATTCATGGTTAAAATGTTGTATGCGTCGTGTTTTGGATTCATGTCTCAACGAAGACCCCCCCCACACACACACACACACCCGGGTATACCCCCTGACTTGGCCAGAAGATGGGTCCATATGGGGCAGTTCTCTTTTGTATGCGATTATAAATAGCTCGTTCCGAAGCCATTCGTTTAATGGGGCTGAAATGATATCATATATCATAAAATGCACCTATATATACACATGTAAGCGTATCTAAATACAGTAAGAATCGCCCTTATCTTTTTTGTATGATCCATTGGCTTTCAGTATAAAAATTAATGAGGACCTGCGCTACAAGCTATCTCGGAAGTAGTGAAGAAATGACAGATCTTGTTCGAGATATGCTCTAAGTCTTGTAACATCGAATATATATCTTTTCGTTGCAAATCTAATACAACAATGTATCGTAGGAATAAAATCCACTAGCGTAACTGTGTTAATTTACTTGACGATAAATAGTATAATCGAATATATATCTTTTCTATGCAAATGTAATATAACAATGTATCGTAGGAATAAAATCAACTGGCGTAACTGTGTTTAGTTCCAGTGTCAAGAAATGACCGCAACAAGTGCCAAGTGACAGTTACACGCCGAAATAGTTTTTTTTTTGTTTTTTTTTCTTCTCCAGTCAAGGTTTTTCGGGCTTTTCTCCGGAACGGTTAAACATATCAACATGTAATTTTGGGGAATGATAGATCAAGTTGGGACACAACTTCCGATCCAATTTGACGCGCATGCGATTTTTTCCCCCATTTTCTGTAACTATCTCCTCCATAACTACTGCGGTTACGAACATATGAATTATATGGTTGTAACAAGCAATTATCGTAGCATGGAATAACGCAAAAAAATACTCATTTTCACCTTTTGTACTTTGTATAATGACATGTATTTTAGGGTACCTATCGCGATTTTTGCTACGAGTTCTCTCCTCGCTGATATCTCTGAAACGCTGTATTTACGCTCATGAAATTTTGTCAGTATTTAGAACTTGGCCTCGTGATAATGATTGTAACAGTATTTTTAACATTCACAGTAACAAAAAAACAGTAAAAAGGACGATTAGTTTCAAGGTTTTCTACTGCAGCTGCTTAGCGGCAGGCTAACAGCAGGTGCTGTTTAAGAAGGCCAAACCTTACGTAATCGACCAGAGGCCTTGGCTGGGTTTGCATTGACTTGGGTAGGGGGTCATGTCAAAACAGGCAAAACCTTACGTAATCGACCAGCGGCATTTATCATTTTCGTCGGCTCAATATTGACTTGGCAAAGGGGTCATGTCAAAACATCTAAGCGGCAGCTTATAATAGTGCGCGTTACCAGCTCTTCTCGGTTCGTGTATATACTGTCTGTCCCCGTGCAATCAAAGCGGATATATATACACAAACACGCATACACGCACACACATATATATGTATACACACGGTTTCCGATGCCAAGCTTCCGAGCGCCGAGCAGCTATCTATAATAGCATATATATGTGTATATTTATAAGTGTGTGTGGGGGATAGGTATATATATATAGATAGATATAGAGATAGAGAGAAAGAGAGATAGACAGAGATACATATAGAGATACATATCTAGAGAGATAGAGCGAGAGAGAGAGGGAGAGAGAGACACAGAGATAGAGAGAGATAGAGATAGAGAGGGAGAGAGAGAGACACAGAGAGGGAGAGAGAGACAGAGATACAGAGAGAGATATAGACAGACAGAGATAGAGAGAGAGAGAGAGAGAGAGAGAGATACAGATATAGATACATATAGAGAAAAGACAGAGAGACATAGATAGATAAATATAGAGAGAGAAATATATAGAGAGATATACATGTATATAGAGATATATAGATATACAGACATACATAGATAGATAGATATACATATATATATATACATATATAGAGAAATATACCTTATATATATAAAAATAAATATATATATATATAAATACATATATATATATATATATATATCTATATATATATATATATATTCATATATATTTTTGTTTAGAGATAATATTGTTTGTGTTATATTGTTGGTACCGTATTGCTGGTCGTCCAGGCTTGCCGTTGGAAGACATGCCGTTGGCGCTTGTGCCAACTCTAAGTAGGCCAAACCTATAAGTGTGTGTGAGTTTTATATACGTATATATATATAGAGAATTATAGAGATAGATATATAGATAGAGATATAGAGAGAGAGATACAGAGAGAGATATAGAGATATAGAGGAGAGAGAGAGATAGGCAGAGAGGGACACATATAGAGATAGAGATACACACAGATATGTAAATATACATATAGACATAGAGATATAGACAGACATATATATATACATACATAGAATATATATAGATATATATATATATATATATATATATATATAAATATACATATATACATAGATATAAATAAATATATATAATATATATATATATATATCTATATATATATACATATATATATACATGTATATATACATACATATATATACATATATATATACATATATATATAAATATACATATATACATATATATAAATATAAAAATAAATATATGTATATATATTCATGTATATTTTTGTTTAGAGATAATATTGTTTGTGTTATATTTTTGGTACCGTATTGCTGGTCGTCCAGGCTTGCCGTTGGAAGACATGCCGTTGGCGCTTGTGCCAACTCAAAGAAGTCCAAACCTTACGTAATCGACCAGTAACGTGTGTGTGTGTGTTGGTGTGCATCGAAACACATTCGTATTTATCAACTAAGCTATGTACGACCACAATTGAGTAAATTACTCTAAATTTGTCACTGCTACGGAGCACGTCGTCCTCAAAGGATCTTTTACATCCCTTTTCAAAGATGGGACTGCCATTTGTACGTGATCATCCGAGTCGAACCCACAGCCTGTGGATCAAAAGGCGAAGCAGTTAACCACCAAGCCAATGAGACCGGCTTAGTACCATGCCCTCGGCTTTGTATTGACTTAGTTAAGGGGTCATGTCAAAACATCTGCTAAGGGGTCATAACAAAACATCCAAGGGGCTGCAGCTTGTGACATCTATCCAAAAATAGTGCGCGTTACCAGCTCCCCTCGCTGACATCTATCGTAAACGTGTGCGGCGCATAGGGTTTCTCAACAAGGCGCATTGCTTGCCATTGGAAGACATGCCGTTGGCGTTCCTGCCGAATCTAGTTGCTATTATGGAATGTAACTGTTAAAGAACCAGTGTTAACAGTAGCAACGCCTTGATGGCCCAAATATGAATAGTGTGTCCCACTATCTAGTGTAGCTGTTATTGTATATCTTTCTCCAGCAGCAACAAGCACGCCGTTTGTGAAGTCAACCCGCTCGGGGGTAGGCACTCCCACAGAAGTCAGTGTTTTCCCGCTGATGCTTTCTATAACCTGGCCATTTTTATCCATAAGTTGCACCGTGACACCAGGCTGGTTCCCACCTCCTGTTGTATATAGACCTACTCCTCTTAGCAGTGCTTGCTTGTTACAGACAAAATCAACGGCATGTGTGTAGCCCTAAGCAGCCCAACCACTTCGAACTCCTGACGGACTAAATCGACTGATGGTCACCTCTTCAAATCGAAGTTTCATATTGAACAATAAAGTACAGTTGCAAGGGTTTTGGCTGTCATGCAATGCAATGTGGTCATATATCCCCGCCCTCTCAGGTGCAGTCAACACATGAGAATATCTGGTAGCTTCGGCAAATTCTTTAGTACTCATTGTTGGGAATCGGATCTGGTAGAGTGCCTCCCCCAACGCTGCTCTCCGGTTCTCGTCATTCGCTGCTTTACCATCTCTCCCACACTGGTCGTCTGCCCATTCCATACACACTTTGTAGATCGCCACCTCACGAACTCCAGGCCATTCATCACACTTCAAGATTTCCACCAACGATTGAGATTGATTCCGCAGCTGCTTAAATCTCTTTGATGAGATGACTCTCTCTGCATTCATGCCGACGAATTCGACGCACTTCTGTGACAGCTCGGCTTCATTGTACTGAATGGTGTCATCTAATATGGTACAAACGTTGTCGATGTTGATTTGTTTCTGAAGAAACTCGACGCACAACTTGGTGAGTTGGGAGATCAAATACTTCTTAGACAGATACAATAGGGACATCACGTTGTCACCGGTGAGTGTGACGGTTTCACTGTATAGAAATCTGAGGGGGGGGGGAGATCAACGTTGTTAAGGGGAATGTCACACATAGCAACCAAACACAATCCCACCATTACGCCATTGTCACACAACAAGCAAATGGTGATGTCATGTTTAAATCCAATATACCATGGAATAATTCCAAGGATGTCTATGACTATCACTTTGGTGATAAGGAACTGATAATTCCTTCCAGAGGCTAATTAACAGTGAGTTCGATTTCCGAAATAAGCTCACCTCAGCATGGACTTGAAGCTGCTTGGTTCTGCATCTGTGATGACAATGGACTTGCTGCTTTCAACTGTCCACCTGTCGACCATGGCTTCTAACACCGCTGAACCAGCAATCAGGGGGAACTTGTGAGCTTCTATAGCTTCCTTTTTGTCACCCTTACCCACCACAAAGGTGACGTCACTCCTGTACTGGCCATCTAAGATGTATTGCTGTCTCTGAAGAAGGGAAAGACCCACTCTCCAATCGTCCGCTTCAACTGATGCCATAGCTAGGTGAGGTGTAAGGTGACAAATCTGAAACGAGACCGTGTCTTTAATTGATCAATTATGTCGGTTTGATGCAAAATTAACTGCACATCAAAGTCGTGATTGAATCATAACGACCAAGGGGACTAGGCAGGTTAAAGTTATCATTTGCTTAGCATTACAAGTGCGGTGTAGGGTTGTAACGTGATCACGTGATCTGATCGACTGCACTAATTCACGTCTCACAATGCACAAGGGCAGATTTGGTTTCATTGCAGTTGCTAACATAAAAAGTTTGGAAAAGTCAGAACCACATACGTCTCCACTCAGGATAATATGAAGAGATTTCAAGGAGCCACAAGAAGAATATTATCAAGCTGCTTAGGGTAGAATATTGGTGAAAGTCTTTTGAAATACATGGGGACGTACATTTAACTATGCCCATATTCCCATCCCCGTCACGTCCATTCTCTCTCATGGGTATGCACAGACGAGTAAACACTCAACCCACAACTAGGACGAGGGTTTGTTTCAAAGGTCAACACACCATTCACCACTATTACGAGGATTTGTTCAAAGGTCAACATCCCATTCACGACTAGGACGAGGATTGGTTCAAAGTTCAACACACCATTCACCACTATGACGAGGATTTGTTCAAAGGTCAACATCCCATTCCCGACTATGACGAGGATTGGTTCAAAGGTCAGCTCCACTCACGACTATGACGGGATTGGTTCAAAGGTCAGTACTCCTACCACTTAGTGCTATCAATAACCGACATATACGCTCAACAAAATATGCTCATGGCATGGAACTTTGGAAAGCAGAGCACGAGTTGTATATTCGTATCAATGAACCCTGTATTGCATTTCGTCAATCCTTAGTATTTGGCAGTGCGTGACGACACAATTTTGCGGTCAAAGATTGACAGATGCCCTTGTCAAAAGTAAGATAATCTTAGCCTGGAGCCTACGGGCCTGTATTTACTTGTATTCGTTGGTTTGGTCTCTGTTGTTGTGGCATATTAAAGTATTCATTTGGCAGCTAAACAATATATTTATTGAACACCAGGTTATACGTTAAAGCTTACCTTAATTACCCTGCTTGCTGTTCGTTTCTATTGTACAATTGTGAGCTTCAACTCGCAGTTTCTCTTTCCATGAAAACGTAAGAGAAACTCAATAGCCTTGGGTGTTTTCAAAGTCGTCACTAGAGCGTGTAAACAAATACTATTGATTGTGTTGGTACGAGTAGGAATCTCGCTAGGAGGGGGCCCGAGTGCGGTTGAAAGTCAGATCTCGGATGTCAGGATTCCAAGTTCTGTTGTCTGGTTTCATATCATGCAATTGACATAGCTGTACAGAACGTCTACGGGACTGTTACGTCCGCGCATGGCTGCTTGACATATATGCTTTAGTCCCAGAGGTAACGGAGAGGCTACAGTAGTAAGGTCTGATACTGGGCTAGTATAGAAGGTGACAGTGATAACGGAGAGACTACAGTAGTAAGATCTGGTACCGGGCTAGCATAGAAGGTGACAGTGATAACGGAGAGACTACAGTAGTAAGGTCTGGTACCGGGCTAGTATAGAAGGTGACAGTGATAACGGAGAGACTACAGTAGTAAGGTCTGGTACCAGACCAGTATAGAAGGTGACAGTGATAACGGAGAGACTACAGTAGTAAGGTCTTGTACCGAGCTAGTATAGAAGGTGACAGGGACCTGGCTGACGGTGACTTAAGTCTGTTGACCTCGGCCGTCGGTGACTTCAGTCTGTTGACCTCGGCCGTCGGTGAATTCGATCTGTTGATCTCGGCCGTCGGTGATTTCAACCTCGGTCGTCCGTCTGGCTTGTCGCGTTGGTTACGACAATGTTGCTGTTATTTATACCAATCTCCAATAAATATAACTGACTGAATTTCTCATAAAGCAAGAATTATTTGCACATTCTATTTGAAAATAATATAATCAGTCATGTACAAGTTGCGTCAATATATATCATCACCCTATGAGCATATTGATTTTATCATTGCATGCACTGGTGTGCATAAACAAATCCTTTGCTGTTTTGACAGAATCCAGAAGAGCGTTATGGCCATTCGTCTGGCCGCAACCCAGACTATGGATCATAATGGGCAATTTCTTTTGAGAAGGAGTTGAGTAACAAACAGTGTTTGGGTATAAACACTTTTAATTTTATTGTTGAAATAATTTTTAAGTGGCAAATTGAGTAAATATCAAGGTTCAAATCACATACATAACAACTGGTGTTACATAATATAATACAGTAGCAATCCCTGAGGGCAGGTATGGTGCAAATTAATTACAAATATTACAGCGAGACAGATAATCATTACATGTATGGTAATGTTATGACTGGTTGACAGATAATGATATATGTATTATGTTGATATGATAAGTGCGACAGATATATTACATAGGTTACATAATGCAGGATAAAGATACCTTAATTGGTCATGACCCAGATAGGATTAATTGATGTGCCTATACATATACAGACATACATATTGCAATAGCGAGAGTTAAATGACAACTAAAGGGGAGTATGTACAAAAGGTAGGAAGGCATTGAAAACGCCAAAGTCAGAGGCTAGGCCTAAGGCTCTGACTAACGTCATCCCACAAGACAGAAGTACAAAGTGGCAATGAATATTCATTATAGGTCAGCAAGTAATGATGGGACCGGAGCAATGGCTGGTTGCAGCGTTGAGGCGGTGACGAGAATATTTAGTTTAACGGTTTTGCGGGGCAAAGTAGAACGAATAAGACAAGGTTCAGAAATAGGGTAGCAATAAGGTGTTGTGTCGTAGAACTCAAATTGAGAAACAAAGGAGCGCTGGTCACATGACCCGCCGTCAAAGGAGGGAAGATGAAGCTTATCAAATATCGGGTACAACTCAACTCTTCACAAAATCTCAAACAAGTGCCATCAGCCCACTTTTTCCCCGGATTCAAACTCCAACTAAGATTTAGAATAAGGTGTTTGTTTTCATTTTTGACTTGTTGCGAAAACGAGTCGATTAGAATCCTAACAACCTTGAGGGGACTATAATTATTGATATTTAACGATATCGGCCCCTTGGAAAATGCCTTTGTAAACGAACAGAATAACACAATTCTAACGCTTTCTAGACTGATATCTCGTATTGCAGCTGAAGCTGTATCATACTATCGACCACGAGCATACATGGTTTATGAATCACCTACTCTCAGACAAAGACAATCGACTCCTTACAATTGGATATAACTGAGTGAACCAAATCGACTCCACATATTTCAATGACAAAAGATGTAGGTTTCTGAGGAAATGTAACTTTAATTTCAACATGTAATATGTATATATACATGTTACTTTTCCAGGTCCATGTAAGCTTGGTAGGGGGCGGAGTCAGGGTCTTAGCCAGGATTTGAAAACTGTCGGACCATCACCTCCCTTACAACTGATTATCATAACGTGTTTCATGTTGGCTTTCGTTATGATGTTACGAGAACGTCATCGTTGAATTGGTGATTATGTTATGTATATTTCAAGTTACCAGAGAGCTCTATCAGACTGACTGATTTATTGGTAACTCTATCATTCTTTGATGAAAATGCTTTAAAGTGAAACACCACCCCAGCAACACCCACCGAACACCAGCGCCCAATTGACCCACTGTCATTCGCATTTCTCGGAGTGAAGGAGTGTGCAATCGTAGATCGTACAGGCCAATTCTGACCAAATTCAACGTGATAATGGTGTTATTTCTTCATATTTGAACTTTATTTGAACTTAACCTAAATGTCTATGAAAAAGTTCAATCTTAGGGCTTGGATTGTTGATTGTTGGCAATTTGGAGTTATTGTTCGTCGGCTGGGATGGAATTTCATGTCGACTGCGATGTTCCTGTGTTTGCAGTGACATCGTATTGGCTTAATTACAGGCGCTCGATTCCTTATGTTAAGCGTCTAAGCGCTTGGTTGATAGATCTAATATAATAAACATATCTAGCCGCTCGGAAACCTAACTTGGTAGACCGAACGTCTGTGCTCGTACCCCTCAAAGGGAGATCCCAGAGGTAAACAGTTCCATCACGACAAGGTTATTGTACATAAAATGTTGAATGTTCTAAGAACCTATATCAAAGAGCCTATAACTACACTCAGAGGGCTCACTGGCTCCTCAACCTGACAAAATATGTGAACACACCAAGTGTGAGCAGTGTGTTGCTTTGTCACAGTGATCCATCCGGGGGCGCGGTCACCTCGACCAATCGGAAGACTCCATATCTTCAACATTAGCCGCCCTTGGCCGCAATACGCCGAGCTTCAAGACATTGGATCAACAGTCCCATTTGTTTATGTCGATTTTATGGTGGCGCCACCTGAGGACGGTAGTGTGTTTCACTCATCGACATATTAACCGCATAGCTACTCGGTACGAGCCCTCTTAGCATTCCTATCGCAGGCACTAGAATTCGGACATCAAGTTCGGACATCATTATTTCCCTACACAAGTATTATGTTATATAATATATCATAATGCAAGGAAGATAACAAATCATGATGGCCGAACTCGAGTGCCTGTGATACCTATAAGCTCTTTGCCTATATGACGTTCTGCATTTTGTCAGACGCTTTGGCAATGACATTATGACCTAACCATAATGATCACATATCATTATGATATATCTGTGTAAAATAACATCATGTTATCATGATGTGGGGTCGGAATGGTCTATCTCATATGCCGGTACAATTTTCTGCCCACAAAAATCCTGGACGCTAAATTAATTTTCCAAAGCTTTTTATAAAATTTGGGATAATTTTTACACAACGAAAATGATTAAGAAGGTGGTAACCAGGGTAATGCCCATTGTATATTCCTTGACAACCATTTCCATCGCAGATACAGAACATCACACCACTGCCTCATTTGCATACCCAACCCCAGAAAATTTATGTCAGAATTATCCCAAAAAGTATTCTAATTGATTGTTTCCCATACTTTGTTTCCAGATCCGTGGCCGAGGTTCTCGAAGAGATCGGTGTTTTAAGCATTCACAGTAAAAGAAAACAGTTAAAAGGACGTTTAGTTTGAATGTTTTTGTACTGCGCCAGCTTAGCAGAGGGATATCTGCAGTTCGGATCTAAGTAGGCCAAACCTTACGTAATCGACCAGAGGCATTCATCGCTTACCTTGGCTGGCTTTAAGGGGTCATGTCAAAACAGGCCAAACCTTACGTAATCGACCAGCGACATTCATCGCTTTCGCCCTGTATTGACTTGGTTCAGGGGTCTTGTCAAAACATCTTAGCGGCAGCTGCTTGTGACATCTATCCCATTATTACCAGCTCCCCTCGGTCCTTGTATATACCGTCTTTTCGTCTCAGCGACAGTGTGCACCGGATGTCACCGTGCAATCAAAGTGGGTATATATACACAATATGTGTCTATTTCTAAGTGTGTGTGTGTTTATATATATATATATATGTATATATATATATATATATATATATATATATATATATATATATATATATATATATATATATATATATATATATATATACATATATATATATATATATATATCATATATATATATATACATTCATATATGTACATATATATATAAATATACATATATACGTATATATATAAATATATATATATACATGTATATATACATATATTCATATATATTTTTGTTTAGATATAACATTTGTCTGTGTAATATTGCTGATACCGTATTGCTGGTCGTCCAGGCTTGCCGTTGGAAGACATGCCGTTGGCGCTTGTGCCGACTCTAAGTAGGCCAAACCTTAAGTAATCGACCAGTGGCGTGTTTGTGCGCTCGGTTTTCGATGCCAAGCTTCCGAGCGCCGAGCCGCTATCAATTAATAGCAGTCATATACAATAGTAGCTTATGAGCTTGGCAACGCCTGTATATATATATATGTGTATGTTTTATATATATATATATATATATATATATATATATATATATATATATATATATATATATATATATATATATATATATATATATATATATATATATATATATATATATATATATATATATATATACATATATGTGTAGCGTGCGAGTGGTTTCTAAATAGTGAAATGGGATTGTTGTCAGACTTTCCGTTAGCTTAACTAGTTCTTATTCAGCCGCAACTAGTATTACCGATATTACGAGACAGTCTTTGCCGTTTTTGAGGTCCCGCTTTACAGAACCTCCAGACAAACCCTGACTGACTGAAATACCCGCAATAGAGTTCCACTGAATGGAACTCACCAGTAAAACTTCAATAGCGTTCTTGACAGAAGTACAAGTCTTTATTCAGGCTGTGAAAACGCCCTCTGCTCGCTGCTGTTGTTGTTGTTGTTGTTGATTCCAAATTTAACGCTGTTCGGCTTCTTTTGGCCATGTACAGCAAAAGGCGGTCAAATGATTCTGGTTAACACAGGACAAATAAGATAGTTGAACATATTGAAGGGTTATTTTTATGATGTAAGAGCAGAGAAGTTTAGAGCTTTAAATGGGCCTCTTGATTTTTCATTAATTTAAATGATAGGAAGAAAAAACAATGAATGAAGTGCACATTACAAGGGTGTAAGAAAGTGCAACTAAGAAGATTTCACACACTGGGGGCTACTCCAGTGCATTAAAGTAGGAAATAAAAGAAGCCCTAAAGATCCCATGTTGGATGTGCATGGGGGTACCTAAATAGGAAAAACGCAGGAGGGACAGAAGAAAACTAAGTGCAGAGATGATTGGAAGAGGATGAAAAATTAATTGTTGATAACAAAACGTTTGGTAGTGAGAATATAAGTTATGGTAGTTTTGATAATATTGGAGCAGAAAAGATTTTTAATGTTTAGGGAGTATTTAGCTTGTTTAAGTTTGCTTATGAGAGGAATGCGCTGGGAATGATATTTCGGGCATACAAACATGTAATGATGTTTTCGGGGGAATGGCAGTAGTTACAATTAGGATTTTGGTTGTTATTATATTTTGCTTTATAGAAATTGAGAGGGGGTTTACTCAATGCTATTGAAGTTAGGATTCGATCTGAAAGAGTATTTGGATTAAATATTTCGAGAGAAATGGGTTGAATAAAGGGATCAGTATGTGATTGTTTAGCTGCCCAATCGGCAATTTCATTACCAAGGATCCCACAATGTGCTGGAATCCATATTATTGAAGCAGTTGAATTCTGGTAAGAATGTAAGGAGGAAAGATATTGGATTTCTTTAATGAAGGGATTAAGGATTTTACCTTTAAAAGCTGTAATGACTGATAGGGAATCTGTGAGAATTATGGGGTTAATGAAATGTAATTGAAGAGCTAATATTAAGGCATTGATAATAGCCAGTGCTTCAGCTGTAAAGATAGAAAAGAAGGGCTGAATTCGGGTAGATTTGGTGTATTGAAAGGACGGAATAGTTAGAGCAAACGAAGTACTGATATTATTTTTGGAACCATCTGTATAAATGTGGGTGGAATTGGCTGGTAGGTTGTCAATGAAATCAAGCGCCAGAGATTTGTTAAATGATGGATTGTCATGAGATATTTTTTCTGATAATTCGGTATTGATAGTAGGGTTAGAAATATGCCAAGGACGAATATGACAGGGAGACTCAGAGGATATTATAGGAAGATGTAGTGAGAAAGGGATGGTGAAATGACTGATAGTTTTACGTTGTCTAGAAGTATGAGAATACCAGGTTTCTTTAAAAATTAATTTGGTGGGGAGATTGTATGTGACAGCTCTAGCTTGATATCTAAGGGTGGCTCTGAGTATTTGGAGGGGAATGGGTGGAAAACCAGTGGATACCTGAAGGGAATTTATAGATGTAGATCGATGTGTTCTTGTAATGGCTCAGAGCGTGGCTGATTGTGCTTTCTCTAATTTGAGGAGGGTTGTCTTAGATGCAGTAACTATGGCTGGAGCCCCATAAAGTATATGTTGCAAAGAATGGGTTGCGTGTATTTTGCAGGATGTCTCCTTGTTTGCGCCCCAGGAGGTGCCGCTTATGAATCTGATGAGGTTGGTAACCTTCTGACATTTTGTAACTGTGAGCTGCATGTGTTCCCTCCAGGTAAGACCTTTATCAAGAATGATACCTAAAAATTTAACGGAATCATGTTCTGGGATGGGTTTATTATCAATGAAGAAAGTGGGAGTGTTGTGAGCTTTACTTGTACCAAAATGTACAACTTTGGATTTTGAGGGAGAAAATGTGACTCCCCATTTAGAGGCCCATTTGTCAATGCTATTTAGACGTGTTTGTAGGGATTTGGTTAATTTAGAGTATAATTTGCCAGTAGCCCAGATGGTAATATCATCAGCATATACAGAAGCAGAAGAAGGAATGGGAATATCATTTATAAAGATGTTGAATAAAGTAGGAGACAAAACACTTCCTTGAGGTACTCCATTTTCTGTACTGTGAGGATTGGATAAGGTATTATTAGCTTTAACTTGAAAATTTCTGTTTGATAAAAAGTTGTGGATCCAATTAAGTGCTAAACCTGATATACCTAACTGTTGGGCTTTGATTTCTATAGAGGCTCGGTTTGCCATATCAAATGCTTTGGAGATGTCAAGAAATATAGCATGTGTTTTTTTGTTAGATATCAAACCTTTGTTAATGGAGTCAGAGATGAGAAGGATGTTATCAATATTACTGCGATGAGGACGATAAGCAGATTGCTTGGGATTAAAAAGGTTATTATGATGCAAGTGCCAAGAGATTCTGTTATTAAGGATAGATTCAAAAATTTTAGAAGCAACAGAAGTAAGACTTATGGGACGGTATGTAGAAGAAAGGTGGGGATTTTGGCCAGATTTAAGAATGGGAATAATGATAGAGGTGTTCCAAATAGGAGGAGTTTTTGATGAGATCCACAACTGATTAAAGATTTGAAGGAGTACCTCAAGGGACTCGGAGGGAAGGTGGTAGAAAAATGGGTAGATTAAAAGATCTTTACCAGGGGCAGAGTTTTTAGTTTTGTTTACAGCTGATAAGATTTCTTTAAGGGTTAAAGGTTCATTGAGGGGGGAGTTAATGTGAGAAGGATTAGATTGAGTATATGAAATAGACTCTGGATTGAAATCTGAAGAAAGATTTGTATCAGAGCTAATTTGGGCATGATATTCAGCTAAAAGATTGGTAATTTGTTGGTTGTTCCCAGTGAAAAAGTTTTCATCTTGAAGTTTAAGAGGAGGGATGCGAGATTGAAAATATTTACCTTTGAGCCTGTTTACTGTTTTCCAGAGCTCTTTAAGATTTGGAGAGTTAAAAGATGAGCATTTATTGTGCCAGAAGAAGGATTTTGCTTGTTTTAGAGTGAGTTTAACAATGGCTGATTCTCTTTTATATTGAATATAATTTTGAGGGGTTTTGTGATGATAATATTTATTTCTTGCTTTGTTTCTGGATTTAATAGCAGAAGAACAGGAGTCAGTCCACCATGGGTGAGACTTAGGTTGATTTTGGTTGCGTGATGTAAAGGGAATAGATTCATGAGCAATATTAATGATTTCCTTGTAAAAATTATCATACGAAGTGAGAGGATCGGATGAAATGATGGCAGCAGTTAATTTTTTTAAGAATAGTTGTTTGAAAAGAGGCCAGTTGGCTTTATTGATATTCCATCTTGGTTGAGGAGAAGGAATATTAGATTGAACAGGGATGTTATTAGACATTGAGATAATAGAGTGATCACTTCCCATTGTGTTGAGGTAATTAAGAAAAGAAAATTTGTGGGAAATATCATTAGACGAGAGAAATAAATCTAATATATTTGTACCATATTTATGAAAGTGAGTGGGAGTGTTATCATTATGGAGGGTAAGGTTGCTATCCTGAATGATTTTGAAAAGAGAGTTACCTTTGCAGTTAGAGGAAGAGTGGTGCCAGAAGGAATGATGGGCATTGAAGTCTCCCGTTATTATAGAATGAGGGAGGTCAAAAATAGGATGGTATTGTAAAATGGCACATTTTTGGGTTAGTGACCCCTCCGGTCATTAATTGATATTCAGTGCAGTTGCCCCTCCGTAGGCTATTTGGTAGGAAGTGGGAAGCCCACGAAAAGAGAGAAAAGTTCCAAACCAAAAGAGTAAACAAGGACATTTTTATTTTGAATATGTGACATGGATATTTACCAATATGGAGTCGTGTGCATACAATTGGAAGGACAGGAGTCAGTGCTGTAAGTTTTGATGTTTGGATTTGTAATCAGTAAGTTTCGATGCTATAAATGTCTTTGATGTAAATTCTAGGTTTTAATTTGTAAGCGCACTCATTGTATAATTTTGGTTGTATTCTAGATTCACGGTGCTCAGATGCTACGATTTATCATGCATAGATGTCGGATGTGAGAGAATGGAAATAAAAGCATCAGTGGAATAACAAAGACTTCTAATTTCAATCACAAGGTTATACTCGGACGCACATGACCATAAGACAACCTTTACAGTGAATAGCAATCCTGTAAAAAGGCATCATGGCTGACCCTCTCAAGGCTGAACGTACAAAGAGAAAGCGAGCGATAACAAAACAAGTCAACTATTTAAGGCAGCTACAGGCAGAAGAAAACCATGATTCAGTTCCCGACGAACTTGACAAGCTCAAATATCATTTTCAAAGGTTCACAGCTGTAAATGAAGAATATGAAACTAAGTTAGAGACAGAAGAGGAAATTGATGAATGTGAGTCATACTATGCAGCTGTACAAAAGGACTACATTGACGCGTTGAACTCTTTCAAGGTTGGTGACAGAAATAAAATTCAAGAGCAAGCTAACAATTCCCAGGGCAAAGAAACAAACAAGGACGAACTGTTTAGGCTGATGAATCTGCCTCATCTATCACTTGATACCTTTGATGGTAATCCTATGAAGTTCCATTCATTCATCTCCGTGTTTGATGGAAGTGTTGGCTGTTTAACTTGTGACGATGATGCAAAATTGGCCAGGCTCCTGCAGTACACCTCTGGCCAAGCTAAGGAAGCGATTCGAAGGTGCACACTGGTGGGCGGTAGTGAAGGGTACAAGTTAGCTCGCGACATCCTTTCGAAAAGGTTTGGCAACGACCATCTTGTAGCTGAGAGTATTATTTGTGATCTTCGCACTGGTGGGCCTATCAAGTCTCCTACAGAGCTTCTGCGTTTTGCAGACAACTTAGGAAGCAGCCACATCATTTTATCCAAAATGGGAAAGCTGCCCGAGCTCGATTCCCAATCCGCCATCGTGGAGATCATGGGTCGTCTTCAACCTTACCTTCAAACGCGTTGGAAAAAGAGGGCCCTCGATATGAAAAGAGAGAAGGATATGTACCCTGATCTTGGTCAGTTCGTTTCTTTTGTGTCGGAGGTTGCCGGAAGAAGCGAATGATCCTGTATATGGCAAGATATTTCCCAAGAAAGCACATGAGTCGGATACCAGGAGATATAAGCAAGCTTCTTTTCATACTGGTGCACAGCTCGCCTCTGGCCAGACAACCGATCAACCAAGAGGTCCTCATGCCAGGCATGCTTTCACAAAACGACCAGAGCCACCCTGTGTTCTCTGCAAGGATAGCCATCGTTTATGGTACTGCCAGCTCTTCCGCGAAATGGAGCCTAAGGAACGGCTGAGAATCACAAAACTCCACAGCTTGTGTGAGAATTGCCTCATGAATAACCACACAACAAGCGACTGTAAGAAGCCATCCGTCTGCAGCGTGCCAGGGTGTGGTAAGAAACACACTAAATTTGTTCATGTAAGTGATGAAAGCCCTGTTACTGTGGCGAACAATGCTATTGCTAATGGGCCAACAAATGTTTACATGCCTGTGGTAGCTGTGAGGGTAAATCGAAGATATTATACCCATGCTCTTCTGGATACAGCTTCCTCAAATAGCTTCTGTACTAAAGAGGTTGTGGATGAGCTTGGTGTTAGTGGTAAGGATGTAAGCTATGAGCTGAGCACGTTAAATCAGCATGATGTCAGAAGAAATTCTCAATGTGTTGACCTGACAGTTGACTCTTGCAATGGTGTGGATGTCATGAATATGTCAAATGTATTTGTCAATGACAGTATACCGGTAGAATTTCCATTTGTCCATGTTAGATGCCACCCCCACCTCAGTGACTTATCTCTGGTACAGGGTAAGGTTAAAATAGGAATCTTGATTGGTCAGGACAACGCCGAAGCCCTGATCCCACTCGAAGTCAAGCGTGGGGCAAAGGGAGAACCATTTGCTACCTGAACCATCTTTGGTTGGTCCTTGAATGGTCCCGTTGGTTCTGAGGTGAACCAGAAAGTGACTTCTCACTTTATCTCGAGTATGACACCTATTTCTGCTAACAGTTCTGAGGTAAAAAGGATGTTGAACCTTGAGAGTGATGACATCTGTTCTGACAGGGTTGGATTGTCAATGAATGATGAAAGAGTGATCAAATTCTGGGAGGAAAACTGTGAAGTGGTCAATGGTCAGTATCAGATTCCAATACCCTGGAAAGAGCATAAAGTTGTCAACAGTAACTTGGAAGTTGTCATTCCCAGATTGAACAGCTTAAAGGGAAGCTTGAATAGAAAAGGGCTGTATTCTAAGTACAGTCAAGAAATTGAGAAGCTACTGTCAAAGGGTTATGCTGAGCCCGTTGCCCTTGATAAAACCAACCACCAGGGAAAGACGTGGTATCTACCTCATCACCCCGTCTTATCTGACAACAAACCTGGTAAAATGAGAGTTGTGTTTGATTGCTCATCTAAATTTCAGGGTGAATCATTGAATGACAAGGTGTACCAAGGGCCAGACCTCAATAGTAAGCTTATGCATGTGATGCTGAGGTTTAGAATGGAGCCTTATGCCTTGATGGCTGATATTGAGGCGATGTATAATAGGATCAAGGTTCCAGAGTGTGACAGAGATGCCTTGCGCTTCTTGTGGTACGATGGACAAGGTCAAATCCAACACCTTCGGATGACATCACACATTTTTGGTGGAATGTGGTGCGGCAGCGCTGCTATCTATGCTCTTCGTAGGATAGTTTGTGATCAAGTGGTCTCACCTGCTGTGAAGGATACCATACTTTCCTCCTTTCATGTAGATGACTGTCTTGCATCTGTGGGATCTAAGTCAGAGGGAGAGCGACTTGTCTCAGAACTAAGACAAAGTCTGAATAAGGCTGGGTTTAGGCTCACGAAGTTTGCAAGCAATGATGAAGAGATACTTTTCAATATACCTGAACATGACATTGCAAAGGAAGTCAAGAATATTGATGATTGTGGTCAAAGCAAAGCATTAGGTATCATATGGCATACCAAAACTGACACCCTACACTTCAAGGCACGTGGGTTGAGCCTTATCCCTTCAGAGGTCACAAGAAGGAAGATGTTGAGTTACTCTTCATCTCTATATGACCCACTTGGTCTAGTTGGTCCTGTCATTGTGAAGGGAAAGTTGTTGCTGCAATCTGTTGTCAAGGGGGGATTTTCCTGGGATGTGCAGTTGCCATGTGATGTGGCACAGGAATGGTTTGAATGGTGCAGGTCCTTGAAGGATCTTCAAGATGTACAAATTTCCAGATGTATTCAGCCTCCTGGGTTTGCAGATGCCGCTATGGAGTTGCATCATTACAGTGATGCTAGTGAGGGTGCATATGGCTGTTGTGGCAGAAAACACGCTCAGAAATGAGCTTAAGATGCCTCTTAATCCATCCACATTTTGGGTTGACAGCCGAATAGTTCTCGGGTACATCCAGAACTTCCATCACCGATTCAATGTATTTGTTGCTAATCGGTTGAGCATCATCCACAGACACACTTCCCCAGAGCAGTGGAAACACATTGCGGGGAACAACAATCCAGCTGACATAGTGTCTCGGGGCTATAATCCAAAACAATTGTTGGAAAGCGATTGGTTCATGGGACCAATCTTCCTGAGGACTCCCAAATGTAACTGGGATCTCGATGAAACCAAATTTGAATTGAACAAAGATGATGTTGAACTGAAGAGAGGTGTAGGAAATTTCCTTGCTTTGAAGGCTGATTCGGATAAGACCATAACGGATTGGGATCCTATGCAAAGGTTGATCAGTCATTACTCCTCGTGATATCGTTTGAAGCGCGCTGTTGCGTTACTTCTGAAGCTCAAGGACATATTCAGGGGGAGAGCTTATTGTGGTATCCCTAAGCTTAATGTTGGGGACCTCTGTAATGCAGCTGATGAAATTCTGAAGTATTCACAAGGAGAATTGAAAGGTGAGCTGAAAAAGAAACTTGTTAAGAACAAGTTCTGGCATCAGTTGAATCCCTATATTGACAACGAGGGGATCATAAGGGTTGGTGGGCGTATAAGGCCAGACACCAACATCAAAAACCAAATTGTCATCACAAACCCAGTTGTTGGGAAATTGCTAGCAAAGGATGCCCATAACAAGTGTCACATGGGGCTTGAGTACACCTTGGCCATGTCGAGAGAAAGGTTTTGGGTGAGGCGCAAGGATGTTCGAGCTGCTATCAAGCAGTGCCTCATTTGTCGGAAGTTAAATGGGCGTCTGTGCTCGCAAATGATGGGCGATTTGCCTCAAACCAGACTCGCATCCAATGAAATGCCTTTCACTCACACAGGCATAGACTGTTTTTGTCCTTTCCTCATCAAACGGGGTCGATCAGATGTACAGAGATACGGTTGTATTTTTACTTGCATGACTATGCGGGCTATCCATGTAGAGGTTCTTGAGAGTCTTGATACCGATTCCGTCCTAAATGGCATCAGAAGATTTGTGGCTAGAAGAGGTCAGCCCAAGTCTATCACATCAGACAATGGCGGGAATTTTGTGGCTGGTTAAAAAGAACTAGCAAAAGGTCTAAGAGAATTGGATCAAACTAAAATTGCAGACATGTTGCTTCAGAAAGAAATTACTTGGCAATTTCTTCCTCCCAGCTCGAGCCATATGGGTGGAGTTTGGGAGAGGCACATCAGGTCAATACGTAAGGTCCTCATGGCACTCCTGAAGGAACAAAGGTTGACAGATGAGACGCTAAATACCTTGATGTGTGAAGTCGAGAACATTCTTAACAATCGTCCCATCACACCTGCAAAGGTCAATGCCAATGACCTTGAGGTGCTGAAGCCCAGTCATTTGCTCATGGTGAAGGCAAACCCTTCTTTTCCACCTTGTTTATCTGATCCAAAGGATTTGTATCGGAGGCGATGGAGACAAGTCCAATATTTGTCGGATATATTTTGGAAGAGGTGGTTGAAAGAATACTTGCCCGAGCTTCAAAAGAGGCAAAAATGGTTGATACGACGCCCCAATGTCTCTGTTGGTGACCTTGTGCTCATAACAGATGAACACGTTCCACGAAACCTGTGGCCAATGGGGAGAGTTATTGAGGTGTTTCAAGGTGACGATGAGCTTGTGCGATCGGTGAAGGTGAAAACCAAATGTACTGTGCTTACTAGACCAACCTCTAAACTAGTTATGCTTGAAGGCAGTTGATATTGATATCTTGAATGCAGTGTCATTTGAATGCATTGGTATGAGATGATATTGTATCGTTTTGTATTGGTATTTTGTTTAACTGTCCACTAAGTACGTATATATGATGTTGATGCTAAGGCAAATGGTAATGTTTTTTTTGTTTTTTTTTAATTATTATTATCTTGGGGCATGATTATAGTGGTGTTAAATACTTAGTAGATTTAAAGTGGGGTGTGTAAAATGGCACATTTTTGGGTTAGTGACCCCTCCGGTTATTAATTGATATTCTGTGCAGTTGCCCCTCCGTAGGCTATTTTGGTAGGAAGCGGAAGTGGGAAGCCCACGAAAAGAGAGACAAGTTCCAAACCAAAAGAGTAAACAAGGACATTTTTATTTTGAATATGTGACATGGATATTTACCAATATGGAGTCGTGTGCATACAATTAGAAGGACAGGAGTCAGTGCTGTAAGTTTTGATGTTTGGATTTGTAATCAGTAAGTTTCGATGGTATAAATGTCTTCGATGTAAATTCTAGGTTTTAATTTGTAAGCGCACTCATTGTATAATTTTGGTTGTATTCTAGATTCACGGTGCTCAGATGCTACGATTTATCATGCACAGATGTCGGATGTGAGAGAACGGAAATAAAAGCATCAGTGGAATAATAAAGACTTCTAATTTCAATCACAAGGTTATACTCGGACGCACATGACCATAAGACAACCTTTACAGGTATTGGTTGGGATCAATAGTTGGATTGTTATCATAAATATTGGATATATGATATGTTTGATTAGCAATGTTGATTTGAATGGTTTGATGTTCAATGACTGATGGTAGATTAATAATGGAAAAAGGGATATCTTTATGGATTAGCATAGCAAGACCTCACTGATCAGAAGAGAGACGATCATTTCTAATGGTAAAATAATTGGGAAGGCTAAAGTAAGAATTAGGCTTAAGAAATGTTTCTTGTAGACAAATAACATTAGGTTTGGGATTTGAGAATTCGTTTAATTGCGAGCGGATACCTCTGCAATTCCATGACCATATGGATAAGTGATGATTGATAACTGGGTCTGATATAAGGGACGGTTGGGTTGATTGCGAAATATTGGGGGAACTGACCATGAAGGCTATAATTAGGGTTGTAAGAATAGTAATATTAGCGGTGAATGGGAAAAGTTTCAGATTAAAGTGTATTCGATCTACTGAGAAGAGGAATGTTCGATGATTTGGTGTAATTGACTGGTGACTTGAACGTGATGATTTATGGCATAAGTAATTGTGTGAGAGGCAATGTTGACTTTAAGGAGTTCAAAAGCAATAATGGCAAGAGTTTTAGATTTAGTTTCAGCAGATAGGGGAGATGATAAGATGGCTGTTGACAAGTAGACGAAATCTGAGAGTTGAGATTGTTGTTGTGTCGGAGCAATCTTAGCTGAAGGGGGAGATGAAGAGGGGGTAGAGTGATGAGGAGGGGATGAAATTGGAGAAACTTGTTTGGGAAGATCAGAAGTTGGGATGGATGATGAGGTAAGCGGAGTGACTGGAGGATGGGGTTGATCAAGAGGTTGAGATTGGGCCTTGGGGACAGGCTTAGTAGGAAGAGATGTATGGGCAAGGGGTTGGAGAGGAGGGGAAGGTGGGACGAGAGAGACAGCCTGTGCATATGTTATTTGCTTTGTTGTTTTGATATCAGTGATAGTTTTTGCCTTGACGTATGCTTTGCAGCCTTTGAAGGCAGCGCTATGGGATTCACCACAATTTGAGCACTTTTTGATTAATGTTGAACATTCTGAAAATTGATGATGTTTCCCACAAGTTGGGCAAGAGGTTGTGTTAGGGCAATAGGTTACTGTTTGGCCAAACTGATTGCACTTAAAGCATCTAATTGGAGGGGGATGTAAATTTTGACATTATGGAATGAATATCCTATTTGAACTTTGGAGGGCATTTGAGATGTGGAGAAGGAGAGTTCAATTGACTCAGTAGGATTTACTTTGCCAAGTCTGCGGATAGCTGTTACATTGTACTGTTTGAGGACATCAAGTAATTGGCTGTCTGAAATGTCTCTTGATACACCATGAATGATACCTTTAGTTTCTTTAGCTTTGGACGAGATGACTTTTGTGTTGATAGAAAGATTGCAGAGCTTTTGGATAGACTTGAGTAGGGGAGCTTGAGCTTTTGAAACGTAATTGACGTACCAGTTTTGGCTATTTTGAAGGATGGACCAATGAGGGAGGAGATTTCACTGTGGATTGCAATTGGGCTTCCCACTTCCGCTTCCTACCAAAATAGCCTACGGAGGGGCAACTGCACAGAATATCAATTAATAACCGGAGGGGTCACTAACCCAAAAATGTGCCATTTTACACACCCCACTTTAAATCTGTTAAGTATTTAACACCACTATAATCATGCCCCAACATAATAATAATTAAAAAACAAAAAAAAAAACATTCAAGCGAACCCACATTACCATTTGCCTTAGCATCAACATCATATATACGTACTTAGTGGACAGTTAAACAAAATACCAATATAAAACAATACAATATCATCTCATACTAATGCATTCAAATGACACTGCATTCAAGATACAATATAAACTGCCTTCAAGCATAACTAGTTTAGAGGTTGGTCTAGTAAGCACAGTACATTTGGTTTTCATCTTCACCGATCGCACAAGCTCATCGTCACCTTGAACCACCTCAATAACTCTCCCCATTGGCCACAGGTTTCGTGGAACGTGTTCATCTGTTATGAGCACAAGGTCACCAACAGAGACATTGGGGCGTCGTATCAACCATTTTTGCCTCTTTTGAAGCTCGGGCAAGTATTCTTTCAATCACCTCTTCCAAAAAATATCTGACAAATATTGGACTTGTCTCCATCGCCTCCGATACAAATCTTTTGGATCAGATAAACAAGGTGGAAAAGAAGGGTTTGCCTTCACCATGAGCAAATGACTGGGCTTCAGCACCTCAAGGTCATTGGCATTGACCTTTGCAGGTGTGATGGGACGATTGTTAAGAATGTTCTCGACTTCACACATCAAGGTATTTAGCGTGTTATCTGTCAACCTTTGTTCCTTCAGGAGTGCCATGAGGACCTTACGCATTGACCTGATGTGCCTCTCCCAAACTCCGCCCATATGGCTCGAGCTGGGAGGCAGAAATTGCCAAGTAATTTCCTTCTGAAGCAATATGTCTGCAATCTTAGGTTGATCAAGTTCTCTTAGACCTTTTGCTAGTTCTTTATTACCAGCCACAAAATTCCCGCCATTGTCTGATGTGATAGACTTGGGTTGACCTCTTCTAGCCATAAATCTTCTGAGGCCATTTAGGAAGGAATCGGTATCAAGACTCACAAGAACCTCTACATGGATAGCCCCCATAGTCATGCAAGTAAAAATGCAACCGTACCTCATTACATCTGATCGACCCCGTTTGACGAGGAAAGGACCGAAACAGTCTATGCCTGTGTGAGTGAAAGGCATTTCATTGGATGCGAGTCTGGTTTGAGGCAAATCGCTCATCATTTGCGAGCACAGACGCCCATTTAACTTCCGACAAATGAGGCATTGCTTGATAGCAGCTCGAACATCCTTGCGCCTCATCCAAAACCTTTCTCTCGACATGGCCAAGGTGTACTCAAGCCCCATGTGACACTTGTTATGGGCATCCTTTGCTAGCAATTTTCCAACAACTGGGTTTGTGATGACAATTTGGTTTTTGATGTTGGTGTCTGGCCTTATACGCCCACCAACCCTTATGATCCCCTCGTTGTCAATATAAGGGTTCAACTGATGCCAGAACGTGTTCTTAACAAGTTTCCTTTTCAGCTCACCTTTCAATTCTCCTTGTGAATACTTCAGAATTTCATCAGCTGCATTACAGAGGTCCCCAACATTAAGCTTAGGGATACCGCGATCAGCTCTCCCCCTGAACATGTCCTTGAGCTTCAGAAGTAACGCAACAGCTCGCTTCAAACGATACCACGAGGAGTAATGACTGATCAACCTTTGCATATGATCCCAATCCGTTATGGTCTTATCCGAATCAGCCTTCAAAGCAAGGAAATTTCCTACACCTCTCTTCAGTTCAACATCATCTTTGTTCAATTCAACTTTGGTTTCATCGAGATCCCAGGTACATTTGGGAGTCCTCAGGAAGGATGGTCCCATAAACCAATCGCTTTCCAACAATTGTTTTGGATTACAGCCCCGTGACACTATGTCAGCTGAATTGTTATTTCCCGCAATGTGTTTCCACTGCTCTGGGGAAGTGTGTCTGTGGATGATGCTCAGCCGATTAGCAACAAATACATTAAATCGGTGATGGAAGTTCTGGATGTACCCGAGAACTATTCGGCTGTCAACCCAAAATGTGGATGGATTAAGAGGCATCTTAAGCTCATTTCTGAGCGTGTTTTCTGCCATTGTAGCTAACACCGCTGCTTGCAACTCAAGCCTTGGCACAGTGAGCTTCTTTGCTGGTGCGACACGGCTTTTGCTCAGGAGCAGTGCTACATGAATTTCCCCTCTCTTGTTAATGCATCTTAAGTAAGAACAACAGCCATATGCACCCTCACTAGCATCACTGTAATGATGCAACTCCATATCGGCATCTGCAAACCCAGGAGGCTGAATACATCGGGAAATTTGTACACCTTGAAGATCCTTCAAGGACCTGCACCATTCAAACCATTCCTGTGCCACACCACTTGGCAACTGCACATCCCATGAAAATCCCCCTTGACAACAGATTGTAGCAACAACTTTCCCTTCACAATGACAGGACCAACTAGACCAAGTGGGTCATATAGAGATGAAGAGTAACTCAACATCTTCCTTCTTGTGACATCTGAAGGAATAAGACTCAACCCACGTGCATTGACGTGTAGGATGTCAGTTTTGGTATGTCATATGATACCTAATGCTTTGCTTTGACCACAATCATCAATATTCTTGACTTCATTTGCAATGTCATGTTCAGGTATATTGAAAAGTATCTCTTCATCATTGCTTGCAAACTTCGTGAGCCTAAACCCAGCCTTATTCAGACTTTGTCTTAGTTCTGAGACAAGCTGCTCTCCCTCCGACTTAGATCCCACAGATGCAAGACAGTCATCTACATAAAAGGAGGAAAGTATGGTATCCTTCACAGCAGGTGAGACCACTTGATCACAAACTATCCTACGAAGAGCATAGATAGCAGCGCTGCCGCACCACATTCCACCAAAAATGTGTGATGTCATCCGAAGGTGTTGGATTTGACCTTGTCCATCGTACCACAAGAAGCGCAAGGCATCTCTGTCACACTCCGGAACCTTGATCCTATTATACATCGCCTCAATATCAGCCATCAAGGCATAAGGCTCCCTTCTAAACCTCAGCATCACATGCATAAGCTTACTATTAAGGTCTGGCCCTTGGTACACCTTGTCATTCAATGATTCACCTTGAAATTTAGATGAGCAATCAAACACCACTCTCATTTTACCAGGTTTGTTGTCAGATAAGACGGGGTGATGGGGTAGATACCACGTATTTCCCTGGTGGTTGGTTTTATCAAGGGCAACGGGCTCAGCATAACCCTTTGACAGTAGCTTCTCAATTTCTTGACTGTACTTAGAATACAGCCCTTTTCTAATCAAGCTTCCCTTTAAGCTGTTCAATCTGGGAATGACAACTTCCAAGTTACTGTTGACAACTTTATGCTCTTTCCAGGGTATTGGAATCTGATACTGACCATTGACCACTTCACAGTTTTCCTCCCAGAATTTGATCACTCTTACATCTTTCATTGACAATCCAACCCTGTCAGAACAGATGTCATCACTCTCAAGGTTCAACATCCTTTTTACATCAGAACTGTTAGCAGAAATAGGTGTCATACTCGAGATAAAGTGAGAAGTCACTTTCTGGTTCACCACAGAACCAACGGGACCATTCAAGGACCAACCAAAGATGGTTCGGGTAGCAAATGGCTCTCCCTTTGCTCCACGCCTGACCACAAGTGGGATCAGGGCTTCGGCGTTGTCCTATTCAACCGTAGCCTTCAAACGCGTTGGAAAAAGAAAGCCCTCAATAGGAAAAGAGAGAGAAAAGTTCCAAACCAAAAGAGTAAACAAGGACATTTGTATTTTGAATATATGTGACATGGATATTTACCAATATGGAGTCGTGTGCATACAATTGGAAGGACAGGAGTCAGTGCTATTCACTGTAAAGTTTGTCTTATGGTCAAATGCGTCGAGTATAACCTTGTGATTGAAATTAGAAGTCTTTATTATTCCACTGATTCTTTTATTTCCTTTCTCTCACATTCGACATCTATGCATGATAAATCGTAGCATCTGAGCACCGTGAATCTAGAATACAACCAAAATTATACGATGAGTGCGCTTACAAATTCAAATCTAGAATTTACATTGAAGACATTTATACCATCAGAACAGAACTTTTGACAAAAGTAAGTCGGCTGTACAAGTAAATAATGCTGTACGATTTTTTGCTGTACGAATAAGACCCATTTGAATTTCTGCTGTACGAATAAGCTCCATTTGAATTTCTGCTGTACAAATAAGCTCCATTTGAATTTCTGCTGTACAAATAAGCTCCATTTGAATTACTGCTGTACGAATAAGCTCCATTTGAATTTCTGCTGCACAAATAAGCTCCATTTGAATTTCTACTGTACGAATAAGCTGCAGTTGAATTTCTGCTGTACGATGAATATACTTATTGTTGCAGAACTTTCAAGCTGAACTGTGAGGCTTCCATTCTCCTTGTGGCCGACCGCAAACGGCAGGTGCTAGTGGTGACACAACTGCGGGATAACCACAACCACTCTGTCGAGCCAAGGTTGTTTGATCTCTATCCAGAGAATAGGAGACTTGAAGAGGAGCAAAAGCAGAAAGTTGGGGAACTTTTTGGACTTGGTGTAACTGTAGAGAACATACGTTACCACCTCATGCAGCAGTCGGACAAGGTTGTCTCAACATCCGCGCCTCTCTTCGTGGCAACAAAACTGATGAGGCCAAGGTTATCGATGTTCTAGATGGCCTTTTGCTCCAGGACCCGAATTCCTCAGTGGCAGTGAAGACGACAGACCAAGGGGTAGTCACTGTTATTGCTGTCCAGACCAGCACCATGGCAGAAAGCTACACCAAGTTCCCAGAAGTCCTGCTTATGGATGGAACCTACAGGACCAACACAAACAGGATGCCACTCCACACAGTGCAGGTAAAGGATGGGAATGGGAAAGGCCAGACATGTGGCTATGCTTTCATAGCGGAGGAAAGCCATGAGAACATTGATTTTTTTGCTTAACCACACAGTTCAAAGGAACCGAGAAGCTCAAAAAAAGACCAGGAACTTTGTTACAGACAAAGATTTCACAGAAGTGAAGGCCATAAAAAATGTTTTTCCGGATACACACATTGTGATATGTGCCTTTCATGTGAGCAAGACTTTCAGGCAGGAAGTTGCCAAGCTGCAGTGCTCCCTTGAGGAGAAGGAAATGATCCGGGTAATCCTTCAGCAAATGCTCCATGCCCGAACGACTGGCACCTATGAGGAGGCATTCAAGAATTTGCAGAAAACAGCTCCAGATAAGCTTTATGCATTCTTCGTGGCCAACTGGCATAGTTGCCAGTGCCAGTGGGTCCGTTATCTCGTTGATGCGGATTTGACTCTGGGGGTGATAACTACAAACAGTCTAGAGTCCCTCCACCAAAAACTCAAACGCGTAGAACATGCCAATATGACTCTGGTTGATTGCTTGCAGTCTGTCATTGAGTATTACCAAGGTCAGATGGACAACACCTCTGTTATGAAGAGTTTGGGTGACGTCCAGAAAACCTGTGACATCCTGACGCCATACGCCCACAATTTCTATGCTTAACACAGTTGGGTTTTGTACTGTTATGTACAGGTAAAACTGGCCGGCTACAGGTATTTCATGATACCTCATTGCTTTGGTGCATCAAGCACCTTTGTCAAAAGACGCCAGTCAACAGGGGAACATTGGATGCTGTTCGTGGCAGACATTGCAGACAACTCGCTCCAACGGAATGACCGCTACAAGGATGGCGAGGCTCAGCTGGTTAGCCACTGCTAGTAAGTCTCATCAGTTCTCCAACTCACACTGTTCACACAGGCACACTGCAGCTCAAAGAATAGGAAATGAAGGAGATGTTTCATTTTTATTCGTTTTGTGTTCTCAGGAAGTACATGAACATAAGAGCCTGAGTCACTGGGGAAATCCTGCTGGACTGGCAGCATGAACCTTCACTCAGTGGGCAGCAAAGTGATGGGTCCAGCTGCGGCGTTTTTGTCCTAATGGTATGACCCATTCTGTTGCTGTTCATTTCTTTATGTTAGGCTATTTGTTTGGATTTGTTGGGTGACTTTTTATGAATGGCCATTCATAGATGATGCATGATAAAACTGTAACCACTCCTGACTGCTTTCAGAATGCAGAGGCATTGGCTTGTGAGGCTCAGCCATCAGTCATGGATCAGCAACACTGCTCAAAGTACAGATGATATGTTGCTAACCGCCTCATGACTGCTGATGCAGCCACTAGCAACAGATGTGCTGCCATGAAGAGGTGTACAAATCCTCCCCATAAACAAGTTAAATGGGTGCTCTGCTCTGGTTGCTACTTGTGGTACCACTTTCTGTGTGGCAATGTTATAAAGCGACCCAGAGGCAATTTTTTTCTGCCCTGGTTGTGTGTGTTTCATGAACTGTTATGTTTAAGATGTAAAGTTTGAATAAACATTGTTCACAACTGTAATACAAATTATTTCTTTACTTTTACCAGCACCCTTGGAAAAGGTGTGTGTGTGTTTCATGAACTGGTTTGTTTAAGTTGTTAAGTGTGAATAAACATTTTTCACAACAAATTTTACAAATTATTTCTTTACTTTTACCAGCACTCTGTTGTACATTTCTATCAATCCATTGCTATATCTTTTAAATTTGATTACTAAGCCAAGGAGGTGTTTTGTGATAGTGGAAAAAGACTCCATATCCTTAATATTTTGGGTATTTTTCTAAATAGGCAAATACTTAATTACAACAACTAAGTTCCATCCAACTAGTCCACGCTTCTAGGCCTTTCTCTTCGTACCTTGTTCAACATTGCTAGGCAAAGTATTTACACAGCTAAGAGCATATATATTGAAGTTCCACATCCCACCACAACACTTACAATGACATGGTACTATGATGAAATATGTTGAGCTGTCCTGAAAGACATTAACTGTATAACTAGCTACTCGTATTGTGCGCATAGCCAAAACAACCGATATATATCTTATTCGTACGAAGAGCCAAAATGCACCCTATTAATCATACGAATAGCTAAAACACTTTTATTCGTACGGCTGCCGTACGGATAGCCAATTCCCATCTTATTCGTACGGCTGCCGTACGAATAGCCTCTGCCTTACTCTTTTGGTTTGGAACTCTTCTCTCTCTTTTCGCGGGCTTCCCACTTCCGCTTCCTACCAAAATAGCCTACGGAGGGGCAACTGCACAGAATATCAATTAATAACCGGAGGGGTCACTAACCCAAAAATGTGCCATTTTACAAAATATTGTACAAGTTATATGTTATATAAAACACAGGAAACATCAATATACACAGGAAACATCAATACACTTACACAGGAAACATCAATACAAAAGTACATTAAGACACAAGTTAAACAAATGAACAAAATATATTACACATCATTTCCTGCGGGACTCAGACCCCCTACATAGAGCGGGAAGCAGTTTGGCGCGGAAACCCGCTTCCGCCACACTGCCCCCACATTACTAAGTGTTTGGCCCAAACATGCCACATACAAGCATACACCAACACTAAGAAAACAAAATGTTTAGAAATAATCACAACACAATCTAAGTAGAGGTCTGGGTTGACTTGGTCTTTCTGCATATAACACTTGGTTTTGGCGTCCAGGTCGCTGACAGTTCATATGTTGTGTCGTTTGGTAGCACAGCCCTTTCTATCCGTGTGATGGTGCCAGCGTCGTCCTCTAGGAAGGTCAGGTGTGGATTGGCGTGGCAGAGCTGCCTGTGGTGATGTATTTGTCAGCGATGGTGCTACCAAGAAGAAAGCACGGGGGTCTGCCCATCTGCGAAGGGGAATCCCCAAATGAGTTAGGGGGATCACCTTAAAGTCTACCACCGGGGTGACCAGTGAGTGGGTGGAAGATTGGGTACAGGTTTCAACCATGGCAGCAGCAGCTGAGGTAGATGTAGCCGAAGGAACAGAAGTCGAAGGCAAGGGGGATGCTGGTGGCGACAGTAACTCCTCATAGGGGCTGGGTGAGCGTTCCACAGGTTCCCACATGTTTGACAGGGGGGTCAGAGGCTGGAGAGGAGAAGTGGTACGAGGAGGGAAATCCGCACCTGTCGAGACAGGTGGCTCTGCTTCCTTCTTACGCCCAACCGAGTCAGTGGATGGGGCAGCAGATGTAGCGGAGGTGACAGGCATAGTGGCTGCTGATGGCGACAGCAATTCCTTATATAGGGCCAAGTGAGAGTTCCTCTAGTTCCCACACGTCAGAAAGAGGGGTCAGAGGCTGGAGAGGAGAAGGGGTACGCGGAGGTAAATCCGCATCTCCCGAGACAGTTGGCTCGGCTTCCCTTTTTACACTCGACGGAGTCAGTGGATGAGGTAGCAGATGGAACGTTGGTCGAAGGCGAGGAGGCTGCTCGTGGAGACGGTAATTCCTGATAATAAGGGTCCATCGAGAGGAGTTCCTCCAGTTCCCACAGGTCAGAAAGTGGGGTTAGAGGCTGGAGAGGAGAAGGGGAACGTAGAGGGTACTCCGCATCTTCCAAGATGGGTGGCTCGGCTTCCACTTTCTGCCTGACGGAGTGCTGGGCGGGAGAGGGAGAGTGCGGCCTCTTGTCAGCATTTGGGTGGCACTGCCTCACATGGGCCGACATCTTCCGTGATTCCCCAAACGGCAAACGGAAGTTGCAATGCTTGCACAGCCTCCCCTCGTCGTGTGTCTCAGCATTGTGAAGCTTGAGTGCCCTCCTACTGGGCAGCATCAAGTTGCACCTCTTACAACGGCTCACGCTACCCGACATGGCTGCACACATTAACATATGCGTGAATGGCAAACGGCCCACAGCTTTTTATGGCACCAGAGGTCATCACTCTTAGCCTCTAGATAGGCTTTAATGGACCTCTACTTAGACATCAATAAAACAACTAACAGTATTAACAATACTAACTAACGACAACATGCCATCAGTGTAAACAAAACTTAGAATGCGAATGGTAGACCCCAAACCCGACTGAGAATTTACTCATTCCTCAAATGGCCATGCTACCAACGTAATCTATCTGCAGGCCTGACGTTCCTCCGCGTACGAGTTCCCCTATTGCTTATCACAGGTTCCCGTACAATTTGCGGGAGATCACTCGGCCTATCTCGTTCACTGTCAGACTCAGAAGTTTCAGTTTCCCTATCAGTATGTGCCTGATCAATGGCTTCATTCCTCAGCCATGAAGGCGGGTGATCAGGGCCCCAATATTGTTTTAAGTCATTCACATGAACAGTAACGTCTTTTGACCATGGTGCCTTTTGCAAGGTGCAAGTTACTGCATTTGGTTTGGCAGTGACCAAGAAAGGGCCCTGGTAAGGGGAGGCTAGCTTATTGCCAACAGTGGCCGGAGGATAGTACCTCAATACCCAATCCCCTATACTAAACTCTCTAGGGGAGGACTTAGTATCATAGTAAGCTTTCTGCCTAACTGCAGCCTTGTCCAACTGCCGCCTAGCCCGATCACTGTTTGCCTGCAGAGCTTCCCTCACCCATTCTACGTACTCACTAGCACAACGGGGCCGACTGACCTCATCTGCGGGCGTATATAGTAAGTCAACAGGGAGAGTTATCTCCCGCCCAAAAATCAGGGAATTTGGAGTGCATCCAGTGCTGTCATGTGCCGTGGCCCGGTATGCGCACATCACATATGGAAGGTGGTCCTCCCACTCTTCCGGGTTCGGTTAAATCTCTCTACTTGCCCATCTGACTGGGGATGGTATGGGGTGGTTCGGGTCTGTTTTATTTGGAGGAGCTTGCAGAGCTCTTTTGTTAGTTCAGCCTGAAATTCTGGACCCTGATCTGAGTATAACACTAGTGGTGTCCCGAATCTACAAAACAATTCGGTCACCAGGGTATCAGCTACAGTGACAGCCTTGTGGTCATTCAAAGCGAATGCCTCTGTCCACTTACTGAAGTAGTCGCTGACAACTAAGACGCAGGTTTTGCCAGTTGCAGAGGGGACAGGAAGGCTAAGGATATCCATGGCCATGCGTTCCCAGGGTGAACCCACCGGACATTGCTGGAGGGGAGCCCTACGGTGCCCTTGTCTAGGATTCCTCAATTGACACTCTACACATTCCCTGCACATTCTATCTACATCCTCCCTCATGCAAGGCCACCAGAACCTTCTCTGAATGCTATTCTTGGTTCTCCTTATGCCCATGTGGGCAGCCATTTTGCTACTGTGTAAGAAATCAAATATTTCCTTCCTAATAGCTCGAGGGATGACTAAACGAGTGGGCACATGGCCCTTCCGATACAAAATACCATTCTCGACCTGCAGCTCTTCAAATACCTGCCACGAGCTTTTTGTCATGGAACAATTTGCCCCAATAGCCCTCCACTCTGGTTTCACTCCGCTTTGTACCCACTTCAAAGCTTCGACTACTGCTGGGTCAGCTTGCTGCCACTGCCTGATATCCGAATCCGACCACGACGACACCCATCTCTCATTAGTGTTATTTAAGGCCCTAACACACTCTACTGTATCGTCAGGCGGCCGACTACGAGTATCTAGCTCTGAAGGTACGCAGGTTACAGCCTCCCTCTCCTCTAGCTGAGAGCAGCGTCGACAGTCTGAACATGGTCGCCTTGACAAAGCATCAGCATTGTTGTGGACCCTGCCTGCTCTATGCTGAATTTCAGTGTCATATGTGCCTATTATTTCCAGCCAACGGGCCATTTGCCCCTCTGGCTTTTTGAACCCTAGTAGCCAACGAAGAGCCCCATGATCAGTGCGCACAATGACATGACTGCAAAACAGATAGTGGTGGAACTGTTTTAATGAGGAGATGACTGCAAGTAATTCCCGGCGGGTTACACAATAGTTCCTTTCAGTCTTACTGAAAGTCTTACTGAAGTATGCGATCACCCTCTCAACCCCATCTTGTTGCTGAGAAAGCACAGCCCCCAAAGCTGAATTGCTAGCATCGGTGTCCAGTATATACTGTCCAGTTGGATTTGGGTACCCTAGCAGGGGGCTCGAGGTAAGGGCAACCTTCAGCTTATGGAAAGCATCTTGACATTGACCTGTCCAAATAAAGGGCTGTTTGTTTTCTGTCAGCTTGTGCAATGGACGGGCATTGTCAGCAAAACTTGGGACAAACCGTCTATAGTAGGAAGCTAGCCCAACAAAACTGCGAACCTCAGTGACATTTCTTGGGAGAGGCCAGTTTGTTATGGCTTCTACTTTCTTTGGGTCTGTACTTATGCCATCGCTTGAAACCACATGCCCCAAGAAGGGAACTTTATCTTTCAGAATATGGCACTTTTGGGGAGCTATCTTCAGGACCTGACCTGATGCGGCTAAGCACTTCATCTAGCCTACTTATATGAGACTCAAAGGAGTCTCCAAAGACAATAATGTCATCTAGGTAAACTAAACATGTTTCCCAGTGTAACCCAGCCAACACACGCTCCATCAAGCGTTCGAACGTGGCAGGGGCACAGGCTAGGCCAAATGACATCACGTTGAATTGCCACAGCCCACCAGGTGTACAAAAGGCTGTCTTGGCCCTATCACTTTCTTTCACCACTACCTGCCAATACCCGCTAGCCAAATCTAGAGTAGAGAACCACTTGGAGCCACCCAAGGCCTCCAGGACTCATCAATTCGGGGTATGGGGTAGCTATCTTTCACTGTGATTGAATTTAACCTCCTATAATCTAGACAGTGAACCATCCTTCTTTTTGACCAAGACCACTGGTGAGGCCCAGGGACTGTTGGAAGGTTCAATGATGCCCAGTTCCAACATCCTTTTCACCTCTTTGTCTGCCTCTTGCCTAAGGGTCATGGGTATCCGTCTTGGGTGTTGCTTTATAGGGGCAGAATTTCCAGTGGCTATCTCATGACACACTAAACCGGCCCTGCCTATTTCCCCTTTAGACCTTGCAAATGTGTCCTGATATTCTACTAGCAGTTTGCAAACTTGGGCCTGCTGCCCCTCTGACAAACCCTGAACTGATTCGTGGTACAAGTCCCTCAAGTGTTCTGGTAGGGAGGCTACCCCATCAGCTGTACAACTGCTTGCAACAGCAAACACACATTCAGTGGCTTCTTCGACCTGACTAGACACCTTCCTAATGTCCTCAACTGTTGCCATAATTGTTCCTTCATACAGAGTTACCGAGGATTGGTTTACATTCATCACTCTCAACGGTACCATATCACCACTCGGGTCGACCACTGATTTAGCAACGAGAATATTCCTCTCGAGAAATTTCTGGGTGGGCTGAAGCATGGCACTAGTGGCACAGACTTTCCCAACTACAGAACCAGGAATAAATATCTCAGCACCAGGTGGGACAACTACTGTTTCCATAAGAGAAACATGACACACTGAATCCTTATAGTCTGCCGCCTTGCTGCACTTGTGTTTGTTTCCTGCTAGTGACAAAATACCCTCATCGGCTTCCAACAACCCCTTATTTCTACACAGGAAATCCATACCTATGATCCCAGGGACCGATATATCCGCAACAACAACTGTGTGCTCTAGAAGCTGGTGGCCTATCTCAAATGTCAGTGTAGCTTGCCCATCTGCACTAAGCAAGCCCCCGTCAGCCAACTTAATTTGGCTTGACCATGGCCTTAGAGGAGGTCGCTTACCCACATCAATTGCCATAAACTTGTTAGGGTGTATCACCGTGATAGTGGACCCTGTATCAATGAGGCAATCCAATTTCACCCCAACCACCTTGCTGTGCAAAAACAAACTATTCCTACTACCATCTAAATAAGTTAACAGGGGCTTGAGAGTGGGTTCATCCGCTAAGACATTGCCCTCTGTCCCAGCAAATTTAGTTTCCCTGGTTCTCAAGGGGAGCCTCTGTCTGTTCGTTATTGGCATCTTCAATCGCCAAACGGTTAACCATAAGTTCCCCTCTAGCTTCCCTTTCATCTCTCTGTTTCTTAAAGTGTTTTGCAACAAAGTGCCCTTTTCGACCACAGTAGTGGCAACTACCGGACACCTTTCCACCCCTCGACTTTTGGGAACGAGAACTGTCAGTATTCTGGGACAATCGTTCAAGCTGTGCTTTGACCTGTGCCAACTCAGCTCGTAGTTCATCTTCCTGGCGATGCTTATCGCTATCATCTTGCCACTGTGCACGCACCTGGTGCGGCTTATGGCCACCTGTCCTACGTGCACGTCCAACTAGGAATGCATCATATTCAAGCGCTGACTTAAGTGCCTCATCAATGTTTCTGGGCTTCGCTTGAAACACGAACAGCTCCATGTTCGGATCCCCTAAAGAATCCATGAAGCAGTCCCTGGCTAAAGCTTCTCTGACATCGACTGAAGCGGAAGGGTATGCAAGCCTGACTAGTCTCTTTATATCCTGGACCAACTCGCCGAGTGGTTCAGACCTTTGTCTTGTCCTCCCTTTCATCTGGGCCCGATATACCTCAGACTGATTGTCTGGGTCGAATCTGGCCATTAAGGCATTAGTGAGGATCTTGTAGTCTGTCTTTTGGCTCATCTCTAAGTCACTCAACAAACTCTGTGCCTGGCCTCTCAAACTAATAGCCAACTCCAAAGCACTATCTTGGCTAGTCCAACCATTCACATGGGAGAGGAGTTCAAACTGTAATCCTTAAAACTTGATTTTCCATCATACAGAGGGGGTCTTCTGATCTCCCTTCTAGCAGGCACTAAGGGGGCAGCACAAGGTAAGGTCCTAGGGGACTGAGTCATAATCTCTTGCCAATTTTCGACACAACTGCTTAAGCTAGGTCCTTGGGCTGGTCCAACACGTTAAATAGCCCCAACAGGAAGGTCCGTGGAGCTGGCTGGGTGGACTCAACAGCCCCTGCTCTGGATGTCTCACAGCCAAGAGCCGAAACCGGCTGAGCACCCACTTGCTCCCTAACCCCAGTTTGATTGGCCCTGCTGATCTGGGACGCCTCACCATCTACTCTTCTACCTGGCACCTGCTGTGCTTGAGTACTTTGTCTGAGTATTTCTGGCAAGCTAGACTGCAACTGGGTTCCCCGCCCTTCGAAGCCTGACTTGATCTGAACCCTGTTTGGCTGTGACCCGGGTAGGGGTTCCACGAACTAGACGCAACACCGTTGGTGTGCTGCATCGGAGCCGGGGGGTAGAAACCGTGCATTGCCCAGGGCATTGGCATAGCATGAGGATATAAATGAGGTGACAACAAGGGATGGTAGCCAGGAAACTGACCAAACTGTGACATATGCAGATTCATGTCTGCTGGCCTATTTACATTGGTTGGGGGGTAACCAACCATACCTAGTGGAACTTGAGCTTGAAGTGCTACCTCCCTATAGGCTGGTGCAGTATGGGCCAGTGGGGGTGTACCAGTACTGGTGGTACTGATAGATGGACCACTTACACCAACAACACCAGCCATACCTAGTGGATTATGAGCCTGAAGGGCTCCCTCACTATAGGTTTGTGCAATTTGGTACAGTGGGGGTGTACTAGTACTGGTGGTACTGATAGCCACACACACCAACAACACTACCATCACTGAATGACGTCGCTGCTGCCGCTAGCATGTCTAGATTAACCATAGGGTCTGGTCTTACCCCGGTTCCATCAATGACACCATTGGCAACTGGACCAACCTGGGCCCCTGCCAACCCACTGAACTGTGACATTCCAGAGTCACTGGAACTAAGTGAGCTAACACCCGGGCTAACTAATTCTCCTCTAGAGAATCTATCCAGCCGACCCTCTGAAGGGACAGGACTATAACTAACACTCATGTTAGAAGCAGAAAACATTTGAGACAAGCAATGACGCAGTCCCGACAACTAACGTAAATAACTGGTTTCCAACGAGCTCAAAACGACAAAAGTCTATCTGATTTGAAACCTCTTAAAAGGTTCCAACACAATAACGAATCCCACCGCTGCCACCAACTTTTGTAGCGTGCGAGTGGTTTCTAAATAGCGAAATGGGATTGTTGTCAGACTTTCCGATAGCTTAACTAGTTCTTATTCAGCCACAACTAGTATTACCGATATTACGAGACAGTCTGTGCCGTTTTTGAGGTCCCGCTTTACAGAACCTCCAGACAAACCCTGACTGACTGAAATACCCGCATTATAGTTCCACTGAATGGAACTCACCAGTAAAACTTCAATAAGGCGTTCTTGACAGAAGTACAAGTCTTTATTCAGGCTGTGAAAATGCTATCTGCTCGCTGCGGAAGATGCCACAGCTTAAATAAACAAAGTCACGTGACCATGCCGTAATCCATGCGAAATGTTCACGTCATAATAAGTACATAGACATTAAAATATTGTACAAGTTATATGTTATATAAAAACACAGGAAACATCAATATACACAGGAAACATCAATATACTTACACAGGAAACATCAATACAAAAGTACATCAAGACACAAGTTAAACAAATGAACAAAATATATTACACATCATTTCCTGCGGGACTCAGACCCCCCACCTAGAGCGGGAAGCAGTTTGGAGCGGAAACCCGCTTCCGCCATATATATATACATACATATATATACATATATACACACATATATATATATATATATATATATATATATATATATATATATATATATATATATATATATATATATACATATATATATATTTAATCATGGCATTAAGACTTACTCCATTTGTAAAAATTTATCACGAGGGTAAATGCAGTAACAGATGAATTTATAAGTGTGAATTTAAGTGACAACAGGACTATGATAAACTTTAAGTGAAATAATATAATCGAATATATATCTTTTCGTTGCAAATCTGATATAACAATGTACCGTGGGTATGAAATTCACTAGTGTAACTGTGTTTATTTACATGACGTAAAATAATATAATCGATTATATCTTTTCATTGCAAATCTAAAATAGCAAAGTATCATAGGAATAAAATCAACTGGCGTACCTGTGTTAAGTTCTACTGTCAAGAAATGACCACAACAAGTGCCGAGTAACAGTTACACGAAATACAGTTCAGGTATTTGTCCTTGATTCACGTTACTGCCATAACCGTCCTTATTGCTATTATGGAATGTAACTGTTAAAGAACCACTGCTAACAGTAGCAACGCCTTGACTGCCACAGTATGAATTGTGTGTCGCACTATTGAGTGAAGCTGTTATTGTATATCTTTCTCCAGCAGCAACAAGCACGCTGTTTGTGAAGTCAACCCGCTCGGGGGAAGGCACTCCCACAGAAGTCAGTGTTTTCCCGCTGATGCTTTCTATAACCTGGCCATTTCGATCCATAAGTTGCACCGTGACACCAGGCTGGTTCCCACCTTCTGTTGTATATAGACCTACTCCGTTTAGCAGTGCTTGCTTGTTACAGACAAACTCAATGGCATGTGTGTAGCCTGAAGCAGCAAAACCACTTTGAACTCCTGACGGACTAAATCGAATGACGGTTACCTCTTCAAATCGAAGTTTCGTATTGAACATCAAAGTACAGTTGCAAGGGTTTTGGCTGTAATGCATGGCGATGTGGTCATATATCCCCGCTCTTTCATCTGAAGTCAACACATGAGAATATCTGGTAGCTTCGGCAAATTCTTTAGTACTCATTGTTGGGAATCGGATGTGGTAGAGTGCCTCCCCCAGCGCTGCTCTCCGGTTCTCGTCATTCGCTGCTTTACCATCTCTCCCACACTGGTCGCCTGCCCATTCCATACACGCTTTGTAGATCGTCACCTCACTTACTCCAGGCCAGTCATCACACTTCAAGATTTCTTCCAACGAATGATTCCGCAGCTGCCTAAATCTCTTTGATGTGATGACTCTCTCTGCATTCATGCCGACGAATTCAACGCACTTCTTTGACAGCTCGGCTTCATTGTACTGAATGGTGTCGTCTAATATGGTACAAACGTTGTCGATGTTGATTTGTTTCTGAAGAAACTCGACGCACAACTTGGTGAGTTGGGAGATCAAATACTTCTTAGACAGATACAATAGGGGCATCACGTTGTCCCCGGTGAGTGTGACGGCTTCACTGTATAGAAAACTGAGGGGGAAAGTTCACCGTTGTTAGGGGGCATGTCACATATAGCAACCAAACACAATCCCACCATTACGCCATTGTCACACAACCAGCAGATGGTGATGGCATGTTTTAATCCAATATACCATGGAATAATTGCAAAGGATGTCTATGACTATCTTCATGGTGATAATGAGCTGATAATTCCTTCCAGAGGCTAATGAACAGTGAGTTGAATTTCAGAAATAAGCTCACCTCAGCATGGACTGATTGGTTCTGCATCTGTGATGACAATGGACTTGCTGCTTTCAACTGTCCACCTGTCGACCATGGCTTCTAACACCGCTGAACCAGCAATCAGGGGGAACTTGTGAGCTTTTATAGCTTCCTTTTTGTCACCCTTACCCACCACAAAGGTGACGTCACTCCTGTACTGACCATCTAAGATGTATTGCTGTCTCTGAAGAAGGGAAAGACCCACTCTCCAATCGTCCGCCTCAACTGATGCCATAGCTAGGTGAGGTGTAAAGGTGACAAAGCTGAAACGAGACGGTGTCTTTAATTGATCAGTTATGTCGGTTTGATGCAAAATTAACTGCACATCAAAGTCGTGATTGAATCATACCGACCAAAGGGATAAGGCCAGTTAAACATTAACATTACAAGTGCGGTGTAGGGTTGTAACGTGATCACGTGATCGACCGCACTAATTTACCTCTCACAATGCTCAAGGACAGATTTGGTTTCATTGCTGTAGCTACCAAAAAAAGTTTGGAAAGTCAGAACCTCAAACGTCTTGAAATATCAGGTTAATATGAAGAGATTTTATGGAGCCACAAGAAGAATATTATCAAGCTACTTCGAGTAGAATATTGGTCTTTTGAAATCCATGGGGACGTACATTTAACTAAGCCCATTATTCCCATCCTCGTCACGCCCAACCTCTCTCATGGGTATGTACAGACGAGTAAACACTCAACTCACGACTAGGACGAGGATTGGTTCAAAGGTCAACACCCCACTCACGACTAGGACTGGATTGGTTTAAAGTCAACACTCCTACCATTTAGTGCTAACAATAAACGATATGTACGCTCAACAAAATATGCACATGGCATGGAACTTGGAAAGCAGAGCACGAGTTGTATATTCGTATCAATGAACTCTGTAAGGCATTTCGTAAATCCTTAGTATTTGGCAATACGTGAAGGCCCATTTTGTGGTAAAAGATTGACAGATGCCCTTGTAAATAATCGTAGTCTAGGTCATGCCCCGTCTTGGAAACTGCCGGTCGGAAAATGGGACGAGGCTCGATGAGGAATTCATCATCGGGCTGTCCCTTTCCTACGACAGGACTTTGCGCTTCATTAACGCCAATCGGAAATTTGATCAAATTGGTTTTTTGGGCAAATTAGTTCCCATATAAGGTCGCAGAATTCGTCAAGGTTGGGCGAATCGATTGTCGCTTTCTGTTGTAGTTTTCACGGTTTCAGTTCGCATATAATGAGTCATAATATTGATTTTCGAGATAAATAAATTACTATCATTAAAAAGTAGCGCTGATGTGATCAATTCAGTCAGCTGCAATGAACCGAGCGTGGGGTTCAATTTCCTTCGTATGCAAATTAGTATCCAAATAAGGTCATAGTGCTTCTCCTCGCAGTAGCTGCGGTGCATGTTTAATTCCCCACTAATGAACCAGCTCAAAACATCTCATATCGCTTTAGATGGGAACGTATACTGGTGGATCGATACTATCCCTTATCAAAATTAAAGTACGGTCCAATGAAAAAAACCACCATCGTTGAGTCATATAAATACAGACCGTGACGAGAGCAAATTATCGAGTTGATCTACACTGCACATGCATTTAGCGATGCGCGTTTCGTGAACTGGTCATGGATTGACCAGCAGAAACTTCTTCACACATTAATTGTTATGAACTGAATGTTAATTCGATCTTGGAGGAGTAATGTCACTTAATTCATCTGTGATTCGGTTAAGTGCAGTAACTTTAATTTTCACCGAGCTCACGGGATATAAGGCAGCATGTCACGCAGCCCAACCACCAACAACATGTTTTCAGTTTGTTCTGTTCTGGCAGATGTGGAATGAGCATGTATTAGAGTCTAGGACGGGGGTAAAATGCCCACTTCAACTTATTTCACTGTTTTTAATACGAAAGTTTTATATCTTATGTGTTTTGATGTTTAAGGGAATAAAATTATAGACCTAGCTCCCTAGCCCCTCCCCCACTCTTATGTATGATGGGCACACAGGATAGTTCCCTAAATTTAAACACATCCACTCTTCACGAATTTTATTAGTGATTTAAACCCTATAGTTAGCCTGAAAACACACCCCAAAATATTGTCATCAATACTACCCCTTTTTTGGGATTTCGTGAATTATTGCAGTAAAGAACCCCTCACTTAAACTTGTAAGAACCAACCTAATTGTGTTTTTTAATTCATCAAAAAAGATATTTTTTTTGCCATTTTAACTACATTATGTGAGTTCCTTTTTTAAATAACTAATAAAAACAACATATTTGAGCCACATTATGTTAAGCAATAAACAACTGTTCAATGAAAATGTTTGTTTGCTAGTCACAACTTCCCATAGAAACGGGTATTTTTTTTGCAAATTCAAGAATTTCATTCTAAAAACACCCCCATTTCTAGTTTTCGGCTGTTTGAGGTCAGCTTGATAAATAACACCTTTTTCTTGAAAATGGGAACGATAGCAAAGCCCATATGTGACACTGAGTGGTAGTGCGGCCAGACGTAGCCTTTTTTAAAGTTACGCATTTTTTACAATAACTATACACAGCGCAGAACTTCTGCCTACTGCCAAATATCGGCGAAACTCCAGAAGTATTTTGCATAAATGCGGCGTTAATTATGCACAAATTCAGTTCGTGCAAAATTAAGCGGCCCGTCGGAGAATGGGACATTCCAGAGAGGAATACCTCACTGGGCCGTCCCATTCTCCGACGGGCCGTCGTTCTAAGTTGGGTTGTGACAGTCTCGACCCCTAGGATCTGTATTTACTTGCATCTGTCGGTTCGGTCTCTGTTGTTTTGCCATATTAAAGTGTGGCAGTTATATTTATTGAACACCAGGCTATGCCTAAAAGCTTACCTTAATTACCCTGCTTTCTGTTCGTTTAAATTGTTCAATTGTGAGCTTCAACTAGCAGTTTATTTTTAAAGGAAAGCGAAAGAGAAACTTATCTTTGAGATCAATGAAACAACCACTCTTATGGGGCTTACCACCCGAAGATATGGGTATAGAGCGTGCCTGTCGTAAAGAAAAAAGGTGGCAGAAGATAACAACTACAGTTCCATTCTCCTGAGCGGAGGGCTGTCATCAAATACGACTGAATCCAACGTAATGCAAATATCCACAATTCAAATCAGATCCCTATAATGTAATACCAGGCGAGATTTAGTTTCTACACATGCTTTGACGGTAATGACAATTTGCACCACAACCCACACGAGCGATGTATTCAGCTGACATGGACTACCATTATGATTGCTGTGATATCGTCGATTAGCACATGACGCCATGTTTATCTTAACGACAAGATGGTTGCTGTGCGCAGGAGAAGTCCGAACTGTTTCAATCAGATGTCACTTCGAACAGCATGGTGGGCGTTCGAATCGGCGTCTGGTTGCACAGTATTGGTGCTCAGTATTCATTTTGCACTTAAACAATATATTTATTGAACACCAGGTGATGCGTAAAAGCTTACCTTAATTACCCTGCTTGCTGTTCGTTTCTGCTGTTCAATTGTGAGCTTCAACTCGCAGTTTCTCTTTACAGGAAAGCGAAAGAGAAACTCAACAGCCCTGGATGTTTTCAAAGTCGTCACTAGAGAGCGTGCCCGGCGTAAAGGAAAAAAAGGTGGCAGAAAATAACAACCCGGGTTCCATTAACCTGAGCAGAGGGCGTGACAACAAATACTATTGATTGTGTTGGTGCGAGCAATGAACTCGCTAGGAGGGGCCCGAGTACGGCTGATCTCGGATGTCAGGATTCCGAGTTCCGTTGTCTGGTTTCATATCATGCAATTGACATAGCCCTACAGAACGTCTATGTGGACTGGTACGTCACCGCATGGCTACGTGACATATATGCTTTAGTCCCAGAACTAACGGAGAGACTACAGTTGTAAGGTCTGGTACCGGACAAGTATAGAAGGTGACATAGGCAAGGCCACTCGCCCCTGGTGTTTTGATGATCAGATGACACCTTAGGGGCGAGGGTCCGTATGGCAGAATCTGAGCGTTATAAGCAAATTTGCTCCTTCTCGCAATGCAGACAAGGGACAGCTCGGATGTGAGAGATCGAAAGTAGTAAACAGTGCGGAGCTGTCAGAGGCGCAGTTTCTTTGCCTAAAGGTGACAGTGATAACGACCGTCGGTGACTTCGGTCCAGTGACCTCGGCCGTCCGCCTGGTTTGTCGTGTGTTACGGTAATGTTGCTGTTATTTCTACCAATCTCCAATAAATATAACTGACTGAAATTCTTCCGAATTAAGAAATATTTGCACATTCTATTTTAAGCAATAGCATCGGTCATGTACAAGTTGCGTCAATATATATCATCACCAAATAAGCACATTGATTTTATCATTGCACGTACTGGTGTGCATAAACAAATCTCTTGCTGTTTGGACGGATTCTAGAAGAGCGCTATGACCATTCGTCTGGCCACATCCCCTACTATGGATCATAATGGGCAATTTCTTTTGAGAAGGAGTTGAGCCAAAGATCTTGTTATAATAAGATACCCGACTCGGCAATTCGCCCGACAAATTCCGTGACGCCGTGTAGGCAGCGCCCCCTACGTTTGTGGAAGCTACTCGACGCGCAGCAGCCAACCAACTTCGTTGTGACTCGCGAGTATGTCTGACTATAAGTCAAACACGCTGCAATTAACTGTTATAATTGACAAAACCCTTTCCACCCATTAAGTGAATGTTCTACCACATGTTTCTGGCTATATTGCCCGGAAATTAAGTTGTGTGCAATATGTATAAACACAATCTCTGTGGTCAATGATTTACATGACCAGAAGAATTACCGAAGTGCGAAGGAAGGGCTAGTTGTCCCAAGCAAATCACTAGTAGATGCATTATGCAGGCTTAAGGAACATTGTCAGTGAAAGCCTGGGTTGTAAGCATTCTAGCCAAAGATATCTCATTAGAGAAACTCCAATGTGAATCATGCAGGTGTCATTTTTCTGTAATATGTATTATGGTGAACATCAGGTTGGACTATTCCCTGTAAGTTAAGGGACTATAAGGAGAGAACAAAATCGTAAGACATTGACATTTTCCCACACAATTTGTGCTCTTATTTGTTTTAAGTGCTGTTGTATGTGTAGTTTTCCGAAAATCAAATATTGATATTTGTTTACTCAGTTCCTTGAAAGCCCTCTATGGCAGATGTACAAGGACTATTCTATCATAAATCCACACCAGTATATAGGACTACTTCACCTTAGATTGTAGTGGTGGGGAAAGCCTGTCGAACAAAGGTGTCCCTGGATATACTGTTAGAATGGTCGGTTGCATGGTACTCGGATCAGATGTGTATGTAAGATGGGACAGAAATATGTCTGGCTGATTTGGTGTGTTTAATGGCTTAAGACAGAGAATCATATTGTCAACCTGTCTTTTCAGTGTTTACATGGATGAATTGAGCTCTGGTATAAATAATTGTTATGTTCAGTGTAGTTTTGGTGTGCTTGTTGTTAATCTTCTAATGTATGCTGATGATCTCATATCATTTGTGGTTGTTCTTCGTAAGCTATTAAGACTGAGAGTTTTAGTTGTAATGACCTTAGTATATATATATATAATATATATATATATATATATAGATAGAGAGATATATATATATATATATATATATATATATATATATATATATATATATATATATAGATATGTAGATCTATATATATATATATCTAAATATATATATATATAATAAATATAAATATATATATATATATATATCTATATATATATATATACATATATATATATATATATATATATATAGAGAGAGAGAGAGAGAGAGAGAGAGAGAGACACACACACACAGAGACAGAGACAGACAGTGAGACAGACAGAAAGTGAGAGAGTTAATGGTGATTAAATGCATGCTGCATTGATGTTTTTAGTATATGCTATGTCCTGAAATATTTCATTATTATATTGTTATTCAAAATAAGCAAGAATACATTTTACAGTACTACATAATAAAATCATACGTCTGCATAGGGCACCCCATCAACCGACAATGCAGCTTCTTTATTTGGTGGAGGTTCGGGTGACAATCGGGAAATCATGAGCATGTATTTAAATCAACTTCTCATATTCAGCCGCAAATATGACAAAACTAATATGATTCAGATTTATCTTTTAATATCAAATAAGGGTTGACTACACGTTCGATTGTGTCTTAAAAAGGGGTAAATTCAGCCCTACAGGACGTCTGAGTAAGTATGTATTTTACCGTCCGATCGGGGCTAGGCCTGGGGTAGATGCTGATATATGCGACTTTGCTCAAACGTTCATAAAAAAATATTGTAGTTGATAAATCGTCACACAAATTGATAAAAAAGGGTGTCAATAGTAATTGGCTTTGTTTTTATGTATTGGCTCTATCAAAGAATCGTTAAATTTGAGAAATACAGCGGTATTATTGAGTACATACCATCGCCGATCTATCTTTTACCATTGAGCCACGCGCTTTTGTTTACATTTTAGCTTCCACGAAACCAGGTGGCGCGCTGGTCGTGAGCTTCACAACAGAAACGTCCGAGTCGGGTATCTTATTATAATAAGATCTTTGGTTGAGCAACAAACAGTTTGGGTTTAAACAAATTTGATTTGATAGAAGAAAAAATTACAAGTAGCAAGCTGTGTAAATATCAAGATTCAAATCACGTACATAACAACTGGCGCTTCATAATTTAATACAGTAGCAATCCCTGAGGGCAGGTATGCCGCAAATTAATTAGAAATATTACAGCGACACAGATAATCATTACATGTACGGTAATGTTATGACTGGTTGACAGATAATGATATATATATATATTATGTTGACATGATAAGTTTGACAGATAACTGTGATATGTCTTGGACTAGGTTACACAATCCAGGATAAAGATACCTTAATTGGTCATGACCCAGATAGTATTGATTGATGTGCGTATACATATACAGACATGCATATTACAATAGAATGACTGTTCAGCACCATATAAGGCAATAAGGGATCATTTCGTTATAACATTATTACATTTAACGCAGACGTAAGTAATGCGATCTTCTAATTTGTGCCGCAAAGTTTACATGATGGAAAATTATGTTGATAAGTTTTTAAAATAATTATTTGACTGGAAATATTCATGATCTACTGTGGAAATCTGTTTCTGATGAAATGTCACTTTGATTTCAACATGTAATATGTATATATACATGTTACTTTTCCAGACCCATGTAAGCTTGGTAGGGGGCAGAGTCAGGGTCTTATCCAGGATTTGGAAACTGCCCATCAACCACCCCACTAACAACTGATTATCATAACGTGCTAAATGTTGGCTTTCGTGAACGTTATGATATTACTTCATCAGAACATCATGATGGCACTAGATGAATCGGTAGTTATGTCATGTATATTGCAAGTTACCGTAAATGTCTCGCTATCAGACAGAATGTCCGGGGCCAGTGCGCACCATGAACGTAACGTGTATCATTTTAGGTATAAAATGGACATGGACTAGGACCTTGTTTTGCAAGGAGACGAAACTGGTCATCTCTCCATTCACCATCGTTAAAGTATTATGACGCTGATCAAACCCCTCATATTAAGCCTTATCAAACAGAACAGTATTTATTTTGATCGTAGATGAGCGGCCAGCGCGCTGTTTGTACAGGCTAGGCTAATTCCTTGTATCTGGCCAGTGCAGCGGGGACGGGTGGACGGTCTTTGGGGGAAAATTCCAGCCCGTCCAAATCGACGACTCATCCGTCCAATGGACGTCCCACCTTATACCGTACATCACTCCAACCACTGAAGCTGTATTGCCGAGGAAACGCAGAATAAAAGTTTTGTTTTGCCACAGATCTCTAGTTGATCTGCGTTGACATGCCGTGACGTCACTCCACTCGAAATTGTTATAATATTTATCATGTACAAAAAACCCATCGACAACAGTTTCTTATCGACGGCGACTACAGGAACATTTAGTCCATTCCCAAGCTATCAGCATCTTAATCAAACTATCATGTATTTGAATTACAAGTTGATTAAATAGTAAATTATTCTTGTTGAAAGACCTGCAATCGGCCGCTTTGCAGAGAGACAACAGTAGTTAGGTCTGGTACCGAGCTATCTGGTTAAATTGTCTTCGATTGACCTCTATGTTGAAAAACCACCTGGATTATATAAACGCATGGTTCAGTGACACCTTGCTTCCATTTTTTAAAATTGCTCATCTTCCAGTTTGATCAAAACAGCACATTACTCAGCCAATCCGTAAAACAATCTTTTCGGTGTATCAGAATGACTCTGTAAATCGGGATCCTGAACCTTGAACGGACTTTATCATTAAGGAGTTGTTAGCAAAGAATATTTCCCTGATTGTATTGTAAGACAAGTTGATATCGGCCTCGTATTGGAAAATGTCTTAAGACCATGTAAAGCATGAGAATCATCCCGGGTATACCCCCTCACTTGGCAAGAAGATGGGTCCATCTGGGGCAGTTCTCTTTTGTATGTGTTTCTTTTTGTACAAAATTCATTCAAACAAAGAATCAGTACTGGGTGCGGCAATATTTGACTAGGGGCTTACAATTTGACTTTTTATATCATAAAATGTATCTAATTTGCCACAATACATGATGAAACACGATTTATTTTAATGATGGAATCAATACTAACCCCATTTGTAAAATTTATTACAAGCAGTCTTGCACGATCATTTATGTCTGTAAATGCAGTAACAGACGAGTTAATATGAGTGAATTTAAGTGATAACGGGACTCTGATATACTTTACGAGAGAAATAATATAAACGAATGTATATCTTTTCGTTGCAAATCTAATATAACAATGTATCAAAAGAATAAAATTCACCAGCGTAACTGTTTTGTTTTTTTTACTTAACGTGAAATAATACCATCGAATATATATATCTTTTCGTTGCAAATCTAATATAAGAACGTATCGTAGGAATAAAATCAACAAGCGTCACCTGTTTATTTACTTTATGTTAAATAATATTATCGAATATATATCTTTTCTTTGCAAATGTAATATAACAATGTATCGTAGAAATAAAATCAACTGACATAACTGTGTTTAGTTCCAGTGTCAAGAAATGACTACAGCAAGTGCCGAGTGACAGTTACACGAAATACAGTTCAGGTATTTGTCCCTGATTCACGTTATTGCCAACAGCGTCCTGATCGCTATTATGGAATGTAACTGTTAAAGAACCTGTTTTAACAGTAGTAATGCCTTGACTGCCATAGTATGAATTGTGTGTCCAACTATTTAGTGTAGCTGTTATTGTATATCTTTCTCCAGCAGCAACAAGCACGCCGTTTGTGAAGTCAACCCGCTCGGGGGAAGGCACTCCCACAGAAGTCAGTGTTTTCCCGCTGATGCTTTCTATAACCTGGCCATTTTGATCCATAAGTTGCATCGTGACACCAGGCTGGTTCCCACCTTCTGTTGTATATAGACCTACTCCTTTTAGCAGTGCTTGCTTGTTACAGACAAAATCAACGGCATGTGTGTAGCCCGAAGCAGCCCAACCACTTTGAACTCCTGACGGACTAAATCGACTGACGGTCACCTCTGCAAACCGAAGTTTCATATTGAACATCAAAGTACAGTTGCAAGGGTTTTGGCTGTCATGCATGGCGATGTGGCCATATATCCCCGCTCTTTCATCTGAAGTCAACACATGAGAATATCTGGTTGCTTCGGCAAATTCTTTAGTACTCATTGTTGGGAATCGGATCTGGTAGAGTGCTTCCCCCAACGCTGCTCTCCGGTTCTCGTCATTCGCTGCTTCACCATCTCTCCCACACTGGTCGTCTGCCCATTCCATACACGCTTTGTAGATCGTCACCTCACTTACTCCAGGCCAGTCATCACACTTCAAGATTCCTACCAACGATTGATTTCGCAGCTGCCTAAATCTCTTTGATGAGATGACTTTCTCTGCATTCATGCCGACGAATTCAACGCACTTCTGTGACAGCTCGGCTTCATTGTACTGAATGGTGTCGTCTAATATGGTACAAACGTTGTCGATGTTGATTTGTTTCTGAAGATACTCGGCGCACAACTTCGTGAGTTGGGAGATCAAATACTTCTTTGACTGATACAATAGAGGCATCACATTGTCCTGGTGAGTGTGACGGCTTCACTGTATAGAAAACTGAGGGGGAAAGTTCACCGTTGTTAGGGGGCATGTCACATATAGCAACCAAACACAATCCCACCATTACGCCATTGTCACAAAACCAACCAGCAGATGGTGATGGCATGTTTAAATCCAATATACCATGGAATAATTCCAAGGGATGTCTATGACTATCATTATGATGATAATGAGCTGATAATTCCTTCCAGAGGCTTATGAACAGTGAGTTGGTTTTCAGAAATAAGCTCACCTCAGCATGGACTTGAAGCTGCTTGGTTCTGTATTTCTGATGACAATGGACTTGCTTTTTTCAACTGTCCACCTGTCGACCATGGCTTCAAACACCGCTGAACCAGCAATCAGGGGGAACTTGTGAGTTTTTATAGCTTTCTTTTTTTCACCCTTACCCACCAGAAAGGTGACGTCACTCCCGTACTGACCATCTAAGATGTATTGCTGTCTCTGAAGAAGGGAAAGACCCACTCTCCAATCGACTGCCTCAACTTATGCCTTAGCTAGGTTAGGTGTAAGGTGACAAATCTGAAACGGGACTGTGTCTTTAATTGATCAATTATGTCGGTTTGATGCAAATGAACTGAACATCGAAGTCGTGATTGGATCATATGGACCAAAGGGATTAGGCCGGTTGAAGTTATCATTTGCTTAGCATTCCAAGTGCGGTGTAGGATTGTAACGTGATCACGTGATCGACCGCACTTATTCACCTCTCACAATGCATAAGGGCAGTCGCTACCAATTAAAGTTTGGAAAGTCACTTATCTCTACAGAACGTCTATGTGGACTGTTTCGTCTGCGCATGGCTACTTGACATATATGCTTTAGTCCCAGAGATAACGGAGAGACTACAGTAGTAAGGTCTAGTACCGGGCTAGTATAGAAGGTGACATTGATAACGGCCGTCGGTTACTTCGGCTCAGTGACCTCGGCCGTCGTTGACTTAAGTCTGTTAACCTCGGCCGTCGGTGACTTCAGTCTGTTAACCTCGGCCGTCAATGACTTCAGTCTGTTGACCTCGGCTGTCGGTGAACTCAACCTCAGTCGTCCGCCTGGCTCGTCGTGTTTGTTACGGCAATGTTGCTGTTATTTATACCAAACTCCAAACTCCAATAAATAAAACTGACAGAATTTCTATCGAATTAAGAATTATTTGCACATTCTATTTTGAGCAATAGCATCGGTCATGTACAAGTTGCGTCAATATATATCATCACCCAATAAGCATGTTGATTTTATCATTGCGCGCACTGTTGTGCATAAACAAATCCCTTGCTGTTTGGACCGAATCCAGAAGAGCGTTATGACCATTCGTCTGGCCGCAGCCCCTACTATAGATCATAATGGGCAATTTCTTTTGAGAAGGAGATGAGTCACAAACAGTATTTGTAGAAATAATTTTGATTTTATAGAAGACAAAATTACAAGTAGCCAGCTGTGTATATATCAAGGTTCAAATCACGCACTTAACAAATTGTGTTACATAATATAATACAGTAGCAATCCCTGAGGGCAGGTATGCTGCAAATTAATTACAAATATTACAGGGAGACAGATAATCATTACATGTATGGTAATGTTATGACTGGTTGACAGATAATAATGTGTGTATTATGTTGATATTATGTGATGTGTGAAAGATATGTTTCATAGGTTATATAATGCAGGATAAAGATACCTTAATTGGTCGTGACCCAGATAGGATTAATTGATGTGCCTATACATAAACAGACATACATATTACAATAGCATGAGTTTAATGACAAATAAAGGAGTGTAGGTACAAAATGTGGGATGGCATTGAAAACGCCAAAGTCAGAGGCTAGGCTTTAGGCTCTGACTGACGTCATCCCACAAGACAGAAGTACAAAATGGCAATGAATATTCATTATAGGTCAGCAAGTAATGATGGAACCGGAGGAATAGTTGGTTGCAGCGTTGAGGCGGTGACGAGAATAAAGTTAAACGGTTTTGCGGGGCAAAGTAGAACGAATAAGACAAGGTTCAGAAATAGGGTAGCGATAAGGTGTTGTGTCGTAGAACTCAAATTGAGAAACAAAGGAGCGCTGGTCACATGACCGACCCCAAAGAGAGGCAAATA
>CM067353.1:55017516-55371566 GCA_034190875.2 Urechis unicinctus | reverse complement strand
TTACAAGCAGTCTTGCACGATCATTTATGTCTGTAAATGCAGTAACAGACGAGTTAATATGAGTGAATTTAAGTGATAACGGGACTCTGATATACTTTACGAGAAATAATATAAACGAATGTATATCTTTTCGTTGCAAATCTAATATAACAATGTATCAAAAGAATAAAATTCACCAGCGTAACTGTTTTGTTTTTTTTTACTTAACGTGAAATAATACCATCGAATATATATATATCTTTTCGTTGCAAATCTAATATAAGAACGTATCGTAGGAATAAAATCAACAAGCGTCACCCTGTTTATTTACTTTATGTTAAATAATATTATCGAATATATATATCTTTTCTTTGCAAATGTAATATAACAATGTATCGTAGAAATAAAATCAACTGACATAACTGTGTTTAGTTCCAGTGTCAAGAAATGACCACAACAAGTGCCGAGTGACAGTTACACGTCGAAATACAGTTCAGGTATTTGTCCCTGATTCACGTTATTGCCAGCTGTGTCCTTATTGCTATAATGGAATGTAATGGTGAAAGAACCACTGTTAATAGTAGCAACGCCTTGACTGCCAAAGTATGATTGGTGTGTCGTATAATTTAGTGTAACTTTTATTGAATATCTTTCTCCTGCAGCAACAAGCACGCCGTTTGTGAAGTCAACCCGCTCGGAGGAAGGCACTCCCACAGAAGTCAGTTTTTTCCCGCTGATGCTTTCTATAACCTGGCCATTTCGATCCATAATTTGCACCGTGACACCAGGCTGGTTCCCACCAACTGTTGTATATAGACCTACTCCTTTTAGCAGTGCTTGCTTGTTACAGACAAAATCAATGGCATGTGTGTAGCCCTGAGTAGGCAAACCACTTTGAACTCCTGACGGACTAAATCGACTGATGGTCACCTCTTCAAATCGAAGTTTCATATTGAACATTAAAGTACATTTGCAAGAGTTTTGGCTGTCATGCAATGCGATGTGGTCATATATCCCCGCTCTCTCAGGTGCAGTCAACACATGAGAATATCTGGTAGCTTCGGCAAATTCTTTAGTACTCATTGTTGGGAATCGGATCTGGTAGAGTGCCTCCCCCAACGCTGCTCTCCGGTTCTCGTCATTCGCTGCTTTTCCATCTCTCCCACACTGGTCGTCTGCCCATTCCATACACGCTTTGTAGATCGTCACCTCACTTACTCCAGGCCAGTCATCACACTTCAAGATTTCTACCAACGATTGATTACACATCTGCTTAAATCTCTTTGATGAGATGACTCTCTCTGCATTCATGCCGACGAATTCGACGCACTTCTGTGACAGCTCGGCTTCATTGTACTGAATGGTGTCATCTAATATGGTACAAACGTTGTCGATGTTGATTTGTTTCTGAAGAAACTCGACGCACAACTTCGTGAGTTGGGTGATCAAATACTTCTTAGACAGATACAATAGGGGCATCACGTTGTCCCCGGTGAGTGTGACGGCTTCACTGTAAAGAAACCTGAGGGGGAAAGTTCACTGCTGTTAGGGGGCATGTCACACATAGCAACCAAACACAATCCCACCATTACGCAGTTGTCACACAACCAGTACATGGTGATGATATGTTTAAATCCAATATACCATGGAATAATTCCAAAGGATGTCTATGAGTATAATTATGGTGATAATGAGCTAATCATTCCTTCCAGAGGTTAATGAACAGTGAGTTGGATTTCCGAAATAAGCTCACCTCATCATGGACTTGAAGCTGCTTGGTTCTGTATCTGTGATGACAATGGACTTGCTGCTTTCAACTGTCCACCTGTCGACCATGGCTTCAAACACTGCTGAACCAGCAATCAGGGGGAACTTGTGAGCTTTTATAGCTTCCTTTTTGTCACCCTTACCCACCAGAAAGGTGACGTCACTCCCGTACTGACCATCTAAGATGTATTGCTGTCTCTGAAGAAGGGAAAGACCCACTCTCCAATCGTCTGCCTCAACTGATGCCATAGCTAGGTTAGGTGTAAGGTGACAAATCTGAAACGAGACCATGTATTTAATTGATCAATTATGTCGGTTTGATGCAAATTAACTGAACATCGAAGTAGTGATTGTTAGAGAAGGATATTTGTGAAAGTCTTTTGAAATCCATGGGACGTAAATTTAACTACGCCCATTATTCCCATCCTCGACACGTCCAACCTATCTCATGGGTATGTACAGATGAGAATACACTCAACTCACGACTAGGACGAGGATTGGTTCAAAGGTCAACACCCCACTCACGACTGGGACGAGGATTGGTTCGAAGTCAATACCTTTGGAATGGACTAATTGTGCTATCAATAACCGATTTGTATGCTCAACAAAATGTGCACATGGAACTTGGAAAGCAGAGCATGTGTTGTAGATTCATATCAATGAACCTTGTATGGCAATTCGTCAGTCCTTATCATAAAGCAGTACGGCCGATTGGAGAATGGGACGAGGCCCGATAAGGAATTCCTCACTGGGCTGTCCCATTCACCGACGGGACTTTGCGCTTCATTAACGCCAATCAGAAATTGATCAAATTGGTTTTTTTAGTTGATATAGTTTCTGATACACCTGGCAGCTGCTAATTAGTTCCCATATAAGGTCTCAGAATTCGTCGAGGTTGGGCGAATCGACTGTCGCTTTCTGTTGTAGTTTTCACTGTTTCAGTTGCATATAATGAGTCATTATACTGATTTTCGAGATAAATAAATTACTATCAATAAAAAGTAGCGCTGATGTGATCAATTCAGTCAGTTGCAATGAACTGATTGTGGAGTTCAATTACCTCCTTATGCAAATTAGTATCCAAATAAGGTCATAGCGCTTCTCCTAGCGGTAGCTGCGGCGCATGTTTAATTCCCCACTAATGAACCAGCTCAAAACATCTCATATCACTTTAGATGGTAAAGTATACTTGTGGATCGATACTCCCCCTTATCAAAATTAAAGTATGGTCCAATGAAAAAAACCCACCATCGTCCAGTGATATAAATACAGACCGTGACGAGAGCAAATTATCGAGTTGATCTACACTCCACATGCATTTAGCGATGCACGTTTCGTCAACTGGTCATGGTTTGACCAGCATAAACATTAATTGTTATGAACTGAATGTTAATTCGATCTTCGAGGAGTAATGTCACTTAATTCCTCTGAGATTCGGTTGAGTGCAGTAACTTTAATTTTCACCGAGCTCACGGGATATAAGGCAGCATGTCGCGCAGCCCAACAACCAACAACATATTTTCAGTGTGTTCTATTCTGGCAGATAAGGAATGAGCATGCATTAGAGACTAGGACGGGGGTAAAATGCCCACTTTAACTTATTTAGCCGATAAATTTGATTCTCTGTTTTCAATATGAAGGTTTTATTACTTATGTGTTTTGATGTTTAAGGGAATAAAATTATAGACCTAGCTCCCTAACCCCTCCCCCACTCGTATGTAATAATGGACACACAGGATAGTTCCCTTAATTTAAACACATCCACTCTTCACGAATTTTATTAGAGATTTAAACCCTATAGTTAGCCTGAAAACACACACCCAAAAAATGGTCTTCAATACTACCTCTTTTTGGGGATTTCAAGAATTATTGCGGTTAACTTAAACTTGTAAGAAACAACCTAATTTTGTTTTGAATTCACCAAAAAGATGTTGTTTTGCCATTTAACTACATTATGTGAGTTCCTTTTTTAATGACTAATGAAAAAACATATTTGAGCTGATAGCCACATAATGTTGAGCAATAAACAACTGTTCAATGAAAATGTTTATTTGCTAGTCACAACTTCCCATAGAAACGTAGGTTTTGATAAATTCAAGAATTCCATTCTAAAAAAACACCCTCTGTTGGAGGTCAGCTTGATAAATTACACCTTTTTCGTGAAAATGGGAACGATAGTAAAGCCCATTGGTGACATGAGTGGTAGTGGGACAGGATGTAGCCTTTTTGAAAGTTACTCATTTTTTTACAATATCTATCCACAGAGCAGAACTGCCTTCTGCCAAATATCGGCAAAACTCCAAAAGTAATTTGCATAAATGCGGTGTTAAATTATGCTCAAATTCAGTTCGTTCATAATTAAGTGGCCCGTCGGAGAATCGGACGGCCAAGAGAGGAATTCCTCACTGGGCCGTCCCATTCTCCGACGGGCCGTCGTTCTAAGATGGGTTGTGACAGTCTGGAGCCCAAGGGCCCGTATTTTCTTGCATTTGTTGGTTCGGTCTGTGTTGTTTTGGTATATTAAAGTATTCATTTGGCGGTTAAAACAATATATAAATTGAACACCAGCTTATGTGTAAAACCTTACCTTAATTACCCTGCTTTCTGTCTTGCTGATCGTTTCTATTGTTCAGTTGTGAGCTTCAACTCAATTCTTTTTAAAGCAAAGCGAAAGAGAAACAACCACTCTTATGGGGCTTACTACTCAAAAGCTAAGGGTGTTTTCAAAGTCGTCGCTGGAGAGCATGCCTGGCGTCAAGAAAAAAGGTGGCAGAAGATAACAACTACTAGAGTTGCGAACTCGCTAGGGAGATAGCCCGAGTTCAGCTGAAAGTCAGATCTTACAACCCGCTGTCTGGATTCCGAGTTCCGTCGGCTGGTCACATATCATGCAATTGACATTAGCCTACAGAACGTCTACGTGGACGTCCTACGACGACTGAATCCAACGTAATGCAAATATCCACAATTCAAATCAAATCCCTATAATGTAATACCAGGCGAGATTTAGTTTCTACACATGTTTTGACGGTAATGACAATTTGCACCACAACCCACACGAGCGATGTATTCAGCTGACATGGACTACCATTACGATTGCTGTGATATCGTCGATTAGCACATGACGCCATGTTTATCTTAACGACAAGATGGTTGCTGTGCGCAGGAGAAGTCCGAACTATTTCAATCAGATGTCACTTCGAACAGCATGGTGGGCGTTCGAATCGGCGTCTGGTTGCACAGTATTGGCGCTCAGTATTCATTTGGCAGCTAAGCAATATATTTATTGAACACCAGGTTATGCGTAAAAGCTTACCTTAATTACCCTGCTTGCTGTTCGTTTCTGCTGTTCAATTGTGAGCTTCAACTCGCAGTTTCTCTTTCCAGGAAAGCGAAAGAGAAACTCAATAGCCCTGGGTGTTTTCAAAGTCGTCATTAGAGAGCGTGCCCGGCGTATAGGAAAAAAAGGTGGCAGAAAATAACAACCCGAGTTCCATTCACCTGAGCAGAGGGCGTGACAACAAATACTATTGATTGCGTGGGTACGAGCAATGAACTCGCTAGGAGGGGGCCCGATTACGGCTGAAGGTCAGATCTCGGATGTCAGGATTCCGAGTTCCGTTGTCTGGTTTCATATCATGCAATTGGCACAGCCCTTCAAACGTTTATGTTGACTGGTACATCCGCACATGGCTACTTGACATATATGCTTTAGTCCCAGAGCTAACAGAGAGACTGCAATTGTAAGGTCTGGTACCGGGCTAGTATAGAAGGTGACAGTGATAACGGCCGTCGGTGACTTCGGTCCAGTGACCTCGGTCGTCTGTGACTTACGCTCAGTGACCTCAGCCGTCGGTGGCTTCAGTCCAGTGACCTCGGCCATCGGTGACTTAAGTCTGTTGACCTCGGCCGTCGGTGACTTAAGTCTGTTGACCTCGGCTGTCGGTGAACTCAACCTCGGTCGTCCGCCTGGCTTGTCGTGTTTGTTAAGGCAGTGTTGCTGTTATTTATACCAATCTCCAATAAATATAACTGACAGAATTTCTCCTGAAGCAAGAATTATTTGCACATTCTATTTTAAACAATAGCATCTTTCATGTACAAGTTGCGTCAATATATATCATCACCCAATAAGCATATTCATTTTATCATTGCACGTGCTGGTGTGCATAAACAAATCCCTTGCTTTGGAAGGAATCCAAAAGAGCAGTTTGACCATTCGTCTGGCCGCAGCCCCGACTATGAATAATAATGGGCAATTTCTTTTGAAAAGGAGTTGAGTTTGGATATAAACAATTTTGATTTTATAGAAGAAAAAATTACAAGTAGCAAGCTGTGTAAATATCAAGATTCAAATCACGTACATAACAACTGGCGCTACATAATTTAATACAGTAGCAATCCCTGAGGGCAGGTATGCTGCAAATTTATTAGAAATATTACAGCGAGACAGATAATCATTACATGTATAGTAATGTTATGACTGGTTGACAGATAATGATATATGTATAATGCTGATATGAAAAGTTTGACAGATAACTGTGATATGTCTAAGACTAGGTTACACAATCCAGGACAAAGATACCTTAATTGGACATGACCCAGATAGTATTAATTGATGTGCGTATTCATATACAGACATACATATTACAATAGCATGACTGTTCAGCCCCATATAAGGCAATCAGGGATAATTTCGTTATTACATTATTACGTTTAACGCAGACGTTAGTAATGCCATCTTCTAATTTGTGCCGCAAAGTTTACATGACGGAAAATTATGTTGATAAGTTTTTTAAATTATTATTTGACTGGAAATATTCATAATCTACTGTGGAAATCTGTTTTATTCAGTTATTTCGTTCCATCGATAACGGTGCCTCCCTGAAACCACACGAATCTTAGCTGTAAATCATAACGCGCTCTAAATTTACCTCGCTATCGATGGGTTTACTTCCGCTTTGGTTACATAATGTAGATTTCATCAAATCTTCGCTCATTTAAGTTGTGGGCATCTTTGCGCACACATTATACCGACAAGCAGGAAGGGTAATGTCCGACAACATAAATGGCAACAGACGCGTAGTCTGAAAACTTAAAACTTTGGTTTCCAAGGTGCGGTTGCCAAGCAGCTTGGTAGGCAACCTCATTCCAAATATGGGGCTGAAAAGTCTCTATCAATGACAACTAAAGGGGAGTATGTAAAGTCTCTGTAAATGACAACTAAAGGGGAGTATGTAGAAAAGGTGGGATGGCATTGAAAACGCCAAAGTCAGAGGCTAGGCTTAAGGCTCTGACTGACATCATCCCACAAGACAGAAGTACAAAGTGGCAATGAATATTCATTATAGGTCAGCAAGTAATGATTGGAACGGGAGGAATTGTTGGTTGCAGCGTTGAGGCGGTGACGAGAATATATAGTGAGACAGATGGAGAAGCCGTCAAAGGAGGGAAGATGAAGCTTATCCAATATCGGGTACAACTCAACTCGTCACAAAATCTCAAACAAGTGCCATCAGCCCAGTTTTATCCCGGATTCAAACTCCGACTAAGAATTAGAATAAGTAGGTTGTTTCCATTTTTGTCTTGTTGCGAAAACGACTCGATTAGAATCCTTACAAGCTTTAGGGGACTATAATTATTGATATTTTAACGATATCGGCGCCTTGGAAGAAGCCTTTGTACTTGTTTATCCGAATATGTAAACGAACAGAATAACACAATTCAAACGCTTTCTAGACTGATATCTCGTATTGCAGCTGAGGGTGTCTTATATACTATAGAACACGAGCATACATGGTTTATGAATCACGTCCTGTCAAACACAGACAATCGGCTCCTTACAATTGGATATAACTGAGTGAACCAAATCGACTCGACATATTTCAATGACAAAAGATGAAGGTTTCTGATGAAATGTCACTTTTTAATTTCAACATGTAATATGTATATATACATGTTACTTTTCCAGGTCCATACAAGCTTGGTAGGGGGCGGAGTCAGGGTCTTAGCCAGGATTTGAAAAACTGCCCGCTCAAAAACCCCCGTTACAATCTGTTTATCATATGGTGTTTTATTTATTCATATTTTAACTTTATTTGAGCTTAACCTAAATGTCTATGGAAAATTTCAATCTTAGGGCTTGGTTTGTTGATTGTTGCCAATGAGTTATTGTTTGTCGACTGGGATGGAATTTCATGATGTCGATGCCATTTCCCTGTGTTTGCAGTGCTATCGTATGGTTTACCAGACAGACGCTGGTTCCTCGATTCTAATCGCTTGGTTGCATGATCATACCTGATAAGTGAAACATCTAGCCTCAGGAAACCTAACTTGGTATACCGAACGTCTGTGCTCGTACCCCTCAAAGGGAGATCCCAGAGGTAAACAGTTCCATCATGACTAGGGTTATTTAAAATGTTGAATGTTCTAAGAACCTATATCAAAGAGCTTATAACTAGGCTCAGAGGGGAAGCTTACTGACTCCTTAGCTTGACAAAAACCCAACACGCCACGTGTGAGCAGTGTGTCGCTTTGTCACAGCAGTCTCTTAAAAGTTATGAATCCGGGGGTGTGGTCACCTCGACCAATCAGAAGACTTCATATCTTCAACATTAGCGCCCTTGGCCGCCATACGCCGAGCTTCGAGACTTTGGATCAACAGTCCCATTTGCTTATGTTGATTTTGTGCAAATAGCGCCATCAGGACGGGAGTGCGTTTCACTCATTGACATGGTGATAACATTACAGAATCGCATATCATTATGAAATATATCTGATGTAAAACTACAGCATGTTATCATGGTGTGGGGTCGGAATGGTCTATCTCATATGACAACAATGTTCTGTCCAAAAAATCCTAGACGCTAAATGAATTTTCCAAAGCATTTGATATATTCAGGATTTTACTCAACGAGAATGATAGGGGAGGTTGTAACCAGGGTAATGCCCATTGTATATTCCTTGACAACCATTGGCATCGCAGATACAGAACATTATCACACCACTGCCTCATTTTCATACCCAACTCCCGAAAATTTATGTCAGAATTATCCCCAAATGTATTCCAAACGATTGTTTTCCATACTTTGTTTCCAGATCTGTGGCCGCTGAAGAGATCGGTGCAAGGTACGAGAATGTGGTTATCGTAAGTGTCGCTCCAGTCAAAGACCCTGTCAAACTGAGTAGATGTTAACGCTACGTTCAGTTGTTCAGTTGTTAAGACGCACTTGTTCGATTTTGCCTCAAGTTGTCTATGGGAAAAATGTATAATATGCATTGTGTTTCGGATTCATGCTTCAACGAAGGCATGTTCGTTAATAATAATTTGCAAAATGACGTAAGACAAAAGGTGCAAATGAGTTAATATCGTAGTATAATTTGCAGAATATAAATCATGAATCTTGAAATCCAAAGTACAAATCTTAACATCCAGGACAAATGTTTCCAAATATGTTCCAATAAGCTGATCGAAGTGTTGACCATGAAATTTGTCTGCAGCCAAGCCATTAATAAGTTCTAACAGCAAGTAGACTAGACTAAATGACCTTCAATGTTAAAGCACCGTACAAAAAACCCATCGACAACAGTTTCTTATCGACGGCGACTACAGGAACATTTAGTCCATTCCTAAGCTATCAGCATCTTAATCAAACTATCATGTATTTGAATTACAAGTTGATGATTAATTAGTAAATCATTCTGGTTGAAAGACCTGCAATGGCCGCTTTGTTTGAAGTAGCGGAGAGACAAAAGTAGATAAGTCTTAGCAAAGAATATCTGATTAAAATTGTCTTTCGGTTGACCTTCATGTTGTAAAACCTACGGATAATATAAACTTTTCGCATCAATTTAACTCATGGTTTCAGTGACACCTTGCGCCCATTTAAATAAATCGCTCAACTTCCATTTTGAAGCCTTCAGTATTTTTCTGATAAAGAGGAAGTTTTCTTTTTTGTACCGTGGAATTGAACAAATTCATTCAAACAAAGAATCAGTACTGGGTGCGGCAATATTTGTCTTCCCAACTAATACATAGGTTCCTTTTTATTTTATGCGCCTCAACGGGCAAGATTCATTACAAAAGTATATTTATACACTTTAAATACACCTAACTGAGGTTAATCTTGGCGTTTGCCACAAAACATGATGAAACACGATTTATTTTAATCAGGGAATCCCATTTGTCTAATTTATTACAAGCAGTCTTGGAACGACCATTTATGTTTGTAAATGCAGTAATAGACGAGTTGATATGTGTGAATTTATGTGATAACGGGACTCTGATATACTTTGCGTGAAATAACATAAGCGAATATATATCTTTTCGCTGTAAATCTAATATAACAATATATCGTAGGTATGAAATTTATTAGCGTAACTGTGTTTTTTTACTTAACGTAAAATAATACGATCGCATATATATCTGTTCGTTGAAAATCTAAAATAACAATAAATCATAGGAATAAAAATCACTAGCGTAACTGTGTTTATTTACTGGACGATAAATAGTTTAATCGAATATATCTTTTCACGGCAAATCTATTATAACAATGTATCCATGTATCGTAGGAATAATATCAACGGGCGTAACTGTGTTTAGTTCTACTGTCAAGAAATTACCACAGCAAGTGCCGAGTGACAGTTACACCAAATATACTACTAGTAGTATCTTTGGTTACATGTCGAAATACAGTTCAGGTATTTGTCCCCGATTCACGTTATTGCCATACCCGTCCTTATTGCTATTATGGAATGTAACTGTAAAAGAACCACTGTTAACAGTAGCAACGCCTTGACTGCCATAGTATGAATAGTGTGTCAAATTATTTAGTGTAGCTGTTATTGTATATCTTTCTCCAGCAGCAACAAGCACGCCGTTTGTGAAGTCAACCCGCTCAGAGGAGAGCACTCCCACAGAAGTCAGTGTTTTCCCGCTGATACTTTCTATAACCTGGCCATTTTGATCCATAAGTTGCACCGTGACACCAGGCTGGTTCCCACCTTCTGTTGTATATAGACCTACTCCTCTTAGCAGTGCTTGCTTGTTACAGACAAAATCAACGGCATGTGTGTAGCCCATAGCATCCCAACCACTTAGAACTCTTGACGGACTAAATCGACTGACGGTCACCTCTTCAAATCGAAGTTTCATATTGAATATCAAAGTACAGTTGCAAGGGTTTTGACTGTCATGCAATGCGATGTGGTCATATATCCCCACTTTCTCAGGTGCAGTCAACACATGAGAATATCTGGTAGCTTCGGCAAATTCTTTAGTACTCATTGTTGGGAATCGGATGTGGTAGAGTGCCTCCCCCAGGGCTGCTCTCCGGTTCTCGTCTTTCGCTGCTTTACCATCTCTCCCACACTGGTCGTCTGCCCATTCCATACACGCTTTGTAGATCGCCACCTCACTTACTCCATGCCATTCATCACACTTCAAGATTTTCACCAAGGATTGATTCCGCAGCTGCTTAAATCTCTTTGATGAGATGACTTTCTCGCCATTCATGCCGACGGATTCGACGCACTTCTGTGACAGCTCGGCTTCATTGTACTGAATGGTGTCATCTAATATGGTACAAACGTTGTCGATGTTGATTTGTTTCTGAAGAAACTCGACGCACAACTTGGTGAGTTGGGAGATCAAATACTTCTTAGACAGATACAATAGAGGCATCACGTTGTCCCCGGTGAGTGTGACGGCTTCACTGTATAGAAATCTGAGGGGGGAAGATCACCGTTGTTAAGGAGCATGTCACACATAGCAACCAAACACAATCCCACCATTATGCCGTTGTCACACAACCAGCAAATGGTGATGGCATGTTTTAATCCAATATTCTATGGAATAATTCCAAGGGATGTCTATGACTATCACTCTGTTCCAGAGGCTAATGAACAGTAAGTTGGATTTCAGAAATGAGCTCACCTCAGCATGGACTTGAAGCTGCTTGGTTCTGCATCCGTGATGACAATGGACTTGCTGCTTTCAACTGCCCACCTGTCGACCATGGCTTCAAACACCGCTGAACCAGCAATCAGGGGGAACTTTTATAGCTTCCTTTTTGTCACCCTTACCCACCACAAAGGTGACGTCACTCCCGTACTGACCATCTGAAGAAGGGAAAGACCCACTCTCCAATCGTCCGCCTCAACTGATGCCATATCTAGGTGAGGTGTAAGGTGACAAATCTGAAACAAGACCGTGTCTTTAATTGATCAATTATGTTGGTGTGATGCAAAATTAACTGCACATCGAAGTCGTGATTGAATCATACTGACCAAAGGGATTAGGCCGGTTGAAGTTATCATTTTTGTGCGGTGTAGGATTGTGACGTGATCACGTGATCGACCGCACTAATTCACCTGTCACAATACCTGTTTCATTGCAGTTGCTATCCCAAAAAAGTTTGGAATATCAGAACCTCAAACGTCTTGAAATATCATGATTATATGAAGAGATTTCATGTAGCCACAAGAAGAATATAATCAGGCTGCTTAGAGTAGGATATTGGTGAAAGTCTTCTGAAATACCCATCATTGAACCTTGTATGGCACTTCCTCAATTCTGAGTTTTTGGCAGTACGTGAAGTTCCAATTTTGCGGTCAAAGATTGACAGCTGTTCTCGTCAAAGATAAGATAATGGTAGTCTTGAGCCCAAGGGCCTGTAGTTACTTGTTGGTTCTGTCTTTGCTTTTTTGGCATATTAAAGTATTCATTTGGCAGTTAAACAATATATTTATTGAACACCAGCTTATGCGTAAAAGTTTCATATCATGCAATTGACATAGCCCTACAGATCGTCTGTCTGGACTACAGAGAGACTACAGTAGTAAGGTCTGGTACGGGGCTAGTATAGAAGGTGACAGTGATAACAGAGAGACTTACAGTAGTAAGGTCTGGTACCAGGCTAGTATAGAAGGTGACAGCGATAACAGAGAGACTTACAGTAGTAAGGTCTGGTACCAGACTAGTATAGAAGGTGACAGTGATAACGACCGTCGGTGACTTCGGTCCAATGACCTTGGTCGTCGGTGTCTTCGGTTCAGTGACATCTACCTTTGGTGACTTCGGGTTAGTGATCTTGGTCGTCGTTGACTTCAGTCCAATGACCTTGGTCGTCAGTGTCTTCGGTTTAGTGACCTCTGCCTTTGGTGTCTTCGGTCCAGTGACCTCAGTCGCCGGAGAATTTCAGTCCAGTGACCTCGGCCGTACGCCTGGTTTGTTGTATGTGTTACGGAAATGTTGCTGTAATTTATACCAATCTCAAATAAATATAACTTACTGAATTTCTCCTGAAGCAAGAATTATTTGCACATTCTATTTTAAACAATAGCATCGGTCATGTACAAGTTGCGTCAATATATATCATCACCCTATGAGCATATTGATTTTATCATTGCACGTACTGGTGTGCATAAACAAATCCCTTGCTATGGACAGAATCCCAGAAGAGCGTTATGACCATTCGTCTGGCGCAGCCCCGACTATGGATCATGATGGAAAATGTCTTTTGAGAAGGAGTTGAGTCACAAACAGTATTTGTAGAAATAATTTTGATTTTATAGAAGACAAAATTACAAGTAGCAAGCTGTGTATATATCAAGGTTCAAATCACGCACATAACAACTGGTGTTACATAATATAATACAGTAGCAATCCCTGAGGGCAGGTATGCTGCAAATTAATTACAAATATTACAGCGAGACAGATAATCATTGCATGTATGGTAATGTTATGACTGGTTGACAGATAATAATGTGTGTATTATGTTGATATGACAAGTGTGACAGATATGTTACATAGGTTACATAATGCAGGATAAAGATACCTTAATTGGTCATGACCCAGATAGTATTAATTGATGTGCCTATACATATACAGACACACATATTACAATAGCATGAGTTAAATGAAAACTAAAGGGGAGTATGTACAAAAGGTGGGATGGCATTGAAAACGCCAAAGTCAGAGGCTAGGCTTAAGGCTCTGACTGACGTCATCCCACAAGACAGAAGTACAAAGTGGCAATGAATATTCATTATAGGTCAGCAAGTAATGATGGGACCGGAGGAATAGTTGGATGCAGCGTTGAGGCGGTGACGTGAATATTTGGTTAAACGGATTTGCGGGGCAAAGTTGAACGAATAAGACAAGGTTCAGAAATAGGGCAGCAATTAGGTGTTGTGTCGTAGAACTCAAACTGAGAAACAAAGGAGCGCTGGTCACATGACCCGCCCCAACGAGAGACAGATGGAGAAGCCGTCAAAGGAGGGAAGATGAAGCTTATCAAATATCGGGTACAACTCAACTCGTCACAAAATCTCAAACAAGTGCCATCAGTCAAGTTTTTTCCCCGGATTCAAACTCCGACTAAGATTTAGAGTAAGTTGGTTGTTTACATTTTTGTCTTGTTGCGAAAACGAGTCGATTAGAATCCTTACAAGCTTAAGGGGACTATAATTATTGATATTTTAAAGGTACCGGCGCCTTGGAAGAAGCCTTTGTACTGGCTTGCCATGGCCGAATATGTAAACGAACAGAATAACACAATTCAAACGCTTTCTAAACTGATATCTCGTATTGCAGCTGAGGCTGTATTATACTATCGACCACGAGCATCCATGGTTTATGAATCATCTCCTGTCAAACACAGACAATCGACTCCTTACAATTGGATATAACTGAGTGAACCAAATCGACTCAACATATTTCAATGACAAAAGATGAAGGTTTCTGATGAAATGTAACTTTAATTTCAACATGTAATATGTATATATACATGTTACTTTTCCAGGTCCATGTAAGCTTGGTAGGGGGCGGAGTCAGGGTCTTAGCCAGGATTTGAAAACTGCCCGTCCATCACCTTCCTTACATCTGATTATCATAACGTGTTTTATGTTGGCTTGCGTGAAGGTTATGATGTTACTTCATGAGAACATCATCGTTGAATCGGTGATTATATTATGTATATTTCAAGTTACTAGAGAGATCTATCAGACAGGCTGATTTATTGATAACTCTATCATTCTTTGATGAAAATGCTTAAAAGTGAAACACCATCCCAGCAACACCCACCCAATACCAGCGACCAATTGACCCACTGTCATGCATATTTCTCGAAGTGAAGGAGGGTGCCATCGTAGATCGTAAAGGCGAATTCTGACCAAATTCAACGTGATAATGACACAGCTGCCTTAATGACAGGTTGATTGTTATATGTAGAATGGGGATGTCTTCTGTCCATAACGGGGTGCAACATTAACGCGCCTAGTCGATGGGAAGATGGGAATTTCTGGTATTAAACGTAAGTACTGGGGTAAAGCTCAAAGAGTGTCGATTATTAAGGTTAATGATATAATTGTAGTGAAAAAAAACGGCTTTGTTGGTTGAGGAATATCATCACTGTGGTTTTAATGTTGGCGATTGAATGTGAGAGATTTCCTGTTATCTTTTCAAATCATTGATCGCTTTAGCAAGTCAGACTCAATTCACTTTCTTTGGTGTTATTTCTTCATATTTGAACTTTATTTGAACTTAATCTAAATGTCTATGCAAAAGTTCAATCTTAGAGCTTGGTTTGTTGATTGTTGGCAATGAGTTATTGTTCGTCGGCTGGGATGAAATTTCATGATGTCGACTGCCATGTCCCTATGTTTGCAGTGCCATCGTATGGTCTTACATACAGGCGCTCGGTTCCTTATGTTAGGCGTCTAACCTTGACAACCATTGGCATCGCAGATCCAGAACATTATCACACCACTGCCTCATTTTCATACCCAACCCCGAAAATTTATGTCAGAATTATCCCTATATTTTTCAAATTGATTGTTTCCCATACTTTGTTTCCAGATATGTGGCCGAGGTTCTCGAAGATCGGTGCCAGGTACGAGAACGTCATTATCCTAAGTGTCGCTCCAGTAAACGACCCTGTCAAACTGAGTACATGTTAACGCTACGTTCTGTTGTTAAGACGCACTTGTTCGATTTTGCCTCAAGTTGTCTAAGGGAATAATCATGGTTAAAATGTTGTATGCATTGTGTTTCGGATTCATGTCTCGACGAAGACAATAGTTCGTTAATAATTTGCAAATAAACCTGATCTTAAAATCCAGGACAAATGTTTCCAAATATGTTCCAATAAGCTGATCTAAGTGTTGACCATGAAATTTGTCTGCAGCCAAGCCATAAATAAGTTCTAACAGCAAGCAGACTAGACTAAATGACCTTCAATGTTAAAGCAACGTACAAAAAACCCCATCGGCAACAGTTTCTTATCGACGGCGACTACAGGAACATTTAGTCCATTCCTAAGCTATCAGCATCTTAATCAAACTATCATGTATTTGAATTACAAGTTGATTAATTAGTAAATCATTCTGGTTGAAAGACCTGCAATGGCCGCTTTGTCTGAAGTAGCGGAGAGACAAAAGTAGATAGGTACCGAGCTATCTGGTTAAAATTGTCTTTCGGTTGACCTTCATGTTGTAAAACCTACCGGATAATATAAACTTTTCGCGTCAATTTAACTCATGGTTTCAGTGACACCTTGCGCCCATTTAAATAAATCGCTCAACTTCCATTTTGAAGCCTTCAGTATTAAAGTTCTGATAAAGAGGAAGTTTACTTTTTGTACCGTGGAATTGAACAACATTCATTCAAACAAAGAATCAGTACTGGGTGCGGCAATATTTGTCTTCCCAACTAATACATAGGTTCCTTTTTATTTTATGCGCCTCAACGGGCAAGATTCATTACAAAAGTATATTTTATACACTTTAAATACACCTAACTGAGGTTAATCTTGGCGTTTGCCACAAAACATGATGAAACACGATTTATTTTAATCAGGGAATCCCATTTGTCTAATTTATTACAAGCAGTCTTGAACGACCATTTATGTTTGTAAATGCAGTAATAGACGAGTTGATATGTGTGAATTTATGTGATAACAGGACTCTGATATACTTTGCGTGAAATAACATAAGCGAATATATATCTTTTCGCTGTAAATCTAATATAACAATATATCGTAGGTATGAAATTTATTAGCGTAACTGTGTTTATTTACTTAACGTAAAATAATACGATCGCATATATATCTGTTCGTTGAAAATCTAAAATAACAATAAATCATAGGAATAAAAATCACTAGCGTAACTGTGTTTATTTACTGGACGATAAATAGTTTAATCGAATATATCTTTTCACGGCAAATCTATTATAACAATGTATCCATGTATCGTAGGAATAATATCAACGGGCGTAACTGTGTTTAGTTCTACTGTCAAGAAATTACCACAGCAAGTGCCGAGTGACAGTTACACCAAATATACTACTAGTAGTATCTTTTGGTTACATGTCGAAATACAGTTCAGGTATTTGTCCCCGATTCACGTTATTGCCATACCCGTCCTTATTGCTATTATGGAATGTAACTGTAAAAGAACCACAGTTAACAGTAGCAACGCCTTGACTGCCATAGTATGAATAGTGTGTCAAATTATTTAGTGTAGCTGTTATTGTATATCTTTCTCCAGCAGCAACAAGCACGCCGTTTGTGAAGTCAACCCGCTCAGAGGGAGAGCACTCCCACAGAAGTCAGTGTTTTCCCGCTGATACTTTCTATAACCTGGCCATTTTGATCCATAAGTTGCACCGTGACACCAGGCTGGTTCCCACCTTCTGTTGTACATAGACCTACTCCTCTTAGCAGTGCTTGCTTGTTACAGACAAAATCAACGGCATGTGTGTAGCCCATAGCATCCCAACCACTTAGAACTCTTGACGGACTAAATCGACTGACGGTCACCTCTTCAAATCGAAGTTTCATATTGAATATCAAAGTACAGTTGCAAGGGTTTTGACTGTCATGCAATGCGATGTGGTCATATATCCCCACTTTCTCAGGTGCAGTCAACACATGAGAATATCTGGTAGCTTCGGCAAATTCTTTAGTACTCATTGTTGGGAATCGGATGTGGTAGAGTGCCTCCCCCAGGGCTGCTCTCCGGTTCTCGTCTTTCGCTGCTTTACCATCTCTCCCACACTGGTCGTCTGCCCATTCCATACACGCTTTGTAGATCGCCACCTCACTTACTCCATGCCATTCATCACACTTCAAGATTTTCACCAAGGATTGATTCCGCAGCTGCTTAAATCTCTTTGATGAGATGACTTTCTCGCCATTCATGCCGACGGATTCGACGCACTTCTGTGACAGCTCGGCTTCATTGTACTGAATGGTGTCATCTAATATGGTACAAACGTTGTCGATGTTGATTTGTTTCTGAAGAACTCGACGCACAACTTGGTGAGTTGGGAGATCAAATACTTCTTAGACAGATACAATAGAGGCATCACGTTGTCCCCGGTGAGTGTGACGGCTTCACTGTATAGAAATCTGAGGGGGGAAGATCACCGTTGTTAAGGAGCATGTCACACATAGCAACCAAACACAATCCCACCATTATGCCGTTGTCACACAACCAGCAAATGGTGATGGCATGTTTTAATCCAATATTCTATGGAATAATTCCAAGGGATGTCTATGACTATCACTCTGTTCCAGAGGCTAATGAACAGTAGTTGGATTTCAGAAATGAGCTCACCTCAGCATGGACTTGAAGCTGCTTGGTTCTGCATCCGTGATGACAATGGACTTGCTGCTTTCAACTGCCCACCTGTCGACCATGGCTTCAAACACCGCTGAACCAGCAATCAGGGGGAACTTTTATAGCTTCCTTTTTGTCACCCTTACCCACCACAAAGGTGACGTCACTCCCGTACTGACCATCTGAAGAAGGGAAAGACCCACTCTCCAATCGTCCGCCTCAACTGATGCCATATCTAGGTGAGGTGTAAGGTGACAAATCTGAAACAAGACCGTGTCTTTAATTGATCAATTATGTTGGTGTGATGCAAAATTAACTGCACATCGAAGTCGTGATTGAATCATACTGACCAAATTAGGGATTAGGCCGGTTGAAGTTATCATTTTTGTGCGGTGTAGGATTGTGACGTGATCACGTGATCGACCGCACTAATTCACCTGTCACAATACCTGTTTCATTGCAGTTGCTATCCCAAAAAAGTTTGGAATATCAGAACCTCAAACGTCTTGAAATATCATGATTATATGAAGAGATTTCATGTAGCCACAAGAAGAATATAATCAGGCTGCTTAGAGTAGGATATTGGTGAAAGTCTTCTGAAATACCCATCATTGAACCTTGTATGGCACTTCCTCAATTCTGAGTTTTTGGCAGTACGTGAAGTTCCAATTTTGCGGTCAAAGATTGACAGCTGTTCTCGTCAAAGATAAGATAATGGTAGTCTTGAGCCCAAGGGCCTGTAGTTACTTGTTGGTTCTGTCTTTGCTTTTTTGGCATATTAAAGTATTCATTTGGCAGTTAAACAATATATTTATTGAACACCAGCTTATGCGTAAAAGTTTCATATCATGCAATTGACATAGCCCTACAGATCGTCTGTCTGGACTACAGAGAGACTACAGTAGTAAGGTCTGGTACGGGGCTAGTATAGAAGGTGACAGTGATAACAGAGAGACTTACAGTAGTAAGGTCTGGTACCAGGCTAGTATAGAAGGTGACAGCGATAACAGAGAGACTTACAGTAGTAAGGTCTGGTACCAGACTAGTATAGAAGGTGACAGTGATAACGACCGTCGGTGACTTCGGTCCAATGACCTTGGTCGTCGGTGTCTTCGGTTCAGTGACATCTACCTTTGGTGACTTCGGGTTAGTGATCTTGGTCGTCGTTGACTTCAGTCCAATGACCTTGGTCGTCAGTGTCTTCGGTTTAGTGACCTCTGCCTTTGGTGTCTTCGGTCCAGTGACCTCAGTCGCCGGAGAATTCAGTCCAGTGACCTCGGCCGTACGCCTGGTTTGTTGTATGTGTGTTACGGAAATGTTGCTGTAATTTATACCAATCAAATCAAATAATATAACTTACTGAATTTCTCCTGAAGCAAGAATTATTTGCACATTCTATTTTAAACAATAGCATCGGTCATGTACAAGTTGCGTCAATATATATCATCACCCTATGAGCATATTGATTTTATCATTGCACGTACTGGTGTGCATAAACAAATCCCTTGCTATGGACAGAATCCAGAGAAGAGCGTTATGACCATTCGTCTGGCGCAGCCCCGACTATGATCATAATGGGAAAATGTCTTTGAGAGAGGAGATTGAGTCACAAACAGTATTTGTAGAAATAATTTTGATTTTATAGAAGACAAAATTACAAGTAGCAAGCTGTGTATATATATCAAGGTTCAAATCACGCACATAACAAAAAACTGTGTTACATAATATAATACAGTAGCAATCCCTGAGGGCAGGTATGCTGCAAATTAATTACAAATATTACAGCGACAGATAATCATTGCATGTATGGTAATGTTATGACTGGTTGACAGATAATAATGTGTGTATTATGTTGATATGACAAGTGTGACAGATATGTTACATAGGTTACATAATGCAGGATAAAGATACCTTAATTGGTCATGACCCAGATAGTATTAATTGATGTGCCTATACATAAACAGACACACATATTACAATAGCATGAGTTTAAATGAAAAATAAAGGGGTGTATGTACAAAAGTGGGATGGCATTGAAAACGCCAAAGTCAGAGGCTAGGCTTTAGGCTCTGACTGACGTCATCCCACAAGACAGAAGTACAAAATGGCAATGAATATTCATTATAGGTCAGCAAGTAATGATGGAACCGGAGGAATAGTTGGTTGCAGCGTTGAGGCGGTGACGAGAATAAAGTTAAACGGTTTTGCGGGGCAAAGTAGAACGAATAAGACAAGGTTCAGAAATAGGGTAGCGATAAGGTGTTGTGTCGTAGAACTCAAATTGAGAAACAAAGGAGCGCTGGTCACATGACCGACCCCAAAGAGAGGCAAATAGGGAAGCCGTCAAAGGAGGGAAGATGAAGCTTATCCAATATCGGGTACAACTCAACTCGTCACAAAATCTCAAACAAGTGCCATCAGCCCAGTTTTATCCCGGATTCAAACTCCGACTAAGAATTAGAATAAGTAGGTTGTTTCCATTTTTGTCTTGTTGCGAAAACGACTCGATTAGAATCCTTACAAGCTTTAGGGGACTATAATTATTGATATTTTAACGATATCGGCGCCTTGGAAGAAGCCTTTGTACTTGTTTATCCGAATATGTAAACGAACAGAATAACACAATTCAAACGCTTTCTAGACTGATATCTCGTATTGCAGCTGAGGGTGATTATACTATCGAACACGAGCATACATGGTTTATTAATCACGTCATGTCAAACGAAGACAATCGGCTCCTTACAATTGGATATAACTGAGTGAACCAAATCGACTCGACATATTTCAATGACAAAAGATGAAGGTTTCTGATGAAATGTCGCTGTAATTTCAACATGTAATATGTTTATATACAATACATGTTACTTTTCTAGGTCCATGTAAGCTTGGTAGGGGGCGGAGTCATGGTCTTAGCCAGGATTTGAAAACTGCCCGTCAAAAACCCCCGTTACATCTGTTTATCATAACGTGTTTTATATTGACTTTGGTGAACGTTATGATATTACTTAATGAGAGCATCAGGATGGCACTCGCTGAATCGGCGATTATGTCATGTATATTTCAAGTTACGGTAAACGTCTCGCTATCAGACAGAATGATTCATTGATAACTCTATCATTCTTTGATGAACATGCTTAAAAGTGAAACACCACCCAGCAACACCCACCCAATACCAGCGACCAATTGACCCACTGTCATGCATATTTCTCGAAGTGAAGGAGGGTGCCATCGTAGATCGTAAAGGCGAATTCTGACCAAATTCAACGTGATAATGACACAGCTGCCTTAATGACAGGTTGTTGTTATATGTAGAATGGGGATGTCTTCTGTCCATAACGGGGTGCAACATTAACGCGCCTAGTCGATGGGAAGATGGGAATTTCTGGTATTAAACACCAGTACTGGGGTAAAGCTCAAAGAGTGTCGATTATTAAGGTTAATGATATAATTGTAGTGAAAAAAACGGGGGTGCCATCGCAGATCGTTGAGGAATATCATCACTGTGGTTTTAATGTTGGCGATTGAATGTGAGAGATTTGAACTGTTATCTTTTCAAAATCATTGATCGCTTTAGCAAGTCAGACTCAGAATCATAACTCATTCACTTTCTTTGGTGTTATTTCTTCATATTTGAACTTTATTTGAAACTTAATCTAAATGTCTATGCAAAAGTTCAATCTTAGAGCTTGGTTTGTTGATTGTTGGCAAAAATATTATTGTTCGTCGGCTGGGATGAAATTTCATGATGTCGACTGCCATGTCCCTATGTTTGCAGTGCCATCGTATGGTCTTACATACAGGCGCTCGGTTCCTTATGTTAGGCGTCTAACCTTGACAACCATTGGCATCGCAGATCCAGAACATTACACACCACTGCCTCATTTTCATACCCAACCCCGAAAATTTATGTCAGAATTATCCCTATATTTTTCAAATTGATTGTTTCCCATACTTTGTTTCCAGATATGTGGCCGAGGTTCTCGAAGATCGGTGCCAGGTACGAGAACGTCATTATCCTAAGTGTCGCTCCAGTAAACGACCCTGTCAAACTGAGTACATGTTAACGCTACGTTCTGTTGTTAAGACGCACTTGTTCGATTTTGCCTCAAGTTGTCTAAGGGAATAATATGCATTGTGTTTCGGATTCATGTCTCGACGAAGACAATAGTTCGTTAATAATTTGCAAATAAACCTGATCTTAAAATCCAGGACAAATGTTTCCAAATATGTTCCAATAAGCTGATCTAAGTGTTGACCATGAAATTTGTCTGCAGCCAAGCCATAAATAAGTTCTAACAGCAAGCAGACTAGACTAAATGACCTTCAATGTTAAAGCAACGTACAAAAAACCCCATCGGCAACAGTTTCTTATCGACGGCGACTACAGGAACATTTAGTCCATTCCTAAGCTATCAGCATCTTAATCAAACTATCATGTATTTGAATTACAAGTTGATTAATTAGTAAATCATTCTGGTTGAAAGACCTGCAATGGCCGCTTTGTCTGAATAGCGGAGAGACAAAAGTAGATCGGTACCGAGCTATCTGGTTAAAATTGTCTTTCGGTTGACCTTCATGTTGTAAAACCTACCTACCGATAATATAAACACTTTTCGCGTCAATTTAACTCATGGTTTCAGTGACACTTGCGCATTTAAATAAATCGCTCAACTTCCATTTTGAAGCCTTCAGTATTAAAGTTCTGATAAAGTGTTTACTTTTTGTACCGTGGAATTGAACAACATTCATTCAAACAAAGAATCAGTACTGGGTGCGGCAATATTTGTCTTCCCAACTAATACATAGGTTCCTTTTTATTTTATGCGCCTCAACGGGCAAGATTCATTAAACTGAGGTATATTTTATACACTTTAAATACACCTAACTGAGGTTAATCTTGGCGTTTGCCACAAAACATGATGAAACACGATTTATTTTAATTTAATCAGGGAAACCCCATTTGTAAAATTTATTACAAGCAGTCTTGCACGATCATTTATGTAAATGCAGTAAATGCAGTAACAGACGAGTTAATATGAGTGAATTTAAGTGATAACGGGACTCTGATATACTTTACGAGAAATAATATAAAAACGAATGTATATCTTTTCGTTGCAAATCTAATATAACAATAATCAAGGAATAAAATTCACCAGCGTAACTGTTTTGTTTTTTTTACTTAACGTGAAATAATACCATCGATCGATATATATCTTTTCGTTGCAAATCTAATATAAGAACGTATCGTAGGAATAAAAATCAACAAGCGTCACCCTGTGTTTATTTACTTTATGTTAATAATATTATCGAATATATATATTTTCTTTGCAAATGTAATATAACAATGTATCGTAGAAATAAAATCAACTGACATAACTGTGTTTAGTTCCAGTGTCAAGAAATGACCACAGCAAGTGCCGAGTGACAGTTACACCAAATATACTACTAGTAGTATCTTTGGTTACATGTCGAAATACAGTTCAGGTATTTGTCCCTGATTCACGTTATTGCCATACCCGTCCTTATTGCTATTATGGAATGTAACTGTAAAAGAACCACTGTTAACAGTAGCAACGCCTTGACTGCCATAGTATGAATAGTGTGTCAAATTATTTAGTGTAGCTGTTATTGTATATCTTTCTCCAGCAGCAACAAGCACGCCGTTTGTGAAGTCAACCCGCTCGGAGGAGAGCACTCCCACAGAAGTCAGTGTTTTCCCGCTGATACTTTCTATAACCTGGCCATTTTGATCCATAAGTTGCATCGTGACACCAGGCTGGTTCCCACCTTCTGTTGTATATAGACCTACTCCTCTTAGCAGTGCTTGCTTGTTACAGACAAAATCAACGGCATGTGTGTAGCCCGAAGCAGCCCAACCACTTCGAACTCCTGACGGACTAAATCGACTGACGGTCACCTCTTCAAATCGAAGTTTCATATTGAATATCAAAGTACAGTTGCAAGGGTTTTGACTGTCATGCAATGCGATGTGGTCATATATCCCCACTTTCTCAGGTGCAGTCAACACATGAGAATATCTGGTAGCTTCGGCAAATTCTTTAGTACTCATTGTTGGGAATCGGATGTGGTAGAGTGCCTCCCCCAGGGCTGCTCTCCGGTTCTCGTCTTTCGCTGCTTTACCATCTCTCCCACACTGGTCGTCTGCCCATTCCATACACGCTTTGTAGATCGCCACCTCACTTACTCCATGCCATTCATCACACTTCAAGATTTCCACCAAGGATTGATTCCGCAGCTGCTTAAATCTCTTTGATGAGATGACTTTCTCGCCATTCATGCCGACGAATTCGACGCACTTCTGTGACAGCTCGGCTTCATTGTACTGAATGGTGTCGTCTAATATGGTACAAACGTTGTCGATGTTGATTTGTTTCTGAAGAAATTCGACGCACAACTTCGTGAGTTGGGAGATCAAATACTTCTTAGACAGATACAATAGGGGCATCACGTTGTCCCCGGTGAGTGTGACGGCTTCACTGTATAGAAATCTGAGGGGGGAAGATCACCGTTGTTAAGGAGCATGTCACACATAGCAACCAAACACAATCCCACCATTATGCCGTTGTCACACAACCAACCAGCAATGGTGATGGCATGTTTTAATCCAATATTCTATGGAATAATTCCAAGGGATGTCTATGACTATCACTCTGTTCCAGAGGCTAATGAACAGTAAGTTGGATTTCAGAAATGAGCTCACCTCAGCATGGACTTGAAGCTGCTTGGTTCTGCATTCGTGATGACAATGGACTTTCAACTGCCCACCTGTCGACCATGGCTTCAAACACCGCTGAACCAGCAATCAGGGGGAACTTTTATAGCTTCCTTTTTGTCACCCTTACCCACCACAAAGGTGACGTCACTCCCGTACTGACCATCTAAGATGTATTGCTGTCTCTGAAGAAGGGAAAGACCCACTCTCCAATCGTCCGCCTCAACTGATGCCATATCTAGGTGAGGTGTAAGGTGACAAATCTGAAACAAGACCGTGTCTTTAATTGATCAATTATGTTGGTGTGATGCAAAATTAACTGCACATCGAAGTCGTGATTGAATCATACTGACCAAAGGGATTAGGCCGGTTGAAGTTATCATTTTCGTGCGGTGTAGGATTGTGACGTGATCACGTGATCGACCGCACTAATTCACCTGTCACAATACCTGTTTCATTGCAGTTGCTATCCCAAAAAAGTTTGGAATATCAGAACCTCAAACGTCTTGAAATATCATGATTATATGAAGAGATTTCATGTAGCCACAAGAAGAATATAATCAGGCTGCTTAGAGTAGGATATTGGTGAAAGTCTTCTGAAATACCCAGGGATGAAAATTTAACTAACCCCATTATTCCGTTCCTCGTCGCTTTGAGTTCTTGGCAGTACGTGAAAACATCCAATTTTGCGGTCAAAGATTGACTAGGACAGCTGTTCTCGTCAACAACGAGATAAGATAATGGTAGTCTTGAGCCCAAGGGCCTGTATTTACTTTGAACCTTGTATGGCACTTTCTGTCTTTGCTTTTTTTTGCGGTCAAAGATTGACAGCTGTTCTCGTATTAAAGTATTCATTTGCAGTTAAACAATATATTTATTGAACACCAGCTTATGCGTAAAAGTTTCATATCATGCAATGACATAGCCCTACAGAACGTCTGTCTGGACTACAGAGAGACTACAGTAGTAAGGTCTGGTACGGGGCTAGTATAGAAGGTGACAGTGATAACAGAGAGACTACAGTAGTAAGGTCTGGTACCCGGCTAGTATAGAAGGTGACAGTGATAACAGAGAGACTACAGTAGAAAGGTCTGGTACCAGGCTAGTATAGAAGGTGACAGCGATAACAGAGAGACTACAGTAAGAAGTATAGGTGGTACAGCTAGATATAGAAGGTGACAGTGATAACAGACTAGAAAGGTCTGGTACCAGGCTAGTATAGAAGGTGACAGTGATAACGACCGTCGGTGACTTCGGTCCAATGACCTTGGTCGTCGGTGTCTTCGGTTCAGTGACATCTACCTTTGGTGACTTCGGGTTAGTGATCTTGGTCGTCGTTGACTTCAGTCCAATGACCTTGGTCGTCAGTGTCTTCGGTTTAGTGACCTCTGCCTTTGGTGTCTTCGGTCCAGTGACCTCAGTCGCCGGAGAATTCGGTCCAGTGACCTCGGCCGTACGCCTGGTTTGTTGTATGTGTTACGGAAATGTTGCTGTAATTTATACCAATCTCAAATAAATATAACTTACTGAATTTCTCCTGAAGCAAGAATTATTTGCACATTCTATTTTAAACAATAGCATCGGTCATGTACAAGTTGCGTCAATATATATCATCACCCAATATGAGCATATTGATTTTATCATTGCACGTACTGGTGTGCATAAACAAATCCCTTGCTATGGACAGAATCCAGAAGAGCGTTATGACCATTCGTCTGGCGCAGCCCCGACTATGGATCATAATGGAAAATGTCTTTTGAGAAGGAGTTGAGTCACAAACAGTGTTTGTAGAAACAATTTTGATTTTATAGAAGAAAAAATTACAAGTAGCAAGCTGTGTAAATATCAAGATTCAAATCACGTACATAACAACTGGTGATACATAATATAATACAGTAGCAATCCCCGAGGGCACGTATGCTGCAAATTAATTACAAATATTACACCGAGACAGATAATCATTACATGTATAGTAATGTTATGACTGGTTGACAGATAATGATATATGTATTATGTTGATATGATAAGTTTGACAGATAACTGTGATATGTGTAGGACTAGGTTACACAATCCAGGATAAAGATACCTTAATTGGTCATTTACCCAGATAGTATTAATTGATGAGCGTATTCATATACAGACATACATATTACAATAGCATGACTGTTCAGCCCTATATATAAGGCAATCAGGGATCATTTCGTTATTACATTATTACGTTTAACGCAGACGTAAGTAATGCCATCTTCTAATTTGTGCCGCAAAGTTTACATGATGGAAAATTATGTTGATAAGTTTTTAAAATAATTATTTGACTGGAAATATTCATGATCTACTGTGGAAATCTGTTTTATTCAGTTATGGTTTTTGATGAAATGTCACTTTGATCGCAACATGTAATATGTATATATATATATATACATGTTACTTTTCCTGACCCATGTAAGCTAGGTAGGGGGCGGAGTCAGGGTCTTATCCAGGATTTGGAAACTGCCCATCAACCACCCTACTTACAACTGATTATCATAACGTGCTTAATGTTGGCTTTCGTGAACGTTATGATATTACTTAATCAGAACATCATAATGGCACTAGATGAATCGGTAGTTTTGTCATGTATATTGCAAGTTACCATAAATGTCTCGCTATCAGACAGAATGTCCGGGGCCAGTGCGCACCGCGAACATATCGTGTATCATTTTAGAGAAAGTATAAAGAGGACATGGACTGGGACCTTGTTTTGCGAGGAGACGAAGCTGGTCATCTCTCCATTCACCATCGTTAAAGTATTATGACGCTGATCAAACCCCTCCTATTAAGCCTTATCAAACAGAACAGTATTTATTTTGATCGTAGATGAGCGGCCAGCGCGCTGTTTGTATAGGCTAGGCTAATTCCTTGTACCTGGCCAGTGCGGCGCGAACGGGTGAACGGTCTTTGGGGGGAAATTCCAGCCCGTCCAAAATCGACGACTCACCCGTCCAATGGACGTCCCACCTTATACCGTACATCACTCCAACCACTGGATGGCCGAGGAAACGCAGAGTAAAAGTTTTGTTTTGCCACAGATCTCTAGTCCGGAACCGGAGATCTCGCTCGAATGACGCTCTGTGACTGGAAGCTGATGCATAATACTGTAAGAATCTAAGGCGCTTCGCCTCCTCAGATTCGGCGGGTTTCCCCACCCCGTATTTAAAGACCGATACAAGCCATGTTATCTCCCTCTTAAAGGAAAAAAGGGACATCCTGACCCTCCCCGGGCCTTAGTAGGCACAGTCAATGGACTCGCCCATCTTGGCCCGGGATTCGGAGCAGGGATGCTTGATGCCGATTGTGCTATGTAATTAGTAGAGTAAAGAAAAACTGTGAGCACCCCTTCTGATTGTGTTATGTATTCGCCTGAGGCAGGCAGCCTCCGGGCCAGAGATACCGGTATATAAAGGGACTCAGGACTCAAAATCAGCAGATGAATGGGAAGGTGACCTGCCTTCCTTAGTCTCCTCTATGCCTCCGAGAGAACCCTCCAGCCCTGCGCAAAGCCTCCCTTACGGGAGTGAAGACGATCGACCGCCAAATCATCACCAGTAAGTCTCCCTTACGGGAGTGTAGACGTCATTGACCGCCGAATCACACAGAAGAGGACTACCAGAAGAGGAGGGGGGACCAGTTCATGGCTCCTCGCACACAGCCGTCTTCCAGTGCCAGCTACCGAGAAGGCCTGCTACCCGCCAATAGGAAGATCCTGCAGAGGGGTGCTCCTCTATAGTCTTGAATTATACTATATCACCCTACACTCCCATGTAGATAGTCAATAAATATCGCTTATAATTGCCAACCAGGTGTCTTCTTTAGGGGCAACCCTCGAGTCGTTTACAAAACGGTAGGCTTTCGTCGCTAAGCAACCTGGAAACTGACGATTCATTCAGAGCAATCGTGCGTAGTTCCCGGATGGCATAAAACAAGGCACATTCGCAGGTTACAAAAGTGAATTCTCATCCATATAATGAAACAACTGTAGAATATAACCCGTCCGATGTATACGGTGTGATATACAGACCTTAAATGACTACTGTATATCATCTGCGTTGACATGCCGTGACGTCACTCCACTCGAAATTTTTATAATATTTATCATTGCTGCATATTCCCAAGTTTTAGAAGAAGTCACACTTACCATCTGATATACTACATTCTGGGGCATCGTTCAACCTCTATGACTTACAAGCGGCACCTACGCCGATCTGTAAAATTGTTGTGGTTTGGCTAGAATTGCAGAGTCTCAAGACGATCTGTCCACAGCAGCTGAGTGTCGAGGAGGTCATCGCGATGCTGCAGAAATAAACTATATTGTAAAGAAATTGACCGTTTTCTAATAATTGTGCTGCCAATTTGTGAGATATAGCCATAACCTGAGTGGATACATATGTTAAGATTCGGATGATTAAGTGACTAGTCCATCTGTTTCTTCATGGTCGTGCGGATAAACAAATCATGCTCACTCCACTCATAAAGAACACAGGAGGCAATAACTTGCTCCATGGAATGTCGTTTATTTCATGTCATTCCGTCAGTCACTTGAGAACTGCTCAGTTATCACGTCAGTGACGTCATACAGTAGACATTCACACCTTTGCATGAACAATCTTGACCTTGAATACATAAGTGCAGACATTTTATTATTAATTAGACTCGTGCAGGAATCATGAAAGAGAAGAAGATAAAAATATATAAGTTAAGGACAAAGACTTGATGGTTCCAAAATTCAACGTGTCGTCAGAGTCCTGGCAAGCCAGGAGATAAGGTGCATACAGGACTCCGCTGGTACAAGAGGATCACGTGATCAAAGAGAGAAAGAAAGAGTAAAGTCGCTTGGTGTTTTATTGCAAGTTTAACATGAACTACTACAATAACAGAATGTAGACCAGTGATCAGACGTGGGCGTGGGTAGTCAGTAAAGTAAGAGCATTTATCAAACAGTTTGTAGATGCAACTGGTCCGTCTTACAGATACTGATATGGAGACATGTTCACACCACATGTGTGTACAATGTCTATGTACATGTGCGCACAGCATGTTTTCGAGTGTACAACATAAGTGCATCATTGGAACATGTACACATTACAGTGTACATCGCCCAGATTAAGTAGAGCACCTAATACATATACATGTGTAGAGCACCTGACACATGTACAACATGTGTAAAGCACCCAACATATACAACAAGTGTAGAGCAACTGACACATGTACAACATGTGTAAAGCACCCAACATATGTACAAGTGTAGAGCACCTGATACATGTACAACATGTGTAAAGCACCCAACATATGTACAAGTGTAGAGCACCTGATACATGAGCAACATGTGTAAAGCACCCAATACATGTACAAGTGTAAAGCACCTGACAAATGTACAACATGTGTAAAGCACCCAATACATGTACAACATGTAGAGCACCTGATACATGTACAACTTGTGTAAAACACCCAATACATGTACAATATGTTGTGTACCCAATACACATATAACTCTTAGCATCACTCCTGAGTCAAGACTAAATAGACCCAGCAACATCACCTTACTGTCACTGGTCTTACTGAGTGACAAACACAGGCACTCAGAACTCGAGACTAGGTGCCTGACTACCAAATGGCTCAATGTACCACCAAACTGAACATCAAGAAACTGGATCTCGATTTCTGAGTGCCTCTGCTGAATACAACTCACTTTGCTTTGAATACAAGTGGTAATTATATCACGTGCTCGCATCTCATGCTTGATAATGGTGTTTGTACCAGAGTGGCAATGTACAGACTGAAACACCTATATCATACAATGCTAGAGAAAGAGCGTACAGGTGCAAAGAGCAAAGCAGATCAGCATTTGAGCAGAGAAAAACCGGCATGTCATGTTAGAAACGTTTTCATTTAAGAAATGACAGTCACAACATAATAAGTGCATGCCAGTTCAAATGTTGAGGAAATAGTTGCAATAAACAAAGTATTTGATTCGCATAAAATAAATACACAGTGTGTTTGCCAGCAGAGTAGCTGGAACCTGGCAAACACATTGGTTCTCGTGCAGTGACAGGCTTACCATACAACTAGTGACAGGCTTACCATACAAGCAGAGACTTAACATCTCATACATCTGAAGCACACCAAGTCCTGATGACAGAACATGACAAGCTCGTCCCAATCGTGATTCCCAGTTTATAAAACAAACTGATATTTCTGAACCAATAGCCCTATAGAATCAACTCCTATGAGAGCAAATACACATGGCCTGGTGGAATATACCCAATGTTTACAAAATATAGTTCCTTGTGCATTAAATTCAATAATATTGCAGTACTAAGTATGGTTGAATGGATGCAATGGTACACATGGTGCTACTGTAACACATGATCAGTTTCACATGGAAACAAGTCACATTGTCTTCAAAGAAGCATTATAGTTAATAGACTTCATAGAAGTTGACATTACATATATAGGAATACTTCACAGAAGTAGGCTTATCCAACCCGTGGGTTGACATCAGTAGCATACGACCAATATATGTTCATGAACCAAAATAATCCCCTGACATGGTAACCCCATCAGCAGTCTCCCATCCCAAAACAAAAAGTCCACATGTTCTTGCCAACTAAGTAACATGTAACCAAACAAAACAAAGAAATTAAAACTTTATTCAGGATAAAAAAATAATGCTGGACTTAGGAGCCACTTATAGACAAACACCGAATCAAAATAATAGTGAAAGCAAAAGTCTATAGAGGACTACAATAAGCGACTTCAACTGCATCATTAACAAGAATGGTTTTGTGACATATACCCCAGGCAGCCAAAAGTAGCTACGGCCCACCAGGCCACAGTTGGTGGTCTGGAGGTGAGGAAGCCCTGATTAACATACCAATCTCTGCTGCTGCTTCATCAAGATTACCAACAAGAGTCTGTCATCTAAGTGAGGTTTTATCTGACCTAAGTGTCCCCTTATCACTTTCCCCGTTATAGCTATAGTATTTGACCTTGACCCCTTTGAGGATGGCAAATTACTACTTTAATGTTGAGCAAATAAATCATGAAGTAATTACCTAACAAGATGGAGCATGCAAGCTGTTCCATTACCCTCCCTGATTTCATCCTCCAATTAACATATACAATCATATATAAAATTATACACAGTAAAAGAAATCTACGAATCACACAAATCATGCTTAGATGATATGGAAATGGAATATACCAGATTAATAAGATAATTACATTAGACTGAATATCAGTGAAAACATCATTACATCAGTGAAGATAAAGGTACAGTAACTACAAATGCATTGTTCCAAGACTAGAGAATGTGCACCATACATACAGAACGATTAGTATATTGTACGTTATATTAAAAACCCTCAAGTATAGAATCTGTTAAAATTGTCTTTTCTTTTTGAACTTCATCTTTTCCAAGAGAAAGAAGATGGAAGGTGGTTTATTGTGTAGCTAGTTTCTGGAAGACGACTTCCATCAATGCTGTAGGTCCTCAATACAAGGCTAATACAGCCAGTGGGCCCATCATTATACATCTCAACCAATGCTTTGTTGATTGTGTAGAGTTAACATTGGCCCACTTGCACAATCAATAGGGAACGTTTGATTCAATGGTTAGTTAACAGAACAGAATTCAACAAGTAACTTGCAAGACTTGGTGGATCCACTCAATGTGTAAGTCACATGCAGTTTACACATCCAACGTGGCTTTCTCTGGGTTGAGTATCTCCATGGCGATATCATGATTGAAGTAATCCACGAGCCAGGGATCCAGTGTCTGTATCCAGTCAGCGCGATGCTGGGCCACGGCCGGCCCCCACTCACGCGTAGGACGAGTCAAGGTCACCAACCTCTGTAGTCGACCCAGCCACAATCATTCATCTCATCAATCACTGTAATAAAGTGGGCTAAAAGGGCAAAGGAGCTATCCTACAGGCATGGGGCTACCGTGGTCCGTTTAATAGAGAACAGGCTTCTCGTCAAGAGAACCTACTTTCCTTGGCTCTAAGTGCAAGAGTATATAAAATTCACGGAGACTTGATGATGGTAAAAGACAACTTACGTTTAGAAGTGGTCCCTTGGCAGTGGCTATTTTGTAGATAGCAATTATTGGCAGTGGTACAATGGAACACACGGCGAACAGCCAGCCAATTCCGATAGCCCAGCCCGGGTACTGGTAGGAACCGTAGGTGACCGGGGTGTGTAGAATGGCAGTGAAGACGAAGACAAACTGGACAGAGGTGAAGGTCATGATAAGGCAAAGGTCATGATGAGGTGGAGGTTATGTTGAGGTCAGGATGATGAGGTGGAGGTCATTTTGATGTGAGGGTCATGACAAGGTGAGGTGTTATGGCATGTTGTAACAAAGGCTAGCAGAACACTAACAATGGCTGGCAGATGGCCTGAATAACGCTGATAAATGCCACGAACGGAACATTAGCCACTGACCATGATGAGGCAGGGAGTGACTCCGCTCCACAACACGCGCCACCAGAGACATGGCTTGTAACCAATCATCAGCTCAATGTCAGAGTAGAACCGAGAGCCACCTGCAAATAGACCCATGGGTTGGCATCATAGAGAACGAAGGTAGGGCATGTCTAGACACCAAGCACATACATCCAGACACCAAGAGCAAACGTCCAGACGTGCAACAATCAGAACGTATTGCTAATGAGAGAAAGCCAAATGAGAGACACAGTCAAGTGAGAGATACTCACCATAGAGCCACATGAGAGATACTCACTATAAAGCCACATTAGAGATACTCACCATAGAGCCGTATGAGAGGTACTCACCATAGTGCTGTATGAGAGATACCCATCATATAGCCACATGAGATACTCACCAGAGCTGTATGAGAAGTACTCACCAAAGAGCCACATGAGAGATACTCACCATAGAGCCACATGAGACACTCACCATAGAGCCACATGGGAGGTACTCACCATAGAGCCACATGAGAGACACTCACCATATAGCTACATGAGATACTCACCATAGAGCTGTATGAGAGATACCCATTATAGAGCTACATGAGATACTCACCATAGAGCTGTATGAGAGACACTCACCATAGAGCCACATGAGATACACTCACCATAGAGCCACATGAGAGACACTCACCATATAGCTACATGAGATACTCACCATAGAGCTGTATGAGATACTCACCATAGAGCCATATGAGAGATACCCATTATAGAGCTACATGAGATACTCACCATAGAGCTGTATGAGAGATATTCACTATAGAGCTACATGAGAGACTCACCATAGAGCTGTATGAGAGATACTCACCATAGAGCCACATGAGAGACACTCACCATAGAGCCACATGAGAGGTACTCACCATAGAGCCACATGTGAGACACTCACCATAGAGCCACATGAGCGATACCCACCATATAGCCACATGTGAGATACTCACCATAGAGCCATATGAGAGATACCCACCATATAGCTACATGAGATACTCACCATAGAGCTGTATGAGAGATACTCACCATAGAGCCATATGAGAGATACTCACCATAGAACCACATGAGAGATACTCACCATAGAACCACATGAGAGACACTCACCATAGAGCCACATGAGAGACACTCACCATGGAGCCACATGAGAGATACTCACCATGGAGCCACATGAGAGACACTCACCATATAGCCACATGAGAGACACTCACCATAGAGCCACATGAGAGACCCTCACCATAGAGCCACATGAGACACTCACCATAGAGCCACATGGGAGGTACTCACCATAGAGCCACATGAGGACGATGAGTTCGGTGAAGGAGATGATCATGAGGGAGAAGGTGGAGCTGTACCAGTCCATGATCTGTAGGAAGTAGATCCCGCCCTGTAACCACACACACTTCATGGTCATCACGTGCTCTCACCAGCTCACACAGTGGCCACCATTCACCAGAGAAACAGTCACCACTATAGACTTGTCACCTTGCTATGAGAGGGGGGGGGGGGGGGGGTGAATACTAAAGGCAGCCTTTGTGAGACATATTTTACCCTCGTGACGCAGATAATTCCAACGAGGAACTCAAAAAAGCATAGGGCGCCAGTGAGGAGTAGCTTCCTGCAGGGTGTGGAGAACGTACTGCCGAACTCATCGACGAACGCACTGGTCATGGTCTGGAACATGCCGAACTGAAACACGGCACAAGGGCAAGTCACAATCAAGTGGGCTACACAACATGCACACATGGACAATATGAGTAAAGCAGGGTTGATGACGACGCAGCCCCGACCAGCTCCTCACCTGACTGCCAATGCCAACAGAGAAGAGCATGCTGAAGAAGAGGATGGACCAGATCTGGGAGATGGGGAGACGAGCTACAGCAGCTGGGTAGACCACAAACACCAGACCAGGGCCTGCCATGACACACACACCAGTATTACTATTAGAGGCAACACATCAGCAAGTGGTCTGATACACACTTACACAGGCATAGTAGGCAACATCAGGACAGTGAGTGATGCAAGATTAGAGTGATGAGATGGGGATATTCACAACCACAAAACCAAGTGCCAGTCATAGACGATATACATGCAGTGAAATACAAGGGTGAGATAATTTACAAGGCACCAAAACAATTCTCCTTTTAGGGGCTAGAACTTACCTTGAGTGACGACGTTGTCAATGGATTCTCCCGTTTCATGGGCCATGAAACCAATGATGGAGAAAATGACAAATCCAGCGAAGATGGACGTTCCTGAGTTCAAGAGGGGGATTATGCGGGCGTCTCTGTCCAACACAAGCACACGTGCTGCGTTAGTGGCATATCAGCTTAGCACTATGTAACTTGACCAGCAGGCATGTTATCTGTTACCCACAACTTTGGCAGGGGGGTGGGGGGGGGAGTGGGGGGGGGTATCAAAAGGATGTCTTGGGGATATGAGAACGATGGTGTACAGGACAGCAATACAAACTGACATCTGAGATGGATCCCCTCTCGCGTGTAAATAATACCAGAAACAAGTACTTCATACAACCCAATGTGTTAAACATCGATTCCCAATATGTTTATAGCCAATGTGTCCCAAATTTTTCAATGATTAACAACTCTTATGACAGGTAACATGAGATTGATTGAAGGAAAGTTCTGTGATGTATCTCAGGTAAAAATGAGTATCAACAATAAGCTAAGAAATTGGTGACACCAAATGAAATATGATATAACAACGAAATGAAAGACAGTATTTCTCACCTGTAACAGTCATTGTGGAACTTGTTGTAGCTGGAGAATGTGATGAGGGCTCCCCAGCCCGCTCCGATCGAGTAGAAGATCTGCATGGCCGCCTCACCCCACACCTAACATTAGCACACACAAATCGGTGTCAATTCAAGGTCACAAGTGTTGTGAAGGACAAATTTGGGGGTCCATGTCAATTTAATGTCAAATATGTTGTCTAGGTCAACTTCAAGTATTGGTTAATTGAAAGTGTAGATAATTTGTGTCAAGTCTCAGCAGAGAGATTGCAGGGCTGAACATTAACTCCCAAAACTAGCCCAACAGACCATAAGGCGATTGGGTACTCCCTTGTTGGTCTAACAGGAAAACCCGTTTATCGGTAGATTGACAAACATGCTTAATTTATCAGGTTAAAAATAAGTGCTGAGAAGAATTTAAAGCCACCAACGGTGAGAGTATTGACTGAATTTAATTGCTATGGTTTTTTTTTTACCAATATCCGGGAGAACACTTGATATTCGATTAATTCCTAGCTTTTTGGCGAAATTCCACTTGAATTCTGGTGGTTGTCAACAACCGGTCTCTTGTATGATATTGTCGAAAACGACCATGCAGAATTTGTTAAGTTTTTATCATACCATCATCTGCCTTATAAAACATTTCACAGGTGAGTCAGTTTATACTAGATTTATACTTTCTGACCTAGTTGCCTTTTCCTTTCCTTTATTCATCATCATAACAAGTCCGTTTCCATCAGACTTACATTGCGCAATCTCGCCGCCATATTGGAATTTAGTCGGAAAAGTTAATCGCCTTACACATTTAAGGCGATTATGCATATTTACAAGTTGTTGCGATTCCTGAGACTCATTCACCATACATAATACTGATTACTAATTAAATTGGGACTTGTTAAATCAAGTTGACATAGTGAAGGTAAGGTCTTATCATCAAATTTTCTACATTGGAAATGCCATCTTCATGAACCAAGAGGGAGCTCCAATTGGTTCAAAAGAGCTACCCAAAACCACTTGTCCAGTCGGGCAGTAGACAGAAATTTTACTTGCCTGGCAGCAAAATTGTCTTGCACGGTAGTAACCCATATAATCGGCTTCAAAAGATAGATTATTTTGATTGATGGTTACATTAAGCAAACTGAATTAGATTAAATCACACAACATTTGTGGTGAAAAAATAATAATCATGTTTTGGTAACTTCGTACTGAATCCGCAACTTATCCGAAGGAAAATCAATCGCAGGAAAACTTTATATCTTATGACTGCTATATGGTACGCTTGATACAACATATGTCATAGGAGCATGTGATAATTTGTAGTAAGCATTCACCTGTAGTGAGAGGAGTTTTTCCCACTTGGGTACGATGTAGAAGATGATGCCGTTGAGGGAACCGGGGAGAGTGGCCCCGCGGATCAGCAACGTTATCAGGACCATATAAGGAAACGTGGCGGTGAAATAAACCACCTGAAACACAAACAGGGGGGCGTTATAATGCCTAGGTTCTGCCCATTCAATGACACAGTGGCAGATAACGGTACTCTTAACGTGTTATTACGTAGTTGAGATGAGAGGTACACAATATAACCTTTCCAGATGACTTGATGCCCTTGATGAGGCAGAGGAAGACCACTACCCAGGCTAGAGCCAAACAGCCGAGAAGCTCCCAACGGATCCCTCCCAGCTCATCAATACCTGAACTCAGCTCCAACACATGTCTCCTGGGTTACACAGACAGGGAGTAATGAGTGCATGTGTCCTGGGTAACACAACACAGGGGGTTAATGAGTGCACTTCTCTTGGGTAACACAACACAGGGGTTAATGAGTGCATGTGTCCTGGGTAACACAACACATGGGGTTAATGAGTGCATGTCTCCACGGTAGTCAGTGGAGGGTGATGGAGAGCAACAACACCAAGTGTTTCTCAACCTCCTCTGGGGTTGTGTATGGATGGCAGTGTTCTTTTCTACATGGACGGGGAATGGTAAATTTTGCAAGGACGTAATTCATTTATTGTTATTTTAATAAAAATTCTCACTGATGAAAAAAAAATCATCAGTCTATCCCACATTCACCAGCCTTATATGGTGAAATATCTTCCCTTTCAAAATGTTTTCATTGTTTAATCTGTGACTCCGCTAACATTCAACAGATTATAATGCTTTTATGAAATGCAGACATTAAAGAGACTGTTCAACCACCTATAAGGCAATCAGGGATCATTTCGTTATTACATTACTACGATTTGTGCCGCCGAGTTTACATGATGGAAGTTATGTTGATAAGTTTTTAACATTATTATTTGACTGGAAATGTTCATGATATACTGTGGAGATCTGTTTTATTCAGTTATGTCGTTCCATCGATAACAGTGCCTCCCTAAAACCATGAACTACACGAATATTAGCTGTAAATCATAACGCGCTCTGAATTTACCTCGCTAATGATGTGTATTATTCCGCTTTAGTTACATAATGTAGATTTCATAAAATCTTCACTCATTCAAGTTGTGGGCATAATTGTGCACACATTAGACCGACAAGCAGGAAGGATAATGTCCGACAACATAAATGGCCACTGTCGAAGCAAGGATCTTTTTTCTGAGACCACAGCGCCGCGTAGCGACTGAAAGTCTGAAAATGTAACATTTTTGGTTTCCAAGGTGCTGTTACCATGCTGCTTGCTAGGCAACCACTTTCCTTATATGGGGCTGAACAGTCTCTTTAACACGAGATGTGTTTAATACGTTATGATCTAGAAAACTAAGCCCGTGAAATATTATGATGGGCACGGCACTTACTGCCAGAACTCCTCGCTAGGGGTGGTTTTCCTGACATCCGAAACAGTATTGCCCACGCCAAGCGTGGTGGCTTGCGTAGATGGCGAGAGCGTGCTCGTCTCATTGACGAGCGATCTGTTACGTAGCACGCAATTGTCGGTGTTCCACTCATTATCACAGGAGCTCCAGGGCAACACAGACGAGAAGGACATGAAGAGATAGTAGAGGGTCCAAGTGATGATGATGTTGTAGTAGATACAGACGATGCCAGACACGAGCACCATACCCCATCCTAACCCTGTCAAACAAACACATCCTCATACACACACATGTACTGATGGAGCGGCACTTGAATACCGAGGCGAGTACCAGAAGCGCAGGGGCGGGGGAGGGGGCGGTTGAGGGTGCTGTTATGTTCTTTATTGCAAGAACGTTAAACCCAACCCCCACCCGGGTTCAACGGAAACGGAGTTCAGATCCGAGCGCCAGAACGTCGATGTTCATGAAATATGAAAAATCAGTGTGCATGCATGTGCGTCACATATCTCTTGCACACGAGACAATGCTGTCATGGAAACCATGATATCTTAGACTGAAACGTTATAGACAATGACCAATGGAAAAATACTCGAGACATTATGACGAGGCGTGATGGAAATTCACTACACATTATGATGATTTATCCAAATAATTTTATCTCATTATGATATTCTGATTATAACGCGACCATCGGTTGTTTTCATAACGGTGTGAATTCCGGTCGCTATTTCGCGCAATGCCGTCATTAAAGATGCATTATTCCAGTTTTGTTTAGTTGCTAAAATGACTCGTTTATAATCCTTTCATGATCTTGAGAACACCACATCATGGATGATTAATCGATTAAGGCGCATTGAAACAGATCCTAAACTTTGTTTACAAAAACATACAAATGATTTACGAACTGGGCCAGTAACTACGGTACGTATGCGACTAAATGTAGCTGATGAAATGCGCCTTGAAATCATCAGTACTATCCCTGTCCCTCCCTCGCTGGGAGAACGACAAGCGCCATACGTCACCCGAGTAGGCCCGCATATATGACGCAACTCCTCGCCTGCCCACCAACAACACTCGGTTAAACAGCTCACGCCATAAGAATCAAGTTAATAAACAGGGCTCAAGCTCAGCGCGTTAGAATTGCCCCCTTGGACGTCGAGCACTCGTAGGATCAACGCCGGTCTCTCACTGCCGCATACGAGACGTCAGTAGAGCGATATCACCGGCCACATATCTTCCCTTTTAACCTCAAAATCAAACAAAAAAAAATGTGAGTAACCCAATACAGCATCTCCCGCGAGCGAGGAAGGGACTTGAGTCGGGAGGATTGTAACAAGGATAAATGATCAAAACGAATATTCATGATCCCCTTCATACACAACATGACAGATCAAGATGTAACTTCAGAGGTCATCCATACTAGGGGGCGCCGAGGGGTAGGCTTTCTTATAACGGTGACATGTTGACTGACCCATCCCTTGGCAGCATCAGCAGCCGTAGTCACCCTCTATCTGACACTAACATCAACATCCTCCCATTAACCGTCACTAGTTGCTCAGCTTAGAGTCAGTTTACGATGAGGACAGCCGCTGACAGGGAAATTGCCGTTATAAACAAGACGGGCAGACAGATCTAGTTCCAGTCCGGATTCCGTCCATCAACTCGGCTTCCCCATCCTAACTTTTCCACACCCAACCTCATATCACAATCGATGTTTTGGTGCAATAATAGGAGAAATGCTATTAACATTCATTCTTATAACTTCCGACAGGAAATCGACGGTTTTGAACGCAGCAGGTGAGAAGGCGTGGACATGTGTAACATTAACGGCCCTTACCTTGTCACTGATCCACTGAGGAACTCAATACTCGACGCTCACACCAAACCCGCCCTACCCCCCCCCCCCATATACCATAACATCTTCAAGTTGAATCATTAACATATACCATGTAAAGTTGGTTGTTCTATAACGCATCACTCCCAGAAGACCCGACTGCTACCCCGTTTGTTGCTGTCGCCCCGCGTTCACGGGTTAGTCCTAAACATGTATGGTTGGCCGTGGTGGACATAACGTTCAACTGTTGTGTGGTTGCGAGCCACTTTATTCGACCAATCCCAGTACAGGAATTACTTGAGCGCAACTAAATCAGCCAATCACAGAACAGGAATTAGTTGCAACTAATTCCTGTGCTGTGCTTGGCTGATTAAGTGCCCGCAACTAATTCCTGTGTTGTGATTGGCTGATTAAGTTGCGCGCAACTAATTCCTGTGCTGTGATTGGCTGATTTAGTTGCGCGCAACTACACATTTAATTGAATGTTCACACTGACTAGGTATGGCACGGAGACGGGAGTGACAGACTTGTCCTTGGTACTGTAGGGGCACTTAAACTCAACTATCAGGTCATCAGACACAACACCATCTGGTGAGCATGCTAGGCAGGGTGAGTTTGAGATACCACAATCCGATATGGCTCGACTTCGGCCCCAGTCAACCCGGCATATTTAAGGATGACCGTGGTTTATCACTCTCCGTTGCGAGCCATGCGTTACGTCCGCCAGCTACCTTCACTTAGGAACGACCAGCCTCGCCATGGATAATGGTGGTTTATGGCTTCGACACGAATCTGATTGACGCGTGTCGGTGATTTTGCCGTTCGGACTATGTCCGTTTTTCTTGTGGCTTTGCATAGCCTGACAAACAGGGAGGACTACAGTCTCTTGCATCTTTCCATGTGCCAAGCTTTCATTCTGGCTTGTCCCAGAGTTTTGTCCCTGACCTAATGGCATTGAGTTTCTATGATGTGGGTGAGGCATTCATGCCGGATGAATTCATCTTGTGGAGAAAGTTTTAATAAATAGTGGTCATTTGCAATCCCATATCGGTTTGCTGGGGGAAGAGCTGCGAGGTAGGCACGCGGCAGGACGCGAAGTTGACACATTAGCTCATGAAAGATGAGGTGTAGTCTGGCATTGAACGGTAATTATCTGTATGGCCATACCAATAAGTTGCTGACCTCAGCTTCAGGTTCAGCTTTATTTTCAATTGTTGTAAGGTCAGACGACCGTACTTATCCATGAGTGATGATTTGCCTCAATGATATCAACAATATAACGTAGGACGTTGTGCAAGCTTCTATGTAAACCGCGCGTATATGACCGCATTGGTCCGTGCTGTCGCCTAGCGGATTAAAACTCGCGGTCTCTCATTGCGGCCATGTTTCTGGCCGCTCGAATCAAAACCGCCATAACAGATTGGCCAACCGGAACATGCCTTGTTAACGCGATTGGCTAAATCCGGAGATCGCCAAATAAACGCACATTGTTGTTCCGCCATCTTTGTTACGCTGAAGTGATGGGGCGCCTCACGAGAACTCTACCCAAGAGCGATGAATGGCCAGCCATGGAATAACGGAAAATACCGAGCATTGTCTTATTTGGAAAGCGGGTTTTTCCGGTTGGAGCACTTGGCCACATGTATCGCACGCAGACTCTGAGGCGGTGGAGTGAAGCGAAACCCCGGAGTCGAGTGATGTAGAATGGCGTAGAACAGGGAAAAGTGGGGAAAAAACCCCCAAACCATCGCGAAGGATGTCAGCAAAGCGGCCACATCACAGGCACTCGGTTCCCAACGCCAAGCTTCCGAGCGGCTATCGATATATAACAAGATTGCATAAAACCAATGGATCATATACTGCCTCACCCTTCCCTTATTCACAAGCCAAATCTATGTCTTTCAATCGGGAAATCAACTGCGATTAGTGTGTCTGATGCTCAATAGATTATTCTCAGCAATCAAGCTTTGGCGCTCCATGACCGACTTTGAAACGATAAATATTTCGCGTTTAATCTAGAGCACTTCCGTCGCAGCACAAGAGTCACTCGCTAATCTAACATTTACCCGCGCACAGATTATCTTTGACAGCAATGCCACTCGATGAGGTCACTCACAAAGCCAAAAAAATGCAGGGTCTATCGAGTTGTGTGAACCAATATTTTTAGGGTTTTTAGCTTCGATGTTTATTTTGCGGCTGCTAACCAAATAATTACGTCAAGGTTTAGAAGCTAGTCTTGAAGTTATCACACGACATATAACCACGCCTCGTTAAGTTGCCCCACCTGTGCCACAACTTCGCTGGATGCAGATAGCATTTTCAAATATCTCGATCTTTCATCGCTAGCATGAAATGTGTAAGTAGGAAACGGCGCAGACGTTGTGAGAGGCGAACAATGTTTGTCACCCTCTCACCTGCCCATTTACCTACTTCACTTTAAAAAACCCGACCCATTCGTATGTCTGACCATGATTATACCTCACCGTCTAAAAATCGACCCTTTCGGACACAGAAGTGATGAAAAAAAACCAACCCGACCCATATTGGTGCCATCCCTACCGAGCTTCACCTACCCTGGTACCAGCCTTGACGCTTCAACGTCGCTCGAGTCAGGACGAGGATGACACTTCAACCTCGCTTGGACGGTGATGCAAGGGGTAGCATAAGGCCTTTTAACGAGCAGTGGCACCATTCTGGCACTAACTTTATATAGAGTGATGGCAGGTTTCCGAACTTCAAATCCACCAATCTCACATAGAAAAGACAGTCATACAACTTACACCAGTCATATAACGCCGTATGGTCTCAACGATCTTCATGTGCAGATAATTAACGTGTTAAGTAGTGACTTCCATGTCACTGGGAATTAGGAGGGAAGGCTACAAAGTCCATTTCGGTTGCTGGTTAACGATGTGATCATCGTTGAAACATTACTAAGAGTTCAATGCACTATTTCTTGGAACAGTCACAAGATGGGTAAGGTGTGAGGAAGTTATTGACACGTTATGACAAAGAAAATCTATGTATTCTGTGAAGCTTATGCTTGATCTGTGCAGTACAATTATATGCACCGAGGGGTTGTCAATAAAAATTCTGTGCAGTTACTTTCTGTGCAGTGATGAATTGGTGATGAGGATTCGGTGCAGTGATGAATTGATGATGAGGATTCTGTGCAGTAATGAACTGGTGATGAGGATTCTGTGCAGTGATGAAATGGTGATGAGGATTCTGTGCAGTGGTATCCTTAAATATATTTCAGTGCAGTACAATCCTGTGCAATGAGAAAACTGTGCAAATCTGTAATTGGATTATGTGTGGATTCTGGGAATAGGAATCCCCCTGGGTCGTGAGAAGTTGTTTTCAAGAGAGGATAAGTTGCTCAAATGACCTTTGAGCGAGTCTGCACTGACCTTTGAAAAGGGGGCTGATCCTCCAAACGGTGACAGGACTCAGACTGGCAAATTGGCCGTAGGAGACCTCGAGGAAGAAGAGAGGCATTCCAATGAGGAAGAGGAAGGTCAAGTATGGGATGAGGAAGACCGCTGGAAACAGTCATGTGGCCTTGGGTTTCAGTCATAGCCTCCAGTTTAAGAACTGTGTTGAGTAATAAGCTAATGTATCACTGCACATAAGAATACAAAGCGTCTTACCTCCCCCGTTCCTGTAACACAGATATGGGAAGCGCCAGATGTTGCCCAATCCCACCGCGTAGCTGATGCACGACATGAGGAAGTCCAGGCGACCTGACCAGTTACCGCGCCCCACATTCTCATCACCGCTCATGTCGTCCAGCTCAACCACCTTAGACTTCATCGACACCTTCATCGTCACCTGGAACATGTTAGGGATGGAATTGTCAAACTCACAACCATCATACCAGGCCTTATCAAACTCACAACCATCATACCAGGCCTTATCAAACTCACAACCATCATCCCAGTCCTTATCAAACTCACTGCCATCATCCCAGGCCTTATCAAAATCACAGCCATCATCCCAGGCCTTATCAAACTCACAGCCATCATACCAGACCTAATCAAAATCACAGCCATCATACCAGGCCTTATCAAACTCACTGCCATCATCCCAGGCCTTATCAAACTCACAGCCTTCCATCATCCCAGGCCTTATCAAACTCACTGCCATCATCCCAGGCCTTATCAAACTCACCGCCATCATCCCAGGCCTTATCAAAATCACTGCCATCATACCAGGCCTTATCAAACTCACAGCCATCATACCAGACCTAATCAAACTCACAGCCATCATACCAGACCTTATCAAACTCACAGTCAATATGCCAGGCCCTTATCAAACTCACAGCCATCATCCCAGGCCTTATCAAACTCACTTCCATCATCCCAGGCCTTATCAAACTCACTGCCATCATACCAGGCCTTATCAAACTCACAGCCATCATACCAGGCCTTATCAAACTAACAACCATGCTCATCCCAGGCCTTATCAAACTCACAGTCAATATGCCAGGCCCTTATCAAACTCACTGCCATCATCCCAAACCTTATCAAACTCACAGCCAATATGCCAGGCCCTTATCAAACTCACAGCCAATATGCCAGGCCCTTATCAAACTCACAGCCATCATCCCAGGTCTTATCTAACTCACAGCCATTATCCCTGTGCCGCAACATACAATCATTCTTCGCATTGCATTTCGCATCACAGATAACACAACTCGAGGTCTCATTAAATGGGATTTATTTGGATAGAAATACACACGCTTATGAAGCGGCAGGGCATGTAACTTCATTTCAAGTATTCTGCTCCCGCTTGGCAATACATCGTTCCCGTATGACAGTACACTAATCCAGCCTGACAATAAACCGTTCTCACGTGACAGTAGGCCGCTCCTGCATATCATTATACCTTTCCACTGTGATAGTACACTTTTGATTTGGGTGACTGCAATAGTGGAATTTGCACGGCGGAATTTGCACATTTTAATCGCCCAAATATTCCTCTTTAGGCGAACGATTTCATTTCCCATTATCTGAGATATTCTGGCAAATTCTTATGCCTCATCAAATATCCACGCATCATTTGAAAACATTGACGAGGTAGCGGTGTGTGTGGTCTATTGCAATATTCCATCACAAAAATTTGACCCCTGACTTTTGAAGTAAACTTGGTATTCTGGTGCAGTGCTATCTGAACTATGAACAGAAATTTTAAAAATGTTAGGTCTATGGGAAGCCTCAATGGATTTTTTGTTGCTTTCTCCTGGGACACCAACACATGTTTCACAAAGACTTTGATGAACTGTATGCTGCGTCAAATAAGAATCACTTTCGTTGTCATTGTAAAGTGTCTTGTGCTTGGTCATCATTCTGTGAGAGGATGCTAGTCTTTTTTCAGTGTGTTTTATTAGCACATGTATTTCGTAAGGTAGGTGACCAATTGTTGATTGCCACGACAAGAATCGTTAGCATGGTTCTCAACGTCAGGTACATTTCTGTCCAAAGGTCCTTCCGTTTCTGTTGTGCTGTGTGAGTGAAACTACCCCATCGTGATCGTCAGTCTGTTGACTACAAGACACATAGTCACCACATTCAACAGGTCAAAGATCATATTAACAACTGCTGATAACTGCTTTATTAAGATTCACTATACGAGCTGCAGATGCTCTTCGTTGGCACGCTCGTCTTAACAAATTTTCCTTTTGATCTCATCTTGATCAGTATGGCGAAACAATTTGGAACTTGCGTATCATAGGCCAGAGACCAATGAGAGACCGCGAGTTTTAATCCGCTACGCGGCGCCACGGAGCAATGCAGTTCCTCGCCTAATACACACGGTTTACATAGAAGATTGAGTACTACGTCATTTTTGATCGAAACTTTTCGAGTTATATCTTTGATATCCTTGAAGAAAATCATTACTTATGGATAAGTATGGCCGTCTGATCATACAGCAATTGTAAAATAGAGCTGAAGAAGGGAAATGCGAAGCTTCCCTTATTGATAGGTGAGTTGTAATCGTTTGCTCGATCCGTATATTTTGTGTTTACGTTGGGATGACTCATTAATCTGACCCAGTTCCTTCCATGTAATCACCCTGTTCCTTTCTAATTAATGCTATTTCGTCTCCCCTTCGATCAGATAATCTGTTGCAGTTGTTTTATAAATAACAAGAACATCGGGCAAGTGTTTCCTTCCCTGACCCCAACCATTTCTACCTAGTTAAATACAAGGAGAAGACTGGGTATGGGGATTATTAGGAAACTGCTTGTAATCGCCACATATATAAACCAGTCAATACAGTTGTGGTTTATTGAAGTGTTGCCATTTTTTCTGCAGGCTTGATCGCAACAACAACTTCAAAGTTCAATGGAGTTGTCCAGGAATACCACATGAACACACCTGAGGGAAGCAGGTGACTGATTCTTTGTGGGCTTACCAGTTTATTCCAATGTATTTCTGTAACTGATAAATTATCAGATATGAATGATTATCAGTAAGAATTTCCTCTATTTGTTTGAGGAAAAAGTAGGCCGAGTTGAATATGCTTGTGTGTTCTAAGCTTATTGTGTTTGTGTATCATCAGGTATAGGGACACCCTGAATTGATATGGCCCAGGTGGCTGCATATATCTGCACCCTCAATAAAGAAATATCAAAAGATGCAAAAGGACTTAACGCTGAAGGATTCCTCAGCTCCCTGCGAGCTAACTCTGACCTTTACTCTGACCAATTTTTGACCGTGAAGTAAGCGATAACTTCCGGCTGAAAGTGGGACCGCATTGGTCTGTGCCACCACCTATCGGGCTAAGTGGCAACGCGGACTCTCATTGGAGAAGATTTTGTTTCTGAACCGTGAGTCATTTATATTTGAATAGCTTGGATTGTATTGTACATGAGGTGTGACTTCGATCTAGACTCAACGGAAATGATTCGGTGCTAAGGGCGCACAAATTACTTTGTAGTCAACTCGTTGCAGCGCAGACGGTGGCGCACCGGTCGATGGGTGGCGCAGCAGCGAACTGTAGCATTTCCCTTTAAAGGGAAATACTACAGTTCACTGCCGCGCCACCCAGCGGCTGTCGCGTAACTGCGCGTCCTTTGGCGGGAACCACCTTTGACGCGCTGCGCGCATTTTCGCGCCCGGTCACCGCAACGAGTTGGTTTCAAAGTAATTTGTGCGCCCTTAGCACCGAATCATTTCCGTAGAGTTTAGATCAAAGTCACACCTCATGTACGACACAATCAAAGTTTCAAATATAAATGACTCACGGTTCAGGAAGAATATATACTTCCACTTGGTCTCTGGCCTGTGCTACGCATAATCAAGATGAAATATAAAGGAAAATTTTTCAAGGCGAGCGTGCCGAAAATCCATTGTGGCTTCCCATAGACTACCCAGACCTATCATTTTTTAAATTTCTGTTCATAGTACATATATCACTGCACCATATTACCAAGTTAAGTTCAAAACTCAGTGGTCAATTTTTTTTAAAGGTTTGACGTCATTCTGGAAAAAAAATTAACAATAAATTCATAAATGGCCGTTGCAGCGAGACATAGGGATTTTTTAAATTTCTGTTCAGCGAGCACATAATTTTTTCTTGATTTTTTTTAGTTTGACATCAGGAAAAAAAAATAACAATAAATAAATTCATATTGTTCTAGGGTCTGTTTGTTTTTAAAAGCAGATATTGTAATTAATGTAATTCGCTGTATGAACCAAAATATTATCAAAAAAACCTAATTCCAATTGGCTTAACATGTGGATCTTAAATTCGCCATACTCAGAAATTTACACGGGTGGCCTATACTTTTTATTTTACATTTCGTTAGCTCTATATACGAGCTTACTCTCTGCAAAAAATCGTGAAAATCTATGTACGAATTTAGAACTGTCGCAATTGTCTTTAACAGATTTTTGCTGTAGTATTCAGGTCTGGCGGGGCAGTATATCAGCGACTATCAATAGGATTAATATCAAACTTACATGCTTATTTAAAGAATCACTGGGGCTATAACATTTGGATGATTCACCTGCTAGTAACAATTTTTAAGACAAAATTCATGGTGTCAAAACAGTCGTTATCTTGTATAGCAGCGCTACAGGGAACCTCTGTTGTCTGGGTCTTTTCGCACATTTTTTTCGGGTGCAACGCGGGGTTATGTGGACGTCATTGCGGTGCCCCATTGTGACTGAATGTCGGTTACCGCAGTTGTCAAATTATCATATCCAGCTTCCGGGTCGAGGCCAAATCGATAAGCGAACATTGCACAGGTGGGACGGTTTCCTAATCCAGTTAAGTAGCTACCATTTATACCGGGTCAACATCGTACATAAAGTGAGCATAGAACAGCTTTGATATTTCCATGGCCGCGAAGTAATCCAAATAATCAATGCGATTTTATTTGTCTAAAATGTGAGCCGTATACGCCCTACCACCTTACTCCTTCGTAACGTCAGAGAGGTGGCCAGTTTCATGACTCGAGTGCCGTTGAGCTCAATACTACCCAGGTACTCGAAATGCAAAGCTTACTGATACCATAAAGAATTCAAGTGGGTAAACGAGACCATGGATGCTAGGAGTAGACTGGTACCTTTCTATCGCAAAGCTAAGTACTATTATATTGAAGACTTGTATAATTGTACTGAATGCACGAGAGTGATAGAAATATCATAATGGCCTAGCCCAAGCGCCTAAAATCAAGGAGCTAATAGTTAACCTTAGAGAGCTCAATCGCACCTCCGCCCGACGAAATATGTGAACACGCCACCTGAGAGCAGCGCGCTGCTTTGTCATAGCGCCTCTACTTAGCCTCGAATCTTCAATTTCCGCGCGAATGGGTAGTGTGTTGTGACAGGACCGAGGGATTTAGAATGTAGAAAACAACATGTATCAAGAGCCCGTGAAAAATTATCGAGGACCGGACAAAAAGCTTACCCCCGACCGATGCGGTTCTTTAGGAGATGCCATTTCATTGATAGATTTCCGAGAAATCCAGATGCGATGTAAATATAAGGTCACGTGGATTTTTGTTTGCTCTCCATTCGCAACATGCATTTTGAACAGTCATGAAATAGTCCAGAGTGCACCTGCGCAGAGCTACTCCCGCCTCGTTATAGCGACAAACATGACGACCTGCGCTCATCGATGATGCCACGATGCCAATCGTAATGGTAGTTTATGTCATTGAGAGGATGCCTACTCTCAAATGTGCTTTTAAACGTCGACTTATTCCCTACTACGCAAAGTAATGATATTCAAAAACACGAGTCCAATTGGTGACCCCAGCTTTGTTTACAGCCTTATCAAAGTTCGATTTCTCTGCTATCTCTTACGTATCCTGTCATCGGAAATGTCCTGTATGAAATTGACGCGTCAATTTAATACCAACTTGACCCTGAGCGGTTTAAATGCGACGAGCTACTCAATTATGGAGGTCTATATTCAAGCCATGATTACCCTGTCACCTCATTAAGTTAATAATGTCTGTCACACAAAATGAGAGTTTCCTTGTGATGAGAAATGTTGTCAAAACATCATTGGCTGTCACGGAAAATCTAAGCACCAAGGCACTCTAGGGACACGGAAAGGCATTTTGCCAAACGTAGAGGAACCAAAAGTTAATGGATCAATTTTGGTGCTGTCAATGCAACTACGCAGCGGGGTTAACCTGCATGTCCCGCGGCCTTGAAACAGTGGGTTTTATTTGCAGCACCCGAGATCAGTGTCCCTCGGAGTAGTGGAAATAGACGAGAAAAGGATCCGAGCATTGGGAAGGGGTAAAGAGGAACTAGGCTTGAGACGTGGAGGGTGTACGGATCCGAGCAGTATTGGGATAGGGTACAGAGGAACTAGGCTAGAGAAATGATTTAATGAAATGTTTTTCAATCATAACTCAGGGGTCAAAGTTCTTGCTGGTCTGATGTTCATTAGGCGGCGAGTAGTCAACATGAGGTGTCCATGAATAACCCAGGACCCGCTGGCAATTCAATTACTTCCCACGACCACGGTACTAACACATCTAAGTTAAAATAACTACTCCCCTCATCAGCATCTTGCTTTAACACGAGACAAAATAAACCCGCCTCTCCCTTGGTGTACTAGATACTCCCATGACCACATGTCACAACAGTTACAAGCGCAGTAATCCGTGTGAAACTTGTGATTGTTTACCCCAGTCCTCAGCTTGTTTATTTCAAATGAGCACTTAGGGACGATATTTCGAATCGTTGATGTCAAGAGAACCAGGCAACGAGTCAGTTCCCATGTCTGTCGCATCAGTTACGTTGGCTGATTGGTTCAGTACCAAAAGAAAACAGCACGCGTTGGGTTCCTATGAAACACACATCAATTATCTCACAGCGTCCAACATGGTATATGGTAGCTGACTAAGGGGTAATGAGGCCGCGACAACCAGAGCTTCATGACAACCAGAGCTTCATGATAACCACAGCTTCCTGACAATCACAGCTTCATGACAACGACAAGCACCTCCCACGACAAACAATCCGTAATCACCAGAGCCCGTGATAACTACAGCCCTCGACTAGCGGAACCCAAATCACTGTATTTTGTCACGGGACGCTGCTACATGCGAGCTTCAAGGCAAGATACATGATGAGCTAGGCCAAGCACCTGTACCATCAATCACGCTGACGCCCAAACAATAAGCTCAGCGATGATTGTTTATCAGGCTCCTAATATGGCGTTTAAAAACAATAACCCTGATTGTCCGCGCCGACACCTCCGTTCAATGGGTTCATGTAAGGCGTCGATTAGTTAGACGATTAATCATAAATACCAACTTAATTCCCCAGCTTACGCTAACCATTGTCCTACACAACGACCATTGTTTCCTTTTGTATATAAATACAGGAGATTGGGCAACAATGTTTGAAGTCACATCGCAGATAACGGTCCAATTGGCTCTTTGACACCTTTTCGCTGTAGCATTCTAGTCATGTCTGGGAGGCAATATCTCGGTGACTACGCAACGGAGAAATATCAAACTTACATGGATATTTAGGGAATCACCAGGGCTTTAACATATAGATGATTCACCGGCTTTTGTATAGTAATGCTATAGTGATAAATACAGGAAAATGATAACTTGTTCAGATACGCCCAAGTTGCCCTAAACCACTAAAAATAGCCTACCAATGCCTTACTTTCATTTCCCTTTAAATCCCTAGCCCTACAAGACGTCTGCGTAGGTATAAATTCATGTTACCGTTACACCGGAGCTATTAAATCCCGAGACATATACATACTATACACACACACCAAGAGTCTAGATACACGTAAGAGATACAAGGTATGCGAAACTGCGGGTCCATGTATGTACACTTTCTGCTGAACAGGCCAAATTCCAGGGCATTCAATGACGAACACGAGCGATCGGAACACAATGTTAGGTAGTCCGAGCACCGGAATTCCGACAAAACACCCTACCTTGAGTTAGTGAACCCACTGGACCTCGCGCGCAGAACCAAAATTCACGGACTCAATCTACCTGCTGTTACTGAGCCGGAATCATGTCACCAGGGGTGTCCGGAAACAAGATGATCTGGCCAAAGCCGTCACAACAAGCGAAAAAAACTGTCAAGATGGGCCCTGCGGAAAACGGTCAGTCATCTATCTGCCTCCGTTTGGAGAGCGAAGACCAACCGCAATACGCCTACTGTTAGAGAACAGGTGACATTCCACACACTATATGGACATGTTTCTAAACCAAACATTGAGAGACTAAGTGGCAGCGATTTGTTGACACGACAGTTACCTTTCTTCTCCGGAAACAGACACCCCTTCCCCAGCCGGCCTAACAACTAATCCTCAGGCCTTATCATCCCAACACCTCATTAGGCATTCCTAACAGACGATTATCCATGTTGGAAGAAAAAGCTTTAGTACAAACACAGCTAAGATAATATAGAGATCTTCATTGATAATGGGGGAGCCACGTTAATTCATATCCACACGACCTGAGTGCTTGTCATTCATGCATGGATACACAAGCGCTCGAATTCCCCTTTAAATTCTGCGAATTTCTACCACACCATTGATGGACATTGGGCTATATGATGGACTCGCTCACCACCACCCTTTTGGGTTGGACTTCATCCCAAATGACTAGCAAACGTTCGTTAAGATTTATCCCAATGCAAAGCCATCGCTTACAGCCATGTTGGGGTCAAAATTCAGATGAATACAATCAGTTTACAAAATAGCAGCTATTCTTGAAGAAAACGACCTCAACTCTCTTTTAGGGATACCATCAAAACTCACGAGGTGGATCTAGTATTCTTATAGGTGCGGAGGAAAAATCGGCACCCGGTACAATATGTAGCCAATAGCCTAACATTAATGGAGCTGATAGATGGGAAAAACGCCGGAAGCCGACATAAATTATGCTTTTAAAACGTCGATAGCTGTATTCGATGGAACAGTAGTTGTGACGTCAGAAGTGATCATCAAAGGCTGTGCTATTCCGGTGGTGCTATTATACAATACGCAAAGACATGATGGCAATAAATACTACTAAATCTAATTAGAAAACAATTAAAGCTAGTCAATATGAATGTCCGTTCTGTAACTCATGGAGTCATGACACGAATTTCAAAACCTGGACATCCTATGTCGTACTAAGTCGACCAGAAGCATATTATACGCCTCTTATACATACGAATTTGGATCGTCGTCATTCGAATTGAATTACGGCCGCAATTTGTAATTCAATACGAGACACATAATTCACATCACATACGTAATCTATAATATGCAGTCATTATTTTTTGTGGAAGCTAATCTCACACCGGACCGGGGTATGCAGACAAAAATACTGCGTCTTGCGCTGAAATAGCGATCGCCGACAGCAAACGCACGTGGACGCAAGTTTCCATGGCAACTGACACCATGAGGTGAAACGCCGAGACGAAGCCAGATTAAGGGATTTGTTCTATGTACAAAGCTTGGTTGTAATATAGAAGTACAATAATAATAGCCTTTAAATTAGAAAAAACTAACCTTTGCGACGACTCCTTTCTGGCGTTTAGAGAGATTCCACGAAAACCTCACCCAGTAGACCTATGCGTCGAATTGTTGCAAGGGAAATTCGTACAGCAGGTTACGTAAGTAATGATGGTACTGATATAAAGTAGGTCCGCCCTCGAGTACTTAGGCGTCAATCACTTCAGCTTGACAAATATACAGACGTATTCCCTTGTAACTGCAACCGTGCAAATGCATGTCCTTACGAATACGACGCATGTGGCCTGCTCTCTCAACTCATTATCCCGCTTCAGGGGCCTACTGTAGACACGGGGGCCAGGGAGGGGCACGGGATATTCAGGGAGAACAAGGGACTTGACGATAGCGCTCTTATCAGCTTGTTTGGGCTGGGCCCGAGTGGGGGTGGGGGCACTTAAGAGTATAGAGGTAGTATATATGTGCCGCGCGACGGGGTATGTTTTTTCGGCCTCTCGACTTGTACGACGGGTTTTATTGGGACTCATACTTGTACGACGGGGTATGTTTTTCAGCTTCAATCTGTACGACGGGTTTTTTGGGGGCTTCGTATTGTACGACGGGGTATGTTTTTCTCTTCCCACCTGTATAACGGGTTTGAATATGCATATTTCCTCTCGATCGTTGACAATACAAATGCATAATACCTTGTACGACGGGGTATGCTTTTGGCCATTTTGGGGGCTGGGGTGAGGGTCGAAACAGTCCAGCGTGTTTTTTTGGGTTTTTTTAAATAATTTAGTTATTTCATGGATCTGTTGAAACACATGGCTTCATGCTTAGATTTTTTTTATAACGAGCCCGTAAATTGATTATTCATTTCATTCAAGCTGCGAATATCATTTGATTTGTAATATAAAGCATTATTATATACAATCTCAGTTGCCATTGAACCGCTATTGTGGGGGTTCAAAAACATGATAGGGAGTAAGTTTTGTTCGTTCATTGATTAGGAGTAACCCCCTCCAAGAATAGGGGAATATTCCATTACAGCATGGCGCGGATGGTCACATCCGTTATGATGCCTTAGGACAACGCGCGTCATTGTCCAGCGTCCCAGATTCTCACATTACCCCATGACCATGCCGAATTTAAGTCCAGACTAGCTCGTTTTGAATCCATCGTTTGTCTCAAACTACCAACTCAAGCTACCAACAGTTGTATTGCGTTTGTTTCCTAGTCTAATAAAATAAAGATTATTTCAAGACGCGTAACTACGTAATGTTTAATTCCTTGATACAATTATCTATGATACCGGCAGTTGAATAACATAGTAACTGTCAACCAATATCAAAATGATAACATCCTAGACAGGCTATGAGTCAACATGTCACAAGCGAGCCAGATAAAAATAAAATAAATTACTTTATTGTTCATCTTTGTGCCAAGATGATTGACCATAATCAATAACACAAGGGTTGCAAACTCTTCTATGCTGCATTCATGCAACAAACTTGACACAGTACAAAGTGACAAACAATTAACCAGTCATTAAATGCCAATCATTCATTTGAATCAAAGTGATCATTACTAGATGGAATGAAGTGGACAGGTATATACAGCATTAGGAATACAAGCAGAATAATTTCCAGACAGAAATATACATATTGCTAATTTAGTCATCAGTTCCCTGGGGATGAGACACAAGGTCAATATAAATTCTCCTCACCAATTTAACAATTCTCTTCATTGATACAATTTATATAACATTCATGCTGCCAGATCACCATGCATCAAATAAGTTTTTCAGTAAATATTGCCAAAATGCAGTCTAGGAGGGAGGGAGGTGGGGGGGGGGGTGCAGGGGGTGGTGGTTGTCTGCTATAACAGGGAAGCACAGAATCCAACTTTAATCAGAGGAATGGGAAATTTAGCGAGGGGAAACAAATTGCTAATCAACCTCAAACTCATCTCATGACTAGCTTTCACATCAATCTTTTTCTCTCTATAAGAGGTAACCAGCAGATGAAGATTAATACAAACAAGGGGTACACTTATACACAGAATTCATGCGAAAAACTAGATACCACACATACCTTCCACACCAATGTCAACACTGAGTTTTAATTCAAATACATCATTGAATATAAAGCATCTCACAGTAAAATGCATGATACTTAAGCCAATTGGGTCAGATGCACGATTTATGATCTTTACTGGAGCTTGCTTTTGACAGTGTCAATATAGTTAAGTGCAGATTCCCTGAGGAAGCTATAATAGTGGATGGTGGTGTCACTTGCAGAACTGTATCCATCACAAGCTGCCGTGTAAAGCTGGTTGGTGAGTAGGCGAGATGAAGAAACAAACTGCTGATTATAGACATTGGCCAGGATACAGGCGTTGTTGGATGGATGCGAGGAACAATAAATGCAGAATGCAACCATGACAGCTAGGAGACCTAGAAGTGCTGAGATGAAGACACCACAACAACCCACACCTTCTGAAAACATATAAACTAAAGATTGTCAACACTGGAATTGTTAACCATATAAGGTTGGGCTAGGATTGTCAAAAGTAAGAATTATGATTCTGAATAGGTAGTGTTAGTGAAGATGAAACTTGTAAAACAGAGGGATATAATGGCAGTGAAGGTTGTGGTCACAGTTAGATGGAAGAGAATGAAACACATCTCATTCCAGAAAACTTACTTTTGACTTTCGCTTGTGGCATGGGTCGCATTCCATTGGACTTCATATCTAGTGACACATATCAACCATGTACGACACTCACTCAAAAACTGAATGTTAGAACCAACCATAGAAAGAGCCACCTTCATTGGTCAGAAGTCACCCAATGACAGTGTAAGTATAAGATGGTGTTATGTACTACAATATTATACAGCAGCAGTTAGTTTTTGCTGAGAGGGCTTACTCGAACAACCCGTGCAGAGAGTATGAAAATGTGTGAAATACATGGCTATACTCAGGCTGTGCTACCATAAAATCAACTAGCACATGAGACTGTTGATCCGATGCCTCTTAAGTTAAAGAATCTTCTGATAGGTTGAGGCAACGGTGCCCCTGATTTAAAAAGAAGCTATGACAAAGCATTGCATTGCTCACAGGTGTATTCACATATTTTGTCAGACAGAGGCATGAGTGAGCCCTCTTAGCACAGTTATAAATTCTTTACTACAACCCCTTCCAACTGGCCCCCTCTCTGTACAACACTCACCTGTCTCCTCCTCCTCGTCATCCTCATCCTCCTCCTCCTCCATGGCTCTTCTCTCAGCCTCCCGCTGTGCCTCATAGTCCCTTCTTTTCCTCTCTTTTTCAAGCTTCTTTTTCTCTCGTTGTTTTTTCCTCTCTCCTTCTTCCTTTGCTTTCTCCTTTGCTTCTTGTTCTATTACAGAAAATAAAATAAAAGCAAGTGGAATGATTATTGATTCCACAGACTAGCTATACAGGAGGGAAGGATGCCACTGAAGTTTGAATAACATTTCATTCATAGGACAGAAAAGAAAGAAAACTTGACATATTGTACTCACTCATCTTTTAAGGACCCAAATTAAAGACTAAAATCACTGGTGTGACTTATAGACAAGGCTAGTCCAGTTTTGATTGCAACCATCCATCATTATTGATACAAATTTTGTCATCCATATTGGCACATACATATTGAATATTTTCATCATGGCAACTCTAAGCTCAGAAAAGATCTATAGCATATATTATTTTATTATTTATATAGTTTTATTCTCCATGTTAATTTGATTATTAAGAGTATCATTCAAAATTTCAAGGCCAAATTTTTGGTTCTACATACAAACGAATAAATCCTTGATGAAGTTGTCTCACCTCGCTGGTCATTTAAAGCTTTTTGTCTTTGCCTTTCGTGTTCAGATTCAACTTTCTTCATATAAGAAACCACCTGAAAAGAACAAAAATACAGGAGTTATGTAGAAATAAAATATGACAAACATATCCCTGTAATAGGGATGGCATTAATACAGACTCATCAAATATGTAGCTAGCTGATGCCCTATGGGAGGCTATGTTCACAGCCCAGGCAAAGTTGTCCAAACACAGGTGAAAAACCCAGCTGTGCTAATGGCTATAGAAAGGCTACTGCTCTATAGTTACCATCCAGCTCTAACATGGCTTGGCAAACGCACCGAATTAACAAGACAAAACAGACTCACGTTTTTGGCACACTCTTTGCACTGAGCATCATCCAGGCAATCCCCAGCCACACGCAGAAGTCCTTCACTGAAGGGGTTACTTTTGACATCCAGCCAGCGCAGGCTTTTCAGATGGCACATGGAGACAGGTAGAGTACTTAGTTTATTGTTGTAAAGGTCAAGGTGTTGCAGCTTTTGCAACTTGCCAATACTACTTGGAAGAGATGTCAACTGGTTCTTACTCAAGTCCAACTTGACCAGAAGTGTCAAATTACAGAACTCAGACTGCCAAGTACAACAGAAAAAGGAGCTTGTTAGACACAATATCCAACAACAGAAGAGTTGTAAAATGCAGCAGGTAGCAAATACAATAACACCCATGTAGTTTTACTGTTTTAAAATACATGCTGTTTCACTTACAGGCACAGATATGAGGGAGTTGCAGGACAAGTCAAGTCTTGTTGCCTTGGGTATTGCTGCCTACACAAAAACATACAGATACAATTCACTAATGTTAATATTTAGCAAAAACATTCAAGCGAGATGGACTTTAATTTGTGAGCTGATATGTTGATGACACATCAAATTCTGAAAATTGATGAGCTGTCCAAAAATCTAAAAGAGAATGGGTCAAGAATCAAGCTGTTTTTTTCGGAGCCGGGAGCTGACAATTTCCACCATATGCGACATTATATTCTCTTCCCCAGGAGGATACTGACACATATGCCTATCTTCACACCTCTGTTCCAAATGAGCACGCCTTAATCCTGCAATGTGTGGAAAGTAGACATATCATGGAACCAGTGTGTCATTTCTATTTTATTGTTACCCCCCTCCAGATTTTTACTACGATCGTTGCAAAAATGGCTTTTTAGTGCAACCTAGGCGCTGACGCCCTGAGAATAATTTGGAGATATTCCAGTGGAGTGATCATTTTGTGAAATTTTTGTTTTAGGAATAATAAAAACAATGTACTAAAATATAGATGAATGTTGATGCTTTTTGTCAGAAGTGGATAATTAAAACCTACAGCAGTACTGCCCTCTACTGTTGAGTACAACATCAAAAGAGCAATTCATCACGTAGCAGGCAATGCGCCATGACCCACTAAGTACCTCAGAGCTGCCGGGTCTAGATCAAAAGGATCTAGCAACGGACCATGGGTGTCTCTATTCTTGACTGTATATAAGCTGTCCCTCACACATCTCCATTCATATAACCTATACGGCTAAACCACTGGCAGCCAAATTGCTCTATAATTATTCTCAAGCTTGTGAAATGTCAGATGGGTGTCTGGTTGCCTAGTTGTGTCATTGAGACAGGCTTTGAATCCTTCCATCTCCATAAGGTGTCAGTGCTATTAGCATTTAACATCTTTTCATTCAATTCTAGATCTCCTGTTTAAGACATCAGTACCCACTAGCCTTAATTCTTTAACCTCTTTACTATCTTATATTACTTGCCAACACACTTATATACATCCTATCTTACAAGCAGTCAATACCCCTTTGCGGGGGCCTCAAAGGTATGCTGCATCCTTTTAAGTCAATTCAGAAAAAAACTTATTAGATTTAAGGGTCCTTGGTCATTGGCACTGTGCCTCATGTGGAGGGTTTTTTAAATTATCATTAATTTGAGTTATGTATCATTATAGCACAGCTGAAAATATCATCAAATGGCAACTTCAGACAGGTGCATGTTGGATGGGTTTGAGTATTCGGTGGTGGGTTGATGTAGATATCATTTTCTTACCTTCATGTAAACACTCACTTTTGCACTTTTCTATTTATAACTGGTAGTGTTTTTTTTTGTTTTATGCCTTAATTTTGAAATCATACCTGTTTTGAAATAATTATGTTAATGATTGTTTCATCAAAATAATTTGGGGGTTGGGGTGAAAAATATTATAGTATATAACAGAAAAATATAAAACTATCAGATTTGATTATTTCAAGAATGGAGGGTTTGTAAGGCCGATAACTATGTGGTAACCATGCTCGACGTTGTAATTAAACACAATATTGACAATCGCGCGCTCGTTTGAAATTGTGAACTGACCCAACTGACTTGACCTCAGTTTGTCATCCAGAGTTTTTCAAATTCATTGTATCTCGCTGAAAGCATACATGAAGATAGGTCAATCATGATCGTCCAAAAAGGTATTTTTCATTTTTTAAGTCAATTAGAACGTGCACAATTGAGTGTGTCAAATTTTCCTTGGTATTGGTCGGTTTTGCATCGCCAGAATTCTGTGGTAAGGTGCAAATTACACTTTCCATGTTTTATATGTTGAATATTTAGTGAAATTATACCTAAAGAAATGTATAATCTAGAGGATTCCAAATAAGCTATGTTTCATTTTTTTTTCAATTAGTAAAAAAGTGATTGAGGTTTCAATTTCCACTGGTATTGCTCGGTTTTTTGCCAGAAGGGCTATGGTAAGGAATAACAGACACTTTCCATGTCTTATTTGTTGAATATCATAGTGAAATTATACCTATAGAAAGGTAGTCTAGAGGATTCTAATAAGCTATGTTTCATTTTTTTTAAACAATTAGTAAAAAAGTTATTGAGGTTTCAATTTCCATGGTATTGCTCGGTTTTGGTAAGGAATAACAGACACTTTTCATGTCTTATATTTTGAATATAATAGTGAAATTATACCACAAGAAATGTACAATGTAGAGGGTTTTAATAAGTTATTTTTTTAAATCAATTAGTAAAAAAGTTATTAAGGATTTCAATTTCATGGAATTGTCAGGTTTTGGGCCAAAATTGACAGGATGACAGCCACTTTTCACTTTTCCTGATACCTGTCTGAAATTGCCAAACAATGCTTAAACTATTGAAACCAGACACCTGTCTGAAATTGCCAAACAAGGCATAAACTATTGCAACCAGACACCTGTCTGAGATTGCCAAACAATGCTAATACTATTGCAACCAGACACCTGTCTGAAATTGCCAAACAATGCTCATACTATTGTAACCAGACACCTGTCTGATATTGACAAACAATACTAATACTATTGTAACCAGACACCTGTATGAAATTGCCAAACAATGCTAATACTATTGCAACCAGACTCAGACACCTCTCTGAAATTACCAAACATAACTAAAACATCAGGTGACCGAAATCTCAAGATCGCCTGTAGAGATGTCCTTAACCAGACAGTGGTATGTGTACACAGCATCATCCTCATCATATACAATATTAAACCAATCGCTGAACCCTGGTACCTGTGACACCACCTTGGCTGGATAAGCTATCCGTTCCTCTTCGCCATCAACTGTGTCCACTAAAATATGCCTTACCCTCTTGCCAACCAACATGTGTTGGCTTTCTTCTGTTACAGGGTTTCTAACTAACTCTGTCAGAGAGAGATTCAAATGCGAATTGTTTAACCGCAATGGTTATGAATATTTGTGTGCCATTACGCAGCTTATATAAGGCTGGGGCGAACTCATGATAAACTCAGCATGAACTCCATGAACGAATCTGACACAAAACGTGGTTAACAGAATCTCTTTGATGTGTTAATTCTGGGTGGTGCCCTTGGCGACGAGCAGCTCACGCATCCGTCGCAGTAACTGTCGGCAGCTCAACATTTACTCTGTGAACCCTAACCGCCGAATTCCATGCGCCAGCGCAAGCGGCATTTTGCCTTTGAAGTTACTGGCCTGTAACGGATAATTTTTTGAATCTACAACCCCAAATAAATAAATCGGGTACCATATTAAGTTCAAGAATCGAATGACATAATACTGATAAGCCAAGCTATGCGCTCTCCCGGTGCGGGCATGACAAAATCGAACATTTTAAAGTCTAAAATACGACCGAACGGCCCATTCAATAAGAAAATAAACTTGAGCCAAGTGTTCCACTATACTTGAATTATCCCCGTATATAGATGGATAATCTGTGCCAGATTGATAAATGAACGAAAATCGACTTTGTTTGACGATGCACGATCAGCGGTGGTTGTGAGCGTGCGCAGCCGTGTTGAGTCAAGGCAAGGTTGACCCTGATACGGGCTCACGGAGCGAGCATGCGATGATTGCACAACGTTTTTAAGTGCAAAATACGACAAAACGGCTCCATTTAATAAGAAAATAACTTCACCCATTTGTAACATCATACTTAAATTTTTCAAAAGTGTGTACCTTTATCGCGAGACTCTGATAAAATTGTGGAAAAAATACATTTGTTTACACCGTAACATTTCGTACGTAAATAATATTTTTTTCCCTTTGGTCAATTTGTTTAGATTTTATATGATCGTAAACATTAGAATGTCATCTTGTCATTCACCAAACAATAAAAACGATGCGATTAACTATTACGAACCGATTTAGATAAAAAAAAATACTCGCCAAGAATTTTCACGTATTGCTCCACAAACACACCTTTTTTATGCCTCAAATGGAGTAAAATGCGGAAAGTAAGGTATTATTGAAATTCAATATGTTAGCTCTCGTTTGATGTATCATTCGTCCATGTAATGCCAGATAGAGCAAGTTGAAAAAAATTGGAATTAACATTGAGGCACAAGCGCGGCCGTCTGCTGCGAGGTTCGGCTGACACCCCTACAAGGGGCAGAGGGGATCTAAGAATAAAGGCGTTTGGCTGAGCCAGCGACAGCGAGCGTCACCGTCGTGCGGTCTGGTCGCGGTTAAGGCACAAAAACGTTCACACATGCTCAATGGTAGGGCGGTCAAACGCTGCGCCGATTTTGTTTGGACAAGCCGTTTTTAGGCGTAAATATTACCCGAAAATGGCAAAAAGTCGTCATTTTCTGAGCCCAAAATGGCAAAAAGTCGTCATCGTGGCCCAAAATATCGGGATTTATATGGTTGACAGAAAATCGTCGTACGGGCTGAATATTTATCAGAATCACATTTAAACGACAGAATATTGAAGAAAAATGAAAACGGTATTCTGATCCGAGTGAATGGCATTGAAATCGATATTTAAAAGCTGTAAAATCCGTGGCTTTCTACTTCAAATCCGGATAACTCGCCGGTATTTTTACAAATTCACCCCATTCACTCGGCTTCGGGAAGAAGAGACTGCCCCTCCCACAATGGCTTTTACAGCTTTTTGATTGGTTACATATTCACCCCGTAGCCCTCCGACGAACCAACCATATCACGAACAGTTGAAAGCAAAACCGCGCGAAATCCTTTTCGACGCGAACATTGGCAAAGCACGCTGCCAGCTTGTCGTCAGACGACTTTTCTGCTATTTTCAACCTATTAAGATATTCCAAATTATTAATGGCTTCTGCAGCAAGTGTGCAAGTTTCTAATGGTGAGTTACTTATATATCTATGTAATAAAATAAGATCGTCGGTTGAATATATGTAACGATGTAACACTTCCATGACCATATTTAGAAGATTTTAAGTTGGCGGCATTGCACGCCGGGGGCACTTATTCTACCAAATTGGTTTAACAATTGTTTTTGTGAAATGTATTCAAAAATAATTATTGCTAATGTAGAATCATTCATTACTGAGGTGGGTTCGACAAAGATTATGAGTAGTTTGGGTGTTTATTTGGTTGTAACAAGCCAAGAATTTAAAAAAAAACCTGACCCAGTAAATACCCCTCACCCGCATTGCTTGCCAACGCCAGATGCGTGCAATTTAAAGATGGCGTGAGAATTTACCATTGACAATGGTAAATTCTCACGCCTTTTAGAGGTTCCATATGGCAATAACTTTTAATGCTTGAAGACTATCTTTGTCAGCGCATATTATAGTATTTGGCAGAATAAGAAGATAATGATGGTGAGACCATCGATTAAGACATGGCGAGTTCAGGTACCAGGAGATTCCAATGGCTATGTCGCCAGCACCACCGCCAACACAACAATTCTACGCCGGGCGATAAAACAAGATTTGTAATGTAAACCTACAATTTCTTTGACTGGAATCTCAGTGAGGTTGCTCAAACTGAGGTCGAGTTCGTTTCCATTAAGATGATCTCGTAAACTTTCTCTCGGCATGGTTAATTGTTTGGATTTAGCTAAAATGGTAAACCACAACAAACGTTTCGAAATGAGTTGCAATCCACGTCTACCGGAAATTAGTACTCCTTCAGCTAATGGGCCGTGTTCTGGCGCTTTATCCACTATACGTTTACGAATTCATGACGAAATGAGCTAAACAAAATTAGATCAGCCACATATTAATAGCATCAAAGGCTGCATAACAAATGTTGGTGTCAGTTTGTCTGTCTTGTTCAATTTTTTTCCACCAAGGAAGGCCTATTACAAAAATCAGTCACAACGCTAGTCACTTTAATGCTAGAGACAAGGAAGAATATTGACGCTTAGTAAGGGTCTGATAAAGTTGATACTCTTTGTGATTCAAACAATATTTAAAGTTACATTTTTTATATCAACACATGATCTGATTCATTTGATTCAAGAGATTTGTGTGTTGCGTTCCACTTTACATTTGGATGAACTAACATTGATCAACTGATAATATGAAAGCCTGTTTATGTTAGATATGATATTCGTAATTGCATATACTCCCAATGAATTCATAGCAGTTGTGGCAAAGATATTAGGTATTTATAAGCCGATATATAATTTTTTGTTTGAGTAACATATAGCGAGTGATGAAAACATTTGTAGAGAATTGCCATTTAATTAATAAATTGAGATCATTAACTGAGTCAATTCTGTTTGAAGAAATATAAACAGACTCACAAGAGTTATTTTGTCACCCACAATAAATCTGTATAAAACAATCTATACATACTCCCTCGAAATAAATGTGACTTCAATAGATGGTGAACAGTTGGCTATGGGACGACCGCTTTGTGGACTTAATAGCAGACGACCTTCACATCACGGATGACATCACGTAGTATATTATGCATTTTCCGAGGTCGCAATAGATATGCCGGTCTAATGCTTCTGGAATCCATTAAATTGTGTTCGATATTATTATTACAGATAACATGGTAAGGTTCTCAAGCCGTGGGTTCCTGTTCTACTCTTAATCAATTTCTTTGGTGGCGATGATTGGGGTGCGCTGTCTGTGTTTATTGTATTATCGTCCAAAATGATCACGTTCTTGTGATTATTAATCAAGGTCCCACAGCCCCTTGGCTTCTGGCCCTGTCTACGTGTTAATGATATTCAATAGTCGCGCCAAGGGTCTAGGCTAACAAGCACTCTTGAACTGGACTGGCATCCCAGATTTGGGGTGCACCGATCAGAAGCCGTGTCTTTCGGTCACTCTCGGGTACTTCATTGTCTGTCATTGGTCAGTGTCACATTTTCCGAAACACTTGTGCGCTCTTCTGCTTAATGGGTCGTGACTGTTTTGTGAATGTGCCTGCAGGGGCGGGAAAACATTTTGCTATACGTTGTTAGCCACTGCTCTAGCTCCGGTGTAACGGTAACATGAATTTATACCGTTACGAAGAGTTCGTCAAACACAGTCGGCAAGTTCTCGTTTGGGTTGAAGGACTACTCTACGTACCTAGAAAATAACATATATCAAGAGCCTTTACAATAAATAGACTTTGCGCGCCAAAAAACTTACCACCACTCAACGCTATTCTTCAATAAATGGCATCGATAGTTCGTTTCCTAACAAATCGCGATACGATATCTGCCATTTTGGAAACAATTAATTCTCGCAATTTCCCGCATTGCCTTAGCATCCCAAGTGGGGGGCACTTACCCTAACTCGGATAGGGGTGTGCCGCGGGACCTCGAAAACCTGTACCCGTTGTACTCGTTGAGAATGAGAAAAAGTATACTCCATCGTACAAGGTATTATGCGAATGTCTAACCCGTCGTAAAAGTCGAGATGTTGAAAAAACCACCCCCTTCGTGCGGCACATGTATACTATATCTTTACACTTAAGTGCCCCCACCCCCGCGCAATGCATGTGGTCTTGAACTTGTAAACAAACATGTTGCTGTGTTTCTGACTTTTTACCGCTTCCCAAATTGATCGAACTATAAATAATTACCACGGATGAAATCACCAGCCGAAAAGGGATGAAATTGTCCGTAAAACATCATTGCATTCTATAACTCCATCACTTGTGTACGTTTGGTGTTTGGTAGTTGTCTGAATCGATCTAAAAATAATTGAGTTGCGTTGTTTCGAGAAACGGTAAGACGTCTACGCAGACGTCTTGTAGGGCTACCACTGCTCTCGATGCAATACTTGGAATGGGTCAGGGTTTGATACCAATGGCTGTCCGCTTGCACGGGACAAGTGATTTGTCATGTCAGACAAGTGATTTTTATAGGAAGGGCACGCAACACCCCAATTTGTTGTTTCACGCTAACAGGCACCCTTAATCACACAGTTGGCGAGATAAGCAGACACACAACTGGTCTCTTAAACTGACTGTATTACGTAAACATACTATCATGCAGCTTAGCGATCAAAGCGCTTATTGTGATGACAATTTGAACTTGTGAGACGCCCCATTATTTAAGAAGACATTCAATGTGTTCTCATTGGACGCAGACCACACCAATGTACATGACGTCACATAAAACCGAGGGTGCGTATCACAAGCCAGTTTCATGAGCCAGACGCAGGCAACTAAGGTCAATCTGGGTCACAAACTTTGCGTTGATTGTTCAAGCATGGGCTGTTACGAAGATTAACGAACTTGTCTAATGAATATTCGGACGCCCCAGTTTTAGAGCTTGTCTGGATTCTGGGAGGCTGACTATGTGACTATACTTAACATCAGAGATAAATCACACAGTGCTGTTAGGATGCCAACTAATCATATATAGTCAATTTCAATGCGAGAAGTGTAGCGGAACACCTGGATTCTGGGAGGCAGACTATGTGATTATACTTAACATCAGAGATAATGTGAGACCAATTTCAGCTGTGACCTAGTATTCTTTGTAGCATCCTAAATTACTGGGGGTTGAATAGGGCCACTGTAAGTGTAACCTCTAGCCCCGGTTCAACAGTGATATTTTTATATATCGTGCTGAATCTTCAATTCCGCGCGAATGGGCAATGTGTTTTCAATGCCACAGGGGATTGAGAATCACCATATATCAAGAGCCTGTGAAAAAATATCTAGAAACGCACACCTAGCTTACCCCCTATCGATGCGGTTATTGAGGAAATGCCATTTAATATAGATTTCCAAGAAATCCAGATGCGATGTCCACCATTTTGGTAAATACAAGATCACTCTAAGACTAGATCAAAAACCTGTTGCTATTGACGATGAGCTGTATAGGCACTTCTCTTTTTATAAGAGCTAGCGAATTTCAGCTCTGTTTTTCACCTAGCAGTGCAGCGGGATGTGTGGTCATTGGTTACCGAATAGTATTTCGTCCTCAGACTGTTACTCTGTTACTACAGAACACAACATTGCTGGTTATTAGTGCTCGGGGATGGTTTAGCTATCCTAAAACATTATGCATTTAACGCGACAACTATATTGGTCTCAAGGCTAGATTTCCCTCGATGTTAATTTTGTGTGTAGCCCTGGCCTGATAACATTTCTAATACCGTATTGTATGGTTAATAAGTCATTAAGACTGCCTGACTGTTTGTGATTATTAAAAGTTGAATGTGTGAAAAGGTGGAGCTAATGGTGTATTGAGAACAAAATTTATATAATTAGTCACATTGGCAATATTAAAGAGACTGTTCAGCCCCATATAAGGAAAGTGGTTGCCTAGCAAGCTGCTTGGTAACAGCACCTTGGAAACCAAAAATGTTACATTTTCAGACTTTCAGTCGCTACGCGGCGCTGTGGTCTCAGAAAAAAGATCCTTGCTTCGACAGTGGCCATTTATGTTGTCGGACATTATCCTTCCAGCTTGTCGGTCTAATGTGTGCACAATTATGCCCACAACTTGAATGAGTGAAGATTTTATGAAATCTACATTATGTAACTAAAGCGGAAGAATACACATCGTTAGCGAGGTAAATTCAGAGCGCGTTATGATTTACAGCTAACATTCGTGTAGTTCATGGTTTTAGGGAGGCACCGTTATCGATGGAACGACATAACTGAATAAAACAGATCTCCACAGTATATCATGAACATTTCCAGTTAAATAATAATGTTAAAAACTTATCAACATAACTTCCATCATGTAAACTCGGCGGCACAAATTAGAAGATGTCATTACTTGCGTCTGCGTTAATCGTAGTAATGTAATAACGAAATGATCCCTGATTGCCTTATATGTGGCTGAACAGTCTCTTTAAGATCCATGTGCTCAACCACACATGAAAAAAAAATTCTTCTGCATGCATGTTAATGGTAAATTCACAGTTTGGGGAATCTTTTTTGTTTGGATGGGTAGAATCTGTTAAGGATAGGTAACATCTGCTGGCCACCCGTCCTGATGGCCATTTTAGTTAATTTCCAGCCCTGGCAGAATCTATAAAAGGCTGCATTGCCCATTCACTAGTCAGCTGAGTCGTTTGAAAACATGAAGATTATCATTTGTGAGGGCTAAACCTTGCAGACATTTGACTTACCAAAGGCTGTTGATCAATGGAAAACTATGAAGAATATTCAGCAAATGACCACATCTGATTAAGTTAACCTTTGGTAGGGAGTTCTGTTGTGTTTGGTATCCAACCTAAATGTGCAAAATGTTGATCTGAATCCAGCTCACTCTGTTGCATTTGTATGTTAAGCCCATGCAGTGAGCCACAGGTGTTGCTTTTACATATATATATATATATATATATATATATATATATATATATATATATATATATATAGATATATATATATATATATATATATATATATATATATATATATATATATATATATATATATATATATATATACGTACATACGTATGTACATACATACATAGGGCGGCCCCTTCTCACGACTGGCCCGCTTCCAGAAATTCCTTGATTGATCCCAGCCTTCTTGTTAACATCATCCATGTGTATTTCCCATTAATCCTTGAAGGTGGCTGCCTAGTGGGGTCAATCATATCTCTTCATATTTACTTCAGGGCTCTCACCAGACCAAATTTTCCTGGATTCCTGGACCCCCAGAGTGAAATGCCCAAGTGGCCAAGTCGAAAGTCAAGGGTCCATAGTTAACTCAAAGAATCCCAATATGTAAAAAGCATCTGACAACCTCTTGTCGGTTTATTTTGGTGCTAATACTGCCATACAATTTGATATCACTTCACTAGTAGCCGCCTTCACTTGTCCTGGTAAACAAACAATCCTGCGTCAGAAGCCAACAGCCACCACAGCTTGGAGGCGTGAAACTGCCCTCACAAGCTGATTGAACTTTGAAGTCGGTGCACGTACCCTCCTCCAGTAAGGGTGGGATGCATGGTCCATGGTCAACAGCATGGTCCACAGGGACCTGCAAGTTATTGGACTACACTCCTGCCAGCAATCTGCCAGGTCTCTGACCCAGATGCTAGCTTTAGATGCAGTGGGATCGCAGCAAATATGTGTGATCTTCACTACACCATGATGGTTACAAAGGCATGTGTGCACAAAGGCTGTGGACACCCAACATGATATTCATAGCGTCATGTGATATATATATATATGCTGAGTGATCATGCAGCTACCACTGCAATTGTTGATGCAGTCCCAAATCATTTTATATTATCACTTAGGTATTGTTGAGAGACCGTAGGTTAGATGCTCATCAGAAGCTTGTAACTAACCAAAGCAGGAGTGATAAGCTCAAGTACACATTTTAGAGAAATATTCCTTATCCACCTCAAGGTTTCTGTATAATTTTTGCTGGGGTGATTTACATATTTGCATGAAAATATCATATGATCTCATATCAGGGATGACTCTCACCATGCATAGACATGTCATGTGATATCATATCAGGGATGACTCACCATACATAGATATGTCATATGATCTCATATCAGGGATGACTCACCATACATAGACATGTCATATGATATCATATCAGGGATGACTCTCGCCATACATAGATATGTCATATGATATCATATCAGGGATGACTCTCACCATACATAGATATGTCATATGATATCATATCAGGGATGACTCACCATACATAGATATGTCATATGATATCATATCAGGGGTGACTCTCATCATACATTAACATATCATATTATCTCATCACAATTAATACTTGTTTGATTTTACAATACAATGCTGTGTCTCAGGCCAAGTATATAGCCCAGATTATCGTAACAGGAGCACAAGTTGTGGCACGAGCATTTGCCAAGGCTGTACAACAGGAAATTCGTGCCAGTCAGCAAGCTGCCAGTGCGAGAAGCGGTCAGAAGGAGGGCGGCAGTCACAAAACGGCAGCAGCTGATGCCATTACTGGCATGAGTCTACAGGTGACCTCTCGTCAGATTCACTTTAGCCCGAGTATTATAGAAAAATGTCATTACCAAATGAGTGGAATTTTATAGACATTGATTGTTCTTTTGGTCTGTGAAGGAGGCCAAAGAAATTCTGCATGTAAAAGACTTCAAAGACCTCAAGCAAGTTGAAACAAATTATCAACATCTTTTTAGTGTCAATGAAAAGTCTAAAGGAGGTTCATTTTATCTCCAATCAAAGGTAAGGTCCTTTGTGTCAACTTAGTTCGATATTTTAGTTTATTGACTTTGCAATATAGTTTCATTATGAGATGTAGCATAGGATACAGTACTTCATTTGATTGAGTTCTTGTTACTGCAATGTCAGCATCTTGGTTGCTGACATCGGTTTAGATTTATCAACAATAACTTTGCACACATTCTGGTTTTGTGTGACTTTTATAGGTAGTCCGAGCTAAAGAAAGAATGGACCAAGAATTCGGCAAGGCCGAAGAGTCCAGTGAAACTCTAAAACAAACTTCAGATAAAGAGCCATCTTGATATTGCTGAGTGTGTGTTTGCTTGGTGTGTGTCTGTGGGCAGCTCCAGGGAGTGTTGAACATGCTTCATGACCTGACCTGGTAACTAGGTCATTTATCCACCAAAGGGTCAAGTGGAATTCTACCAAAGCTATAATGCGACCTGCTTCTGTTTGATTGTATGAGGATTCATTATTTGAATAAAAATAAAAGGCCTTTGAGAACCCAGTCTATCAATCCTTCGTACAAGAGCAAGAATGTAGTAAGCATAGTCGGAATTCTAGACCACTTTAGAATATACTTCATTGATGTCCACAGAGAAATGAATAGTGAAGTAGTGAAGAAAATAGTCCACTTGGTTGTTGAATGATTAGTATAGCATCCAGTTCACTTGCGATTGACGGAGTCAGCATTAGATGGAGGATGTGACGTGATGCTTATAACATGGCATCTGGCAAGTCATACAGCATCTGAATCTATCTCCCCATGATACATAGATATAATATTTCTTATCATTCCTCAATGGTGTGCAAAAAATATGCTACAATGTAAATACTCAATAGATTAACTTTGAAGAATGAAGTCTGCCAAAGTTTACTGAAAATATAATGTTAAGGTAGTCAAGGTCCCCTAGCCTGATGGTTGTGGGTGCTGTTTACATGTTACTGATATTCAATAGTCTCGCCTTCAGGTCTAGGCGAGCTTAATGTCTTGAACTGGACAGGCATCCCAGATTTGGGATGCTCCATTCACAAGCCGTGTCTCTCGGTCACTCTCGGGTACTTTTGAGTCGTTGTCTCTCATTGGTTAGTTCTACAAGTTCTGAAGAACTTGTCCAACCGGACGAGTGATTTTTATGAGCTGGGCACACATTCTACAACACTCCGATTTGTTGTTTCACGCTAAGTGGCACCGTTAATCACACAGTCGGCGAGAGAAGCAGACACACAACTGGTTCTTTTTAACTGACTATTACGTTAACATACTATCGTGCAGCTAAGCGATTAAAGCGTTGTTGTGGGGCCAATTTGAACTTTTGAGACGTCTGGAGTCTGGGACGCAGACTAATGTTAAGGTAAGGTGTTGAGAAAATCTGATCATTTGTTACATTTCTGGTCTGTCACCAAACATACTTTGAGAATCAATTAACCTTGTATGAATGAAGGCATCAGCTGTTCCGCTTCGTACGTTATAAAAAGAACGTGTCGAATGAAATGTAACAAATCATAATGACTTGATTATCATAACGTTCCTTACGCCATGGTCGTAGCTAAACGTCATGATGTCGAAATTAAGTATTCTATACTTCAAATCATGACGTCATAGCCATTTATACAGAAACTTGAGTCTCCAGCGGAAACCGACCGCGAAATGACCCAGAGGGCTCAGTAGATGGGAAATTATACAAAGCGATCTCTGATTTAGCCATTATTCGCTGTTATAAACGAAGACACGAATAGTTACCATAAATGTTTGTGATATATTTAATTCTTCTGTGTCGTGTAATGCGAGGAACTTAGGCGTGAAGCAACTTCACGCATTGAGAGATAATTGGTTACTGCCAATTACTGTATATGTTTCGTAAAATAGAAGTAAGCTTCGCGTAGATAACTCCATATCCGTCATCAAGCAAGACAAAATAGCGTGGAATTTAAATAACCATGATTCTTTATGATTTTGATGATTAAACTATTGTTCAATGCTGGTATTATTGATCCCAAACGAAACTTGTTATGATCGGCTGTGATTTCAGTAATAATACATCTTGGTTGATTGTGAGTGTACAAAGAAGCAGGACTTCCTTTCTTCGTCGCCTTCTTCTGTCGTTTCGTTTATTTTTCCATGTTCCTTCTTTTTACATGTCCTTTCTTTCTTCACCTGTGTCATGCAATTATACAAATGCCAATTACCAGCTAGCCTCATTTCATTCAATTAGTCCCCTTCCATTCCAAATATTCGTACAGCGTTTTCATCTACTCCCGCCGCGCACTACTCCCCCACCCACTCACCCGACCCTACCTCGAACAGAACATTAATAAAATGATGTACTTCCGGTCAATCATTTCTTACAGTTGATACCCGACTTGCGATACTTGATCAAGCAGGTAATTTGGGTAGTTCACTTCCTCTTTTGAATGGTGTATAGGTCAGATCCGCGATTTTCTTACCGACCAAGAAAAGTGGTTGTTTTAAATCTTAAGTTGAACTAGAGTATGTGTCGACAAAATGCGTTGTCTCCCCGGTCACAGACAAGTATATCGTAAAAAGATGTCGCGCTGGCGTTTGTGAACTCACTTCCTGGTCGTTAAAACGAGGAAACGACTCTGAAGGACGCTCACTTAACTTGGTTGAGCCGTAGGAGTATAGACACGCTTCTCCAGGGACGCTGCGTTCATAACATACATAGTTTCTAAGAATTTCGTCATCCTGTGTGAGGTATTACATGTTGTTATTTTAACGTGGTTTATTGGAATCTAATCGGTCAAAGATTTTGTATCATTTGATGAAAACCAGGGATTTACCAGTTAATCGAAGAGACATCCGAGCACTGACAATTTCTCGCGATCCACTGAATACTTCGTCACTTATTGAAAAAAGACCCCATGTGTGATATATTCACTGATGAAGGGAGTTGTAAATGCTCGAAAATACTTGTTCACGTTCTCAATGAAATTTTGTGTAAATGGTCCAAAAACGCCACTATATCTACGTGAAGGATAACTAAAACTCTTAAATAATTACATTCCGTATTTGAATGCGATATTATTACGATATATACCTAAAATATGAGCACTCACAATTAACCGGACAATATCGCTGAACGAAAGCGTAGGTGAACCACAAGGCTCTCCAAATATGGCATACATCGCAATAACAAAACCCGTACCAAAACGTCCCGGATCTAAGCAACAATATCATAACATGAAGACATATCTGGCAACAAACAACAACGGGATTTGGGTGGCTTTAAATGATGCCTTCTTCGCCCCCACATTACAGATCAGCAGTAGCCAGAGTCCCATCTTTCCGCCCAGCTGGTCCCCGATTGCTGAGAGACCATGAAGGGGCAACGCTGACAGACGCTTTCCCTTACGTGCGGGATCAAAGCCGGGCCGGGATCCACGAGTGATTTACGCGACAAGTATTGCGTTGAGTCTATTGCAAAATGGCGTGGATCCTAGTCGAACCACTCAACTTATACGACATTTTTATATGCATTACGAGGCCACTCAGCTAAGTTTAGTTAAACTGACCAGGTTTTTTGATTGTTGAAGCTCTTCTAAAATTTAAAGAGTGAGTTTGAAAGCGACAAGAGCGAGACGTACGACATTTGCGTGTTTAAGAATCACCACGCGACAGCATGGGCGCAATGGCAACGCGACATTTTACTACCGTAATACATCAGAGAGTTGCTGAGAGCGTTTGGCGCCCCGCGTGTCCACGGATGAGTCGCCCCGGGGACAATGAACGTCCTCAGAATTTCTGCCAGAACATAACACACGGGACGTGGTTTAATTCCCGAGTGCGACATGACTCGAAAGACCATTCCACGAGTTAAAAGTCGACAACCTGTTGTTGCAGTGGAAAAATAGGCCACGCCTTCTTTATCACAGGGTCTGGTTGTACATGCAAGTATGACCCCCTCCCCGTACTCCCCCCCACCCACACACACACACAACCGCCGCCTAAACCCAGGCTTCACTCCAACACGTTGGTCGCCTTCAATCTCCAGTCTGATCCAATTGAATTGAGCTTTCAGACTTCAAATGGATGCAAATATGCTCTGAAGAGATATCGGTCGACTCCAAGCATCTAATGTGGAAGGATTTTACGACCAGGTAGAGTCATAAAACAATAAGGTATCATCATGTTGACATCAAGTACCGTGACCCCATTGCGTAGAGAGCCTATCTATATCTATTGAGGGGGATCATGGCTGTCAGGACCTGTCCAGGGTCCGTTGGTCAGCATGGATACACTCAAACAAACTCTCGATCCTGACCACTGCTCGGCCATTCAACATAAACCGAATATACTGACCAACTGAATCACATCATACAGACACAGTGACCAACTGAATCACATCACACAGACACAGTGACCAACTGAATCACGTCATGCAGACACAATGACCAACTGAAACCCGTAATAGATTCTTTTCGCATTGCGTTCTCTGTTGAGTTGCGGTCGTTTCGTAGTCATTCATTATTTCGAAAGGAAAACCTTCAGCGAATTGATCGCTACTTTATGCAATGAGACATTGATGAAATATTCACCTCCGAGTTCGCTTGACCTAAGTCTTCCCGACCGACAACAACTTCGACGCTTTATTTGATGTGCGTAGTCGACACCATCTTCGACACGGTTTCACACTGACCAAGCTGCAGATCCCACGTGGAGTGGGTAGTGGTGTGTGTGTGTGTGTGGGGGGGGGGGGGGGGGGGGTGGAGTTTTATTACCCAGGTTCCTTCTCATTGACTCGCGGTGAGCCTTTCTGCTCTCGTTAGGGATAACCCTGTCAATGTTTCTCGTGATTTCTGTGACGTTTACCTTCCTTAAACTGTGTGGTTGATTGAGTCGTGTTGAAAAAAAGATACGATGTTTGGTCGAATCGGTGAGTTACCCACACACCCCTCCACCCCCACCCCAAGCCATGAGGGGGTATTCCTGAATGTTTACGCTTCATATTTTTAATTATTGGAGTGGCTTTGCCTTATTTTCCTCTGTCTCCATAGTAACATTTCGCTGTAAATATATGTAGTATTTCACACTGTAACGTTTTCTGGACAAATCGACCCACGATCTTCCCGAACAACCCCTCTCCAGCTCGCCAAGAAGTGGATTGTGAAGAAAGTCAAATCACAGATAAATTCTACAGATGTGTCTTTATTTTCCTATTACTCCTAAAAATGTAATAAGTACATACAATAAACTCGTTTATGGCACAGCATTGCACAAAGAAACATATCGACATGAAGTCGGAAACAAGTGAGAGAAATAGCCACGGAAATAGCCATATCGGACTTGTATTCAGTAATGGCTACGTTATAACTGGCAATTGTACTTATTGCATACTTGACAATTTTATATATCAACATTCTACTTAAACGGGGCAATACAAACATATTCCATCTTGTTCCAAAATAGATTGAACAGGAAGGGTCGTTGTTATCTTATTGAGAACATTAGCTTTTATATGATATATACCACAGATTTTGTTGTGAGAGGGAGTAGGTTGTAATGGTCAGATATACAGATAGGTATGCAATGCATGAAAACCACAGACAGCGTGTTCAGTGGGAAAGACAAATAGCATGTTCAGTGGGAGAGACAGACAGCATGTTCAGTGGGAGATACACTGAATGGAAGTCTCTATTTGTTCAGTGTATCAAACTTCAGCATACTCTACGTGAGACCCAGACAATGTAACCCTTCAACACACAATTGCCAGTTCGCGCTATGGAAAGCCGATTTCATCAAAAATACAATTACAATATGCACTTAGTTCCAATGTGCTTGTCTTACTAGCCTTCCACCCTGGCAGGTGAAATAGCATCCTCATTTCTGTTAAATACATTCACATGAAAATTCCCCATATTCATCTATTGCCACATTCAACAATGGTTCATTGATTATTTCTTAAAACATTATTCATGGTCAAATAATTAGGTCTTATATACATCTGGCAAATATTTACCCAAAATTAATCATACATTTCGGCCTGTTGGCTTGGTTTTAACTTGCCTTTGACTTGACTCATTTGCGTGCACTGTCGAACACACACACACACACACACACACACACGCACATACATGGGGGCATACGCGAAGTACTCTTTGTAGACATGCATTCTGGAAGGGCGTTGCCTTGTGCAAAGCACATCTTGATACCAGCAACATTGATTGAGACTTTCAACATGGCTGATGGTCCGTTCTTACATTTCGTACGGAGAGAGATGCTGGGAGCTGCCCACACAGTAACTTGTCTGAGTCTTGGAGTTTCGCCTCTGGGACTGCAATTCTACAGCAAGGGAGTATTTGATCATGTGACCGAGAGTCCAGCGAGACGGCCAAGTCGCCAGGGGATTTCTCCTGTGTGAGGCTAGATTTCACGGCGCGATGCTACGTGCCTCGAGTCCGTCTTTAACAATAGCATCGTAGCTATATAATCAATGCTGCTGTAGTTGTCGTGGAATGTTTCCATGCGCATGAACCTCACTCATTTCCGTTTTGACAACGCAGTCTGAATCACCTTTAATATCGCCCATGAGCGTGCTTGTGCTTTCTGCCGACGACGACATCGCCTCTTCTCGTTTCCTCTTTTGTTTGCGTTCCTTGGCTCGGCGATTTTGGAACCAAATCTTCACTTGACGTTCAGAAAGGCTGATAGATCTGGCAAGTTCAGCTTTGCGCTGGATTGTTATGTATTTACTGTACAGATATTCTTTCTCAAGTTCCACTTTTTGGTATTCACTGTAGACTATGCGGTATTTGTCTTTCGTGCGTGTCCTATCTGAAACCATACGACAAACACAAATGAGGAATTATGTAACGATCATTTTTCACAAAGCATGCTACTGGTAATGGATACATTTGAGTTAAGCCGCTTCATAGAAAAGGTAATTCATAATGCATTTTGGCTTTGTTGGGACAGGGTGAATATTCCATTCGGTTGATGTGAGGCTAAAGCGGTCTATTTGACTAGCATTCGTTCTTCAACTCGCCAGTTTGGTATAGCAGGGCATCTCGTTCACACTGCCATTCAATGGTTAGGTCCCCGGATGCCCGCAGGCAAACTGTATAATGAAATGGATCGAGTAATGTCATTGGTCTCTCAATGGTGCGAACATGAGCATTATAAATCGAACTGAGTTGCTGCGGCCATTCATAACAAGATTGCTTTAAAAAGCGCTATCATGACTCGTCAACGATTGACCCAGTGTTGGAATTCGCATTAAGCTACGGAGGTGCAAACGATTCTTTTGACATTCCATCCAAGTTCTGAGGAGTGGTGTTATCGACAAAACCTCAAGTCGGACGCCCTAAATGAGGAGCTTTGTCCCGGCTAAAGGAGAGAAACCAGGGTGTGTTTCCTCGCTTAATGATGAGCTCTAACGGCGGATACTCGTGAGAAACCCTTACTCTACCCCCGCACAATGTCCACACCCTAACCATTCCCATTTCATCTCATTATCATTATATGAGCGTAGTACTGAAGACCGACTGCCGGCCGATCGCCACCTCATCTATACCTTACTATGCTAATTTATAACGCGGGGTACATTGTAAGTTATAATTGTATAAAGAGGAAGAGGTCGTATCCCTTTGAAAGAGACAAGCGGTGACTTAGCTTTGTTTAGCGTCCCGTAAGAGGGTTGAACGACTTTTATTGTTGGGCGGTAAGGTCATTCAATTGCTCTCCAACTTAAGCAGCTTATTCTTCGAATACCACCGTGGCTTCAAGAACGCATTCCTCATATGTGATTTTATTGCCGTTAATAGTTGAGAAAATCAATCTCTTGATTCAATGATACTGTTCATGGCTTAACAGGAATTATTTGCTACTGTGGAGTTCCATTCAACCTCGCTGCAACTCGGACTCTATAATTGTTCACGCAGAGTTACAAATGAACCGCTAGACATTGAAGTATATTTGTATATACCCTAGGAAATAAAGCGTGTGTAACTAAAAAGGCAAAGAATAATGTGGTTATTAGATCGAAGCAGATTTGATTGATTCAATCTCATAGTTGCATGGGCGAATTTGACAACGATTTTGTTTTGGTTACCGACCTGAACTGTAAAATGGCCAACGAGAGAAAATGACCTCAAAATGAACCCCCACTCCACGCCCCTTGGCGAATGCGTCGTACCTCTGCGCGCTGTATTTACCACTCGTCGCCAGCGTCCCTGGAGAGCGATCTCGAATCGTTTGGATGACAAGGGCGTTGAGCTGGCAATCCAAATGGCTACCCCATTACGGCCGTGGGTCGCCAGAAGCGGCGACGCTTTGATCACGTAGAACGTATTGAGACGCGGGGCTGTATAGTGTGCACAATGGGTCGATCCCAAAGCGGCATTTAATCAAATAGGATGCGGGATGTTGAGGACATTGGTGGTTCGGGCGATTGAGTGAGGGGTTGAGACGCGCGTGCAGACGGTGTGTGTAATTATGGGCTAGGCTACAGAACGTCCGCTGCCATGGTAATGGGGATGTGAGGGGATGCTGGAACGGAAGGTACGATTGCTGTAACTTTTAAACAAATAATCCACAACGCACCTGACTCATACGTATATTCGGTTCTACGTTTATATTGCCATGAACATAATCGAGAATATTGCAACTCCTTCAACCAATGCTTATTGGAGTCCGTAGCAGAATGAATTCCAAATTATCCTCATCAACCGCTGGAAGGGTTTTAGCGATACAGAATGTCAGTTATTTCTTGGTAGTGGGTCGCGCGCCAACAGTAAAAAAACAGGCGCGGATTTTATCCAACTTTTGTCGTGAATTCGATCACTCACTGAAGATAAGAAATACGTGTAGGGTTGAACGTAAAAATCGTCCGGCTGTATAAATTGGACCGCCTGTTTCTATTACATCACTGACGATGCGACAGTAGGTTCTAACAAGCGGTTTGGTCTTACGAGTTTCGTTCAATAAAATCTGATATCCTTTCAAAACACTCCGATGTTTCCATTATATTATACAGGTGTTACATATCCGGCAGCTTTCTAGATAAGACCGAGTAGCGGACCAGAGCAGATCTAACCCTAACCCTAGCCTCTGATGTAGGTTACATCCCTCTCACACCTGACCAAGACCTTAATTACAGGTGCGGTAAGTGATGTTTAGAGTGGTTGTCACCGAGCGGTCATTATGCGGCTGGTCTATAGCTGTGATGACGATGATATCTGCTCCCTAAGAGCCCGCGGCCATCACGTGATTACTGCCGCCCGTCACCTCACATAACTCGCCCCACCCCATTCTCACGTCTCACCAAACAACACTCCCTCCTCACCCGATCTCCTAGAAGGTTTTTTTAATACGATCTCATTTAAGCATGATCGTAATTCTGATTCAACACTATGTAAGAAACCCAGAGGAAAACTGTACTGAACGCGACGGTCAGTGATACACGGAAGCAAGTCTTATGCAACGTTGCGAATCAGCCCCATTATGGAATTACCTGCTATCAACCCATCAAGGAATTACCTGAGATCCATTTCGATTTCGAAAGCCTTATATACTCCCCAAAAGCTCAGTCACGGGTATTAAAATATATACATTATTAAAACATTGTTAGTTGAACAAACTTGTTTTATACAAAATATCTTTCTTAGTCTGAATTCAAGGATGACTTTGAGTTGGTGTAAATATGCTATTATGCTGAGTCACAAATGAACTCCGCCCCCTCATTGCATATTATAATGACATTCTTAGGACCAGCGGCTAAGAGCGTGTCTATCAAATATAATCAAAGTACGCCAGGAAAAAAAGTTCCATCAAAATGCATGAAGCATTCATATATAAATAATGATGTATGTCAGTTAATCTGACAGATGGTGTGTACCTATTTCTGGAGAGGTGTATACGGCACGTTACATATTCAAATGGTTACACACTGACAGGCGAAAAGGGCAACTGTGGTCAACATTAGCACGCGACCATCAATACCCAATTTAGTGGCAGATGAAAGTTTTGGACGAGTTGATTAAGCCAGCGACATGCGCTGTTATACTTTATACATGAACACAGAAACTCGACGACTTTATCGCGCAGACAAGATTGAAGGGTAACTATATTTGGCTGTTACCATGGTGACCCCTCCCAAATTAGGTCATCATCCACCGAACAAAAACTCACAGACCCATCCATTCTGTTGCTAGCGACTTTGCAGTTTGACTTTTGTGCTTCAAATGACATGTTTGCATGTGATGAGATCGTTACTGGCTGGAGTTGGGACAAGGTGCAGTGACTTCAGCTTAGCGTGTCAATCAAGTCTGCATCGATACAGACCAGCTGGGCGGCTGTAAAGGCGACGTGGACACGAGATCGAGGTCGACTTGCCTCACTGAAGACTCTATGGAAGCGCGTTTGGGATCAGAGCTAAGTTTACGACCACATCTCCGGCTAGAGCTTTTAGCACGAGAGGAAAGCTCGCCAAAAGGGGTGGCTTTATTCATAACCAGAAGTTGGACTGGGGTTGTGTGGAGGTGGCGGGGTGAGGGGTGAGGGGGGGGGGGGGGGGGGGGGTTCTAGCGGGTGTATTGTCTGTGACCTGTTTGGATCAGCTGAATTGAAACAAGTGACAGCGGGCAATCTGTGCCGCTGTATTTGCTCGGGCGTTCGCAACTAGTTCAGATACTGGCGGGACAATAAAGGTCTGCATTTTACATGACATCTGGGGCGGTCACCAAGTGCACTGGCAGCACCCCCCCCCACCACCCACCCTCCTCACGACAGCGATGTGGTTCGTTTCATTCATGCAGACGCCCTACAGCTACTGACACCACACAAAATGGCTTCGATTGAAACTATTGAAGATGTGTGTTTCAATAGTGGTCCGAAAAGCAAGCTTTAAAACTATTATGAATTCAACTATTTATACGCTAAATATTTGTGCGTGTATAATTGATTCATGTACAGATATTTACATTTTCTTGGTTGAAGATCTCAATATGATCGTTTGGAGCGCTGGTACAATACATTACGCCCTTTTCGCAGCCCACCTGTTTAACGATCTTCCGACATAAATCACGGCCGTAAACTACGGTCAAATTACCCCTTCCTATCCGAGCTGTCATGGATCGTTTAAACTCATTAGCACAGCGCACGCGCAACTCACACGCGCCATTTCTCTTGATGTTGGCTGCTCTGTCACCAATCGCCATGTAATTTGCCTCTATCAGTCAGCGAGCTAATGTCTGTTGGACAAGTCTCCCGGGGCGATATGAAAGCCACATACAGAGTCGGGGCGTAACGGGGACGGGGAATAATAGCAAATTCAATTTAATGCTCCGTTTGGAAATTAGTTATGAGGATTGAGCTGGTCTGTAATTTGCGTAACTTACGAGACGAAAGCGTCAAGCTGGAGGCGGTGAGCCAACCATGGCGCTTTCGCACCTCAATGAGCATAAACTGCAGGGTAAAGTTCGTTTGCTATGCACAATACCGACACTTACTATGGTAGAAATACCGCATAAGTATGAATTACCTCACCAACATCAAATAACGCAACTTCTGTAGTTCTTTGAAAGTGAGAAAGCTAGGGTTATTTGGTACAGTGAAAAAACTTCAACTAAGAGACTCATAGCGATGTTTTATATATTTAAGGCTTTCGTTTCAATGACATTTGACTCCCCACTCCCCCACCACCCCTTACGTATATAGTAGGGTCGAGGTCATAAACCTTGGACTTCCTCAATGGTACACTCAAATATCAACATCTCGGATTAGAGAAAAAATTACGACACAGTAGAATTAAAGATCTCTTAAAGCCTTAAAATGCATTATCATAAGCCTCATAAAATGTTGGTTGCAGCGAGGGTCAGTAAAATAAGGTGTTGTAGTGAGTAAATTTAAAGTGTGGACGCCGCGAAAGGTTTGAATGTCGTTATTGGAGGTTGTTGCCAGCCAACATGATGCAAAGGCTTTTGAATTGGATCAGCTATCAGTGACTTGTTGATCTTCACGCGGCTTCACGATGATCAAAGGGAGGGAGTGGATGGCGTCGGGAGGTCACACCTGTAGCACTTAACCTCCTTGTGAACGTGAAGGGTCTCGTCTTGACCGGCTCCCTGAAATGTACACGTCTCCGTGACGCAGGTACTCGACGCCATGACAGCGTCACGTGATACCGCGCGTGATTACAAGGCGAGTGAGAGAGCGGGAAGTGGTTCGCGTATGAGATCATAGGCGCTCGAATCTCCATATCACACTTCCGAGCGCCTGGTGTGAATATTGAGATACAGAGAGAGATACAGAGAGAGAGAGAGAGAGAGAGAGAGAGAGAGAGAGAGAGAGAGAGAGAGAGAGAGAGAGAGAGAGAGAGAGAGAGAGAGAGAGAGAGAGAGAGAGAGAGAGAGAGAGAGAGAGAGAGAGGGGGAGAGAAGTGGAGTAATATATCGGTGTAATAGAGATATAGGGAGCTATTTTGGGGACAAAGTGGTTTGAATATAAAAAGTACGAACGGCAACAGTCAAATATAACTGTTTATGTTTTGTAAGAATAGAAACAAAAGCCATGGACACATAGATGAACAAATAAGGTATTTAGAGAGTTTTAAACGCTCAGTGGCCCGAAATGTACGTGCGCAATGCGTGATTGCCTGAGCGTACGACCACGTGACCACCCGCATATCCGTCTCCATCAACAGGGACGGAATGATGGTCAACAGGTCAACAGACTTGACGCACGTGATACATTCTGACCGTATATGTGGAATCACATTCAGAGATCGCCGAGTGTTTGGATCGATGCCACAATGAGCGAAAAGCCAGCACATTGACAATATATGCAGCAGGGCTGCTTCGACGCCTAGTATTAATACTGATAGACATTCATACATCCCCCCACCCCCTTCATCCAACACCTCACCCTTTCTGACCACTTGAGTCTGTGGCCTATTCAAGCCGCATTAGCAAAGCTATTACTTTTTGTGTACGCATCGAGATGCGACTAATGGGTTAAGATGTTGTTTGCTCGGTCTGTTGACTTAGTTGGGCGATCAGAAGAAGATGGAGGATAGCCTCGCTTTGTAGCCGCGACAATACGAGCGCCAAGTTGTTTGCATATTGATAAAGCTCTGATGTTGCACAGGCGGCACATTAATACTTGTCATATTGCGGCGTTTCGACCTGGTAAGCTGTGGAGACCCTCACTCGCTAAGGCTAGAATACTCGTGTGTTCCTCTATCATCGCTTAAATTATCGTTTTCTATATACAACCCTTGTTGAGCTGAAGAAACATTGCACGCCATGAATTTGTCTTCCATATACAGCAATAAGGACATTAGCTACGCGTAGAAGCGTCGACCGTGATGGTATTTCAGGGGCGCTTTATCAGGGATGCTATCATGTCATTCGTATGTTTACGACATCGAGATAACGATTCTTATCTAACTATCTAACTCGTAGGATAAAATATACACACAATGCAGGCATACATCTACACCCCCCCCCCACCCGCACTCTTACCCATCACTAAGTAGAACAAAATGAGCCTAGAAATATTTTTCCGCGATGTTCACAATTCTGAGATTGATTATTTCGTAGCGTCAAGTTGAACAAAACCCAACAAAACAATCTTATATCATGGTCTGCAAGTCACTGTTGAATTGTTCTGTATATATCGGGCGAGGGAAGCGGGATTTCGGGCGGGGGAATATATTCACCCCAAGGCGATTCTCGCGCCTCTTAAATCGCTCGCTGACGGGTTTGTTGCGCTCAGAAATCAACATCAAAGGCGATGACGTCTCCTACATTACAGGCCTCGCTGACGGGGTGGGGAGATGGTAAGCGTTACGCGGGGCGTTAATATATTCATAGTCGCCCTCTCCTACGAGTTCTAAGGTTAAGGATTTTAAATACATCTCCCGTCAATCACAGACTGAACCAATCGTCTGACAAAACGCCGCATGCCGTTTTATTTCGTGGAGAATATTTTCTGAATGTTAACAAAAATATTAATGTATACGCAATTTTTATGGGTATAAATATTAATTTTTGAGAGTGCAAGCCCACTGTATTTTTTTTCGAAACGAATTTGCGGTTGACATGAATTTTTAAAATGGTGACATTGACTTAGAATCGATCCGAAAAGAAATTTATTGAGGTTCAGGTCCAGAGGTTCAATAAAATAAATTTAAAAATGCAGCATTTTCATCATTTATTTCTAAGAATAAGACGGTACGCGGTGGAGGTTGATAAACAGATGCACTGCGTAAAAATATTCTCTCTTAAATGAACGACATTATTGAAACCAGACGACAATTCGTACGACTCCGGAGGCGGCGCACAGCGGCGTGATCGTCAAAGCGATCTATTTCAGATGCGAGTGGTTGGTACACGGAGTACACGGGTAGAGGCGGGGCGAGATGATATTAATTATCGCGCTCATCAAAACAAATACTTCAAATACAGCCAGCACGCATCAGTTATATATGCACATAAATTAAATTTGGTAAACATAATTAACATGGGAACGCGCTGGCCGTAGCGCGTGGCTTTGACGTGGGAATAATTCCGCGGGCAATTAACGCATTATTTTATTGACTAGCCCCTCAATGTACCCTCCTGTATAGAGCGACAAATTAAAAATACGGGAGTTTGTTTATCCATATTTAATTGAATTACTGACGCCTTAATTGAAAGCTGTAGCAACACTATGAAACGTTTGAACGTTCTAGGAATATTTCGGCCAAATGCTGCCAGGTGTCGCGAGGATAGAAAAGGCAGTAGATTTTATAGAATTAATATATGCATATTGAAACCGCCTCCCTGCACACATCAGAGGAGTTCTGGCACCAAACGATCAAGTTGTTAGCCGTCGTGAGGGTTTCATTTCGTGTTTGCTATTCTTGAAAACTCAGCATGTCCAAACTTCAATATATACAAATATACAATGCTCAAGCCGCGCCAACTGCTGCTCTTGTGAAGAACGGCAGACAATTTGCATTTCCCTGGACTACTTCGTGTGAAAATTGAATTTTCGTGAGTAGGCTTTTTGTGGTCAACTTTAGAAGCCTTTCATTTGGGTCGGTCGCCCCATCGCGATCCTCACAACTTAATTACATGTATCAATGTCAGGGGACAAGGGGATACCTTGTTAAGAGGGTGAATGAGGGTAAGAAAAGGCAGAGGAGCCAGGGAGACTCGAGAGAGGCTCTTTAGAGGGCTTTTGTAGGGTCGTAACAAGGCCGGCCTTGTCGTTTAACAAGATTACACATGTTTCTTTTCAATGAGACCCTATATGTCTTTGGACTCGATGGACAATACGCCTGGCCCGGATCCACGTGGCTCACAGCGCCACCTATAACGTATTCTAGTGATGTATAAAGGAAACATCGTTTGATGAAATGCACACATAAGCTTTTCAAATACGTATATCCGGTGAGTTGAATAAATTATGAGTCATCACAAATGTCTTCTACGTACTTTGGAATCAGCGTACAAATATTATTCACTGGTCATGCACCATTAGATTCCCCTGCACCGCACACGTCTCCCTGAGACATCTCAATAAATGCATTATTTGCTGAATGAAGCATTATCGGGTGGATTCATCACGATCACTTCTCTTTCCACTTATACTTCGTCGGGATTAAGCGTTAATTCCGAGTTTACAATGATGTAAAACCGGCATCAATAAAATGAGCCAGTGTTTTTATCATCATTTTCACATCCCTACGTATATCGGCAGCTCATTGTCATTGGAGAAGCAGAACCATGCACTGTCTAGTGGAGAACGATTAAATTATTTAAAACGCGGATTTTAAACGCTGGCTTATGATAGGCGTAAATTTATTGTATCGTTCCGTTAATTTGGCAGTAAATATTGTGCGTTTCGGCGCATTGATAAATAAGAAATAAAATTGTGTGCATCAAGCCCGTTATAAAAATGAACCATACAATTTGTAATTTAATTGTTTTGAAATGTACACTTACTGCCGCTGATGGGAAGAGTGTGGTATGTTTGTTTCTTCATCCAGTCGTAAGGGGCGCGCGAACTCTGTCGCTGATTGACGGGGTTGTTCCCGGAGCCAGGGGGCCCTGAGGTCGCATGGCCGGCGGCGACGCTCATCGCACTGCCGGGTGAGGTAGAGGGGTCGCCATGCATACCGGACACAGTCATCCCACTCTGTAGCATGTGGGCGGAGGGGATCCCTGGACTCGATGTGTTCGGGTATCCGCCCGGTTGGAGTGCGGACGCGTCAGGGCGGTAGTTAGCGTAGTGGAGGGACGGAGAACTCTGGTTGTTGTGCATGTGGAGTTGGTTGGAACCCGAGACACCGTAAGCACCGGACCAATCGTCGACTGGAGACACGGACGATCTGTGATGAGTATTGGCACTCCCCCCACCTCCGTACATGCCGCTCCACGAACCCGCGCTCACTCCGGGCATCATTCCCGATCCGGACGGTTGATGCGTATTGTGACTGAGCCCATGGCCTGCGCCATGCGACTGTAGATGCATGCCCGTAGCCGCAACCGCTCCCGCATCCGCACTGAATTGTCCATACTCCGTGTTATACTGAGGGTGAATGGTAAGAGGTCCGGAATGGCTGCCGGAGCTTTGTTGCGGATACGGAAAGTGTCCAGCGAGATTATACGCTCCCTGACTCCTGTTGCCGCTTCCTGCGCCGCATCCGGAGAACATGCTGCTATACGCCTCATACGCGAGCTCCTGGACCATGGTCGCTCTCTGCAAAAACAGATATACAGTTAGAAAGGAATAAAGACAATTAACACACCTCATAAAGCAAAATCGGACACCTGAGCATTTACGAGCCAACCACACATTAAGTGAACCGATGGGACGATTGACATGATATTCCCTGTCCAAGTAAGGGCGGGCAGCGTGATGTTATTAACACATGGCCTTGGGGCAAAAGAACAAATGATTTCGATATGAGTCCTAGTTAAGTTATTTAGTAGTGTTGAAAGTAAATTTTCAGCAACGAGGGTAAGATAGACTGTATTTACACTGAGGTACACACAGTAGACGGGCCATTATAGCTATTTATGAAAGGTTTTAATTGACGAGACAATAATCCTCGGGGTCATAGCGGAGGTCACAGAGGACGGGGTCATATTGATGTTTATGAACCTTGCTCAGACAGCTACATTAACAACACGTGATCGTCGGCCGTTGAGAACCGTTATCGCCGTCACGGTACGCTTATGGTGACGCCACATAACCCGAATGCTAATGATGACATAATCTAAAGACGGCGTCCATGAACGCGAGGGTGATCTAATTTCAAACAGATTACCTCAACTGACTGTGACTTCTACACTGACATAAAAGAGACATTTGACGGCAGACTGACAACATTTGCAATACACATGCGTTAATCAAGATGCAATCAGTTAAAATAGCGCAAAGCGGCGGATATTGTCACCTTCGGTTCGACAACCTAAAACGGAGATCCATAAAGGAGATCGAACTCCAAAACAAAACAACCAATATATTCCATCCCCAAAAGCAGACGAAAGGAATCGCAGTTTTGTGCATTTTTTGTCACAGTCGTTGTCATTTTCACGACGCTTCCGTTTTCTGATATGTCGATTATTTCCCGCCGGGTTTACATGTGTCGTCTGCTACACTCGTTATTCCGGGCGTTCAGGGCGCTGCATTCTTATCCTTTCTGGCTCGCAACCGATGAAAACACCCCGCGCGTACTGCCGAGTATGAAGAGAAGCGGACTTTCACACCCGGCTAGGAATCAATCACATACACTAAGCGGCGAGCTACAAAGTTAAAGAGCTTGTCGTGTCGGCTTGTCTACAAGGCCTCTGTAAACATCGTCCAAACATGGTCACAAGTCTTCAACCCGACCCCGTGGCTTGGTAACGTACCGTTCCCCCAGCTACCCGTCGCGTCACTTCATCACCCCTTCCAACCTCTCCTCGCTAAACCTATCGTGGACGACTCCGTTAACGATCTTGTCTACTGCGTTCGTTGGTGGCGGCAAAACATTACACGGCCTGATAAGCGTTGATAGCATGGAAGCGACAGACGCCGACTGATAAGAAATTAACCTTTTAACAAGAAGGACAGCATATTTATTGCTGCCGATGATAAGCCCCCACTAGCGGTGTGTTTATGAATAATCACTCTCCGCTCACCGTTATAGTGTTAATTATGCATGACATACATTTGACGCTTGAGCGCATGATATTGCAAACGACATGCCTCATTTCTGCATCACGACGACGCATCAATAAGCGTCAACAAACGACGCGCCTTCCAAGTCAGTTAACGCATCTATCAGATACACGCTTTACACCGCAACATATAAGGTACGGAAATAAGGTCACATCCAAGCACGACATGAAATGAATATAAGTAAGGTTACGTACTAGAGTTGAGCTGAGCTGATGCGAAACCGAAGTTGATTATAAAAAATTGCCGATGGTCCATTAGGAAATCTCGATCACGATTAATCCGTCCTACTTGGAGAGTTCCACTTCCGCTTTGTGGTCATTTTGTAAGCGAAGGCAAATACGTGTACGCTTCCCAGCTGACCAATTAAAACACCCCCTGTCCTTCCTTATATGGCACTAGCCGACCCGCCACCTGTTTACGGGTGCGTATTTAACGAGCGCTTTCCACCGCTAACCGGAAGTCAAAATCATCCTCGACAAAAGAGCAACCACAAATGACCAATCTGCTTGCCTCAATCCTTTCACCCTCCCTGATCGCAGACTGGTTCATCCACGCTCATCTCACTGTCACTTTATAGCCATCCTCAAAATAGCGCTATATACCGCTCTCATAGCCGCAACAAGTCTCGCATACAGACTTAATTCAAATGCACTCCGATTCATTTCACCCGGAAAGAAATAAAATTTGTGGAGCACTTTTCGGTGAAATCACATTTCCCGCGAGGACATATACTAATATAGGAAAAGAGGTTTGTTTTCAGCGAATAATACCACCCAGCCTCAAAGCAATGACAAATTCATAGATGCATATGTAGAGGAATGACTTCCATATATATCAGCATGTAATGTAAGCATATACAGCTCCCTGTACCTATATCACAACAGACCAACATCGCTTACTTGATTATCTCGGAGAAGGACAAGGACGGAACAATTACTTGGGTTGTTCCAGATCTGGGCCAGCGAACAAACTTATTTATAAATCGATTCGAATCCATTGGATATGTTATAACTAAGTGAGATATGATGCGTGTATATGTTGTGAGGCGGGGAATGGGCGAGTTAGCCTTCATGATGATGACGAGCTGTTTGATGACGAGCTGTTTCAGGTGCGCAGAATATGTAGCCTGGGTCAACTAGGCGGTTTAAGCCATGATCCAGCCCCGGTCATCAGACCACTGGCCCCTTGCCACTCGGGGATATGTTACACAAGCAAGTATTTCATTTTTCATGATGTTTGTATGTTCGCAAGCTAGTGGGGAGCCCAAAAATAAAAGTTCTATAATTATAAGCAATGTGAGGTTACGACCCAAATCCAATGTGTCATTTTTCATGATGTTTGTATGTTTGCGGATTTAGTTATATTTCCGATTGGAAAGAAGCACAACCTTAACTCAAGGCAAGGTGACGTTACTGCCCGACGCAAGATGACAGTTTGACAAGAAGCAAGCTAGTGGGGAGCCCAAAAATAAAAGTTCTATAATTATAAGCAATGTGAGGTTACGACCCAAATCCAATGTGTCATTGCCACCCAGTTCAATATGACGTTACCATCCGATTTGATATGACACTAAGACCCGATTCAACTGACTTTACGACTCGATTGAATGTGACGTTACGACCCAATTCAAAGTCACGTTACTAGTCAAACGAGGTGTCGTAAGGTAAAGACACTGCTGTCCCTGGCGGTGACCAGAGAACCACTCAAACGCGCGGACTTGATTGGTTTCCATAGTTTCTAAGTTCAAACTAATGCAGTTGCGGTCTAAAATACTAAAAAGCTATCCTTCCAATTGGAGTACGTTAAGCGTTCAAATCATGAATGAATGAAAGCATACGTATTTCCTCATGAACGTCGCGCTGACGATCGAATATATTTTATTGTAACTTGAAAGCCACGTTTGAAAATTCATCTGTCCTAATGCACGAATATAGCGAGTATATAAACTGACATTTAATTGAACTTGTCCATGTCTTAGATTGAGATCTGTGTTCTAAAAAATGTTACCGTTTCATACGGGAAATTGTGAAAATATGGATTTGGATGTGATTGTGATCGGCGAGGATTATTTCAAGATATAAGGGGTTTATATTTCGCTAAGCTAGAGGGCAAATATTAAGGTAGAGAATTGAAAATTTAATATGCAGCTGCAATTTCATTCATGACGCTAAAGGGTAAAAATTAAAAGAAAATTGAATAAAATTCGGCATAGCTCAACAAACTGACCGCATAATATTGATCTGGGATTCATTTCGTATTTGCGTCTTACGTTGTAGTATATTGATCATTAAATACTTCAAAACATGACCTTAACGCGCATAAATATTTTGAAGCGACAGGGATTGGCCGGGAATAAGCGCGGAAGCATAGTGTTCAAATAAAGTGATATTCAATTAGAAGACGCTGCGCATCGATTCAAGTCTGATTTCATCAATGAGCGGTTATATGGTAAAGTAACTACCTGTACAAGCATATCGCGTCAGAGTAGCCTCTGAGACAGTCCCTGGGGGTAGTGCCTTACAGGAGGCCTTTCCACTGTGTTTCCTTTTCAAGCAAAACTCGTCTGACTCCACCTCCTTCCGTACACGCCACCTCGACTCACCCAAGTCAAGCAGACACCAGTTGGAGATGTACACCGGCGGATATCGGTCTTCGTTTGCCGGCGATGAAACGCATTAATTTTTACTGGCGTTCTCTTAATCTTGAGTAGTAATTACAGTAATCCGAGTAGTGGGAAATAATATTGCAATTTGATCTTCAGCTATCGTCACGTCGGAGTTAAGTGGCGACGAGAACCATCTCAGCACAAGATTAATGCGCTTAGATTTGGTCACGCCCTTATATGGTCACGTGGCGTTTATGGTAGCCATGATTGGCTAGTGGCTTTGATCAAAAATCAGCGAGAGCCAATGGGAGAGCGGCCTGTCATGATGATGGATGAGGTGTTGCTTTACCCCCTGCGCTCGCGGAGCGTGTGAAAACGAGCCCGGTGTAATGCGGGGCTGGTGGCCGAGGAAAACCTCACCAACGATGGTCACAATCGTTTTAGGCTAAAATCCGCCCACATGCTTACGAACCCTCTCCTCAAGTCCATCGTCTCTTAGAAGTTGCCAAATGATTGGGGCTTGACCGTGACCCTTAGTAGTTTTGTTTTAAAGATATGGAAATTTCAACCCATTTAAGAAGAGACAACTGAAAAAGACTGTCAAAGCTGTGATAGGAATTCCGGTAAATGGAAGGGAAAACGCGATAATATATTCTCCCTGCGGTGAGGCGACACTAGTTCTGTGATCAGAGCCACGTTTTCAAACTCAGACATTGTCATCTACGTCGTCAAGGAAAGTGATCATGTTCGTTTCAGTCGCATGGCGTCCAGTATCATGGCGATAATTTATTTCTATTTTTTCATTATCAACCCATCACTTCATGGTGTCCGTTTGTATTCGCTGCTGCCAAACTGAACTAGGCCTATTCATTTACAAAAGACCGGGAATATTTATTCAATCATTAAACAACTTAAATCCTAGACGATGAAAATCCTTTAAGTCTAACTGAATATCAGATTGTTTATTGAATCCATGTCTGAAAAATGTTTATATATCAGCGTTGAACCACCCGTTTGTCGCCCGCCGCCGCCACCCGAGCGCCATCGCGTCTGTCGGTTCCATAGCGCTTACGATAACGAAGTGAACTTGTTATTGCATTCTTTTGGTAGTATTTCCAGGCTATCCTATTATACGACTGCATTTCCAAATATAAGCAATTTAGTTACCTGTTAAATGCGCATGCGTTATGGATTCTTATCACAGAGCATTAACGTTTAACATTGACTTGTTCCCTAACATACCGTTACTTAGCCAGAAGAAGAAAAACTTCCCCATGTCATCGTTTGCTTCTTAAAATTTTTATGAGTCGTCCGGTTACAGTGAGGATACATTAGAAACGCCTCTCACTGCGTCTCAGACCAGTGGACGGGATGGATTCACCCTCAATCGCCGCTCACCTGAGGAGGTTTATATAAGAGATGCCGCCTGCGGGCGCTACTAAGTTTACACACCATGTTACTGACCCTGGTAATCCACGAACCCAACACATCCCCAACAAACTAGAGTTGTTTATCACTTTGCACAGTCAGTCATAAAAACTAGTTGAGTATGCTCGAAGTTAGTTAAAAGCCGACACAATCTTTGGATACAAAGAAGGTTTTTTTCATTTACAATTAAGCTGAGAATTGTATACGGATTTGTTACATCATGGAGAATTCAATCACTTCATGTGACCTTAAATTCAACCATACATCCGCATGGATTCGACCAGTCCACGGAGCATTTCGTATTTTTCAATGTTTTGCGCTTTTATGTCCTTATAAGTACTGACAAAGGCGATACACTCCCAGTTATGGCTTTCCGGTGTCACTGAAAACCCCCGCAAGCTAATCTCTTACAGCGAGTTACTTACATCAGTGCCAACCCCAGCGAATCAAAGACGCCGCTATATCGATACCCCTACCCCCGCTCCACCACGCCTCCCTGATACACACCCCCGCTGACTCGTCAAGTACGCGTATCACACCCCCCCCCCCCCCCCCGCCACCCCCAACTCTCTCATCCCATACCCGAGAGCAAACCGTACGATCTGCGACGGGTTCCCAACTTGGCCACACAACTGCTATGTAGTACGGACGCGGCCAGGCTGGCAAACGTGCCTCAAGCGGGTTTTTATGGCTGCAGGGCTGGTGATAAGGCTGGAGAGCGGTGATAATACAGGTTACAGGTAAAGACGAGGGGTGGGGCCCACGTGTGTGTGTGTGTGGGGGGGGGGGGGGGGGGCGGGGGTGTTGTGCATGGGTTCTGCTCCATAGGCACGACGCAACAAACTAGTGCCACAACGATTTGGGGTTTCAGCAAACATACCATATGCATCTGTAATTCAAGTATGAACAAAATGGATCGGGGAAGTTCTTAATAAGGGGGAAATGTTGGATCCCTATCTTAATGTTTAATTGTTACACTTTTGTTACAACGCGCCTTGTCCAGCAGACATTGTGCTGTTACGGGATGCTTCGATCGCACATGGAGTTATATAGGTCTTAAAATTCTACGGTTCGGTTAATAAATGGCAGAAAAACCCCATATCAATGAAGGCATTTCATTCTTGCTTAAAAAAAAATCTCATTTTGATAATCTTCTTCTGATAAATACAAGGAAACACGATGTTTCTGTGAAGAGATATCATCTAATTTCGGAGGACCCTACTTCCCATCGAGTAATTAGTCACGACATTCATCTTCATACTCTCGAAGTCCCTGTCCGACCGAGTGCCAGTTTACTCTCCAAACGCATGGCAATATATCTGACAGATTTCTATTGCACCGCTCTCCAGAAAATGTGTACCAAACACGATTATAGTTCACTGCTGAACGCCACCGAATCACTCAGTCATAACGCCTGCCTCTCTTTTTATTGTCTATAAATCTCTTGTCGACGTTGAGCTGGCGTTTGGACGGACTGGTGGATTACAGCCGACCAGATACTCTCCACCATGTTGGAGAGTATAGCTGAGACCATCGATGGCATTGCGTATAGGACCACCGAGCTTACAACGTCGAGTTTATTAGCCCGCCGTAAAACCATCGCAGTACTTACAACATTAGTTCATACAAAAGCCGCGACACATTTGTGATGTAAAGTGCCTTTTAGTAATTGAAGTATCCTCACGCCTTATATGCTATAAAACTTCCAATACTACGGTAATCAGCAAACACGAGAAATTCATGGACTCGTTCATTGGTCAAGGTGATGGTACCAGCTAATGTACATATGTTTATATGACTTACCATCCAGCGGTCCACGTTAAACCCGCAGTCGCATCACTGAGTGAATTACTCGCTAACCAAGGAGCGACAGAGCATTCATCCATATGATCTAATCAGTTCTAGACATTATTTTTACTCTAGCCCATTATTTTTTGATACTAGCGGTATAAACCCTCTCGGTGTGCCGTTTACACGTACAACGGTTTTCATATCGCAACATTTGCTTGAGAAGACAATGACAATTAATGCCTATATGCACAAAACGCGGTGATTAATATGCATGATTTACAGACAAGATTCCATGAAGCTAAAAGATATATATTCATAAGCGATCTAATACAGATCTTACATAAGGACGGCGACACATCGACTTTCCCCACTCGCGCGTTCATCGTTGGAGAAGTTTGCAAATAGACTCAATTTTGTAGAAATTGATAGAAGAGTAATTGATAAATAAAGAGAAATCAATAATAAAATAGTAATTTACAATAATACGAGCCTGATGGTTCAACCAGGTTGCATCATACATCATGCAAAATTCGTCAAAGAATAATCATTTTTAATAATTTATGTAAATTGAACTTCACTTTGCCAACGAAAAATATTAGAAAATATCCAAAATATCACCAAGGGACAGAGAAAATCCACATAAGTTGACTCACTTAACCGGATGTTGCTTCCAGGAACAGCGGGATATATCGTGATTCCCGATTCGTCCGCTCACAAACAAACAATCGAAGAACTTCTTGGATTGGATTCGTGGCACCAGCAAGATTGATTTAACTCAACTTAGTATGTAATGTTCTGACTCAGACGTCGGGATCTCTGTCTTAACGGGCGTCTCGCTGTCGTCTGCCTGAGAAAACACCTGGCGAATCTAGATGTCTATTTCCATAGAGAATGTATTGTCAATTGCGTGCATAAGCCATTCGCTAGGTCCCCTGTCCAGTGGTGTCGAGGTGTGGTCATCGGTCGAGCCAGGCAGGCAGGGTGAGTTGCTGGTCAAACCTACTGATAAGACTCCGGTCGCTACACCACGCGAGTGCTTGTTATAAGTCGTAGATAAGCCGCTAAAGTTGTTACTGGTTAGCCCGCTATGAATAGGCGACAGTAGACCAAAGAGAATTAAAACAAAAGGTGTGAGGCCCAATTGAATGTGTCTGTTTGGTGTGGTCGGAAACGTGGGAGGGTCACTCAGGGAGGCTAGGTGGCCTACGTTGGGACAGAGTACTCTATGTGAATTGAATTAGCGGGTGCATGCCAGATCTCCGGAGAATATCCATAAAGCCTTGTACCCTATTTACCATCGTAGAGGCCCACCCAAATTCCTACGCTACACCTCCACAAAAGCAAGCCTCATTCAAAGCCCCCTGCGCTCTTTTAAGCTGCTACCGAGGTGTCAATGTTCTTCAGAATGGCTGCTATCGCCCCACGAGCCCGCGTCTGTATGGAAACCCAATTATCAAGCACTTCTGAAAATCTTAACAACTTTAAACTATATCTTAACTCGAGGTGAGGCGAGTTTCCGTGGGGAAGCATCAAAGGGGTGACGCCGCTTGCGGACCTGTGTGCGTTACAATTGTTGATTTAACTGTTCTAATCGCTCTAAATACAACACAAGAGGAAAGTTTTCAATAAATGAGCAAGAGAGGTAGATACAATGTTTTATTGATTGATCAATTGGGTAATTGAGTTTGTCACCTTTATATGACGAGAGTTTACACAAATTCCCCTTGAAGTGACCACCTCTTGAAGTTGTCGGCGACTCGCGCGTTAATTTGGAGGTAGTGAGTAGCGCTCGTCTCCAGCTTACAAGCCTTATTGCTTCCGCCTTGTGTAACAAACGCTTTTAACAAACATATCACTCACGGTATCTTAAAGAATTAGCATTTCTATTGTAACAATGGTTTGTTCTTAAACACAAGAATTGCTTATTAGACTATGATTAAACGTAATCGGCGGCGCTCCTTTGCGCCTTGGCATCCTTGCAAGTCGTTCTGATTATTCGCATTATTGGCGACAATCAAGACGTTGGTATCAATAACAACGATTCCAGCTCATAGGCTGCAGTGAGCTACAATATGCCTGAAATAACCGTCATTCAATCATTTATTTATTGCAGTTTGTAAATTGATTAGGTGGCCCAGTGGGTCCACAAGAAACTTGATGGCGCCCGCGTCATGACTTCGTTATTTCTCTAACACCGCTCATTATTTCTCTAACACCGCGCGTTGTTTCCCTTATACCGCATGCTATATATCTAACACCGCGCGTTGTTGCTCTAACACCGCGCGCTATTTATTTTATACTCGATGTAAATAAGACGCGTGCTCAATTCTTATTTCGTAATTGAATATCTGAAATATTCCCGGAATTTTTTTATCGTAATAACGCACTTACCTAGAACGGATGCCCAGAGGCGGGCGAGGCGCGTATATGATATCATGACCTCCACCATTCCATCTTAGACTCGAGTGTTTTATTGAGTGTTTGGGGGCTGGTGGATATACCACAGCAATGAGTAGATAAATTGGATCGCGAATCCGCACCCTCATTTAATCAATTCCGAAAAAAACCCTGTTGATTTCAAGGAAGACCACATCACCCATAAGGGGTCGGCTGCGCTGATCAGGATTCCAATTTTCCGTGCGCTGACCACTGACCTGTTGGACTCAAATGTAGAAATCTCACTCAAGCGATGTATAGGTTTTGTTGTGATGTGTTGGTTATAATGTCACGCATAGGTTATAAAGTGATGCATAAGTTATGATGTGGTGAATAGTTTATGATACGATGTATAGGTTACGATGTGATGCATAAATTACAAAGTTATGATGTGATGCATATGTTTTGAATTGCGATTGACAAAGACTTACATGATGTAGTAAGTGCAATAGTTGATTTGAATTAACTTTATGGCCTCGTTTTGATTTAAGGTGATGAAGTCTATCGTCAGACGCGGCAGACGACGAGATAATTCCATCGGGTTTGTGTCACTTTATGACGCTGAGAATTCGAACCATTATGATTCTTCAAACGTCATTTTCAAATGGTGTGTAGAGTGATCATAATGCTCAATCAATTCTCTGATGAGCATGTCATGTTTATCTGTTTATCTGATGTTATTCTACTTTAATAGCGCGTTGCCACAAGTCTGCGCTTATCTGATTAAGTTCACGATTCAATCTATTCACTAATTGATAAAATTCGTGAGCGTGCACCATCTTTTTTACAGGATTCCATTGTCCGGGGAATGGGGATGATGGGTGGACAGATCTGATCCAGGGTCTTTCTTCATTGCATCACATGATTGTTACACTTATTTTTGAAACATTCAATCCTCAGCAAATTTATCATACCAACTCCCTGCATTGGTTTAGATCATTAAGGATTTTCGTTGTGATTGACCTCGTAAAGGCCATTTTACTGTGGTTAAGGACGAAAATTATTATTATTAATATTACTTATATGTTTATGTTGTTCATATCACTAATTTTCTCAGGTGTCAGCGTCCTACAGTTACCTATATAGACACAAACGCACACCGATAAGTTATGACTGGAGTACGATAGATCAAAAGAGACTGTATTTGAAAACTTAACCATATAAGCCACAATCAATGCAAGATATCTGTAATGGCTGATTGTATGTAAAAATGATTTTGTGCTTAAAAAGACAGAAATGATGCACGAAGGAAATTTGGCTGCGGAGACTGCAACGCGCTGAAATGTCACGTGATGGAACGTACTCATCTCCCGGAGCTCCAGCCCTTAGAGCTCTACTGAGCATGCGTCTAACTTCCGCTTTAATGTTATCAACCAAGTGGAGCATTTAACCCGAAAATCTACGGATTAATAACCAAACTGGCCTAAAACTTGTCGGGTGAGATTTAAAAAACACAATATAAAAGTACATGCTCAGATAATTGCCAAATTTCGTGCATCCAATTCGCTTTGAAAACGAGACAAAGAAAGAACATTTCCAGATAACCTCGCAGTTTCTTGTTTTGCTGATATAGATTTTGTCATTGCGGTGTCGGACAAGTCGAGGCATACTAACAGTGGTCTCAAATGCTCAACTTATGCTGGTCGTTTTATCTTTTTCCAGGGTCAATACTTCGCATGTAACCTGTTTGTGATTTAAATATCGATTGATTCGTTTTGAGTGTGAGCTTACTGCGTCAGACACAACTTGTCTGGGTCTTGAGAAATAAAAAAGAGAATTTTGAAATATTTGCATTTCATTAAGTTTTTGGACAAACAATAACACTCTAAGTTATGGAAAAACGTTATAAATGTGCAGACTTTTATGATGGTGTTTAATAGTTGATTTCGGCCAATTGAGCTTCTATTGTTTTTTTTTTGCTCGTGTACAGTAAATTACATCAATAAATGCGAAGGAGGCCACTGTCATCAGTTTCCACTGAGCTGTTTGGCAGATTTGGTTTGGCAATGCCCAGTATTCAAAAGACATTTTGTGATTGACATTGGTAATCAGGGTAAAAAGGGTGTGGCAGTTGAATGATATTGTGTGTGGGTTTCAGGCACGGTGGACTGTGTAGAAAGTGAGAAACGGAAATTTTAATAAACTGCATGTCCTGGTGAGTGGGTCTTAGCGAATGATTTGACATACATATGGTGTGCATTGCCTGCTAGAAGCAATCTTCAGGAAAGCATCATTACGCAGTGGTTATAATTAACTGGTTATAATCTCCACATAACCCCTGAAGGTGGATGATTTTGCAGTAGTGTTCGTGCAGGGCTAGACACTAAAGGTCCGCTTGTCCGGGACAGGTGGTTCTGCTTATGGGACAAGTGAAATATCCCAAGTACTTGTCTGACCGGACATGTTAATTACTTCGCTGATCACAAGTCTTATCTCGAGCAAACACTGAAGCCTTGAAGACAGGTTGCAGCGTCTTTCGATGTGCAGCCGAGCGTGTAAGACAGAATAATCCGTAACCGTACAGCACTGATCCATACGCCAGTTTCATGTGTGTGAAGTTCTTTCACTGCTAGTAATTAAGACTCGCTCAGTCATGTACGGTTTAACCGCAAGTTGCTTTATTATACCAGTACCCGATGAATCGAAAATGGAGGCACTTGTTACGTGTCGTAATATGCATTGTCTCGATAGTTAGCTAGTGTCATGACAGTGATGTAAGCTTGTTGCAGGAGTTTCGTGACACGTTTTTAACGTACTATTGATTTAACACTACATATGCGCATTGTGACGTTGGCGCCGTACGCACCGCGCTACAATGATGGAGCGCGCAAGTCAACACGTGTTTGGTGGACTGTTGTACAACCAATATGTCAATTTGCGAGTCTGATGGCGCAACAGACACAAAATATATATAAAGGGCCAATATGACCTCAGCTTACAAATCCAACTGCTATGACCAACGGTGGAATGAAGCCACGAATATTTTGCATTTACAAAGGGTGGATTTGTACCCCCCCCCCCCCGGGGGGGTGCTCTTGGCCTTATCCCGGATAGGGGTGTCCCGTACCCGTCATACAAGGTGAAAATGGCCAAAAGCATACCCCGTCGTACAAGGTATTATGCGAATGTATAACCCATCTTACAAGTTGGAAATAGCAAAAAAGCATACCCCGTCGTACAAGGTATTATGCAAATGTATAACCCGTCGTACGTCGTAGGCAGGTTAAGTGTCAGAAAAATCTCAAAATCTGATCAGGTGATTTCTGATTACATGCAGTAACAACTTCGCGCGCTTGCACGGTCGAGCCACAGGGATTCTCGGCGCGTCACACAGGGACCATTCATTGCATTTGCTTTGTCAATGATCGGTGGGAAATCCTGGGAGAAAATCTCAACATACTGAAACAAAATATATATTAAACACCCTGTACAGTGTCTACCCCTGTCGTGTGATTGAGGTTAGGAGTAAACCTAAAGAGGGTGAGAGAGTCAGTGATATCTGCTAAGAGCAGAAGTCATACATCATCCTTACATATTTGTTTTCAGTGTTACAACTTTGTTCTTTTCAGACATTGGGGAAGGGCGATTTAGTGCGGTTGCAACCCCCCACTTCTTACGAGGCTGGCTCAGACCAAGGCCTCGTGTACATGCCAGTAACGGCAATGCCCAGACGCAAACGCCAGTCACCTACAGACGAGGAAGATATGGACTTCTGGAGCAGACAGTCACACAAGAAAGCCCGGCCTTCAACCAACAGCAGGTCATTCATAATAGTCTGTTTGTGACGTGGCTTGGTGGGAGATAATAGTCTGTATGTGACATGGCTTGGTGGGAGATAATAGTCTGTATGTGACATGGCTTTGGTGGGAGAAAATATTCTGTATGTGACGTGGCTTGGTGGGAGATAATAGTCTGTATGTAACATGGCTTGGTGGGAGATAATAGTCTGTATGTGACATGGCTTTGGTGGGAGAAAATATTCTGTATGTGACGTGGATTGGTGGGTGATAATAGTCTGTGTGTTACATGTGGCTTGGTGGGTGATAATAGTCGGTGTGTTACATGGCTTGGTGGGGTCAGGTGAAGGAATAGGGGAAACTTATTGACATAGTCATTACATAGCTGGCTAGGGCTCAGCAATTAGCCACATGGTACCTGGTAGAGGTGATGGACCCTTAATTCGGCCATTTGGCAGCATCATTGTCGTCATCATCATCATCATCATAGTCATCATCAGCATCATCAGCAGCAGCACCATTTATCCTGCACTTTTTTAACTTCAAGTTGACTTCGACCCAACATTTAAACTTTGTCACTGCTGCGTAAAACAGGGTAAAAATAAACCATCCTTGTCTTTTGCTCAAATAAATTACACATTGTCAATAACACAGGTAAAATTAGTTTTTATAGCCCCCATCATATTGACCTCGATGTTTTCTTTGCCTCGCTTAATATCTCTGATGTGACTTGCAGGAAGCGTGTAGATGGGGAGTCTTCCTTCTCCTCCAAGCGATGCATAGCATGGTTCGTTGAATACACTGGTACGTTCTAATCACCTCGATTATCAGACCACTTGGCTCTCTTTCATCATTGTTGGTTTCAATTGAAATGTTCCATCATCGTCCCTTTCCTTTCCTCTCCTTCTGTTCATGTTGTCATCAGTGCAAGTCTATTCTTAATGAGTAATGTACAGCTCTATAGTTAGTGACATTGGTATCGGAGTGAGTATGAGGTATGTGCTGAAGCCTATTTCCTATGATAAGCGATAAGCACAGTGTTTGTTGTGTGTACCAGAAACAGACTCGCCCGACGTCTTAGGGCCGGAGGGGATGGAGAAGTTCTGTGAAGACATAGCAGTAGAGCCCGAAAACGTTCGACTTCTTTCTTGTCAAATGAAATTGGATATTTTGGTGTGTGGATGTATGTTGATTTGTATTTGCTTTTTGGCAGATTGTCATGCTGTGTCTGGCATATAAACTTGGTGCTAAACAAATGGGATTCTTCACAAAAGCTGAATGGCTCAAGGGCATGACAGAATTACAGTGAGTATTGTGCCCGATGTTGTTTCTATCCATCGGTAACAACTTGCACATCTGTATAACAGAAAGGGTTTACCTGTGAGCTGATTATAGGTGTGTCATTGATTGTTTGTTGATTGACAGGTGTGATGGAACGAATAAGGTGCAACAAAAACTAGATTACCTCAAGTCATTGCTGGATGACCCACCCACATTTAAAGCCATCTACAGATACGCATTTGACTTTGCTCGGGTAAGTTCATTTGACATACCATTCCTGGTTTCTGATAACTCATACCATGTCAAGCATTGATGGAAACCAGCTTTAGAATCTGCCCATCATACTTATTTATTTATATTTTAATGGTTAGCTCTGCAAACAACCCCCACCCCCTTGCCATGGTGCTTAGTAATATTGATCTTATATTTACAGTTTAAATCCGTCAGATCATATTTCCAACAGTCCACCCAGTAATTGTGACTGTCTTTGAGATGAGAAGCAGGTTGGTTTATGATTAGTTTGTGAACTGTTCAGGAGAAGGAACAGCGTGGCATGGATATGGACACGGCCAAAGCCATGCTGGCTCTACTCCTCGGCAAACACTGGTCACTCTTCCCACACTTCCACAATTTTCTAGAGGTGTGTCTTCATTCGTCATTTAGCCAGCTATGTGTGTCTTGTTCTCTTAATAAGTGTTTACAGGTATACTCATCTTGATATTCAATCCAATTTGACTCTGCGAAAAAGCGATATTTATTGAATTACTATATAAGCTGGCGGGAATTAGATTGGTTGATGATGATGCAGCTTTGAACAATGTCTCCAGTTCTCACAATGCATCAATTGATATAGATATTCTATCCATTGAAAGAGCTGATTCAGCCGGTGTGGATCGTAGTGATTTGATTTCCATGAAACTGTTATTCTTTTGAATCTCATTTAACAAAGCAATGAATGTTGTGGTGGCAATAAAAAATGTGGTTTATAAGTTTCTTCCCGTGTCCTGGTAACATTACAATACAACCATGTTTAATTGATGGAATGATTTGGTTTGCTGCAGCAATCGAAGTATAAGGTGTTGAACAAGGACCAATGGAGTAATGTGCTCGAGTTCAGTCGCCTCATTCTGCCGGACCTGTCTAATTATGACGAGGATGGCGCGTGTAAGTCCTCGATTACCTTTCTAATTATGACAAGGATGGCGTGTGTAAGTCCTCAATTACCTTGAGCCTTGTGTGCTGTGTGGCATGCTAGTGAGTGATTTTGGTTATATGTCTTTGTGTATGCAGGGCCTGTGATACTGGACGAGTTTGTTGAGTGGCATCGGGAACAATACCCAGACCTCCACAAGCGTTCCTCTACCTCCGCTTCCTCAGCTGATACCAGTAGCATGCAGACACAGACCTACTGCTAGCCCGACCCATCATGACCACGCCCACTGACTAGCCCCGCCCACTCCTAATTCTAGCCCCGCCCACCAAGACCACGCCTTGTAACCAAAGACTTGTATGCATTGCACTATGTGGTGGTAAATGTTCAGCAGTGGAGTGGCTTTCTCTCTATGCTGCGTCCGTTTTTCAACGAAACGGATGTGTTTATATTGGTAAATGACAATGATCATATTGGCAACATAATACATGGACTGAAGCTGGGTTAACCAGCCTTGTCAGATATTTGTGAGCACAGATTGCTATGGTGGAGTGACACTTCATTGGATCATCAACAAACCCTGACATCTTACTCCGTGTTCATCAGAGTTTTAGTTCTTAGTTCCACTACTTGGATTGCAGAGACTGCAAGTGAAGCTGATGTTTTGGCCATATCTGTATAAACTCACTTTCACTGTGTTTCATACCCTTCTGTTCTTACATGATATAATGCTTTTGGACGGAATAGGTAATATAAGGGCGCACCATACTCTCCATGCTATATGGTGCCAGCAAGTGTATTTATAACATTCTGCAAGTGAAATGTGCCACTCAAATTGATCAGATTCAAAGATTTCAAATTTGTGGCTGTGACCTTGAAAATAAGGTAAAGGTCAATGATAATTTTGCCCACTTATTAAAGGTCCTACCAGACTTTATATTTAGGCAAAATTAAATTGTTGCAAGTGTTCTGATTGCCGAAAAAAACTTTCTTTTTCTCATTGGGTTAACATTTATCAGGAGATTTCTTATCAGTTTATTACTCTGGGGTCAAACTGACCTGATTTTATAGTTTGCGAAGAGATATTGAGATGAGGTCCGTGTTTGATGTGAGGCTGCCAGTTTGCGTTGTAGCAAAAAGTGGCATCAAAGTTTACTTTAAGACATTGGTGGACTAATTTTGGCAGGTGCAAGGACGTGCTACCAATATTTTATTTACATGCTTTCATGGCAGGGTCATTTTCCTTGTAACTTGCCGTAATAAAATTGTGGACCAAATCCATGGGTCAAAAACGGTTGTGACCTATACACGTCTGCGACCTTTGCATGAGTAAATACAGATGATGTATGTGAGTATTTTTTCATGATGAAAATTTCGTCCCAAATCTAAAGAGGGGAATTGTTTAATACACAAGTGCATCTTACACTCATGATTTACTGTGCACCAGGATATGTATCTAGTGCAAGAATGAGTTGCTCCCTTAGAAGTACGTAAACATGGACTATATTCACAACAAGACATCACAATTCATCCCTACCATCTACACTTTATATAGAACAGCGCTCTGTCAACCACTGGTCAAGTTTGTGGTGGAGCTCGTACTGAGAAGAGGTCAGAGGAAGCGACAGAGAGAGACATGATCACTTGCAACCTCTGCTATTTGCAGTACCGATCTGACTTCATCTTCTCACGTCTGTAACATTCAAAGAAGTACCTTTACCGAAATAATACGTCTTTTCGTGATGTTCTCAACCAGAGATAGAGAAAATACTGTTAAATCTATCAATGTATTTAAAATTTCTGATGGGCCCCCCACTGACAACTAAGCCTCCAACACTGACCTTCCCCCATCATCCAGCCATGTAACATTGACCTTCCCACTCCACCCAAGCTTGTAATTCTGGTCTTCCCACTCCACCCAGGCTTGTAACACTGACCTTCCCACTCCACCAAAGCTTGTAACACTGACCTTCCCACTCCACCCAGGCTTGTAACACTGACCTTCCCACTCCACTCAAGCTTGTAACACTGACCTTCCCTCACCATCCAGGCATGTAACATTGACCTTCCCACTCCACCCAGGCTTGTAACACTGACCTTCCAACTCCACCAAAGCTTGTAACACTGACCTTCCCACTCCACCCAGGCTTGTAACACTGACCTTCCCACTCCACTCAAGCTTGTAACACTGACCTTCCTACTCTGCCCCGGCTTGTAACACTGACCTTCCCACTCCACTCAAGCTAGTCACACTGACCTTCCCTCTCCACCCGGCCTTTGTAACACTGACATACTCGTTCCACCAACGCTTGTAACACTGACCTTCCTGCACCCCCCGGCCTTATAAATACTAACCTTCCGGCTCCACCCAGGCTTGTAACACTGAGCTTAACCCTCCATCCGGGCTTGTAACACTGACAATCCCCCTCCACACGGCCTTGTGACACTGACCTTCCCACTTCTCCCGGCCTTGTAACACTGACCTTTACCCCCCTCCCAGGCTTGCAACACTGACAATCCCCCTCCACACGGCCTTGTGACACTGACCTTCCCACTTCTCCCGGCCTTGTAACACTGACCTTTACCCGCCACCCAGGCTTGCAACACTGACCTTCCCCCTCCACACGGCCTTGTGACACTGACCTTCCCACCCCACACCACCCAGGCTTGCAACACTGACCTTCCCCCTCCACATGGCCTTGTGACACTGACCTTCCCACTTCACCAGGCCTTGTAACATTGACCTTTCCACTCCACCCAGGCTTGCAACACTGACCTTCCCCCTCCACACGGCCTTGTGACACTGACCTTCCCACTTCTCCCGGCCTTGTAACACTGACCTTTACCCCCCTCCCAGGCTTGCAACACTGACAATCCCCCTCCACACGGCCTTGTGACACTGACCTTCCCCTTCTCCCGGCCTTGTAACACGGCCTTGTGAACACTGACCTTCCCCCTCCACACGGCCTTGTGACACTGACCTTCCCACTTCCACCGGGCCTTGAAACACTGACCTTTACCCCCCCCCCTCCCAGGCTTGCAACACTGACCTTCCCCCTCCACACGGCCTTGTGACACTGACCTTCCCACTTCTACCGGCCTTGAAACACTGACCTTTACCCCCACCCAGGCTTGCAACACTGACCTTCCCCCTCCACACGGCCTTGTGACACTGACCTTCCCACTTCTCCCGGCCCGGCCTTGTAACACTGACCTTTACCCCCCACCCAGGCTTGCAACACTGACCTTCCCCCACGGCCCACACGGCCTTGTGACACTGACCTTCCCACTTCTCCCGGCCTTGTGACACTGACCTTTACCCCCTCCCCCAGGCTTGCAACACTGACCTTCCCCCTCCACACGGCCTTGTGACACTGACCTTCCCACTTCTCACCGGCCTTGTAACACTGACCTTCCCCCTCCACCCAGGCTTGCAACACTGACCTTCCCCCTCCACACAGGCCTTGTGACACTGACCTTCCCACTTCCACCCCTTGTACACTGACCTTTACCCCCCCCACCCAGGCTTGCAACACTGACCTTCCCCCTCCACATGGCCTTGTGACACTGACCTTCCCACTTCTCCCAGGCCTTGTGACACTGACCTTTACCCCCCACCCAGGCTTGCAACACTGACCTTCCCCCTCCACACGGCCTTGTGACACTGACCTTCCCACTTCTCCCGGCCTTGTAACACTGACCTTTACCCCCACCCAGGCTTGCAACACTGACCTTCCCCCTCCACACGGCCTTGTGACACTGACCTTCCCACTTCTCCCGGCCTTGTAACACTGACCTTTACCCCCCACCCAGGCTTTGCAACACTGACCTTCCCCCTCCACACACACGGCCTTGTGACACTGACCTTCCCACTTCTCCAGGCCTTGCACTGACCTTTACCCCCCCAACCACTTGACCTTGACCCCCCCACCCAGGCTTGCAACACTGACCTTCCCCCTCCACACGGCCTTGTGACACTGACCTTCCCACTTCTCCCGGCCTTGTGTAACACTGACCTTCCCCCTCCACCCCGGCCTTGCAACACTGACCTTCCCCCCCCTCCCCAGGCTTGTGACACTGACCTTCCCCCTCCACACGGCCTTGTGACACTGACCTTCCCCCTCTTCACCCGGCCTTGTGACACACTGACCTTCCCCCTCCCCCAGGCTTGCAACACTGACCCCCCTCCACACGGCTTGTGACACTGACACCACTTCCACCCCACCTTGCAACACTGACCTTCCCCCTCCACACGGCCTTGTGACACTGACCTTCCCACTTCACCCGGCCTTGTAACACTGACCTTTACCCACCCAGGCCTTGTGACCTGACCTTCCCACTCCACACACTTGTGACACTGGCCTTGCAACTTGCACTGACCTTCCCCCTCCACCGGCCTTGTGACACTGACCTTCCCACTCCCCCAGGCTTGCACACTGGCCTTTGTGACACTGACCTTCCCACTCCACCCAGGCTTGCAACACTGACCTTCCCCTCCACACGGCCTTGTGACACTGACCTTCCCCCTCATCACGGCCTTGTGACTTGACCTTCCCACCCCCCCGGCCCCGCTTGCAACACTGACCTTCCCCCCCCACACGGCCTTGTGACACTGACCTTCCCACTCCACACCAGGCCTTGTAACACTGACCTTTACCCGCTCCACCCAGCTTGCAACACTGACCTTCCCCCTCCACGGCCTTGTGACACTGACCTTCCCCACTTGTAACACTGACCTTCCCGGCCTTGTAACACTGACCTTTCCACCACTTGTCCTGACCTTCCCACCCCCCAGGCTTTGCAACACTGACCTTCCCCCTCCACACACTGGCCTTGTGACACTGACCTTCCCACTTCTCCCGGCCTTGTAACACTGACCTTTACCCCCCATCCCAGGCTTGCAACACTGACCTTCCCCCTCCACACGGCCTTGTGACACTGACCTTCCCACTTCTCCCGGCCTTGTAACACTGACCTTTACCCCCCTCCCAGGCTTGCAACACTGACCTCCCCCTCCACACGGCCTTGTGACACTGACCTTCCCACTTCTCCCGGCCTTGTGACACCTTGACCTTCCCCCTCCACACGGCCTTGTGACACTGACCTTCCCACCCCACCCCGGCTTGCAACACTGACCTTCCCCCTCCACACGGCCTTGTGACACTGACCTTCCCACTTCTCCAGGCCTTGTGACACACTGACCTTTCCCTCCCACCCAGGCTTGCAACACTGACCTTCCCCCTCCACACGGCCTTGTGACACTGACCTTCCCACTTCTCCCGGCCTTGTAACACTGACCTTTACCCCCCTCCCAGGCTTGCAACACTGACCTTCCCCCCTCCACACGGCCTTGTGACACTGACCTTCCCACTTCTCCCGGCCTTGTAACACTGACCTTTACCCCCCTCCCAGGCTTGCAACACTGACCTTCCCCCTCCACACGGCCTTGTGACACTGACCTTCCCACTTCTCCCGGCCTTGTAACACTGACCTTTACACTGACCCCCCCTCCACAGGCTTGTGAACACTGACCTTCCCCCTCCACACACGGCCTTGTGACACTGACCTTCCCACTTCTCCCGGCCTTGTAACACTGACCTTTACCCCCTCCACCCAGGCTTGCAACACTGACCTTCCCCCTCCACACGGCCTTGTGACACTGACCTTCCCACTTCTCCCCAGGCCTTGTAACACTGACCTTTACCCCCCTCCACAGGCTTGCAACACTGACCTTCCCCCTCCACACGGCCTTGTGACACTGACCTTCCCACTCTCCCCCCAGGCCTTGTAACACTGACCTTCCCCCTCCCCAGGCTTGCACACTGACCTTGTCCACACCGGCTTGTGACACTGACCTTCCCACTTCTCCCAGCCTTGTAACACTGACCTTTACCCCCACCCAGGCTTGCAACACTGACCTTCCCCCTCCACACGGCCTTGTGACACTGACCTTCCCACTTCTCCCCAGGCCTTGTGCAACACTGACCTTTACCCTCCACCCAGGCTTGTGACACTGACCTTCCCCCTCCACACGGCCTTGTGACACACCTGACCCTTCCCCCTCCTCCCGGCCTTGTGACACTGACCTTCCCCCTCCACCAGGCTTGTGACACTGACCTTCCCCCTCCACACGGCCTTGTGACACTGACCTTCCCACTTCTCCCCAGCCTTGTAACACTGACCTTTCCCACCCACCCAGGCTTGCCACCCCTTCCCCCTCCAACGGCCTGACACTGACCTTCCCACTTCTCCCGGCCTTGTGACACTGACCTTTACCCCCACCCAGGCTTGCAACACTGACCTTCCCCTCCACACGGCCTTGTGACACTGACCTTCCCACTTCTCCCGGCTTGTAACTGACCTTTACCCCCACCCAGGCTTGCAACACTGACCTTCCCCCTCCACACGGCCTTGTGACACTGACCTTCCCACTTCACTTCACTGACCTTTCCACTTGGCTTGCAACACTGACCTTCCCCCCACCACCCGGCTTGCAACACTGACCTTCCCCCTCCACACGGCCTTGTGACACTGACCTTCCCACCCCACACCCAGGCTTGCAACACTGACCTTCCCCCCCACACGGCCTTGTGACACTGACCTTCCCACTTCTCCCAGGCCTTGTAACACTGACCTTTCCCCCCCTCCCAGGCTTGCAACACTGACAATCCCCCTCCACACGGCCTTGTGACACTGACCTTCCCACTTCTCCCGGCCTTGTAACACTGACCTTTACCCCCCTACCCAGGCTTGCAACACTGACCTTCCCCCTCCACACGGCCTTGTGACACTGACCTTCCCACTCCACCCAGGCTTGCAACACTGACCTTCCCCCTCCACCTTTACACCCTTCCCCCACCCAGGCTTGCAACACTGACCTTCCCCTCCACACGGCCTTGTGACACTGACCTTCCCACCCACCCCCCCTTCCCACTCCAGGCTTGCAACACTGACCTTCCCCCCACCACATGGCCTTGTGACACTGACCTTCCCACTTCACCCAGCCTTGTGACACTGACCTTTCCACTCCACCCAGGCTTGCAACACTGACCTTCCCCTCCACACGGGCTTGTAACACTGACCTTCCCACTCCACTCCCGGCCTTGTAACACTGACCTTTACCCCCCTCCCAGGCTTGTAAACACTGACCTTCCCCCTCCACACGGCCTTGTGACACTGACCTTCCCACTTCTCCCCGGCCTTGTAACACTGACCTTTACCCCCTCCCAGGCTTGCAATACTGACCTTGTAACACTCCACCCTTCACCCACTCCACCCAGGCTTGCAACACTGACCCCCTTCCACACGGCCTTGCACTGACCTTTCCCGGCCTTGTATAACACTGACCTTTACCCCCCACCCAGGCTTGCAACACTGACCTTCCCCCTCCACACGGCCTTTGACTGACCTTCCACTCCACCCAGGCTTGTAACACACTGACCTTCCCCCTCCACACGGCCTTGTGACACTGACCTTCCCACTTCTCCCGGCCTTTGTAACACTGACCTTTACCCCCACTCCCAGGCTTGCAACACTGACAATCCCCCTCCACACGGCCTTGGCACTTGTGACACTGACCTTCCCACTTCTCCCGGCCTTGTACACTGACCTTTACCCCCCTCCCAGGCTTGCAACACTGACCTTCCCCCTCCACACGGCCTTGTGACACTGACCTTCCCTTCTCCCGGCCTTGTAACACTGACCTTTACCCCCCACCCAGGCTTGCAACACTGACCTTCCCCCTCCACACGGCCTTGTGACACTGACCTTCCCACTTCACCAGGCCTTGTGACACTGACCTTTCCACTCCACCCAGGCTTGCAACACTGACCTTCCCCCTCCACACGGCCTTGTGACACTGACCTTCCCACTTCTCCCGGCCTTGTAACACTGACCTTTACCCCCCACCCAGGCTTGCAACACTGACCTTCCCCCTCCACACGGCCTTGTGACACTGACCTTCCCACTTCTCCCGGCCTTGTAACACTGACCTTTACCCCCCACCCAGGCTGCAACACTGACCTTCCCCCTCCACACGGCCCTTGTGACACTGACCTTCCCACTTCCACTTCACCAGGCCTTGAAACACTGACCTTGCAACACTGACCTTCCCCCTCCACACGGCCTTGTGACACTGACCTTCCCACTTCTCCCGGCCTTGTAACACTGACCCCCCCACTCCCCCAGGCTTGCAACACTGACCTTCCCCCTCCACACGGCTTGTGACACTGACCTTCCCACTTCACCCGGCCTTGTAACACTGACCTTTACCCTCCACCCAGGCTTGTGGCCTTCCCTCCCCCTCCACACGGCCTTGTAACACTGACTGACCTTTACCCCTTTACCACCCCAGGCTTGTTCAACACTGACCTTCCCCCACGGCCTCCCTTCCCACTTCTCCACGGCCCTTTACCCCCCCCCCAGTGCAACACTGACCTTCCCCCTCCACATGGCCTTGTGACACTGACCTTCCCACTTCACCAGGCCTTGTGACACTGACCTTTCCACTCCACCCAGGCTTGCAACACTGACCTTCCCCCTCCACACGGCCTTGTGACACTGACCTTCCCACTTCTCCCGGCCTTGTAACACTGACCTTTACCCGCCACCCAGGCTTGCAACACTGACCTTCCCCCTCCACACGGCCTTGTGACACTGACCTTCCCACTTCTCCCGGCCTTGTAACACTGACCTTTACCCGCCACCCAGGCTTGCAACACTGACCTTCCCCCTCCACACGGCCTTGTGACACTGACCTTCCCACCCCACCCCCTGACCTTTACCCCACCCAGGCTTGCAACACTGACCTTCCCCCTCCACACGGCCTTGTGACACTGACCTTCCCACTTCACCCGGCCTTGTGACACTGACCTTTACCACTTCACACTGCCTTGTCCACACTGTCCCTGACCTTCCCACTCCACCCAGGCTTGCAACACTGACCTCCCCCTCCACACGGCCTTGTGACACTGACCTTCCCACTTCACCCCGGCCTTGTAACACTGACCTTTACCCGCCACCCAGGCTTGCAACACTGACCTTCCCCCTCCACACGGCCTTGTCACACTGACCTTCCCACTCCACCCGGCCTTGTAACATTGACCTTTACCCTCCACACGGCCTTGTCACACTGACCTTCCCACTCCACCCAGGCTTGCAACACTGACCTTCCCCCTCCACATGGCCTTGTCACACTGACCTTCCCACTCCACCCAGGCTTGCAACACTGATCTTCCCCCTCCACACGGCCTTGTGACACTGACCTTCCCACCCCACCCAGGCTTGCAACACTGACCTTCCCCCTCCACACGGCCTTGTGACTCTGACCTTCCCACTTCACCAGGCCTTGTGACACTGACCTTCCCACTCCACCCAGGCTTGCAACACTGACCTTCCCCCTCCACACAGCCTTGTGACACTGACCTTCCCACTTCACCAGGCCTTGTCACACTGACCTTCCCACTCCACCCGGCCTTGTAACACTGACCTTTACCCTCCACCTAGGCTTGTAACACTGACCTTTACCCTCCACCCTGCCTTGTAACACTGACCTGTCCAACATGACTTCATGCAGCTTGCCCTCCGTCCTCCCCTGCTTCAGAGCTGATTTATGCTCACCAGTCACTCGCAGACGACGATCTTGAAAACTCTGGAACTTTTTCCTGCCAATATAAACACAGATTGTGACCTGAGGTCAAACTGAAATCATGCTGAGAGAGGGAGCAATCGGCATAATGATGAGGAATTGGTCCTGAGATTTGAACCTTATTCATGGCAGACCCAAACCGACTTCACAACAGCTGTTAGTGGAGTACACCACCAACCCACTGTCACTTTATTGAAAATTGTTCATTCTTTTGGAAGATATTAGTTCACTTACACATATTCCACCTCTGACTCTTTCAGTGTCCCTCTATCCTCGGCTGGGATGTTATCCGTCTTACTTTTCTTGTCGCGTTTGACACAACATCGGACCTGCAACGTCATTGTGCTTCAATATAACCCATCATCACAACCTGTCATGTCTACGTACACAGCTGATTTTCCCCCTACATATATAAGACTTCATAAACAGGCTTTATCAGATGGGGTGAGACAAAACAATTCTGTGAAGAAAGACTTCTGTGAAGAACCAAATAGATTCAAATTCTCAAGTGGGATGTTTACCATAGGTATTGGATCTCTTTAGCAAGTGACAAGATATTAAGGACCAGAAATTTTAAATAAAAGATTTGTGAAAAACTAATTCCCTTTTCAGGCACTGCACGAACCCATTAGGCTACAATAAAAACACAGTGCCATACCTTAAGGAATTGATCTTCTCCTGCGGTTGGAGAGTCACATACAATGCTGCCCTCTGGTGTCACCGTGATAAAGCAGCTGTTACAACCCAACACGGCTACATTACCCTGGTCACACAGAGCACATCTAACCTGTATCCTCACATGTAAAGACAACCAGAAATACATCTGCAATCTACCACCTGATAAACTCAATAAACGATTGTGTACATACATCTTGGAAGACAGCTTGGAACTGCTCCTTTGAGCTGATGGCATCTGAACGCCCGACCACCCTGCCTTTACTATCCACACTCAGATATTTATCAAAACCAGACTTGAACACAATCTTGCTTTCATCGAGCTTGATGGCGGTAAGGATCTCCTCTGGGTTCGGACCCTCACCTGAAAAACAAGGTACATCTTTGTTCATACCTGCTGTAGTCTTAACTTAATGTAAAAAAACAATTAATTTGTTAGTCTGCTCAGTAGAAAAAGAGGATAACACAGCATTAAGAGTACTAGATATACCTGCACTGTGTGAAGAGCCTAATGAGAATAGGCCGTTGTCTTGGGCTTCCAAATAACGCATGCTCCCCATTTCAATAGCCAGGGAGCCAAGTATGTCATCGGCACCCTTCACCTCCCACCAACCACCTACAGTCAATAATGGTATGAGGCTGTGAATAAATACTTGCTTTTGAGAAACAGTAATCAAATATTCTTTTTTGAATGCTTAGCAAAATGATTTATACTAGACATTCACTGGAAATGAACCAATTTATTCAAATATTTCATGACAATATTTCATGCGGAGTATAATTGTTGTCATAAGACTGACCGTGACGAAGTGCATCCTCACTGTTGCCGTCTTCATCAGCTTCCAACTCGCGTTTACGTGACTTGTGTTTCCTGTGCTTCTTGCTGCAAAACAACAAGAAAGCTAGAAAACAGCATTATTTTACAGCTAGTCACCTTCAACACTGAAATGAATTTTTGATGAAGTCATTGACTGCGTTTTTAGCAATTCTAGTTAGAAAGCTGAGTTAGCGGAATTCGAGGAAGATGATATCGGTTATACTATTTTAGATGAAGTTGGCTGCAACTTCCCAACTTTTGATATTCCAGGATTGTGTATTGTCATGGGACATCTCAGTAATGGTTACTGAGATTGGTCAGGTCATGTGAGCAAGCCACTGGTTTTGCAGTTCACACATAATCATGGCTTCAATGTCAATTTACTGAAAGAGGACATGGATTCACAAGCGTTCTTTTCGGTTGCGATGTCCACCATTACCAAAATGGTGGACATCGCATCTGGATTTCTCGGAAATCTATATCAACTGACATTTCCTCAATAATTGCATTGATCGAGGGGTAAGCTTTTGGTGTGTAACATCATTTTTTTTTACAGGGTCTTGATATTTGTTGTTTTCTAGATACTAAATCCAGGGGACTGTTTCCATAACTACAGTAATGTATTACTGTTAAGTTTCATCATGAAAGTGCGGCACGTCGAGAAACTTTGTTCAAAACCTCAACATGGCCGACTCCCACAATGCAACATAATTTGGTGGAGCTCGTGATTTCCAACCGAAAGCCGAACCAATACAGGTCATTGTAATATTCACACCTGCAGCACGAAACAGTATTACATCATCTCTGATCCATTTTCTTTGTACATCACCCTTAGATGCGCTGGCTCCTCCACTCGACCTCGACCGGCAGACACAACACGCTGATACCTCTATATAATTCACTGTTATATCGGTCTCGTTTTTTATTCAAACGGTAGCCATGTTGGACAATAAATCTTGAAGTTGTGTTGGATTTCGTTGATTCTGTTGATAAAGGAGTATGACTGTTGTTGTACTCTAGGCAAGATTGATGTTAAGACATTTATGGATATGAAAATGTGTATTTGTTAAACTGTCCCTTGTCTTCATTGTGAGGAGCATATTTTCTTATAACATTAAAGATTCTACCATACGGCAAAATACCAGGGGTGAGTGCCTTGCCTAGTGTCAAAGAATAAGAGAAATATGTGTTTAGTTACTGGGCGATAATTGAGTCGAAACAAATCTTTCCATTCAATCACCACAAATAAGGTGTAAGCTAATAAACTTCAATCGGCTTACCTTTTGTCTTTGTGTCCCTTAAGCTTTAATTTCCCACTTTTCACAAATGAGTAGGAGTCAGCCATTATGTCGAAATAATTGAAATTACCAAAGAATCATATATTCATAGAATCTCGGTTTCAGTTTCATATCTTTCACCAGGTGGCGTTTTAAATGGAATATTTTTTTTGCAACGAAATAACAACAGGATTGTTGATGGGCTACTGAAATCCATTTCTTCTATCGCCTCTATATAAGTTATAACTGTGATGATAAGGTTATTACCTCTGTGAATTTGTCTTGATCCCCAAAACCATGGTAAGCTACGTATGTTGTTCTCATCAGCTTATCTCAGTTTAAACTAAGACTTCATTAGCCAGCTAACTGGCTAATACTGTAGGCAAGGCAACTCGCCCCTGGTGTTTTGATGATCTGATGACACCTTAGCTCGGATATGAGAGATCGAAAGTAGTAAACAATGTGGAGCTGTCAGAGGCGGAGTTTCTTTGCCTAATATTAGTAGTACTACTAGTAGAGCTACAGAGACAAGGAACTCGCCCCTGGTGTTTTGAGGAAGTGATGCTTCCTTAAAGATCGAAAGCAGTTAACAGAGCGAAGTTTCTTTCTTTGCCTACTACTAAAGGACGTCTGGATATATATATATATATATATATATATATATATATATATATATATATATATATATATATATATATATATATATATATATATATATATTATTACCGTCCGATCGGGGCAAGCATCCTGACAGTAGACACCATGTCTATGATATATTCATCATTTTATACTTATTTGATCACACTATCAATGACCTCCAGAAGAGAATGGTAATTAGAGATGTATATTGGAATTAACAACAAAATTGTATTGTTACCATGGATCACAGAAAGGTTGTGGTGGGTCTGTTGGCTTTTATGTATAACTTGCTATTTGCACAAGATATTGATTCCCTGGTTTTGTTTCAGAATCCAGAAGGAGAACCTGCTAAGGATACTGTGAGTGGACACACACCGCCCCATTCTGTTCTACGTGATGAGATTAACTTTATACAAAATATGTCTCAGTTCTACAACCACAAAGACCTCAGTGACATTGTTCTGTGCCTTGGTGATGATAAATACTTTGCTCACAGATTTGTTTTAGCGAAATCAAGCGATGTGTTCAGGACCATGCTTTATGAGAAGAATTGGGGAACTGATGGAGTTAATGAGATTGAATTAAGCGAGAGTATCGAATGCCAGTCATGTTTTGATAAATTCCTGCGATATCTCTACACGGCTGAGGTAACCATCAGCAGGGGAAGTGCAGTGGGAATACTGTGTCTTGCAGATAAATACAATGTTTCCTCTTTGAAGGATCTATGTGTAATGTATATGATCGACAACAGCCATAGTCCCAATGTGGAAATGGCTATGAATTGGTATCCATGGGCTAAAGTTCTAAATTTGCCCACTTTGGTTGATCATTGTTGGAAAACAATATCATGGAATTTTGCAATGATTATTGACAGTCCCAATTGGCCGATGATGGAAAAAGATTTTGTGGTGGATTTCCTGGGGAGTTCTGAATTAGTGGTGAGAAATGAGTTTGACCTATGGAAGGCGGCATGTTGTTGGCTGTTACATGATGACCATGCGGGGGAGCTGAGTGAATATGGACCTGAGCTTCTTTCTCTTCTTCGTTTACCTCAAATGCATGTCTCTCAGCTTTATGAGCTGGAGCGGAGTGAACTTGCGACTAACCCTCGATGTCAAGCTGTCATTGAAGAACTTCTCAGCAAATCTTATCGCTTCCGTGCTCTATGTCCATTCCAAAAGTTCCTTTCGCCTGAACTGCATTTCAACGATGCATTCTACATACCCAGAGAGTACACAGACTTGACTGTAGATAATGTTCGTATTCAGAACAATCTGCGATTTGGCATCCAGGTTGATGTGAAGATGTCAAAAGGACCTGTGCCTTCAGAAAACAAAGAGGCTGACTGGAAGGTAACTTACCGTAAACAAGGTGATACTTGGCAATTACAGCTCTTCTGTCATGAGTCGGGCTTGATGCATGGTGAGACTTGTATACAACCCTCGATTGTGATTTATAATGAGGAAGATCAAGTTGTCCAGTTGCATAAAGAGCCAGTGAGTGTCATGCATCGTGGTCAAACGCTCTCCATGCAAACCACTCTGCACAGACCCAATATCTCCCGCAGTATGGCTGTACTTCTGAAAACTGTTGCTGTTTAGGGATACGTTATGAATTGACAACTTCTGCTGATCCGGCATCTAGAATTGTTGTCGAGTATTGCTAAGTTACCTGAACAATTACCAGTGTTTGATGTCACATTAATTACAAGCACCTAATTAGTCATCCACTTAAGTCATTTATCATTAGGTAACTTTTATCAACTTTTGATGCACTATTTGCTCAATAACTTATTTATTATTTACATGCAATGTGTGTTAACCTATTCACCAATATTTGATATTTTAAGAGTATGTTTATAATCAGATTTTTACAATAGCCAACATTTTGCAAATCTTTGTATGTCAGGGCAATTAATTGAATTTTTCTCTCGGGGTAGAAATTTCTGATGTCAAGTAAAACTGATTGCTCTATGTATATAATACAATTCTATTATATTCAACTGTAATTCAAAATTAATGTTTAATTGATTTCTTCTTGCCATCTTGGTATATATGGCTTTTAAGTATACAGGTTTTTGCATCAGTCCAGAGGGATTCAGCTGTTTTACAAATGTATTTCTACAGATGTGAATTTAATACATGCACTAGTCATTCATTATCACTTTTGAGGTGCAATAAACAAATATATGATCGTGGATATGTTGGAAATGTTACTTCCAGCAAGCTGACTTTGTGAATCCTCTATTAAATGAATGTGTTTTTGCCAGAAATTTAGAGTTGTATATACAGACCAGAATCATGATTTTCATTCTTGTTCATATTCAGCCACCTACCCTTGAACTCTAGACATTCCCATGGCAACCCGACTCCTAGTATGACAGAGTCAAAACAAATAGCCCACCAACTTTTTTCCACACAAGACCTTTATTGCAATGCCCTATGTCATCAAGTACAAGTCTATGTAGCAGAACTGTAACAATGGCAAGTGGCCAACTGTTCCATGCCCAAAGGCATCACTTGTTGTACAATGAACACATGAGAATCAAGTTATTGGGTACATGTATACACTAACAAACATCCTATCACTACTAGGTTTCATATATATATATATATATATATATATATATATATATATATATATATATATATATATATATATATATATATATATATATATATATACACATACACACACACACACATACACCTGTAATAATGTCTGCTATGAGAAGTAATAACCGATGCATTCCAAGCATGAATCCACCGGGTATAGCTTGTTGATCTTGGGTAACGTCAGTGTCGACTTGCTTCAGTCTCTGAACTTTGTTTGATTGGATGAATCAGCTGGTGTAGTTAGCTTCATCTTGAGGTTACGTTGGCCACCAGGGGGCCTGCGTCTCCGGCTGGGGTCATGTAGACAGAGTCGGGAAGTAACTCCCCACATCGTTCTGAGAGGTAACTGTTCACAGCAGACACAGGCATGCAAGATAAAATGTACCGAGTTGACATTAAAGAAGAGTTTAACAAGCAATTTGAGTGACTTACTCAATGACCATCTGTATATGCATCAGCAGTGGAATGAGTTTCTCTTCCGGCATCTGCATGCGGGCTAGCAAACCTGGCAACTTCACTGTTACACCAGATACAATAGTATATGGTAATCCAGACCCACTACTGCCAGATGGATGAGGGAACCAGATAACTGCTACAGTATGATAGATTTATTATTGAGATAGCAATTGTGATAGGTCAGAAAGATCAGACAATATAAATGAGTGTGAAGTGTCCTCATCACCATCAGTGAAGTGATTGCTGTATCATCACTCACCGTGTATATAACAACATACCAGATACGAAGATGGTTCCTACCAAAGAGCCTGGTGAGATGGTGAGCTCCGTAGACTGTACAGGGCAGGAGATGGTGAGGATCTCTCACATCATCCAGAGGAAGCAGTTGCCATGAGAATACAGCTTCCTTGCCACTAAAGCCAACCTCAGGAGGGGAGGAGGTTGGGGAAAGTGGAGCCGAAGTTGTGGAGGTCAGACAGGAGGTAACTTGGGCAGGGGTGGGGAGGGATTTAGACGGTTTATCGGGCTGACTGGGTTTGTCTTCTTGGGCTGGGTGGGGGGAAGTTCGACCAGGGGAGGCGGCACTGTTGTGACGTCCCCGTGACCTTAATGAGTCCCGTCGTTGTGACGTTGTGCCACTGTCGTCTCTCTCTCTACGAGGACTCTCTCCGCCTTTTTTCACCTCGGCTATGGAACGACGTGTGATACGTCGAGCAGGGGCCTCCTCCTCTTCTTCTTCTTCTTCCTGCTCATCCTCGTTACTCCTGTCTGTGGGAGGAGCTTCCTGCTTGTGGGCTGGGCTTGTGGTGTTGGCAGGCCTTTGACGAGGCGAGTGGAGTCCAGTTGTCCTACATTATCGACATAAGAACAGACCAGGTCACCTTATGTTGTCAAAGTAATACTGTCATTATACCCCAATACTCTACCAAACAGCATTGCTAAATCAAAACAGAACTTAAATGACGTGTATATGAGCTAAGAAATGCTGTAGTTAGATAATGACAGGGCTTGACAAAGTCCAAAATTATCACTAGCCCAGTTGGGCCAGTAAGCAGCCTGAATCACGTGCCTGAATCTAAAATCCACTGGCCCGAATAAACATTGATAAAAAAAGATGCAGATTACCACAGAGCTACCAACCAGCTAGTAACTTGCAAAAAGGGGTAATTTAAGAAATAATAATTACAGATCTACCACACGGTGGTCTTTGAACTTCATCATTGGCTTCAACCCACTTGAACCCCTCTAATCAGTGAGTTAGGAACTGCTCAGTTCATGGTTTAGACAAGCGCAAGTTTAACAGTTGATGTCATCAGAGCTGACATGTTAAGCTGAGTAGGAAACGAGGTAGCCAAGTTCGAGCAGAGCAACTACGTTCACAAACTTAATGGTGACGCACAGTTTTATCAGCTTAGCAAGGCGTGAATGAGGTGTTTCTCATTTTATTTGCTACGGATCAGATAACACCCAGTAAACAGTGTTGTCTGACTGGGTGTAGTTAATTGTGTTACCAATGTTTTATCTTTTGGTGGCAATTACAAGTGACTGGCAGGTTGGTACTTAAAGTGCTGACCAATGATTGGCTGTACCTTGCTGCAGTCAACCTCAAATCGGCGGCAGCGTAAAATATCCCGGGTGGCGAAATATTGCACTATCCCCATCGGGCTTACTGATAAGGAAATCCATTGGCCCGAAAGGCTGGGTTACTGGCCCGGGCCATCTAACTGAATGGGATAAGAGTCCAACATATAAGACAACACACCCTGTACAATAACTTTCTACACGGTCCCCTAGCCCCTGGCTGAGGGCCCTGTTTACACAGTAATGATTCTTAATACTGCATGCCACAGTCTAGAATGAGCACATCCCTTCAAGTGGTTCAGCATCCCAGATATGGAATGCTCCAATCAGATGGTTTGTCTCTTGGGCACTTTTGAGTCATTGACTCTGATTGGTCTGTGTAACATTTACAGAAGATTCAGTGCCACTTTGTTTTATACACTTATTTGTTTTTTGTTTTACACTTTTCACAAGAACCGAAGCATATACTCTTGCTTAATTATGGAAATGACCACCACAGAAGCCCTCAATTATTCACAAGAGTGTGGTGGCATGGTGTTGAAAGACCTTCAAAAGAACTAAGCACTCTGCTGCTTGATGGGTTGTGACTGAAACAGACGCCAAAACCTTTGAGATGCCCCCAAATTCTATAAGACATCCTGAGTGTGTTCATAGGACACAGACCACAACAATGTAGATGACGTCACAGAAAACCAAGGGTACGTATCACAAGTCAGTTTCCTGACCTGAACGCGTGCAACAAAGGTCATTCCGGGTCACAACCTTTGTGTTGTTCGGTCAAACAGGGACTGTCATGAAGATTAATGGACCTTTTCTCGTCGTGGACTCTGGGGCAAGAACCTAGCGGAATCCTACGAGTCTGGGACGCTAGACTAACATGACATACATGCTTTCAATTCTTATTCTCAACTATCTTCCCGTAAAATAACAACAAGCCCTCCCCTCACCACCCTCGATGAGGGGAAAATATTCTGATGTGAAAGTATCAAAAATATGGCACACATTTATTCTTGATATTTCTTACCCATTCTGCTTGAGGGATGACTTGGCCTCAGACTTGAAGGTAGTTCGTAGATTCTCTAACTGGGTCTGTTCAGTGTTGTATAATAGCATGGTGGGGAGGGCAAAATCAAAGAAGATACGCAGACCTGACACCACTTCCTTACAGAGGTCAATGCTGTGAGGGGGAACACAAGGTCAAGGGTGACAGTAATGAGACTAAGGTCAACAAACAAAGCTGCCCAAGAGAGTGTTTGATCAATAAAATGACCCACTTTTTCTCCGGTGGAGCTTTGGACTCTGAGTCCCTGCGGTTGGGTCGGTTCTTTTCTGTGGTTGCACAGAGAATATTGATGGCAAAGTTCTTAACGTATCCCTCTAGGATGGTGACAACATTAGGGGCAGCAGGAAGGTTGACCAGCTGGAAAACATAGAGGCATGTCAGGACAGAATATGCCAGAGGTAAAACACACCATGAGCTGAAATGCTACACTACATCCTGGAGATGGGAAACTGAGCCCATTATTATTCAATATAACACCAAAGCCCAAAGGCTTTGGTGTTAAATGAGAAATATTTAAATAAAATGAAAAACCACCTGTTTCTTGGCATTGATGAAGTAGCAGTCATCTTCTAGTTTCTTGCGAAGGTTCTCTGGCAAAATGAGATCCACTTCTTCCTCTTGCTGCACACACAGCCAACGTCACAATGAGGAAGGACAGCGAGCCATGTATTGGGCGCTGATAGTGGCCACAACAATTATATGAAAATCTACTGGAATAGGGATTTGTGTTTTGAAACAGTTCATTATTTCGAAATCATTATCATTTTCCTGACTGATATGCACATAAATTAACTGGCAGTTATTAACTATTGAGACATATGAAAAATATCACTGATTATATTGACCTAATACAAGATGAAACATTAGTAACATTGATTTACAAATAGAACTGCATACCGATTGAAGCTTCTGATTTAAGAAACAAATCACAAAACAAACAATCATGATGTGTGGATATCAAAGATACCTCATCAGAGGAGGGATCCGTTTCCATCGACTCCTCATTTTCTTTGTTGTCCAGTTCCTGTAAAACACAATGTAGCAGCAGCTGCTGAGACAGGAATCTGACTGTCTCTGAGTGTGGCAATGCATCATATGTAATGAAGCTGGGATGTGTGGTGACATCACTACAGCCTTGGTGGTCATCTCACCTGTTCATCTTCCTCCTCCTCCTGTTTCATCTTCTCATCTTCTTCCTTCATTCCGTTCAGTATCTGATCATGAGCCTCATCCTCGTGTTGAGGAAAGACCTGTTCCTCCTCCTCCTCCTGCATCAAACATGCACACGTGCCATCAGCAGAGGAAGGTGAACATCAAGGGCAGAATTAATCAAGCTTTATTGCAGCTGATATGAGTAAGTACATGTTAGATTTCCCTTTAGATCTCCATTCCCTTATCATATTACAGTGGAGTATCCCTTGTCTGGAATTCTGGAATGAAGTCGCAGTGAAATTTTCTGATGGGAAGATTTCAGGTGCTTATATTAGTCACACCTTCACAGCCAACAATGGCAGTCTCTTTAATTAGCATGAATGCTGAAACCGTGGGCCTCTGGTTCAAGCAGTAAAATGACTAAAGCTTAGAAGCTTTGCCTTTGACAAAGTCTGCGCTGTTCACTACTTTGATCTCTGGTATCTGCGCTGAGGGGTCAGATCATCAAAAGACCAGGGGCGTATAAAATGACCATAATACACTTATTAGCATAAGCATCAGTGGTGTTCTGTTGATCTGTTATATGTCTTACACCGTACATTTAGAAAAGAGTGACAGGACCTCTGCTCGTATTCTCAGCTGACATTGTATATAGCCTGATCTTATTCCCCACACAATCTTGTCGTTTTGACTGTTTCGTTAGAATCCCAACCCAGAAATAACGTTAAGGTACGCTTTTGAAAAACCCATCGCTATGATTTACACATGGCTGTACTTCTCACACCATCTGCAATGCGTGATATTGGTATGTAGAATGGCATTCCGAAATCCAGAAAATTGTGGAATCCGCAACTCGCTCGGCCCTGTGCATTCCCGATAAGGGATACTCAACTGTTATATCATAATCTCATTTTCACTCTCACCATCATTATCTTCCTTATCACCTTATCAGTCTCCTCCGTAGCTACCTGGTTGTGATGCTCCTTATCACTGTCCATTTCCTCTTCATCCTCATCGCTATCAGACTCAGATTCATCGCTGTCAAAGCTTAATTTCCTCCCAAAGTGTTCCTGTAGCATCCGGTCAATTCTTCTCATACGTGACTTGTTGGACTTTCTGAAAAATATGAATTTTTCTTGATTGTGGAAATCTATATAATGACATTTAATGCTACAGAAACTTGACATTGATTGACACCTACATGCTTTTGGCCACACTGGCGAGGTGCCCCATTAATGCTCGGTTTTCTTTGGTGTCTTTGACAACAAAACACTCAGGCACAACCCTGTCCCAGCTGATAACATAAAAACTCCAGTACATTACATGAATGAAACAAGTGCACAATGACTTGGTGAAAGTAAATGATGACTAACGCTGGTAAGATCTCATAACTTAATAAACAAAGTTCAAGAGGAAAAAACCAACTGATAAATTGATGAGTCAGTGATCTTTATTTAGACTATATAATTCAGACATGATGTTTTTACTGCATTTCGATTATTTTTCAAATACATGAAATACCTGCTGTTCCATCCTTGAAAGTGGATGTGATATTCTGGCCGACGCTTGCCGTTGCGACCACGACTGATGGTCTGGTCGAGAATCTGTGAACAAATTATGAAACCATTCAGTCTTGAGAGTTTATTCCAGTGTGGTTGCTTGAATGCAAGTAGGAATTCTAGGTCAGAATGTGCATACACTACACTATCTTTAAATACACATATCCACACACACGCTGACCACTTATCGTGGAGTAATGCCTAATGGCATTCGACATTTTAAATTAACGCGATAGTAAATTTACCTTTGCGTCATACAAGACTCTCGCCTTTGACAAATCTGGTTCGAAACACAGAACATATTCTCCTGGTTCGAATGAGAATTGGACTCCCCTCGTGGACATAGCGCTGCTACAACAACAAATGTCAAACTCAGCAAAAAAAAACCTCCTCAAAATCGGCGGACTAACTTGTTTATTGTCCGCTCTTCCGAGTGAGGGGAAATTAGTCTTGAAACTTGAGATCTGAAATCGCCCCCAGTAAATTCGTCCAATAACATTTGTGAAACAATACAGCGCTATGATCAATGATTGGAACGTTATGATTACAACACTTATCCGACCTGTGGTTCAAACACGTAAATAAAGTAAGATTCGTCAGATTTCTATAACAACACACTGTGAGAATACATTCATGCTACATACAACTATTGTAATCCCACAAAAATCAAAAGATTTTTGTGTGTAATTAAGTGATCAACGACAAAGCGATTTTTGGACGGATTAATGACAACCTTTTCAGATGATATATCTGTCCGGCTATCGGGTTCGTTTCTGTACTTAAGAAAAACAGTTGACATCTTCCTAATCAATCTAAGATAAAACGCAATGTAACATTGGGGTTTTGTGTCGTTTTCAGTGTGATTTGGCGATGGGGATGGGCGAGGGAGATGCGTTAAGTCTTCTGAGCAAAATCATCACTTGTCGATCACATAATGGATTTAAACAAGATGAAATTGTATGAGCGACGAAAAATTGCTTAAAAAGTTTAATTGGCATCACGTGTAAAAATCACAGGTTTATACCTTTATGACTTGAATTGGCTTGAACGTTTGAGACATATATACCCCGGAGAGGCGCATTGGTATGTTTCAAGCTATAGGATGTATCAGAGCGAGCATGTGCAAATCGTTAGTAAAATTCCGCAAAAATCGATGCTGTCTGACGTTTTAATTTACTTGTAGACGTATATTTTATCTTTGGTAACGACCCATAGTGGATAAAACATTTACTGCGAAAGAAGCAAGGTTTGTGAATCTACGTTGTGGCAAGTGCGTTGACTGTTATTTGCTATTTACTGAATGACTTCAGAAGGGCTCGTGATAGAAATAGATCGGTTGCTTAAAGCTAAAACATCATTCTTGACAAGATTGCTATAAACGTGATACATGGCAGTCCAGTAAAGGCTAGGGTTCCCGTAGACGTGGCCAGAATTAATAAGTGGCTCATGCCACGAGCATTTTTATCAATGGAGACGAGTGATTTACCTGGCTTTATTGGCTCTGAATACGACCCGTGCAGGTGCAACAGAGCGTTTATCGCTACGCTAAGAGTGTTCACTCAAGACTATATACGCCACCTGTGAGCCGCGTTTGTTTTGTCTTAGTGTTATGGTTCTCCTAACATATTTCATGCAGATAGCAAGGATAAACCTAGGCAAGGCAACTCGCCCCTGGTGTTTTGATGATCTGATGACACCTTAGGGGCGAGGGTCCGTATGGCAGAATCTTTAAGGATATAAGCAAATATGCTCCTTCTCGCAATGCAGACAAGGGTCAGTTTAAAAAACATACATTTTCATATTCATAAATGTCTTAACATCAATCTTGCCTACAGTGCAACAACAGCCACACTCCTTAATCAACAGAATCAACGAAATCCAACACAATTTTAAAATTGTTGTCCAACATGGCTACCGCGCGAATCGAAAACATCATCGATATCATAGCGTATTAACGAGAATTAACTCATATTATGTTGCATTGTGGGAGTCGGCCATGTTGAGTTTTTGAACAAAGTTCCATGATGTGCCGTATTTAAGTCCTCAAACAGAACAATTAGACAAAACTGTAGTAATAGAAACAGTCCTCGTGTCATTTTGTGATATAATCTTGCATTTTGACACAGATGTTTTTTTCTTGGAGAGCTTCGGTAAGTTTTTAGCGAGTTCATCTGTCGTTTTGACTTCGGAAACAGCGAAATTTCACTGGCGGCGCTTCGGCTCTACAGCTTGGATATGAGAGATCAAAAGCAGTAAACAGTGCAGAGCTGTCAGAGGTGGAGTTTCTTTGCCTAGGATAAACCAGGCATATCGCAAAGTTGTTTTAAAGTTTGTTGTTGAGTGTTGTAAATAAGGCACCGGTGTCGGAGGCTGTAGTTAGTTCTTGTTCTCCTTGTGTAGTTGCTATGGGAATATCAGAGATGCTGAAATCACACTTGCAGATTATCAGCTCTTGAGGTTAAGAGGACACTAAGGATGGAAGAGGTTGGGCTATAGTTGTTTTCGTTAGATAATATTTAGGGGCGAAGGTAAGTATAAGATTTAACGAAACCCCAGGACTAGTGTGTTATATGGTGCCTAAAAGGGGTTCGTCAAAAGTGGGATTTATGTGATGTAAAATGTTTATTTTGGAGTGGTATACTGATAACCACATAGCTTAACCGAAAATAATGATAAAATTTGCTGTCATTTGTTGCAGATAGGCAATGTGTGATTGTTGGTGATTTTAACTTGGCTGATATGAACGGGCAAAACCTTTCTGCAGGCCCAAAGGGCAATTTTTTTTTTCCAACAAGTCTAAGAGAACGTTTTGTATGAGCATGTATCTGAACCATCTGGAGGTAGTAATATTCTTGACCTTATCATTTCGACTAAAGAAACATGGTCTGTAATGTCAACCACTGAGTACCATTGGGGTCCAATCGTCATCAGGTAGCCAATTACCGACCAGGCAGCTTAACATCTGTGGTGAGCAAAATAAGAAAACACTTTTTGGATACAAACCCACAGAATACGTAGTTAAACATAACTTATTGAATAAATCTAAGCATGGTTTTCTGTGTAAGCTCTCTTGTCGTACCAACATTTTGGAATTTCAAGAGGACGTTACTAAAATGGAAGACTCTTGAGACCCTGTAGATGTTATTTATTTAGACTTTCAAAAAGCGGTTAGCTATCAAACATACTGCCCACGGCATCAGTGTATTAGCATGGACAAAATAATGGCTCAGTAACAGAAGGCAGAGAGTCGTCATAAATGGCATTGAATCAGAGGAAAGGGATTAAGGTGTCATAATTGATCAGTTATTCATCTCCAGCAAACAAAGAACAAAGGCGTGCTACTAAGCTCCATGGGAACCTCATTCCGATGTACAAAATGTTCAATGGATTATATATCATTAGAGATGATTTGTTTTTTCAGCTTATTAGTGCTGAGAATTGAAGACATTTGTACACATTGACAACATCCATGGCAAGGACAGAATTAAGAAGAAACAGTTTTTTCAATCGCGTTGTGACCCCATGGAATAGTTTACCTGCCAATATAGTTTCAGTCAGATCACTGACCTCTTTAAAAACCAAGTTGATGTGTATTTTAAGGTCAGAGGTTTTATGTAATGTTTTAACTGTACATAATAAATGATCAATTGTTAATGACCATTGGCAGGACACTTATGGACTTAACGGTCTTTTTGCCATGGTCACCCTTAACTATAAGGTATTGGGTGGCCATTATTGTAAATCATTGTAAGTCATATCCTCAAAGAAATCCATCATCACAGTTCCATCCTAGATTACGGATGCCATGACAACTGATTATTGGATTTGATATTGGTAACCCCAATAATCTCACGATAAAGCAGCATTACTATAGCCATATAACCGGACCTTCTATTTCCATCTTGTCTATGAATTATCGATAAATATTATTGTTAATTCATATTACAGTATTCAAATACTAACACGTACGTACGAGGAGCAATTTATCTGAGTTCGTATAATATTACTTCAGAGCAATGTACTTTTATTTAATTTGAATGATGGAGAACTAGCCATGGATCAAGCAATTCAAACACAAACTATTTATCCATTTGATAATATGTGTTATAATACTATTCTAGTTCATACGTTTTTAAAAAGCCTCCCCCCTTAATTATCAGCACGGCAGCCCTGATTGCATCCGACCAGTGGAACCCTGATAGTAGCAATCCTTATAGCCTTGACTCGCAAGCGGGTCCACCCTCCAAGTGGACCCGTCGTGTCATGCAGAGATTGTTTTAGCCTGGCCTATCGTGTGGACTGGTCAAGGGTCACGGGAAAGCAAACCAGCTGACCGGGGACCCTTTATAAGGGTCACACATGGGTCAATCACGGAGGAGATTCTTCTAGTTAGAGACGAGATTCAGACCGAGATTGCAGGGAAGCTTCATTGTTGAAACCTAAATAAAACCAATAAGCAACTCTACTCCCGGACTCGTGTTGTTTCTCTGGCTAGTCCCCACTCAGGCAACAACAAGCAGCCAGTTACATAACGGAAAACGAAAGAGGATCAAAACAAAGAAAGCCTAGAAATTAAAGCTATATCATATGCTCCATGTATGGATTAAGACGGAACCCAGGGACTCGATGCCTCATCCATCTTAGAATTTCCTACGAATCTTAATCCTACTAATGAACTTATAAGACTTTTATCAAAAGGAATTAACGGCTTATGGGGTTACCACCATGCACACCATTACTCATTCTGTGCCTTTACCTCCAGTCAGAATACAAATTATTCAATGCAGTGACATTCACCAGCAGATAATAGTGTACACATATGCACTAGGCGTGTATTAAACGTGACACAACGCAAAGCTATCACAGAAAGTTTTTATCGAATCATGCATCGTTTATGTTTGTAGTTATAATCACCTTTAATTCATGGTAATGTATATCTACACATAAAATACGCGTCATCCCCAAATTGGATAGCCTCAAACACAGGTTTCTCCATGGATGTGCCATCTATCAATGTTACCATTCCATGGCAGTGATGTATTATGTTAAAGAAGGATCCAATCAGAAAGTGCGTTGAGGTGAAGCGAATGTCATCGAGACCGCAATATATTGAATTAAATACTGACACCTAGACTACGTCTCAAGCTGATATTCAACAATATCGCAACCTCGTTCCAGAACCACACATTTTCTTTACTTACTTCTACTTAAAATCTTAATGGAGAGATAGAAATGTAAAGAAATTGTTGCTCAGTAGCACAGATCCATTGGATTAGCGGTTTGGTGTGATAGAGCGCTGTCTCCAGAGATAACATGAAAGATTCGCGATGTTATTGATCATAATAATCACATGGAATTTATAAATCGCTAGACTCCTTAGGCTATCTAGAATTTCTTACAAACAGAGTGAGGCCGACACAAAGGTCGATTGCGACTTGAACCGATGAAGCCTGTACTACAATGTACTTCCGGTCTATCACTTTGTGGTTTGTTGCAAAACGTGAGAATTATTAATGGAAGGTGCGAATACCAGCTGAGGAAGCGGTATTTTCTTGATAACAATACATCAAGTTCTAGAGAGGTGTTACAATGGCCATGAAATCCTATGATCCGGGATTGATTGTTGCCCCAAGTAACATCATGAAGTGTCCATCGTATCGCTTACCGTCCAGAGTGCATTTTGCCCAAGATTGGTCAGCTGGCAATCTTCAACGAGGCTGCGTCATTATACATGATGAAACCAACGTGAAGTAAGTTGCCCCTTGCGACGTGAAGAAAATCAAGTCGACCATTTCGATATGAAGACAATGCGTAGTATAAGTCGCTTGTCGGATGATAGCACGCAATACGACCTGTCAATAACTCAGTCAAGGGGCGGCGCAGTCATTGGCTGAGAGCATTGCCGAGCATCTCGCAGACTCCTCCCACTCGGACGCCTATGGAATGAAGAGAATAACTCGCTGAGTCTCGTGCCGCATTCTGGTCGGATGGCAGGGAAGGTGGCAGACTACCGCCTCCGTATGAAGTGTCATATGATGAACATGAGGCTCCTGTAAGCAGCTCAGAGTGGGAGGTGAGAAAATGATCGCGATAAAAAAGAAGGCGCGGTCAGTGACCAGGGAATTGTGTCAGCATCAGTTCTGGAAGGAAGTGCGATGTGAGCTCCTTGGTACGTTACTCTATGTGTTTCTGGGTTGTGGAGCGATGACAAGCGTACATCGGGAGTCTGTGTTGCCCGGAGATGGAGCCAAGTCGTGGGATGAGGTGACTGACCTGACGTCAGTGTCACCTTCAGCATCAGTACCACCCCCAGATCACACGCAGTACCCGGCATCTGCCCAGCTCACTATATCACTGGCATTTGGCCTGGCGTCCGCTACTCTCATCCAGTGTCTAGGTCACATCAGTGGAGGTCATTTGAACCCGGCCGTGTCATTAGCTATGTTAGTTACTCGTCATATAAGTGGTCTGAGGTGTGCCGTCTATATAGCGGCCCAGTGTGTGGGCGGTGTTTGTGGCGCGGCCATTCTCTATGGCGTCACTTCCGGTGAACGAGATCATCATTATACACTGGGTACTGTCAGTATCGGCGGTCACGTGACACTAACTCAGGCGTTTGGAGTGGAGTTTATGATTGCGTTTGTAGTGGTGCTTACCGTCTTCGCTAACATGGAGCACAGACGCAGTGATTTAGGATCACCTGCTCTATCTATTGGATTAGCCGTTCTTTCAACGCACCTATTTGCTGTATGTTTACCTGTTTATAACATCAACTATATTTATCCCAGTTGACATTGAAACCTTCTTTTATGGATTATCAGTGACTGGTCTTTGTTGAGATATTGACACGTTAAACTCGTGATTAAGCTTCATTGTTGTTGTTGATACTGGCTTTAGATAACATTATAACACATTATACACTGGTTGATAAGAAATTACCTGGGTTATATTGATATCCTATATATACGAAATTCAATGTTTGTTGCTTGTGTATGTTGCTGACATTGGTTGTTATTTCTAAATATTACGGTTGTTTATGTCTGTTGCTGCTGGATACGTCTGTTATTGATGTTAATGTATGTTGCTGTTAGTTACGTCTGTTCTTGTTGTTTATGTCTGTTGCTGTTGGTTACTCTGTTGTTGTTGCTGTCAGCTGGGGTATACAGGAGCAGGACTCAACCCTGCCCGCTGTTTAGGACCAGCTCTAGTAACAGGGCGCTGGCGACATCAGTGGGTACGACGATTACAATCATACGTCATCCTAGCTTGTTTCACCTTCATTTTCTGAGTTTAACACCTTCTTGATGTTGTGTACACGTCAGATATACTGGCTAGGCGCCTGTACTGGAGGTATCCTAGCCGGCTTCACCTACGAGTACACACAGCCATCGACGGCCGCCATGTCCTCCGGGGAGCCGTGTCACTTGAAGCGATCCTTCCACACTTTATCTCACCTGGCGCCAGAGACAAGTGTGCCAGGTGGTCTGATGGATGCAGGTCGCGGCTACATGCGTCGTTCTCTCAGCATGCGTAGCTCCAACACCGCGTCCACCATGGATATGACGCTAGCTGCGGAATCCATGGACGACATACAAGTGTGATGCAAATGTCTGCTCCACAATGCATACAGACAGTGAGATGGTCATAATGGACTGCTGGTTCGGAAGTCCCGGCTCAAGGCAATTGTATCTGTGCTGTCCTGTTTACAATTGTGTTATATAATTCTTCACTTCATCTAGCTCCTTTGAGAACAATATGACTGTTGCTTCACATCCAATACGTACATAATGATGGAACAGGTGCGTCAAATCTCAAGTAGCACCTGTACAGCAAACCCCGACTTTGTTTACCAATCACACCACAAGCGTTACAAAAGCTGCAAGCAGTAACACACACAACATCAAGGCATATATGGTGCAACGTCACTTTACCAGAGACCAACACTGGGCGCAATTTGTGAATAATATCAGAAACATTTAACATGTATACACTGTCTTTATCTCAGCCTAGGTAAGTCACACACGCCATTGTGCACATATTGATGTGCTGAAAAATGAGTCAGCATATTGAGTTAACCGCAAATCAATAAAGAATTGAATTAAATATATTCGTTCTGAATTCAATACTTAAATGCGATAAGCACATGTATTGATTTTCGTTAATTGCATTGAGTTTGATGAATGTACAAATAACTTGACCTTGACATTGTTGTGCATTCCAAGTTGACCAGAGTATTAATCTGACACTCACTGCTGCAAGTTTCTCCAAATCAGTGGGCTACATAAACATAAACACGTGATTGGTTCCATCAGTGTGAACCAGGGCACCAGTAATTAATGCTGATCCATATTTCTGGTTAAATGGAGACAACCATCCATCTTTCTTGTGCTATCTGACGCACACAGCGTGTTACACGAGAGTTGGTAAATCGTGCATTCAGCGAGGAAATCAATTGGCAATCCAGCAAGACTCGTCTTCCTTAGGAAAACATAACGCTGTACTGTTTTATAAAGTGTGCAGGGTGCAGATAAGGACAAGAGCTAATCAGTTGTTATTCTTGTTACAGCAAACTATCCATCTTAAGCCTGGACACATCCCGAACGTTTAAACACAAACGTGCATTGTACTATACCACCCCGTAGCATGTTTGACATTCTGTTGATTGTATTGTTCCACCATGTAGCATGTTTGACATTCTGTTGATTGTATTGTACGGCCATGTAGCATGCTTGACATTCTGTTGATTGTATTGTACCACCATGTAGCATGTTTGACATTCTGTTGATTGTATTGTACCACCATGTAGCATGTTTGACATTCTGTTGATTGTATTGTACCGCCATGTAGCATGTTTGACATTCTGTGGATTGTATTGTACCACCATGTAGCATGTTTGACATTCTGTGGATTGTATTGTACCACCATGTAGCATGTTTGACATTCTATGGATTGTATTGTACCGCCATATAGCATGTTTGACATTCTGTTGATTGTATTGTACCACCACGTAGCATGTTTGACATTCTGTTGATTGTATTGTACGGCCATGTAGCATGTTTGACATTCTGTGGATTGTATTGTACCACCATGTAGCATGTTTGACATTCTGTGGATTGTATTGTACCACCATGTAGCATGCTTGACATTCTGTTGATTGTATTGTACCACCATGTAGCATGTTTGACATTCTGTTGATTGTATTGTACCGCCATGTAGCATGTTTGACATTCAGTTGATTGTATTGTACCACCATGTAGCATGTTTGCCATTCTGTGGATTGTATTGTACCGCCATGTAGCATGTTTGACATTCTGTGGATTGTATTGTACCGCCATGTAGCATGTTTGACATTCTGTTGATTGTATTGTACCGCCATGTAGCATGTTTGACATTCTGTTGATTGTATTGTACCGCCATGTAGCATGTTTGACATTCTGTTGATTGTATTGTACCACCATGTAGCATGTTTGACATTCTGTTGATTGTATTGTACCGCCATGTAGCATGCTTGATATCCCTTATCTTTGCTGTGTTTGGTGCTAATTTCCATTTTTCGCAAATACGCTTATTCCCGAATCGAACCATATTTTATTTTTCACGGCAGACAACGTGCAAGGTTTTCACTTCCTCAAAGTTTTGTATATGCTTGAATGTCCACCTAACATTATAGCCATAAATGCACAATACACATACACCCCGCTTGCTTGCAAGCCCTCTACAGATGGAAGTACTTGCTTGGTTTCATCAGGCGCGTATGGTATTTGGTGTGAAGAAAAAAGCATACGCTGTGCTGAACCATTATCTAAAATTTCCCCAGATGATATATCAGCCTCAGCTACCGTCGGAGCATATCTGTTATTGATGTATAATATCCTTATGTAGATTTCAACATTCATGGACGAAAAACGGGTCATTTTTGTGAGATGCAATAACTCACCCGGTTGAACATCAACTCTTGGGTAGCTTGGTGTTAGTATTTTTTCATTTTTTTGCTCTTTTCTACAAATACACGGTTCAATGTCGTTGATAACGAAACATAGAAGATGATGTAAAGCGTTCATGTAATCTTTACAATGGCCTACACACGATTCCAACATATTAAATGATGACCCATGCAGACAGCCTCTGACATTCAGCATGTCACTGTATATGGCGTATATTGAACTGCCGTTCGTGCATTTGCTGGACGTCTGTCAATAATGTTGACCTCTTGTCAATAGCACAATAGCGATGTTACAACACATCGGATTCTGATCACACACATAGATAGGTTTATGGGGTCACGTCGGCGGGCCAACTCCAATATCTGTCCCACCAAAACATGACCTCACTGCAAACCAGCGTGAGATAGTTCGATAAACAGGTGGATTTTGGCTAGATACCTCCTGAAGCCTTAACGTTGAAATACATTCAGTGTCTTGCCAGAATCCGACACTTAACGCTGATGCACGGCCTCAGCCAGTTTCCATGCAACATTGCGTGCCTGATGATGGATCGGGGGATATGTTGCAACTAATGTGAGAGTCGTTATCTGCACTTTATCTACGTTTGGGCAAAAGCGGTCGCGTAAGTTCCTCGCCCAGTAACGAACAGTTAAGCCAAGCTTGTTTTGTACGACACACTGTTCAATGCCTACTGAATGCATCGATCAGTGCTCTTAATTAATTACAAGTTGTCCGTTTACAGAAAAAGCATTTAATGTAGATTAAAAGAATATATTGCAGCACAAAGAGCTCAACATCATCTCACACTCAATTGCACGACTAAGAACGAATTCAGATATTTATTCTACCCATTAAAACACACGCCCCAATAAACGGCATCCCACAGGTACTGAGTCGCGCTATTTATAGGGTCGTATAAGTGCAGGTTTTAAGACTGCTATTTCAGAGAGATGAGAGGACGTTGTTATGGATACCACAAGGGCACTGTTTGGTGAAAATAAAGGTTATCTGTAAGAAGAACAAGATTCTATTGGGAACAATGAAGTTTACGGGCACTTATTGATGGTTGCTGCACGACAACCTAATGGCCAATTATTCCCAATGTAGTCTCTGTATTCAGAATAATGGGCACGATCTGTTAATCATGCAAGATATTGGTAATTGTCATGGTCGATTTGGTGAAATGATAAAGGCAAAGGTCCATTCTTTATAGAAGGGTAGCTTCATATCCTGGTAGTTTGGTCAATCCAAAAATGTCTGTATTGGAAGTTTGGTCTTGCAAAGGTAACACAATCACCGATATCTAAGTCGAATATACAATTCAGGCTGGGCTGTACATCACGTCTTCTTTCCTTGTCACCTTACACCTGACTATCACTCACCATATGGATAGCTTGCATTATTGCAGTATATACATATGAAAACTTGATGATATTTGGCTGATTATTTGATCTATATGAGGCATGCAACACAAAAGTTTGCCTTGCGTACTTAACGCTATGCTCGTGCCGAATAAGTCTTATGTGTCAAATGTACACAAATATTTGATCATTTTAACTTTTTTGAAAACGTTTTGATCGCGTGTATTACCATGACTTTAGTTTAAAAGAATGCTTCATCCATCAAGTGTCTATAAACCAGATGGCGCTTAATCAGTGCTCTTGACACCAACAATCTTATATTCAATAAACCAAGTCAAAACTTCTGCGATTGATAAAATGGCGAAAATATCTGCACGATAATTCTTTACTCCGACCAAGCTTCAGTCAGTCGAATATTTTAACTGATGCAAGGTTTGCACCACCACTGAAGAGCTTATATCGTTGCTCAGACGGTTCACTCAAGTCTCCTTCCTAGAAAATATGCAAACACGCCACCTGAGAGCAGCGTGGAGTTTCTTAAATCACATGGAATTTACTGATTAGCTCGGGGGCGTGTTCGCCTCGACCAATCAGAAGCCTCCATATGGTTAACATTTAAAGTCAGACGGCTTGTCCCGATAGCATTGGATAAACAGTCCAATGTGCTTTTCCGATTTTATGGTAGTGACACCTAATGATAGGCATGCGTTTTATGCATTTGCATACTCACCGCACAGGCAGTTAGAGTGAGCCCTCTTAGCATAGCTGTAAGCTCTTTGTCATCATTGTGACCAGTCTCATCCACTCCTCTCGTCTCGGCGGGTGAGAACGGGTCCTGCTCGATTCTTTGGGGAATCAACAAATGACAGGAGAAATGATTTACTCAATACAGGAATACAGGAAGGCTCCTCTCGGGTTCAAACATTAGTATCAAATCATGCTTAAGAAACATCAACTCTATTCTCTATCATGACAGTTATATCATATCTGTTTTCTGAGATAAATCACAACGGAAGTCTCCTCATTACAGACACTCACTGCCATCACAGCATCAACAACGGGAGGTTATCAATTTACCAGCACCTCCCAGGTTCGTCTCGTAGCCCAATGTGGAGCGTGTATCGACTTAAGTCCACAGATTAACGCTGATATATGGTTTCATTCAGTTTTCCTTGACTCGTGTTATTCTATGTCGGTCTAGGTGAGAGGAAGGGTGCCTGCGATTGGTCGACCAATAACACAAATGGATTCGGGGAAGGAACAATATGCAAATGAAAGCAGGGCACTGACAATGCAAGGCTTCCAAGAGATATGTTGAAATATCGACATATTCGAGAAATTGTGAGATATCCCATAGAAGCCTTAAGGATGTCATGAGGAGTTTAGCGAATTACGATGCCAATTTCACCCTGCGTGGAGTCCACGATAACTGCAGTGTTGGCATAAGGTATTGCATCCACGCAACATATCTACATATCTGTAACAAATAACTGATCTTGTGTATTTGAATGACTTGCATAGAATATATTTTTAAGGGAACAGAAACAGTATTAAAGCTATGCACATAGCGGAATGCTTTAGGTAAGATATAAACTAACACATAGCTATCCAATTCAATACTAACACTTTTTTAGACACAAGATCCCGCATCTGCTTATCCATAGCGGCAAGTAACAAATTTTAGATTCGATCTGACCGGCGGCCGACATGCCTGGAGCAAACCGCTTTAATAAGCAATGCGTCCACGCATTGCATCTGACAGCCCGAGGAGTCTGTTTTTTGGAGGATGTCGAATCTGGTTGTCACGCTGACGCTGGCAAATGGACATTATGCTTAGGGGAAAATACACTTGTCTGTGCTCAGCGTGCGAGGTTGACGAGATGTGAAAATGATTTCCTCTGCATGCTGTCGATGCCATGTTACATTGCTTTACAGACCGACCCTGCTGTAATACAGCTCACTAACTATACAACTTGGGTCATTATAGTGGCCACATGACTATCTCTCTCTCTGAGATATTTGGGCCCTGCTTGTCCTTGTATTAAATGACAACGTAGCCATTGCGTAATTGCTAAATAAGGTTCAACGGGGTTTTGGGCAAGTACTGACGACAAAATGATTTGTTGGCGTCTGGTGAACCTGTGTAATCCTCATATTCATAACTTAAGAAGCGTAAGCTCCACACTACCCCACCCGCCATCAGTGTTAGCTCCACACTACCCCACACGCCGTCAGCGTTCGCTCCACACTACTCCACACGCCGTCAGCGTTAGCTCCACACTACCCCACCCGCCATCAGTGTTAGCTCCACACTACCCCACACGCCGTCAGCGTTAGCTCCATACTACTCCACACGCCATCAGCGTTAGCTCCACACTATCCCACACGCCGTCAGCGTTAGCTCCACACTACCCCACATGCCGTCCTTGTTAGCTCCACACTACCCCACACGCCGTCAGCGTTAGCTCCACACTACCCCACACGTCGTCAGCGTTAGCTCCACACTACCCCACACGCCGTCAGCGTTAGCTCCACACCACCCCACACGCCGTGAATGAAACGACCTCATCTGACGCTGCAAAGATGGGAAGTGTCCGAGAGGCAGCTGCCTTCCCATGTGGTCATATTAATTTTTAAACGTGACAATGGAAACAGCATCACCTCATCAATATCTCTACACCCTAATTTGATATAGTGTTTTTATAACGGCCATACATACTGAGAGAACGGACTGACAGATTGTTTCAAATGGACACACAACGATATTACCGACGCCATCAAGTATCAGTTTGTCGTTGGTTGATAGAATCAGGTTTTCTGGCGCCAAACGTAAACTTTATCAACAATAACGTTTATGGTAAGACAGCCGTATGTGTCGGTGACGGGGGCATGCCTATAGCTAACGCTGTACCATGTGATTGCCTGTTGCTAACATCGAATACAGACAGCAGGAATCTGGACGACTCCTCATGACAACACCACACTGAAAAGAAATAGGATTTGTGCAATTGTTGATGAAGTTTTGTCAGCTTCCCGAAATCTGGTTATCTACCTGAATAAGTAAATGCTCTCTACGACAAAGCGATACTTGATGCATGGGAAACTAAATTGCCACCGTCATTCCTTCGTCCTCCGTGATGTTTAATTACATTCTCAAAGCATCACAATGTTTTGAGCGCCATGAGACTGTATGGAGAGAGCAAACGATGAGCTTATTGGGATATTGAATTAATGTATTCGTTCATATAACCTGCCTACGCCAGGGTTATCACAAACAAACACATGTATGACTGTTAATCATATTCTTCACTGCCCAATGCAGCTTGATATTCAGTGAAAATGCCAATTGCCAGTCAGCATTTTCTATATAAGAAGCATCTTTTGTGAATGGTGTACTGTATGAAATGATGATGTAGATTTATAAAAGCGCCATCAGCTTTCTCGACACAAAAAAGATGATATCTAATAACCTCACTTGCGAGGCAGATGTACTGTAAATTATTAAAGGCTTCCACTTTAAATTTCTAACGCACCAACGGCTTGGCAATAAGCACGTCACCAACACACCATGGGGGTGGGGGAGGGGGGAGGGCGACATTTTATATTTGACTTAACTGGAGAGACACAATGGAAATGACACGAAATGTCGTTTTCATTTTGTCACGAACAGCATCAGGCAATGATACTTGAATAAAACGTCACTCCACGCAAGGAAGCCAAAGATGCTCTGACCAGGCACCGAGACACGGTTCATTTTTTTTCAGTTATGTACGATATCATTGAGTAAATTTGTACGATAAGTGTCAACCATTAGCTAAAGCCCTGATATGCATGCACTTAATGCTTTGTATCCAAAATAATCAACGGCAGCGCCGCTATGCTAGGTGCCACTTAAGTTAACGCTGCAGCATAATTTGCACCAGGTCAATGGTATTCCTTTTAGCTCAACATCACATGGCACCCATGTGTAGTCTGCGATATGCTTGCACAGCAATCGTTACTGTTTGGACCAATTATGATGACTATTCCTTGGGAGAAATCCATTATCACACTTCCATCCTAGGTTACGGGTGCCATGTCATCTTATAATTGGACATGGTATTGGTAACCCCAATAATCGCACGTAAAACAGCATTGTTTTAGCCAGATAACCTGACCTTCTATTTATATCTTGTCTGTGAAGTATCAGGCAGAGTTCACGTTTTCCGATGGGAGATATTTAAGTTACTCTAATTTACTTATTTGCAATTATACTGTATTCTGACGCAAACATTCATTATTACACAACAGAAGCTGGTACAAGCTGACTTCGACCAGTCGTCCGTCTGAAGTGGTCATATTTCATCGTTGTAATCCAATATAGCAAATCTGGCATGAAAACTTTTTAAAGTTTATATGCCTATGAAATATAAAGATGCCTGGTGATTTGGTTGGCTTCCCTGACACACTTGGTACATACAATTCGGCCTGCTTGTTTGACGCCCTGGTCATACAACATCCATGCATAACTGCCTCACAATATTTCATCACTGCCTTACAATATATCATCTCAAGTGTTATTCATCACTGCCTTACAATATATCATCACAAGTGTTATTCATAGCTACCTTACAATTTTTTCCATGGATGACCCATCTCTCAATGTTGCCATAATGCCATTCCATGGCAGTGATGTATTATGTCAAAGGAGGATCCAGTCAGAAAGTGCGTTGAGGTAAAGCGAACGTCATCGCAACCGCCATACATTATACTGTATACTGACACCCAGACTACGTCCCCCAAAGCTGATACTCAACAGAAAATCGTTCTTATAATCCCATCGATTTTAACTATCAGTCGAGATGTTGGCCAGCGAGGGAGACGAGTCTGTGGAATATCTACGTCTTCGTCCATACCAGGTTACCAGCCAAGTAGCATTGTTTCAGAACCACACGTTTTCCTTACTTACTTCGACTTAAATGTTAATTGAAATGTTGAAACGTAAAGAAATTGTTGCTCAATAGCACAGATCCACTGGGTTAGCTGCTTGGTTTGATAAAACTCTACCTCCAGTGATAACATTACAGATGCGCGATGTTATTGAGCATAATAATCACATGGAATTTATAAATCGATAGACTCCTTAGATTTTCTAGAACTACCTACAAGCAGAGTGTGGCGGTTACAAATATCGAAAAGCATGATTGAACCAAATGTTTGGAACAATGAAGCATGTACTACAATGTACTTCCGGTCTATCAATTAGTGGTTTTTTCAGCTCGTGAAGATTAGTAGCAGAAAGTGCGAATACCAGCAGAGGGCGCGATATTCTCTTGGAAACAATTGATCAAGTTCTAGAGAGATGTCACAATGACCATGGCCATCATACCATCCCTGATTGATTGTTGCCCCAAGTAACATCACGAAGTGTCCTTCGTATCGCCTTTGGTAAAGTGTGCAGTTTGCCCACGATTGGTCAGCTGGCAATCTTCATTGGGTTTGTGTCATTGTATATGATGAAACCAACATGAAGCATGTTGCCCTTGGCGACGTGAAGAAAATCAAGTCGGTTTAGCTAAGCAAGACAACCTTGTTTTTGCTGATATGAAGACAATGCGTGGTATAAGTCGCTTGTCGGATGATAGCACTCCCAGACTCCTCCCAGTCAGCCGTCTATTGTATGAAGAGAATTACTCGCTGAGTCTCGTGCCACATTCTGGTCGGATGGCAGGGAAGGTGGCAGACTACCGCCGCCTCCGTGTGAAGTGTCATATGATGAACATGAGGCTCCTGTAAGCAGCTCAGAGTGGGAGGTGAGAAAATGGTCGCGATAAAAAGGAAGGCGCGGTCAGTGACCAGGGAATTGTGTCAGCATCAGTTCTGGAAGGAAGTGCAATGTGACCTCCTTGGTACATTACTCTATGTGTTTCTGGGTTGTGGAGCGATGACAAGCGTACATTGGGAGTTCGTGCTCCCCTGAGATGGATCCAAGTCGTGGGATGAGGTGACTGACCTGACGTCAGTGTCACCTTCAGCATCAGTACCACCCCCAGATGACACGCAGTACCCGACCTCTGCCCAGCCCTTTTTCTCACTGGCATTTGGCCTGGCGTCCGCTTCTCTTATCCATTGTCTAGGTCACATCAGTGGAGGTCATTTGAACCCGGCCGTGTCATTAGCTATGTTAGTTACTCGTCATATAAGTGGCCTGAGGTGTGCCCTGTATATAGCGGCCCAGTGTGTGGGCTGTGTTTGTGGTGCGGCAATTCTCTATGGCGTCATTTCCGGTGAACAAGGTGATCATTATACACCGGGTACTGCATCGGCGGTCACGTGACACTAACTCAGCCATTTGGAGTGGAGTTTATGATTGCGTTTGTAGTGGTGCTTACCGTCTTCGCTAACATGGAGCACAGACGAAGTGATTTAGGATCACCTGCTCTATCTATTGGATTAGCCTTTCTTTCATCGCACCTGATAGCTGTTTGTTTACCTGTTAAATACGCATGCCCAATTGGCCTAACTTTGCATCTTGACAAGCTGTTGTAGTTCGTGTAACGTTAATATACAAGCCTCCATAACCCAGGTTGATTGACTACTGCCCCTAAACACTGCGTTGTTTAACTACTGCCCCTTAACATTCCATAGTTTGACTACTGTCCCGTAAACCCTCTGTTGATTGACTACTGCCCCTAAACCTGCTTTGGTTGACTACTGCCCCTAAACACTGTATTGGTCGACTACTGCCCCTAAACACTGTATTGATCGACTGCTGCCCCCAAACACTGCTTTGATTACACTTCTGCCCCTAAACACTGCTTTCTACCAATAACATTCTACCAAGTAACATCCCAAATGAGATTCTGATTAAGATGAGAACCTATGGTTGTATAGATCTGTCATTGTTGTTGTTAATATGCGTTGTATCATTTATGTCAGTCGTTGTTGTTTGTTAGCTGCCCACTGTTTAGGACCAGCTCTAGTAACATGACGCCGGCGACTTCAGTGGGTACGACAATTACAATCACACGTCATCCTAGCTTGTTTCATCCTCATCTACTGAATTTAACACCTACTTGATGTTGTGTACACGTCAGATATACTATACACACACCATCTCACCTGGCGCCAGAGACAGGTGTGCCAGGTGGCCTGATGGATGCAGGTGGCGGCTACTTGCGTCTTTCTCAAAACATGCGTAGCACCAACACCGCGTCCACCATGGATATGACGCTAGCTGCGGAATCCATGGACGACAAACAAGTGTGATGCAATTGTCTGCTCCACAATGCATACATACAGTGAGATGTTGATTATGGACTGGTGGATGTGGAGTACCGTCCTAGGAACAGGAGAGGTGTGCCATATTCTGTACAATTATGTATATCATAATCAACATTATTGCGTCGCTTCTTTTAAGCATCAGCCGTTATATTATGACTGCCTTTCAGTGGTGTTCAGTTCAGCAAACTTAAACAAGCAGTGTCATAAAGAAATATGTATATGTGTACATGCATATATAATCTACAGCGTAACAACTGGATTGGAATCGTCCACTGCCAATAAAACAAGGTTAGCAGAAACGAAAAGACTGTGGATTCCTTCACCCATTAAAAATACTGTCGCATAAAGCAAACCACATGTGAAGACGAGGCTAGTGCAACTTGTCCTGCCATGTCGAGCGGCCTATCTCTCTCTCTCTCTCTCACTCTCTCTCAATCAAACTAATCCATAATTCAGGTTAAATGGAGGCAATTCCCATCACACTTTCTCGTGTTATCTGACAAACAAAGCATGTTACACGAGACGATGTTAAATTGAGCATTTTGCGAGGGAATTAATTGGCAGCCTGGCAAGACTGGTCTTCCATTGAGCCACATAACGATAGACCGTATTATGAACTGTGTTTGAAATAAATGCTGTGTGCATGTGGCCTGCTGACAGTAACAACTCTAGTTACATCCTTTGTGCTCTATGCTGATAGTTACATCCTTTGTGCTCTATGCTGCAGTTACATCCTTTGTGCTCTATGCTGACAGTTACATCTGTTCTCTGTTCACGAATGTCACATCTTTCTTTTTAACAACCGGTTCAAGCCAAGCTTGAATTCATCCTGAACGCAGACGCCCACACATACATTGAACCACCACGGAGCATGCTTAACTTCCAGTTAATGAATAGTACAAAAGGCATCCGAATGGCTCCAAACAGTTTTTTAATCACTGCAGAAGCCCGTAATCCTTAAAATACCAATCGCTGCTATGGGACATATATCGTGTCGGCTTACTGATCCTCCAGGGAGAAAAGCAGTTGGTCTGTTCTATTCAGACGCGTTACTTGGTCGCAACAAAGTGTCAACCAGAAGCCGACAGTTTAATGCTGATTCATGGCCCCATTCAGTTGCTGAACGGGCGGCGGTTGGTAGGTGATAGAGCGGGTAGTTGGTCTCTGAAGTCATCTGGCAAGTGAAGCTAGGCAAGTGAAGCTAGGCTAGTAACAATGAAGCTAACCGTGGCTGGACGTAAACACATTGCCACCAGGGAATCCATCCTATCAAAGCCATTCCTCAAGCACACATTGTAGAGGTAAAAATCACATCAAATTGTTGATGTTCGGACCACACAGTGCCAAGGCTATAACCGCAATCAATACCACGTTTTCATATAGATTGCTATCATTGTTATTTACGTCTAGGCACAATACCACACACCTTGCAGCGAGTACTTACCTGTCTGAATGTAAGATCTTCTCCGGAATACCACACACCTTACAGCGAATGCTTATCTGTCTAAATGTCAGTTCTTCACTAAATGGAAGGTCTGATAGCGACAGACGTGTTTGTGCTTTGCTTCAGCCAATCGCCATATGGAGCCAGCTTCACTATCTTATCTTCAATTAATCAAGTCAATACCGCTGTCGAGACCGCGATTGATGGAATGACGAATACATCCTCATCACAAACCCCGCACTTGACTAACAGGTCACAGATCCGCCAGAGACAACATGGCCGTTGTTGTCAAGTGGTAGCTCTTTTAGTTGTATCGACATTCATCAACATCTTCCAACTAGTGACACGAGTAAAAGAGAAAGAATCAAGGCACATCTCCTGAGAAAGTGGATGAGGTGGATTCGAGGAACAAGTTTCATTTGCACTCTGACCTGTTCCATCAACACATCATTAATGTTGACAGTTACAGGCGGCGTAACGAGGGCGTGGGTCTGTGTCATTGTGACAGACGCAGGCGGCGTAGCGAGGGCATGGGTCGGTGTCATTGTGACAGGCGCAGGCGGCCTAGCGAGGGTGTGGGTCTGTGTCATTGTGACAGTCACAGGCGGTGTAGCGAGGGTTTGGGTCTGTGTCATTGTGACAGTCACAAGCGGCGTAGCGAGGGCGTGGGTCTGTGTCATTGTGACAGGCGCAGGCAGCGTAGCGAGGGCACGGGTCGGTGTGATTGTGACAGGCGCAGGCGGCAGGCGGCATAGCGAGAGCGTGGGTCTGTGTCATTTGACAGGCGCAGGCGGCGTAACGAGGGCACGGGTCGGTGTGTGATTGTGACAGGCACAGGCGGCATAGCGAGAGCGTGGGTCTGTGTCATGTTGACCGGCGCAGGCGGCGTAGTGAGGGCGTGGGTCTGTGTCATTGTGACAGGCGCAGGCGGCGTAACGAGGGTGTGGGTCTGTGTCATTGTGACAGGCGCAGGTGGCGTAACGAGGGTGTGGGTCTGTGTCATTGTGACAGGCGCAGGCGGCGTAACGAGGGCACGGGTCGGTGTCATTGTGACAGGCGCAGGCGGCGTAGCTAGGGCGTGGGTCTGTGTCATGTGTACTGGTTAGTGGATGTAATGATTCCAGTTTTATCATTTCTACCTAGTGTTTCTTGAGCTACTGCTCTACACCAGAAATGACTGGTTCAAATCAGTCGCACAGTACTGCTGCCCGTTATGTACTTGGTCAATCATTATGCGATCGATAATGGCGATTGAAAACAACGACAGCGTGGTCAGCTGACAAACCAGCCTCATTTCCCAAAAAGAGAATCTTGTTAAAAATGATGCTTTATGAAGTCTCTATCATCCATATTCACTCTGCCAGCAAAGCAGATACAACAGAGGGTCATCAATTAACCATGCGCCGCCATTTTAACAGATTCTGGCCTTATCTTGCATCGCAAAGATGAGATGGTTCCACGTGGCAGATGCCGCATCCATTAACTGAATCAATCTGGCTCGCTGCAGCGCGGTGAGGCATCTACTGAATCAATCTGGCTCGCTGCAGTGCGGTGAGGCATCTACTGAATCATTCTGGTGCGCTGCAGTGCGGTGAGGCATTTACTGAATCAATCTGGCTCGCTGCAGTGCGGTGAGGCATTTACTGAATCAATCTGGTGCGCTGCAGTGCGGTGAGGCATTTACTGAATCAATCTGGCTCGCTGCAGCGCGGTGAGGCATTTACTGAATCACTCCTGCTACGATATATCCACCAACATGGCCGTGATCTTACATCGCAAGAGGAAGAACTGAATGCTTCAAATTGACACACAATGATATTAACGACGTCTTCAAGTATCTGTATGTCGTCGGTTTGATAGAATCAGGTTATCTGTCTCCGAGTGTAGATTTTATTTGGAACAAGATAAGAGAAATATGGTTAGAGAGGCCGGGTAGTAATATGCCCACGGTTGCCAGATATGTCCCGGTATTTGGATTTACCATAAGAGTCAGGACTTTAGGTGGTTATTAAGTAAGCTGTGAAGACGAGTTTCCTCAGGCCACTATTGCGACGTAGTCAATGCATTAGCTTGATTGTCATAAGAGGGGCGGTCAGCTGGCATAAATCATGGTTAGGTTGCTGGCCTTTCAGGTAGATATGCGTTTACAGAGCAAGCAAATTAGATGGAAATAAAACTGGTTATTATTAAGAAGAATAACTTACTAGTCCTATCTCAGTGAATTAAGTGTACGTGTGGCTTGCGTAGGGAGCAGCTTATTGTTTTTCCTCGACAAAAAACACTAGGTAGTCATCAGACATCATTTCAGCCGAATAAATGGAAACACTGGCCTTACATACAAGGAAATTAAACATGCCAACTTGCTTTACAATAACTTGAGAAACTCTTTCTATGAACGCCGGAGTAACACACTGTATGATGGAATAGCTACCGGGAAATTGCCAAGAAACCATGCTTGTCAATATACCTGAGATAATTATTCCTTGTCAACTAAAAGGCACTATTATTTTTACATACCTAAGTTTCAAAACAGTGGTAGTGCACATTTAATAATTCACTCTTCCACCCTCTGTGAGCTTTGTCAGCATCTCAGTGAAGTCATCTCCATGGTAACGATGACCAGACACAGAGACTCGGTCCGTTATCTCCAGATATGAATCTGTCCCCCTGGTGAAAATCTATTAATAATGATGTTATCGTTATTTTAAGTTATGTAGATTTCAACATCCATGGACGGTGGTCAGACGCAATAATTCATCTTGTTTAATATTAACTCTCATGTTGTTAACAGAATCTGAATTTACAGAATTTTATATCTTTGGTATCTGCTGTGAAACGCGTCGACCAAGAGCCATTAAATGCTACGCCACCTAAAACAACAAAAGTAATACAGGTTTGCCTCTTATGTGGCCCCACAAAGTCATAAAAAGCATTGCATCCCTCGGCTCCGTTAACATCGCACCAAGATCGGCCTCAGTAGAATAGTATTCCACTTAACCTAACCACACATAGAAACGTTGTGCCATGCTAACTTAGCATTGCAAGGGTTCTGTTGTGGTCATGGACTGTTACCGAGCAAGAACATATCAATGGTTTTCTCAATACAATCCATGTGATTTGCTTTAGCACATTAACATATTTGGTAAGATCTATAAATCGTGAATCTAATGGATGTTGCTGATGGTAAACACATGCACACGATTGAGGAGTAAGCTATACTCAATTGACGGCATCTAGTTAATGCTCGTTATCATTTGGAAACAAAGCAGCCTTATCCTATGTCGATGATACATTGTCTGACTTTCTGTCTCTGTGAGAAAGTGTTGATGGAATCGCAAGGGCTACAGAAACAACTTTTGCCCACCATCTTCAACAAATATACTTTACTAGCTACTAAATCAATTGTCAGATTCTGCCATAACGGTATAACTATTATAGCTTAATGCACACACAACGCTCAAATGATTCTTTTGGGTATATTCTGATATGGCACATTTATAAATACCAAGGAATGGGCTTGCTACATTGGTTTAAGATTAAACGCTCCATCTGATGACTGCTTTAACATTTATATTAAAATGCTGCTCATTCGGTTGAAATTAATACTACCATACATCATGCATTGCTGCATATGTACTTCTGTGGAGTATATTCCTATATGAAACATCTATAAGTACCAAAGAATGGGCTTGCGACATGGGTTTTAATTTTAATAAACGCATTATCTGATGAAGATGATATCTTTTATATTGAAAAGCTGCTCATTCAGCTGAAACGAATGCTGCCATACATCACATTGATATTGTGCGCTTGTATTATGTCTGCTTAGTGTGATGAACGTGGTAAGCTTGATGGGCTCAGCTCCGTTGTCAATGAGAACAATCCAAGGGATGCCAGGCGAATGATTATGATGCATCAAGCAGCGGTGTTAGTGGAGTCTAAGATGCCAACATCCCATGTAACAGAAAATGTCATGACTTAATACAGGGGCTCCTTGAGATATAGAGCGGGGTCTTTTTATTTATTTTGCAAATATATCCCCTGAATAATGAACCGCGCTGACGCATGCACTGTAGTATCTTTGCAATGTTCGTTTATTTCTTGCAGGTGTTCTGTTTGAACGCATGGTTTAAGCAATGATGAGTGAATTTAATTATAAAATCAATGTTGAGTGGATCTAATGTTTAAAGCAATGATCAGTGAATCTAATCTACAGCAATGACAAGTGAATCTAATCTATAGCAATGACAGGTGAATGTAATCTACAGCAATGACAGGTGAATTTAATCTACAGCAATGACAGGTGAATTTAATCTACAGCAATGACAGGTGATGTTATCAGATGAATTGATCATCTACATTCCATCGTGTAAGTTTAAGGCATTCTAATCTGTACATGAGACGAGATGGAGCGGCTTATTGACACCGTCCTTACTAATTCATATCACGTAGCAATAACAGGTAGCAATAAAGGCTCATCCATTATCGAGCAACGATTAGAATAAATTGCATTACTTCTCGGGCTGGAAGGCAGCTCAGTGTGCCTCTAGAGGTCAATATTCCACACGTGTATCACTGATGGATCAGCACCAGAATTAGGTCAATAAAGCGGGTCTCAAACCATAGAGACTGTGCATTCTTCCACACCACAGTTGACTTGGTACTCTTTCCACAGCTCACTGCCAGTGGACTCACCCACATAACACGGTATTTCAGAAGTGTTTTGAATGATATCATGCATGACATGGGTTTGTTTATTAATGTGACATTGTCTCCTGATATATCGCCAGCTTGCCACGATGAACCTATACTAGCTTTTCATCACTTCCCTGTCGACAGTGACGCAATGCTTGCCTTGCCTTTGTTTAGTATATTGTTTGATCTCAGAGACCCCCCTGAGCACCAAATTGTCAAAGCCTTTTTGCAAGGTTCTGTATAAACTCAGAGGCAACTCGTCATTATATTACCGTGTTTGGGCAGCATCTCCACAGCGAGGATACCTACGCTGGTCATCGATAGATTAGGTTCCAGACATATTATTCTACATAACGCAATGTCTTTCCTTGCACTTTCACAGAAGATCTAACGTTATGATTGATCCCTGATACCATTAGAAGAGGTAACTTAATGATTGATGTCTTATACCGTAACAAAAGGTGTTGCGTTATGATTGATCCCTTGTAACAAATGTACATGGATGAACGGATGAGTGTCACAACCGTCGTTTGCTGTGAAGCGGTAACAGACAGAATTTCAATCATTATAGAATAGGTTAATACGACATGATGGTTTGCACCACAACTGTTATACTATAACAAGCCATTAATTCTGCTTGGCGTGGAAAATCTTGCCACAGTATAATTATTGATAAATTGCACTGTTTTCGGAATAAGTAATATGTGGTGTTCCCGAACATCACAATGATTCTTCAAACCGTACCCCATTAATGAGCGTCACGCTTGATGAGAAATAACAATACTAGCTATATCTAACAAAGGATCATGTGAAAGGTTCCATACTTCAACAGCGATATCTTATACGGCTGGTTACTCCTTGCATTACAAGAGCGCAGATCACGACCCCCGCTGGACCAGCGGACATCAGTGGAGCCAGCCCCGGGGGGGGGGGGGCACTTAATGGTATAGAGGTAGTACATATGTGCCGCGCGACGGGGTATGTTTTTTCGGCCTCTTGACTTGTACGACGGGTTTTTTGGCCTCATACTTGTACGACGGGGTATGTTTTTGAGCTTCAATCTGTACGAGGGGTTATACATTCGCATAATACCTTGTGCGACGGGGTATGCTTTTGGCCATTTTGACCTTGTACGACGGGTACGGGTTTTCGAGGTCCCGCGGCACACCCCTATCCAGAATAAGGCCAAGTGCCCCCCCCCCCCCCCCTCCCTACCAAAACAACGTATCCTTTGCATCATGCAAATCTCTTCAGACCATTTCTTTCGTACGCTTCAATGTGTAGTCGAATTCACACCGGTTGCAGAGGTGACACATTGCTGTTCCCATTTCCACCACCCAATGTGATGATGTTAGTTTAGGCTGGCACAGACTACTCTCCGTTATGTGGTATGCACGAATACGGCCAATGCTAGAGCCGACAGGTTGTTTGGAAACGTAACTTACACCGGAAATATACCAGAATGCACCAGCGTCTGTCAACGGTCAGCCAACGACATAGACAAAATATGCCCAATATGTACTGGTGCCGTTTTTTTTTAGAGGAAGTGTTATATTTCATTGATTACATTTGTAAAAAAAAATTGACATATTACTCTGTAAACATGAGCGATGTATGTCAGTTAACCGTGATGCCTTAATCCATGCCATATCTGACTTCGCAGGTAGTTGATATGCTAATATAGCTCTATTGTCAGCGGTTATCATATCGCCTTCGTCTTTCTGGCGAATGCGATTCTAGAAAGGTCTGCAATGATAAGGCTTGCAATAATGGCGGAGAGAATCTTTTAGATTGGTTGCTTATTAGGTTATCCTTTTATTCATGGTAAATCCCTTGGGACCAGACTTCATGTGGAAAACCCATTTGCCTTTTCTTTGTTCGCACGTTGCTAACGGTCGCTCGTCTTTGTGGGATTTGAATATTCGACTCTCATGTTCGCTGTAGGGATGGGGGGGGGGGGGGGGTGGGCAAAGAGGGTAATACCAACTCTAACTACTTAATTCAGTACACATCGCTAATAGCAGCTGGCTCTCAGAGGTAATTCTGAGCATAGTGCCTTGGTATTTCCCACCGAGGACAACGCCTGATATTGTGATGATGCAAGGACCATGAGAACTATATTAGAATGACAACACATTTCATTTTCCATTAATGAATGGCAATTATACGTTAACAAATAATAAAAAAAAGCCTGCATGAAAAACGAATATGGAGTTGTAATTATGAAGCGTAAGTCAATGATTTTGCGTTTTAATGGTGTCACAGAAGTGTGATAGGATCAGATGCGTCCAGTGATTCCGCTCAGACAAGCGTTGTGTTACAACCAATCCTCCACTGATCACTGTCCGGCAATGCCAAACAGTTCGTAAGTTAGTGTCCGTCCAATGGTTATAAATAGCTTTATATAACCAGGTGGATTAGTTCCGCGCCAGGCAGATAGCCATTATTAACGAATCGACGCTACCATGAGGTCCACTAAATCGACGCTACCATTATGTCGACTGAATCGACGCTACCATGAGGTGCACTGAATTGTTAATCAATCGTGTGGGGTAGTGATGACTTAATGACGCTGATCACGTGACAAGGTAAATGAAGTAAAGCGTCGATGTTATCTTTGTAATGGCGTACTGCACAAGCCTTACAACCCACACCAGAGACGCTATGATGTCTAACGTCGTGGCTGTCGGGTGACATTATCCTATAGCCACAAATCTGGTTACATTTTTTCATACCGCAAATGTTATTTAAATTTGGAATGGATCTAGTTTAAGAGCCGGTTGACAGAGCGCAAGATCTCTTCAGTGTGAATATCATTCCTGTACTAGTGACGTGAACACACAAATACAGAGCTCTATGCAGTATCGCCAGAAGACGAATCCCAACATCTGTCTCGTCATAAGATGACCACACTATCTATCAGACGAGGATAAATAGCCCGGTTCCGGCCAGCTCACTCAGAGTAGACTGTTATGGGGAGGTCATATAATGATATAAGAATTTCGAATTTGTGTAAAGGGGTTGTTATAGGATTTTATGGGTTGTTATAAGAGGTTATGGGGTTGTTGTAGGATGTTATGGGGTTGTTTTATGATGTTAATGGGGTTGTTATAAAGTGTGATGGGGATGTTTATGATGTTATTGGGATTTTATAAGATGCTATAAGTTGCTACTATTCGTCATAGACATCAAATGAGGTAATATTTTTACGACTTCATTGATTGGGAGAACCATTATTGATGTATGCCGCACAAAAAATTAGCGTTCTAGCATTGTAAATGCTCATATAAATGAATCCTGATGCTACAGTTCCATAAACAAATCAAGTGATTAAACGGTAACAATATTCTACGAAACATTTCTCTAAGAACAGTAGACGACTCCTGATAATCGTACCCGTTCACTGTAGGGCTTATAGGAGCAAACCCCGCATCCCGCCGCGTAACACTGACTAACTAACAGCAGGATGTGTTAATGTTTTTTTATCCGTCTCCTATGAAGCACTGACTAACTAACAGCAGGATGTGTTAATGTTTTTTATCCGTCTCCTATGAAGCACTGACTAACTAACAGCAGGATGTGTTAATGTTTTTTTATCCGTCTCCTATGAAGCACTGACTAACTAACAGCAGGATGTGTTAATGTTTTTTTATCCGTCTCCTATGAAGCACTGACTAACTAACAGCAGGATGTGTTAATGTTTTTTTATCCGTCTCCTATGAAGCACTGACTAACTAACAGCAGGATGTGTTAATGTTTTTTTATCCTTCTCCTATGAAGCACTGACTAATTAACAGCAGGATGTGTTAATGTTTTTTTATCCGTCTCCTATGAAGCACTGACTAATTAACAGCAGGGTGTGTTAATGTTTTTTTATCCGTCTCCTATGAAGCACTGACTAATTAACAGCAGGATGTGTTAATGTTTTTTTATCCGTCTCCTATGAAGCACTGACTAATTAACAGCAGGGTGTGTTAATGTTTTTTTATCCGTCTCCTATGAAGCACTGACTAATTAACAGCAGGGTGTGTTAATGTTTTTGAAAATGAGCTTTCCTTAGAACAGAAATGGAACTCAGTATTAGCGAGATGCAACTTCCGGGTCCTGTATGGTACCAGCAAGATTGAAGTTGATCTAATTTACAAGGTGAGCGAAGGTGTTACCTGACTCAACATCAATTCACACTGAATACCAGATAGACCTCATATCAATGTTTCAATTGGTCCCGAATACTGTTTGCTTTCTGTATTTTTGCCAAGTTAATATCCCTATTTACCGGAAGCAGACCTAGGTATTCAATGTGGATGACCTCGACATCGAGGCTGGCTCAATGAATCCAGTGCAGCAACATCTAACAAACGCCCAGTATATTGCCTTGCTCGCCAGGTGCAACTCGAGGCATGGATAATTATTTGCACATATCCTACCTGCTTAAGTTTTACATTTATGCTGAAACTCACCAATTTACAAATAGAAATTAACCTAGCATTCTGATGAGATGGCATTCATGATACTAGTGTTCGATAGATTCACCAAACGCAATTATGTTATCTTGTGATTCATTTCTTTGAGAAGCCCCCTCTTTGCATAGCATACTGCTCCAGTGAATAAAAGACTTCATTGTAGGCAGGGTAGCATTTTGTCAGTATCTCTGTGTAATCATCCCCATGGTGACAATCACAAGCTGCAGAGACGCGATCTATTATCTCTCAGTCAGAAGGATGAGACTCTCGTGATGATTTATCGGCCACAGCTGCTTGTCGGTGCATTCTAATCAACCTTCTACTGTAATGTACCATGATGTATACTGCCTTTATTATTCTTCCGTAGTGGATTTTCTCCACGTAGCATTGAAACAGAGTTCTGCGTCGATACAATGACCTACGATATATGAGTATCATGCTAACTGCATAACATAAGCTGTATCACCAAGGCTACACAACCTCCATTGTTATTCCAGCAGAATGGCATTCCACTCTCAAATCACTTCGCGCTGTTGTGCCATGCTCACTAAGCGTAGCTCGCACCCTGCTGTTGTCATGGCCTTGGCAAGGATTGCTGCTCGCATCTAATCACATTCTGCAATCAATAATATCATTTCACGTTACCCAGCCTCAATAAACCTTAGTGTGCATACAGTGGGCTTGATATGTTATCTCTGCCTCAATAAAGCTTAGGGTGCCTACAGTGAGCTTGATATCCTATCATATGCCTTGATAGTGCTTGCACCTCTCCTCCACACTCCACAAAAACGAAAAAAGCACAAAATCACAATAGAACTCCAAGGAGATTTATTTATGCGCCTCATGTCATGTTGGTTGGCAGTCATCAGATATGTAGGGCGTTAAAATTAGACATGCTTAGGGTACCTACCGATAGGTTCAGAAGGATGACTTGTCATTAAGTATGAACGGATTCCGTTATCTAGATGTCCGTTGTGATCCTGATATACGATTCCTTTTCTGACATACGTTCCATAGACCTCACCTCAACATCTGATACGTCTCATCCATCACCTGGACTAATCAGGTGGCATCTTACATGGGTAGTTGGTCGCCCCGACACCAGCTGTGGTTGATACATCATTTGAGTACACCTCATCAATTTATTTTGGAAGATAATGGGTCGAGTCTCATTGTAGGTACCCTAAGCATTTCTCTGATTGGCTTTCCAGCTATAGGCTAATGCATTACTGCAATTATTCACAGTCATTATAGGTCAATGAATTATTGCATCTGTTCCCAACAACCATTAGCCAATGATTTATTGCATACATTTTAACTGGCTACATTTCAATTAATTATAACAGTTTTATCCAAATGATTCATCATATATTTTGCATAAGAATCATTATTACATTTTCTCTGTTACTGTGGTAGCATATCGATTGGTACAAGCATTCCGACTGTATGTGATTGTCTTTCTGAGATTCAAATTGCTTGAAGCTTTAGACTAAACACTCGGCCAATAATGCCTAAACTGAGATATACTGCGACGCCTGCAGTGGACGTATGACGTCATAAAATGGCTTATCAAAACGCTTCGTGTTTACGTTTGATGGATCATCCCTCGAGAATGATGAGGTGAAACGCCGAAATCATTCCTTCGTGAACTGACTTGTACGATGAGTGGGTTGAGAACCCATTGTAGAATTATGGCCATATTGGTAAATACGGAGAGCATTTTTGGAGTTGCCGGTTAACGCAAGTTGAGATTATTGATTGCAGAATGTGAATAGATGCAAACAGGAATCCGTGCCAAGGTCAAGACAACAGCAATGTGCGAGCAACGCTATTACATGAGCATGGCACAACACAATCGAAGAGATTTGGGGCAGAGTGGAATGCCGTTCAACTGGAATAACGTTGGAAGTCGTGTAGCCTTGGTGATACAGCATACGTAACGTAGTTGGCACGATACTCATATATCGTAGGTTATAGTGTCGACAAAAAAATTAATATATATGTGTAAATTTGTGAGTTTCAGCATAAATGTACTACCTAAACAGGTAGGATATGTGCAAATAATCATCCGTTTATATGCCTATCTGATAAGCAAGGCAATAATCTGGGCGTTTGTTAGATGTTGTTGCACAGGATTCTTTGAGCCAGCCTCGATGTCAAGGTCATCCACATTGATTACCTAGCACTTCTCCAGGCAAATAGATCAGGAGATGAACTTGGCCAAACACTGAAGACAAACTCTACTCGAGACCTATTTCCTTCCTCTTTAGACACCTAAGTTGATACATCGATATTAGATCAATCTGGAATTCAGTGTGAATTAATGTTGAGTAAGCTTATGTCTTCACAAACCTTAGTAATTTAGATCACTTCCAATGTTGATGGTGCCATACAGGACCTGAAAGTTGCACATTGCCATCCCGTTTATACCAAAGTCAAACGATAAGATCATGATTCCATTTCTGTTCTAATGAAAGATTGTTTCCAAAAAACGATTTTTTTTAAAAAGGACAAATTAAACTTAATTTTGTACTCATTTAACACCGTCGAATGAGTATACGTATGTCTGTTTTAGTCTTATGAGCGTAAAGTGTGACTTTATGCCAATGGCGCCAAGTCGATGTAGCATTTGAAAATACAAATTTCAGTAACACTTTGAAAGGATAGAAAATTATTTTTTATACAATATGTTGATCCCTATTCAGTGAATGCCATCATTACCCTACTAGGTGCGCTAATCCATAACTTACGTTTGCACGGTTTATAAAAACGTTATTAAAAGGGAATATATCAATATATAGATATGACTAGCGAATATTTGTGCTTAGGAATTCTCATTTTGACCTCATTCAATATAGACTAAAATTCTACACAACCCATGCCATTGCATATTCCGTACTGCGATGAAATTGGATTCTGATGGAAACTGACACAAGCCGTACATCAGCGTTAAACCGTTGGCTTCTGACCTGACCATGATCGTATTTATTGCTATTACGGTTTTAGGGGGAAGCTTGCCTGAACGCAATTGCAACGAATCCCTTAGATTGTTCACTTGTTTGGTTATAAATGTATTCATGGTCAATCCCTTGGGACTAAACTTCATGTGGAAAACCCAATTGCCATTTCATTGATCGCAAGTCCCTACCAGTCTCACGGCTTTGTGGGGATTAGAATATCCAACTCTCATGCACGTTACAGTATTCAAATCTTTGTGAAGGGTGTATGGGTGAGGGTGGTGGGTTACAGAGTCTTATAATCACTACGTGATTCAGTTCATAAGGCATGGTGCTGCTGCCTTTCAGAGATAGCACCTATTGTATTCTCCCTGAGGACAATACCTGAAATCAGGGACATCCCGAGTATAATAAAGGGCATTAACAGGAAAAAAAACGGTCAACCCCTCACTTCCATACAATGACGTCATCGAATAGATTTGATAAACTCATAAGTTGAAAATGAGTCATTAGAGGCTTTGATTTCAGAAAAGGGATAAAGAAAGTATAGCATTTGAATGCGTTTTGTACCAGAGTATGGGCCGGGTTTATTCACTAATTGAGCTTGACCTAATGTCCGTTGATGGGTTGGTTATGAACAGATACGGATTCTGGGGCATATACAACTGGCTGATCGTGTGGTCGTCTTTCGTGGTTACACGCAACAATCAACCCTAATATGACATGTCGTAATGTAGATAATACATATCCTCTCCTCCATAACCCCAATCCCTCCATTTATTATTCATACGTTCAGTCTAGCAGCAAGCAATGCCGTTGATTTCAAAGAGTAAAGAGGCCAAATATATTCGCTCTGTCGATAATGCAAGGTCGTTTGGCATACTGTCCTCTGTTGCACGTGTGTCATCACTGACCTGTGACGCACATACGTCATGATTTTCTTCTGACATACATGTGTCATGATTGTCCTTTGACGCACATTAGTCATGATTGTCCTCTGACACACATGGGTCATGAATGACCCCCGCAGGACGTCTGTGACTATTGTCTTTCTTAGTGGTGTGTGCGCTTACTCTCAATACGGCACAACTCGTAAATGTGATCAACGTAATTGGACGGATGATATATATTACTCACAGCTGCGTCGAGACAGCGATAAAGCGTCCTAGCCATGGTCTTCACCGACACCAATTCATTCGACTTAATCAGCGACTTTTACCGTGGATATGAAGTCTGTGTAAGAACCCCGACATCAATGAGGCATTTATAAGAATATGTGATATAATCATACGTGAGTGTTAATCAGACTCTGATATTCCGTTATCTGCCAGTTTTAGGGAAGGCTGTCTGTATTACTATGTGTTCAGCATCACAACCACCAGGGGAGTGAAACCGTAAATGGCAAGATGAAGGGGGGTTGATCACTTGCCAAGAATGGTTGCTTTTTATTACTGTAGATTCTTGTCTGCGATATAAAATCCCCTTTATTTCGTCGTTGATTGACTTCGCCAAACAAGAGAATCAATGTCATATAACACCGCGACTATCAAGTGGCATTATCCAATAGCCACAAACCTTGCTGCATTTGTTCATATCGCAAATGTTTGTTCAATGTGAAATTGATTTCATCTTAATTGACTGATTGACAGAGCGTCATATCTCCTCACCATGGACCCCATTCCTGTCATGTTCACCTCGATTCTAATAACCCAAATGAAGAGATTTATGCGATCATGCCAGAGAACAAACATCAACAACTGTCTTGCCAAAACATGACGGCACTGTAAAACAGCCTGTCAAACAGCCGCGTTCTGACCAGCTATCCCCTGAATCCTTGATGCTAAAAAACGATGAAGGAAAGCTGACAATTCAGTGCCGATGCACGGCCTCTGTTCGTTTTCTACGGATTTCTTGGGGCATCACATAGCTGACGATGGATGAGGAGATGTGAACCAAGCAAAGTGAGACGAAGTTGTAAATAAACTGATGCAGTGATGCTGGCATAGGCTGCTGAAGCCTAATATAGACAGCTTTCGGGATAATGTAGTGCTGTTATTGATTAGTCACAGGTAAAATATTAATTAAAGCTGTTAGAGGGATGATATATGGCGTAATTGGGATTTTTAAGAGAAATAATGGGGAAACTAATGATGTTTATTCTAGCATGTTGCTGGGGCTGTCTCATAGCTGATGATAGATCAGGGAATATTACAAACATTAGTGAGATGGAGTTGATAGAATTATCGGGCCATTAGGCTGCTTCATTCAGGTGTAGACATTCATAGACACTTATAGGTTTGGTATAGGATATAACATGGGCGTTTCTGAAGATGTTATGAGTCATTGGGATGGTATGTGATGTAAACGAGTAGTAATACGTCACGAATAAGTGTAGGTCGTTATCTGTATGTTTTATGATGCCATGGAAATAATAATGTGATGCATTTTGGAAGGTAGGGATGTCATGGACTACTAAACCTTGAGATACAAAATTTGTTTTAGGATGCTCTTGTGTGATATGTAATGCCGTAGCAATAGCGATCACTGACAGTCACACATTATGTGGAAACTGGACTGGAAACGATAACAAAAGAAATACTACAATTTGATTGCAGCAGTATAATGGTTCAAAATGCTCCCACGAGGGCAATCGTTTTGGAATTTACGGTGCTACTAACTGGGAGACAATGTACGTCAAATCTAAACGGCTACCCACCTGATTACTGTCAAACACCCTGCTTGCTTCTAGACTGATGCTTCGGCTTCTATCATACAAACGGTGTTGCTTTTATAAACAACGATTTGGGACAAGAACATCTGACAGATAACTCAAACAATTCAACTTAAAAGGTCGATGATAATTTTGTGAAGCTGACGCATTATTCCACCAGTCACGAAGAAGTTAATTCATCAGTGTAGCGGGCAGAATGCATGATATCAAGTCGCTGGAGGCACTCGAAGGTGACTAGTCATTAGCTTGGGCGACCACATTCAAGAAATTCGACTAAGTGTCGTGTACGGAATTGTCGCTTTTGGCCAATTGCTCTCTTTAATGTGCTCTAAATTCGAGTAAGCGAAGTCAATCTAACACTGAACTCTCATCCAGTCCAAGGAGTTTTAAATGCTTCGATTGTGCAAATCTTGCTACAAATCAAGTGACATGATACAAGTATTGTGATTTGGGTTATCTATCATTGCCATGATGTAAGTATTGTGATTTGGGTTATCCATCGTTGTCATGATACAATATAGTGATTTGGGTTATCTATCATTGTCATGATACAAATATTGTGATTTTGGTCACTGTCATTATCAGAACCTAGCTATCACTGCTCCTATGGCGAAGTCGATGGTCAAACAGGATTTGCACGAAGAGGCCATATTCAAGCCTTGTACTCGCTTTGCATTTTCCGTGGATTGCCTTTGATATATTACCCGAGTTACGTCGCTAAAACACTCATTGATATGAATGCATTGTAGTCTGCTCTGAGAGTCTGGAATCACTGTTTGCTGTTTCACAGTGTAGGTACACAGTGAAAGTACTCGAGCCTGTCGTCGACAAAGCATGTATATTACGATAATAATGGGTCGCCCGAACTAATGGCTTGTCAGCTTCTAGTACCTCCAGCGGCTTGATATGATGAATCCTACCCTCTACCTACTTCGTGACTGGTGGAATAATGCGCCAGACTCACAACATTATAATAAAGCAACACTGTTTGTTGGATAGAAGCTGAAACATCAACCCTAAAAGCAGACTGGGTGTTTGACAGTAATCAGGTGGGTAGCCGTTTGGATTTGACGTACAATGTCTCCGAGCTAATAGCACAGTAACTCAAACAACGAGGGAGCATTTTGAACCATTCTACTGCTGCAACTAAATTGTAGTATTTCTTTCTCTTATTATACTCTTTTGTAGTTTTTTTCCCAACCTTGTGATTTCCACATAATGTGTGACTGTCAAGGATTTTATACACATTTACAGAGGGTTATTGCTGCGACATTACATAACACCCATGAGCACCCTAAAGCAACATTTGATTCACTAGTCCATAACATCCCTACCTTCCAAAATGCATCACATTGGTATCCCTATGGCTCCATGAAACATACCAGTAACGGCCTACACTAATTCATGAGGCATTACTACTGTTTCGCATCCTATACAATCCATATGACTTATAACATTTTCAGAAACAGCCTATTATTGTCTGTAACATCCTATACCAAACCCTTTAAGAGCACATGTATGTCTACACATGCATAAAGCAGCCTAATGGCCGGATAATTCAACCAACTCCGTCTCACTAATGATGGTAACATCTTTTGATCTATCATCAGCTATGCGACATGCTAGAATTAGTTTCCCCATTACTTCTCTTTAAAATCCAAATTACACCATAAAGTATCCTTTTAATAGCTTAAACTAATATTTTACGTGTGACTTGTCAATAACGTCATCTAATCATACCGAAAGTAGCCTATATTAGGCTTCAGCAACCTATGCCAGCGTCACAACATCAGTTTATTTATAACTTCATCTCACGTAGCTTGGTTCACATCTCCTTATCCACTATCAGCTTTGTGACGCCCCAGAGACCCGTAGAAAAAATACACAGAGGCCGTGCATCGGCATTGAACATTCAACTTCTTGCCATACCCTTACCGTCAAGACTTCACGAGATAGTTGTTTGTCGGACACTCACCAGCTGTTTTACAGTGCGTTCATGTTTTGACGAGACAGTTGTTGATGTTTGTTCTCTGGCATGAGAACGTGACAGGAATGGGGTCCATGGTGAGGTGATCTGGCGATCTATCAACCAGTTAATTAAGATGAACTCACGTATGATTATACCACATGTCTATTTACATCAATGATGTCGTCAGAATGATGTACAGGATGTAATTATTTTGGTCGGGTGGATCATTCCATCTTTGGTGCTTTCTTTATTTGTGTATTGTTGTCTGAGAGGGCACCAGTTTTATATACCAGTACATTCGTTTGTTGTTGCTACAATACTACAAAAATCAATGCCTCATTGGTGTCGGGGTTCTTACACAGACATCATAACCACGTGAAAAGTCGCTGATTAAGTCGAATAAATTGGCATCGGTGAAGACCATGGCTAGGACGCTTTATCGCTGTCTCGACGCAGCTGTGAGTAATATATATCATCCGTCCAATTACGTTGATCACATTTAGGAGTTGTGCCGTATTGAGAGCAAGCGCACACACCACTAAGAAAGACAATAGTCACAGACGTCCTGCGGGGGTCAATCATGACACACGGCCATCCGTACGGAGGCAATTATGGCACATATGTCAGAGGTCAATAATGTCACATGTATGTCAGTGGACGGTCATGACACATGTGTGTCAGAGGACAATTACGACACATGTGTGACAGAGGACACTCATGACACATGTGCGTCATAGAGCAATCATGACTCATGTGTGTCAAAGGACAATTATGAGACACGTGCATCGAAAGACAATATACCAAACGACCTTACATTAACGCCAGAGCGAATGTATTTGGTATCTTCACTCTTTGAAATCAACGGCAGCGCTTGCCGCTAGAATGAACGCACGAATGATAGGTGGACAACAACGGACGTCTGATCATGTTCAATTGGTGACAATAACCGGTTGTACAACGGACGTGTCAATTGGTGAATATAACCGGCTGCACTACATGCGTCAGGTAAGTGACAATTATTGACTTAAACCAGCCGTACAAGTATACACTGTTTCTGTGGTTTATTGACCTAATTCTGCTCATGATTCATCAGCAGTGCACTTGTGGAATATTGACATCTTTAGGCACACTGAGCCATCTGCGAGTCCTCGGCGTAATTGGAGGAATTCTGATCAGTGCTTGATAACGGATGAGCTTTTATATTGCTACCTGTTTTTGCTACGTGATCTGAATTAGAAAGGACGGTGTCAACGAGACGCTCCTTCTCGTTTTCTCATGTACAGATCTGAATGCCTTAAACGTATACGATAGGTTACAGATGATCAATGAATTGGATTATATTCACTTGTCATTGCTATACATAAGTTTCACTGGTCATTATTTTACATTTGATTCACTGGTCGTTGCTATAGATAAGTTTACTGGTCATAGCTTTACATAAGATTCACGGGTCATTGCTTGATAAAAGATTCACTGATCATTGCTATAGATTAGATTCACTGGTCATTACTATAGATTAGATTTTCTGGTCATTGCTATAGATTAGATTCACTCATGTGGTTGCTTCAGATTGATTCCCTTTTGGTTGCTTAAGATTAAATTCACTGGTCATTGCTATAGATTAGTTCCATGGGTCATAGCTTTACATTAGATTCACTGGTCATTGCTATAGATTAGATTCACTGGTCATTGCTATAGATTAGATTTTCTGGTCATTGCTATAGATTATCCCCTTTCACTTGATATAGATTAGATTCACTGGTCATTGCTTGAGATTTAATTCACTGGTCATTGCTATAGATGAGATTCACTGGTCATTGCTATAGATGAGATTCACAGGTCATTGCTATAGATTATCCCCTTTCACTGAATGCTTCTTACACCTGCTGAATAACAAATGCATGATTCAATAATAATATTTATGAGCGCTGATGCAATGTTGTTGCGTTTCCGTTTTGAAGTCGGAAATCCTTTTCAGTTTGTATTGTGTTGACCGGGACTTCCGCCCAGGGTGTTGACAAAGTGGATGAGAGTGAATCAAGTCAATTGCCCCTCAGTGCATCACTGCTCCATCTGGCTAAAGGGTTTAATTCATGGTAATGCATATCCACACATAAAATATGCAGTGATGTATTATGTCAAAGGAGGATCCAGTCAAAAAGTGCGTTCAGGTCAAGTGAACGTCATCGCAACCGCCATACATTATACTGTATACTGACACCTAGACTACGTCCCCCAAAGCTGATACTCAACAGAAAATCATTCTTGTAATCGTTGGCCAGCGAGGGAGACGAGTCTGTGGAATATCTACGTCTTCGTCCATACCAGGTTACCATCCAAGTAGTTCCAGAAGTTGAGTGAAATTGTAACCTTGTTTCAGAACCACACGTTTTTCTTACTTACTTCGACTTAAATGTTAATTGAAAGGTTGAAACGTAAAGAAATTGTTGCTCAATAGCACAGATCCATTAGGTTAACTGCTTGGTTTGATATAACGACTTTCTACTACTACCTATAAGCAGAGTGAGGAGGGAGAGAAAGTGATCGCGATAAAAAGGAAAGCGACATCAGTTACTAGGGAATTGTGTTAGCATCAGTTCTGGAAGGAAGTGCGATGTGACCTCCTTGGTACATTACTCTATGTGTTTCTGGGTTGTGGAGCGATGACAAGCGTACTTCGGGAGTCTGTGTTGCCTGGAGATTTAGGCAAGTCGTTGGATGAGGTGACTGTGACCTGACGTCAGTGTCACCTTCAGTATCAGTACCACCCCCAGATCACACGCAGTACCCGGCGTCTGCCCAGCTCACTAAATCACTGGCATTTGACCCGTCGTCCGCTACTCTCATCCAGTGTCTAGGTCACATCAGTGGAGGTCATTTGAACACGGCCGTGTCAATAGCCATGCTGGTTACTCGTCATATAAGTGGCCTGAGGTGTGCCGTGTATATAGCGGCCAAGTGTGTGGGCGATGTTACTGGCGCGGCCATTCTTTATGGCGTCACTCCCGGTGAAGAAACTCATCATTTTACACTAGGCGTTCACGTGACACTAACTCAGCCGTTTGGAGTGGAGTTTATGATTGCGTTTGTAGTGGTGCTTACCGTCTTCGCTAACATGGAGCACAGACGCAGTGATTTAGGATCACCTGCTCTATCTATTGGATTAGCCGTTCTTTCAACGCACCTGTTTGCTGTATGTTCACCTGTTAATTAGCTTCCTATAAGCCGTGCAGGCCGCGACCTACACATTTTCCCAGAAAGTCAAAAAAATTAATATGCCAAAAATGCAATAAAAATCGGAGGGGGAGGGGGGTAGGGGTAATGGAACACCAGAAACAAGATTTGCCAAGAACAGATTGATTGATTTGTCGGAATCTACACGTATGGAAGGGTTTATAGTCTTTATACCCCAAGGAAGAGTGCGAACGAGTGAAGCCCGCATAGTGTTAAGTTCGGGCCGGCCGCGTATTGTAAAGTTCCTTCTTTTAAACATTTCAAAGGATGCTTGGTGGGCGCTTTTGAAATGTAAACAGACCAAGAGCCTGACAACATGATCGAAAGCATTCCCAAGGGTCCCGATATCAGATGTCTTACTATAGACGAAGACACCAAACAAAAGTTGGTAAATGGAACCTGGCCATCATGTCTTCAGTTCTCATTTCCAACACGGTCAGTCTTTTTCTTAGTTACAAACCTTTAATAAGTTGTATTAAATTGTGTGCTTGGTACAATAACTCACAGGTATATTTTAAAAGTGGATTTGTCCTGTCCTTCGATAGATTTTTCTTGCATACCAGATGGGGATATCTGCAGTTTTTACCAGTGCTGGAAAATCTCATCTTACCAGCCCCCCCCCCTCCTCCACCCCCATGTAAGACGACTCGCGTGAATTACTTGTGACGTAACGTTATAAACAATGTGACTTCACTTTCCCAACCACAGCATCTGAATAACTCTTGTTTTTATATCAAAATCCATCATTTCGACAAGTTAGTATTTAAATATCTATTTTTAAGTGCAAGACAGTATGCAAGAAAAAGTTTCTACCATGAGATACTTTGAACAGGTTGAAATATCCGTCACTGAGGGTAACTGTTTGGGCGGGAACGAGGCTCTGCCGGTTAGTCCAGTCATGAGACTTAAATCTAAGTAAAATGTCATGATATATTTGGTCTATTAAACATTCCTTTTTGTACCAAATATACGCCAAAACGCACCTCTGACATTCTAGGGTAAAAGAAAATTCGGGGGAGCATGCCCCAAGACCACCCTAGAATTCGGGCTACACATTGATTCTATCCAAGCTACGCCCCTGACGTCAATTTACAAACCTTCATAACCCACTATGATTGACTGCTGCCCCCTAAACTTTGCGTTGATTGACTGCTGACCCTAAACACTGCATTGATTGACTACTGCACTTAAACACTGCATTGAGTGATCACTGTCCCTAAACACTGCGTCGATTGACTGCTGCCCCTAAACACTGCATTGAGTGATTACTGCCCCTAAACACTGCATTGAGTGACTACCGCTATTAAACACTGCATTGTTTAAACTACTGCCCCTGAACACTGCGTTGATTGACTACTGTCCCATAAACACTCTGTTGATTGACTACTGCCCCTACACACTGCGATGGGTGCAATTGGCGTCTACATGCGTCGTTATAGCATGCGTAGCACCAACACCGCGTCCACCATGGATATGACGCAAGCTGCGGAATCCACGGACAACATACAAGTGTGATGCAATTGTCTGCTCCACAACGCATACAGACAGGTTCTCTCTCTCTCTCTCTCTCTCTCTCTCTCTCTCTCTCTCTCTCTCTCTCTCTCTCTCTCTCTCTCTCTCTCTCTCTCTCTCTCTCTCTCTCTCTAGTCATACGACATGCAAGCATCAGGACATTATGGTGGGGCCTAACTTAAAGTGCCGTCGTTGATCCACCTGCCACTGACCAAATAGACAACCTGTTAATTACAAGTGCGAATCAATCAAACTAATGTATAATTCATGTTAAAGGGAGGCAATCTCCATCACCCTTTCTCTTGTTATCTGACAAACACAGAACTATACGTTGTTAAATTAAGTATTTTACGAGGAAATCAGTTGGCAGCCTGGCAAGACTGGTCTTCCATTGAGCCACATAACGATAGACTGTATTATGAACTGTGTTTGAAATAAATGCTGTGTGCACGTGGCCTGCTGACAGTAACAACTCTAGTCCCATCCTTTATGCTCTATGCTGACAGTTACATCCTTTGTGCTCTATGCTGACAGTTACATCCTTTGTGCTCTATGCTGACAGTTACATCTGTTCTCTGTTCACGAATGTCACTTTTTAATAACCGGTTTAAGCCAAGCTTGAATTCATCCTAAACGCAGAAGACCATACAAACATTGCATTGAACCACCACGGAGCATGCTTAACTTCCAGTTAATGAATAGTACAAAAGGCGTCCGAATGGCTCCAAACAGTTTTTTAATCAGTGCAGAAGCCCGTAATCCTTAAAATATCAATAGCTGCTATGGGACATATATCGTGTCGGCTTACTGATCCTCCAGGGAGAAAACCAGTTGGCCTGTTCAGACGCGTTACTTGGTCGCAACAAAGTGTCAACCAGAAGTCGACAGTTTAATGCTGATTCATGGCCCCATTCAGCTGCTGAACGGGCGGCGGTTGGTGGGTGATGGAGCGGGTAGTTGGTCTCTGTAGTCATCTGGCAAGTGAAGCTAGGCAAGTGAAGCTAGGCTAGTAACAATGAAACGAACCGAGGCTAGACGTAAACACATTGCCACCAGGGAATCCATCCTAATAATGTCTTTCCTCAAGCACACATTGTAGAGGTAAAAATCACATCAAATTGTTGATGCTCGGACCACACAGTGCCAAGGGCTATAACCGCAATCAATACCACGTTTTCATATAGATTGCTATCATTGTTATTTACGTCTAGGCACAATACCACACACCTTGCAGCGAGTACTTACCTGTCTGAATGTAAGGTCTTCTCCGGAATACCACACACCTTACAGCGAATGCTTAGCTGTCTGAATGTCAGTTCTTCACTAAATGGAAGGACTGATAGTGACAGACGTGTTTGTGCTTTGCTTCAGCCAATCGCCATATGGAGCCAGCTTCACGACCCATCGAGGTTTCTGCATGGTTAGTTACTCAACTATCTTATCTTCAATTAATCAAGTCAATACTGCTGTCGAGACTGGGATTGATGGAACGGCGAATACATCCTCATCATTAACCCCGCACTTGACTAACAGGTCACAGGTCCGCCAGAGACAACATGGCCGTTGTTGTCAAGTGGTAGCTCTTTTAGATGTATCGACATTCATCAACATCATCCAACTAGTGACACGAGTAAAATAGAAAGAATCAAGGCACATCTCCTGAGAAAGTGGATGAGGTGGATTAGAGGAACCAGTTTCATTTGCACTCTGACCTGTTCCATCAACACATCATTAATGTTGACAGTCACAGGCGGCGTAGCGAGGGCGTGGGTCTGTGTCATTTAACCATGCGCCGTCATTTTAACAGATCCTGGCCTTAGCTTGCATCGCAAAGATGAGATGGTTCCACGTGGCAGATGCCGTATCCATTAACCAAATCAATCTGGTTCGCTGCAGTGCGGTGAGGCATTTACTGATAACGACGTCTTCAAGTATCTGTATGTCGTCGGTTGATAGAATCCGGTTATCTGTCTCCGAGTGTAGATTTTATTTGGAACAAGATAAGAGAAATATGGTTAGAGAGGCCGGGTAGTAATATGCCCACGGTTGCCAGATATGTCCCGGTATTGGGATTTACCAATGCGGCACCATCTTATGGACACCAAATAGACACTACATGATTAGAATGACTTTCTCGACACCTGAGGATGACACCGCTTTGAAAAGCCTTGGCAAGTTTGAGTTCGGTCAGATTCCCAGAATGAGGTTATATACCTGAACAGTAGATGTTCTCAACATAATCATGGGAAATCAAATTGATGCCTTAATTGTTTCCTTTTTCTTGATGGGTTTTCGAATTTCAACGCAACACAAGATTGATAGCCTCAGTAAGATAAAGTATTACGAGGCAGCTTGTATAAACTGCTTATTGTATGGTCCGGATGTCTTCATGCATCTTGATATATGTATCTGGCACAACCTATGTACGGTGTACTGACATTGATAATTCAAATCCAAATCGTTCACACAAACTTGTCGAAAGCCACTATTAATTAACTTAGTTCTCTGCTGGCCAGGCGCTTCCACTGCCTAGGGATGTGTCATTTATCTGTCTTTATAACCGTCACACAAACCATATACACCCTGCGATCCTGTGTCCCATGACAACCGCCACCAGACCCATAAGAGTCAGGACTTTAGGTGGTTATTTAGTAAGCTGTGAAGACAAGTTTCCTCAGGCCACTATTGCGACGTTGTCAATGCATTAGCTTGATTGTCATAAGAGGGGCGGTCAGCTGGCATAAATCATGGTTAGGTTGCTTGCCTTTCAGGTTGATATGCATTTACAGAGCATGAAAATTAGATGGAAATAAAACTGGTCATTATTAAGAAGGATAACTTACTGGTCCTATCTCAGTGAATTAAGTGTACGTGTGGCTTGCGTAGGGAGCAGCTTATTGTTTCGCTCGTCCAAAAAAACACTGGTAGTGCACATTTAATAATTCACTCTTCCACCCTCTGTGAGCTTTGTCAGCATCTCAGTGAAGTCATCTCCATGGTAACGATGACCAGACACAGAGAGTTATCTCCAGATATGAATCTGTCCCCCTGGTGAAAATCTATTAATAATGATGTTATCGTTACTTTAAGTTATGTAGATTTCAGCATCCATGTACGGATAACAGGCCATATTTGGTCAGACGCAATAATTCATCTTGTTTAATATGAACTCTCACGTTGCTAACAGAATTTGAATTTACAGAATTTTATTTCTGTGGTATCTGCTGTGAAACACGTCGACCAAGAGCCATTAAATGCTACGCCACCTAAAACAACAAAAGTAATACAGGTTTGCCACTTATGTGGCCGCACAACGTCCTAAAAAGCATTGCATTCCTCGGCTCCGTTAACATCGCACCAAGATCGGCCTCAGTAGAATAGTATTCCACTTAACCTAACCACACATAGAAACGTTGTGCCATGCTCACTTAGCATTGCAAGGGTTCTGTTGTGGTCATGGACTGTTATCGAACAAACACATGTTAATGGTTTTCTCAATACAATCCATGTGATTTGCTTTAGCACATTAACATATTTGGTAAGATCTATAAATCGTGAATCTAATGGATGTTGCTGATGGAAAGCACATGTGCACGATTGAGGAGTAAGCTATACTCAATTGACGGCATCTAGTTAATGAAACTCGGTTTTACATTTGGAAACAAATATACAGCCTTATCCTATGTCGGATGATATACATTGTCTGACTTTTTAAATGTCTCTGTGAGAAAGTGTTGATATGGAATCGCAAGGGCTACACATTAGTTTTAGTTCTACAACTTTTACCCACATCTTAAACAATTAAAATACTTTACTAGCTACTAAATCAATCATCGGATTATGCCATACGGAGTATATTCCAATATTACAGCTTATAATGCACAAATAACTTTTAAATGATTCTTTTGCGTATATTCTGATATGGCACATTTTGAAATGCTGCTCATTCAGCTGAAACGAATGCTCCCATACATCACATTGATATTGTGTGTGTGTAATGTCTGCTTAGTGTGATGAACGTGGTTAACTTGATGGGCTCAGCTCCGTTGTCAATGGGATCAATCCCAGGGATGCTAGGCGAGTGTTTATAATGCATCAAACAGCCGTGTTTATGGAGTATCAGATGCCAACGTCCCATGTAACAGAAAATGTCATTACTAATACAGGGGCTCCTTCAGATATAGAGCCTGGTCTGGGGTCTTTTTAATTATTTTGCAAATATATCCCCCGAAGAATGAACCGCGCTGACGCATGCACTGTAGTATCTTTGCAATGTTCGTTTATTTCTTGCTGTTTGAAGCAATGATGAGTGAATTAAATGATAAAAACAATGACGAATGAATTTAAAATTTAAAGCAATGATCAGTAAATCCTATCTGAACCAATAACAGGTGAATGTAATCAGTTTTATTGATCATCTGTAACCTATCATACAAGTTTAATGCATTCATATATGCATATGAGACAACGAGAAGGAGCGGTTTATTTACACCGTCTTTACTAATTCAGATCACGTAGCCAGAACAGGTAGCAATAAAGGCTCATCCATTATCGAGCAACGATTAGAATAAATTGCATTACTTCGAGGAGTTGAAGGCAGCTCAGTGTGCCTCTAGAGGTCAATACCCCACACGTGTATCACTGATGAATCAAGACCATAACTAGGTCAATAAAGCGGGTCTCATAACCACAGAGACGGTGTATACAGCAGGTCTCATAACTACAGAGACGGTGTATACAGCGGGCCTCATAACCACAGAGACGGTGTATACAGCGGGCCTCATAACCACAGAGACGGTGTATACAGCGGGCCTCATAACCACAAAGACGGTGTATACAGCGGGCCTCATAACCACAGAGACGGTGTATACAGCGGACCTCATAACCACAGAGACGGTGTATACAGCGGACCTCATAACCACAGAGACGGTGTATACAGCGGACCTCATAACCACAGAGACAGTGTATACAGCGGACCTCATAACCACAGAGACGGTGTATACAGTGGACCTCATAACCACAGAGACAGTGTATACAGCGGACCTCATAACCACAGAGACAGTGTATACAGCGGGCCTCATAACCACAGAGACGGTGTATACAGCGGGCCTCATAACCACAGAGACGGTGTATACGGCGAACCTCATAACCACAGAGACGGTGTATACAGCGGGCCTCATAACCACAGAGACGGTGTATACGGCGGACCTCATAACCACAGAGACGGTGTATACGGCGGACCTCATAACCACGTCTGAAACACAGCAACATGTTTATTTTCAAGTTAAACACCACAGGCATCGCACATGCTCAGAATGATGTGACCCATCGACGACTATTGCTTCCTGCGTCTGAACTCGATAAGATACAGCAGATTGTATTCAAAGTGCGTCAACGTGCTTCGTAAGCTTAGCAGGGAGGCAATGCGGATGAGGCGCTAGAAATCATGGGAAATCACGCGACCCAATATTTTCCAAAATGGCGATCATTGCATCACGATTTTTCGGTAATGATTTATAGATGGCATTTCTTCAAGTATCGCATCGATCGGTGGTAAGTTTTTTGTGTAATGGGACATATTTTTTTACAGGCTCTTGATATATGTTGTTTTCTAGATGCCAAACCCAGCGATATAGTCAAACGCATGTTTTAATGTGCGCCCCAAATATCGAAACAGAACGGTATATATTTATATTACCGTTCGGCCGGAGCTGCAGGGTGAAGTCAACGGCAGTTCTATGCAACTGCAGTTCTACATCCTAGTGCTAACATTGAAAAAGAGGCCGATCTCGTCAGCATGTAGCTCTATCGTCAGCGGTAATCATATCAGCGTCGTGCTTTTGGCGAATGCGATTCTGGAAAGGTCTGCAATAGAAAGGTTTGCAATAATGGCGGAGAGAATCTTTTAGGTTGGTTGCTTGTTTGGTCATCCTTTTATTCGTGGTAAATCCCTTGGGACCAGACTTCACGTAGAAAACCCATTTGCCATTTCTTTGTTCGCACGTTCCTACCGGTCGCTCGTCTTTGTGGGATTTGAATATTCAACTCTATGTACGCTGTAGGGATATAGGGGGTGGGGAGGCAAAGAGGGTAATATCGACTCTAACTACTTAATTCAGCACACATTGCTAAGAGCAGCTGGCTCTCAGAGGCAATTCTGAGCATAGTGCCCAGGTATTTCCCACCGAGGCCAACGCCTGATATTGTGATGATGCAAGGACCATAAGATCTATATTAGAGTGACAACACATTTCATTTTCCATTAATGAATGGCAATTATACGTTAATAATTAATTAAAAAGTCTTCATGAAAAACGAATATGGAGATGTAATTATGAAGCATAAGTCAGTGAGTTTGCCTTTGAATGGTGTCACAGAAGTGAGATAGGATCAGATGCGTCCAGTGATTCCGCTCAGACAAGCGTTGTGATACAACCAATCCTCCACTGATCGCTGTCTAGCAATGCCAAACAGTTCGTAAGTTGGTGTCCGTCCAATGGTTATAGATAGCCTTATATAACCAGGTTGATTAGTTCCGCGCCAGACAAATAGCCATTATAAATGAATCAAGCAGTCCGAACTACTAATTTACAGCAGGGTGCGCTAATGTTTTTTGAAATGAGCTTTCCTTAGAACAGAAATGGAATCATTGTGTAATCTTTTGAACTCGGTATAAACAGGGTGCAACTTCCGGGTCCTGTATGGTACCAGCAAGATTGAAACTGATCTAATTTACTAAGGTTAGCGAAGGTATAACTTAACTCAACATTAATTCACACTGAATACCAGATATACCTCATATCAGTGTATCACCTTAGGTGTAAACTCAATCATCTACTGTAATGTACCAAGATGTATATTGCCTTTATAAATCTCCCATAGTTGATTATCTTCATGCATCGTTGAAAAGACTTCTCTGTCGACACAATAAGCTGCGATGTATGAGTAGAGTGCTAACTACATAATGTAAGCTATATCACCAAGGCTACACGACTTCCAACGTTATTTCAGTAGAACGCCATTCCCTTCCGCCCCAAATATCATCTACTGTGTTGTGCCAAGCTAACTTAGCATAGCTCGCACCTTGCTGTTGTCTTGACCTTGGTGAGGATTTCTGCTGGTATCTAAACAGATTCTGCAGTCAATAATTTCATTTGACGTTACCCGACAACCCCTAAGATGCCCTCCTTATTTGCCAATATGGTCATAATACTACAATGGTTTCTCAACCCACTCTTCAGGTCAAATCAGTTCTCGTTAAAATGATCTCTCGCGTTTCATCTTATTAATGATTCAAGTCATCATTCTCGAGAGGTTGTCCATCAAATGTAAACACGAAGCGCCCCCATTGCGTTGATGATTGGCTTTTGTTAAGCCATTTTATGATGCCATACGTCCATTGCACGTGTCGCAGTATTTCTCCAGTTGAGGCGTTATTGGCCGCGTGTTTAGTCGTAAGCTAAGATCCTCTAGCAACATGAATCTGCAAAAGACAATCACATGTAACAATCGATATGTTACTACAGTATTAGAAAAAATGTAATAATGATGAACTAAAATATGATTCTTATATGGAATAATTGATTATCATTTGTATAACTTATATAATTTATTAAAATATTGCCATTGGAAATCTATTTAATAAATCATTAACTTACGGTGAATTTTAATTCAGAAATGATTTAGCGTTAAGCTGTCTGAATTGAATGTAATAATGCATAAGCCTACAACTGTTGAAAACATATGGTGTTATTCTTTAACCTATCGTTGATGGAAATAAGAGAAATAATTCATTAGCCTACGGGTAAATAGATCAACTATTAACCTACGTCTATTGCAATCAATCGATATTCCATGTATGAAGTCACCCAAGAAGCTATCTGTGATAAGGATGTGGTGGTGTTGTTTATCATTTGAGAACCTGACAGTATTTCCCAAAACGCTCTGACAGATTACTACGTAATTGCTATGATATTAAGTTTGTACTTATAACGAAACCATTCAACACAGCATCTGGTTTCATTCATATAGGATGCAAAATATTAGTTATATCCGAATCTTTGAATGTTCAAAAAGTCACATTTAATAAACTTTGTACATATTTAAAATGATTTATCTTACATTGAAAACGCTCAGTGCATTGATGTATAACAGTGTGCAGAGAAATGCCAGGTTTCAAGAAGTAAGATAAAACTGAGTATTATACTGACATTGCTTCGCCATCTTCAGGAAGGCTCAGAGAAGGATATAGTAATCAAACGAATATAATCCATAGCAAGTTGAATTCCTTTAGCGAGGACGCCCGAGCTGGGAGATTGTCAGCTAAGTGTGCCTACAGTGAACTTGATATCGTATCTCTGCCTCAATAAAGCTTTGTGTACATATAGTGAGTTTGATATCTTGTCTCTGCATCAATTTAGCTTAATGTGAGTACAGTGAGTTTGTAATCTTTTCTCTGCCTTATTAAAGCTTAGTATGCATGCAGTAACCTTCATATCTTATCTCTCCTCCATTGGTGGATTAACAATGGAACTGACTGAACAGAACCCCCAAAATACCACAAAATCACAATCGAACTCCAAGGCAGTCATTAGATTTGTAGGGCGTTATATTGGACATGGCTCTCAGCTTGTAGCTACATAAAACTCAACCGATAGGCTCAGAGGGATAAACGGATTCCGTTATCTATGTGCCCGTTGTGATCCTGTTATACGATTTCTTCTCTGATATACGACCCATAGACTTCACCTCAACACCAGCTACGGCTGTTAATATCACCAATGGAGGAGAGATAAGATAAGATATGAAGGTTACTGCATGCATACTAAGATTTAATGAGCTACATCATTGAGGACACCTCATCAATTTGTTTTTTTAGAAGATAATCGGTCGAGTCTCAGCACCTGATCATCGTTACCATGGCGATGATTGCACTGAGATGCGGAAGGCGACCGTGTACGTGTTCAGAAAACGATATCTACGCATAGAAGTGGTTTTGTCCATACACGATGTGATAGTTAAATGGTTTGTTATAAGTACACGCGCATACGTGCTGCAAAATTCACTGAAATACATTATTACATATTCTATCTCTGGTAATAAACATAATACCATGCTAAGTCGATGACAGTGTTAAGTTCCTCAATTATAAGTAGACTACAATGCAATTCCCCATACACTAATTTAAATTTCTTGAAGTGGGTCGCCCGAACTAAAGACTTGTACCTTGATACTATACATCCTACCTGTTACACAAATTTGTTTGCGTCATCTTACAGTTTTTCTTGTGATAAACCGTTGTCTAAGAAAATAACACTATTTGTTCGATAGAAGCCGAAGCATCAGCCTGGAAGCTGGCAGGGTGTTTGACAGTAATCAGGTTGGTAGCCGTTTAGATTTGACGTACATTGTCTCCCAGCTGGTAGCACCGTGAATCCCACAACGATTGCCTTAGATGGAGCACTTGCCATCATTTTGAAACATCCCATTGCTGCAACCAAATTGTACTATTTCTTCCTATGTTAAAGCTGATCTGCAATCTTTTCCAGTCTTGTAATTCAACAAAATGTGTGACCGTCAGGAAATTTATACACATTGTACTGCGGGTGTTTGCAACGGCATAACATAACACACTAGGGCTCCTAAAAAGATTTTTGCACCTACCTTCCTAAATGCATCCCATTAGTATCCCATACCTTCCATCATAAAACATACCGATAACATCCCATAATTCAGGCGTATCCCCTCTTTTGCATCCAACCATCACTATGAACAGCATATCATTATAAACCATACCCATAACAGCCTTCACAACAGCCTATATTAGTCTGTTATAATCTTTACCATCCCTTAGACCCATAACATCTTCAGAACAGCCTATATTATTCTGTTATACTCTTTACCATCCCTATGACCCATAACATTTCCAGAACAGCCTATATTAGTCTGTTATAATCTTTACCATCCCTATGACCCATAACATCTTCAGAACAGCCTATATTAGTCTGTTACATTCTTTACCATCCCTATGACCCATAACATCTTCAGAACAGCCTATATTAGTCTGTTATAATCTTTACCATCCCTTAGACCCATAACATTTCCAGAACAGCCTATATTAGTCTGTTACATTCTTTACCATCCCTATGACTCATAGCATCTACAGAACAGCCTATATTAGTCTGTTATAATCTAAACCACCTCTATGACCATAACATCTTCAGAACAGCCTATATTAGTCTGTTATACTCTTTACCATCCCTATGACCCATAACATCATCGGAACAGCCTTTATTAATCTGTTATATTCTTTACCATCCCTATGACCCATAACATCTTCAGAACAGCCTATATTAGTCTGTTATACTCTTTACCACCCCTATGACCCATAACATCTTCAGAACAGCCTATATTAGTGTGTTATATTCTTTACCATCAATATGACCAATAACATCTCCAGAAGAGCCTATCATAGTCTGTTACATCCTTTACCAAACCTGTATGAGCCTACATATGTGTTCACCCGAATAAAGAAGCCTAATGGCCGGATAATTCAACCAACTCCGTCTCACTAATGGTTGTAACATCCTTTGATCTATCATCAGCTATCAGACAGCCCCAGCGACATGCTAGAATAAACATCATCAGTTTCCCCATTACTTCTCTTTAAAATCCAAATTACACCGTAAAGTATCCTTTTAACAGCTTAAACTAATATTTTACGTGTGACTAGTCAGTAACATCATCTAATTATACCGAAAGTAGTCTATATTACGCTTCAGCAGCCTATGCCAGCGTCACACCATCAGTTTTTTACATCTCATTTTGCTTGGTTCACATCTTCTTATGCACCATAAGCTATGTGACGCCCCCAGAGACCCATAAAAACAAGGCAGAGGCCGTGCATCGGCATTGAACTGTTAGCTTCTTGCCATATCCGTAACGTATTTTAGCATCAAGGATTCAGGGGATAGCTGGCCGGAACCCGGTGGTTTGTCGGACACTCACCAGCTGTTTTACATTGCCGTCATGTTTTGGCGAGACAGTTGTTGATGTTTGTTCTCTGGCGTGACCGCATAAAGCTCTTCATTTGGGTGAACGTGACAGGAATGGGGTCCATGGTGAGGTGATCTGACGATCTATCAACAAGTCAATTAAAATGAAATCAATTTCACACTGAACAAACATTTGCGATTTGAACAAATGCAGCAAGGTTTGTGGCTATTGGATAATGCCATTTAACAGTCACGGCGTTATATACCATTGATTCTCTTGTGTGGCGAAGTCAATCAACGACGAAATAAAGGGGATTTTATATCGCGGACAAGAATCGTTAGTAATATAAAGCAACCATTCTTGGCAAGTGATCAACCCGCCTTCATCTTGCCAGTTTCGATTTCACTCTCCTGGTGGTTGTGATGCTGAACACATAGTGTTACAGACAGCCTTCCCTAAAACAGGCAGATAACGGAATATCAGAGTCTGAGTAACACTCACGTATGATTATACCACATGTCTATTTACATCAAGGATGTCGTCAGAATGATGTACAGGATGTAATTATTTTGGTCAGGTGGATCAATCCATCTTTGGTGCTTTCTTTATTTGTGTATTGTTGTCTGAGTGGGCACCAATTTTATGAACCCTTTCATACCAGTAAATTCGTTTGTTGTTGTTACAATGCTACAATATAAATACCTCAGTAGTGTCGGGGTTCTTGCACAGACTTCATATCCACAGTAAGACATGTGCGTCAGAGGACAGTCATGACACACGTGTAAGACAATATACCAAATGACCTTACATTAATGACAGAGCGAATATATTTGGTATCTTTGCTCTTTGAAATCAACCGCAGCGCTTGCCGCTAGACTGAAACCATTAATGATTGGTGGGCAACAACAGACGTCTGGTCAAATTCAATTAGTGACAATAACCGGTCGTACAACGGACGTCAGGTAAGTGTCAATTGGTGAATATAACCGGCCGCACTACATGCGTCATGTAAGTGACAATTAGTGACTAAAACCGGCCGTATAAGCATACACTGCCTCTGTGGTTTCGAGACCCGCTTTATTGACCTAATTCTACTCATAAATCATCAGCGGTGCACTTGTGGAATATTGACATCTTTAGGCACACTGAGCTGTCTGCGAGTCCTCGTCGTAATTGAAGGAATTCTGATCAGTGCTTGATAACGGATGAGCCTTTATTGCTACCTGTTCATGCTACGTGATCTGAATTAGAAAGGCCTGTGTCAATAAGCGCTCCTTATCGTTGTCTCATGTACAGATCTGAATGCCTTTAACGTACACGATAGGTTATAGATGATCAATAAATTGGATTAGATTCCCTGGTCATTGCTATAGATTAGATTCACTCATCACTGCTATAGAATCGATTCACTGGTCATTGCTATAGATTAGATTCACTGGTCAATACTATAGATTAGATTCACTGGTCATTCTTCAGATTAGATTCACTGGTCATTGCTATAGATTAGATTCACTGGTCATTGCTATAGATTAGATTCACTGGTCATTGCTTTGGATTAGATTCACTGGTCATTGCTGTAGATTCGATTCACTGGTCATTGAGGACCAGTCAAATTCAGTGCTTCGTTGCGTGAACAGATAGCATGGGTACGAGCGCAATCCTCTGCTTAGGATAGCGGGTTGAACCCGGACTGTATGTCCGATACTAATATACGCGATAATGTTAGACACTACTTGAGTAATTGTTCCGTTAATGCAAAATCATGTGGAGTCGAATTTCATAACATTTCGGTTAATACAGTGGAGAAAATCCGTTGCATTTTCTATATAAGAAGCATCTTTTGTGAATGGAGTACTGTATGAAATGATGATGTAGGTTTATAAAGGCGCCATCGGCCTTCTCGACACAAAAAGATGATATCTAATAACCTCAATTAGAAAAGTAAAGCGAGGCAGAAGTAGTGTAATGTGTAAAGGCTGGCACCTTAAATTCCTAATGCACCAACGGCTTGGCAATATGCACGGCACTCACACGCCATGGGGGATGATGACCTTTTATACTTGACTTAACGGAGAGACACAGTGGAATTTATTGCAGTTGATTTCGTTAGAAACTGGAAATGACACGAAATGTCGTTTTTCATTTGTCCCGAACAGTATCAGGCAATGATACTTGAATAAAACGTTAATCCGCGCAGGGTAGCCAAAGATGCTCTGACCAGGCACCGAGGCACGGTTCATTTTTTTCAATTACGTACGATATCTTTGAGTGAATTTGTGTAGATTTCAAAATAAAGCATTAACTCTCATGAAACCCGTTAACACAATATGGATTGCTAGATTTGCATTTCTCTGCTACGATAAGTGGCAACCATTAGCTAAAGCCCTGATATGCATGCACTTAATGATTTGTAACCAAAATAATCAACGGCAGCGCCGCTATGCTAGGTGTCACTTTAGTTAACGCTGCAGCATAATTTGCACCAGGTCAATGGCATTCCTTTGAGCCCAACATCACATGGCATCCATGTGTAGTCTGAGATATGCTTGTACAGTAATCTTGACAGTTTGGACCAATTCTCTTACACACGATTACGATTCGGCCGGCTCGTTTGACGCCCTGGTCATACAGCATCCATGCATGACTGCCTTACAATATTTCATCACAAGTCGGATTCATCATTGCCTTACAATATATCATCACATATCGGACTAATCACTGTATTACAATATATCATCACAAGTCGGATGCATCACTGTATTTTTTATATCATCACATGTCGGATTCATGACTGTATTACAATATATCATCAGAAGTCGGATTCATCACTGCCTTACAATATATAATCACAAGTCGAATTCATCACTGCCTTACAATATATCATCACAAGTCGGATTCATCACTGCCTTACAATATATCATCACAAGTCGGATTCATCACTGCCTTACAGTATATCATCACAAGTCGGATTCATCACTGTCTTACAATATTTTATCTTCAGTTGGTATTTATTTCAAAGAATGGAAATGTAAAGATGTTTATCCAGAGAACAAGTTTCATCACAGCACAAAAACACCAAAACCCATTAAAAACGTACCTTTCCCCTTTCAGTGAAGGCTTCTTACACCTGCTGAATATCAAATGCATGATTCAATAATAATATTTAAGAGCGCTGATGCAATGTTGTTGCGTTTCCGTTTTGAAGTCGGAAATCCTTTTCAGTTTGTATTGTGTTGACCGGGACTTCCACCCAGGGTGTTGACCAAGTGGATGAGAGTGAATCAAGGCAATTACCCCTCAGTACATCACAGCTCCATCTGGCCAAAGGGTTTAATCCATGGTAATGCATATCCACACATAAAATATGCGTCATTCCCTAATTGGATAGCCTCAATGTGAACACATGCTTTTCCAGGGATGTCCCATCTATCAATGCTGCCATAATGCCATTCCATGGCAGTGATGTATTATGTCAAAGGAGGATCCAGTCAAAAAGTGCGTTGGGGTGAAGTGAACGTCATCGCAACCGCCATACATTATACTGTATACTGACACCTAGACTACGTCCCCCAAAGCTGATACTCAACAGAAAATCGTTCTTATAATCCCATCGATTTTTACTATCAGTCGAGATGTTGGCCAGCAAGGGAGACGAGTCTGTGGAATATCTACGTCTTCGTCCATACCAGGTTACCAACCAAGTAGTTACAGAAGTGAGTAAAATCGTAGCATCGTTTCAGAACCACACGTTTTCCTTACTTACTTCGACTTAAATGTTAATTGAAAGGTTGAAACGTAAAGAAATTGTTTCTCAATGGCACAGATTCACTAGGTTAGCTGCTTGGTTTGATATAACTCGATAACATGACAGATGCGCGATGTTATTGAGCATAATAATCACCTGGAATTTATAAACCGATAGACTTCTTAGACTTTCTAGAACTACCTTCAAGCAGAGTGAGCATATGAATATGAAGTGTCATGTGACAAACATGAGGCTCCTGTGAGCAGCTCAAAGTGGGAGGTGAGAAAATGATCGTGATAAGTCACCAGTCACCAGGGAATTGTGTCAGCATCAGTTATGGAAGGAAGAGCTCCTTGGTACATTACTCTATGTGTTTCTGGGTTGTGGAGCGATGACATGCGTACAGCGGGAGTCTGTGTTACCCGGAGCTGATGTCAGTGTCACCTTCAGCATCAGTACCACTCCCAGATCACACGCAGTACCCGACCATACAACGCCCTGTAATGAGTAATTGGATTTATTCGTTGTTTATGTTGACGTGGTTATCGCATTAACTAGATAGCTAGAGGAAAGGAGTTCAAATGTAATCATTCATTATTATTCCATAGTGATATACGTATAAGTTAATTGGACGGAAATGAAACTGGGCATAATTAATAGGTATAACTTTTCATATGATCTTTCCTTAACGAATCCAGTGCAGCTGCGCTTGACGTAGGGAGCAGTTTAATACTGCGCACGACGAATGCATGTTCTATGAAGCGACCGTTTGAGTAAAAACACTGATACAGAATACCCTGTATGTGGAACCAATGGTACTTTTAGAGCGCTGGTCAAATATGCATTTAAGGCGCATTGTCAGGTATTTGGTGTGAAAGCCCCAAATGAAAAAAACATACATTATCTATAATTTCCCAAGATGATATATCAGCCTCATCTACCGTCGGAGTATAACTGCTAATCATGTGTAATATCCTTATGTAGATTTCAACATTCACGTACGAAAAATGGGTCATTTTCGTGAGATGCAATAATTCACCCGGTTGAACATCAACTCTTGCGTAGCCTGGTATAAGTATATGATTTGTTTGATTTTCATTTTTTTGCTCTGTTCTACAAAAACATGGTAAAATGACGTTGATCACGAAACAGAGTAGATGATGTAAAACGTCCATGTCATCTTTATAATGGCCTACTTCACACGATTCCAACATATTAAATGATGCCCCATGCAGACAGCCTCTGACATCCAGCGTGTCACTGTATATGGCGTATATTGAATTGCCCTCATGCATTTGCTGGTGTGAGGCGGACCTCTGTTAATAATGTTGACCTCTTGTCAATAGCACAATAGCGATGTTACAACACATCGGATTCTGATCACACACATTGATAGGTTTACGGGGTCACGTCGGCGGGCCAACTCCAATATCTGTCTCGCCAAAACATGACCTCACTGCAAACCCGCGTGGGATTGTTCGATAAACCGGTGGATTTTGGCTAGATTCCTCCTGGAGCCCTAACGTTGAAATATATTCAGTGCCTTGCCAGAATCCGACAGCTTAACGCTGATGCACGACCTCAGCCAGTTTCCATGCAACATTGCGTGCCTGATGATGGATCGGGGGATATGTTGCAACTAATGTGAGACGGAGTTGAGAGTAAGCTGAAGCTGTGAGGCTTGTAATGACTTGTGTAGACAAAAATGGCTCTTATTGGGTTGGTAAAGAATGTTATAATTAATGCTGTTCTGGTGATGGTATGGGAAGGTTTTTAAAGGGATGTTTTATTATGTTATTGGGATTTCAAAGGGATGTAATGGCGAAGCTTATTATATCAAAGACTAGTTAAGCATGCAATATGGAAGTTTTTTAGAATGCTCAAGTGTGCTATGAGCTTCTGTAGCGAGAGTTCGCACTTAATTGTATAATTGTTTTAATAAAGGAATGAAACTATTTGGCGGCAGCAACATTACATTTGGTGTCAGTAACATAACATTTGGTGGCAGTAACATTACATTTGGTGTCAGTAACATAACATTTGGAGGCACCAACATTACATTTAGTGGGAGCAACATTATATTTGGTGACAGCAGAAAGATATTTTACAATGATGAACATAGGTCCCTCCAGGCCAATCGGGTGGAGGTCTACGGTGCATTCAGCTGAGAGGCAATCAGATTCAATGTGTAGTTGTACACCTTCAATGAATATCTATCATACTGACAGCATCCAGACTGGTACTTCAGCCTCCATTTAACGAAGAGTGCAATAGAAAGTGTTATATCCTGACTAAGCCCAAACAAATACTGACAGATACCTCAACTGGAAATTCAAGGAAAAATGTTTCACATGAAGTCGTTATTCAACAGTCAAGATGTTAATGCAGCAATGTAAGTTAACATTGTGTCCTTTAAGGGAATGCCGTTTTTGGTAAGCTGCTCAGAATGCGGTTGGACAATGTCGAAAAAGCAGTCAGCTATACTTCAGTTCTTGATGCCTTAATATGACTTTATTGCGCGAACCTCTTTATATGTCAAGATACACGAGACGCATATTGATTTCTGGAATAAATTCGGTATAAACCATGAGCCAGTAGAATTCATGCTACATTGTTACTTCCCTTGACTAATGTAACTAATCATTCACCCTTTTGATAATTTGAGGATATACATACACACACACACACACACACACACACACACACACACACACACACACACACACACACACACACACACACACACACACACATATATATATATATATATATATATATATATATATATATATATATATATATATATATATATATATATATATATATATATATATATATAAAACTTGTTATCATTCTTAACGCTGCATTGTACTGTATGACCACGAGCATGATTCACATTCTGTGAATGTAAAACGCATCCAAGTTGCTCCAATACGTGTTTTAATCCGTGCAGATGCGAAGTTATCCCAAATAATATGGGGTCCTTATTGCGTCGACTTACAGATTCTTTGGGGAGAAAAGAAGTTGGCCTGTTCTATTCAGACGCGCTTCTCGGCCGCAACAAAGAAATACCTCAAAGTGTCAACCAGAAGCCGACAGTGTAATGCTGATTCATGGCTTCATTCAGTTGCTATAGGGCCGGTATAGAGGGGATATGGTCTGTGTGGTCATCTGGCGAGTGAAGCCAGGCTAGCTAGAGAATGTCTAGGGGCAAGGCGCGGACATATACCTGATCAAAGCTACCAGTGAGTCTGTATGATAATGCAATCCATTAAGCACACATTGTAAAGGGGGCTCAGTACATGGTTAGTTAATTAATTGCATCAATTGTTTGATATAAGAGCCACACAAATGTCGGGAATGATAGCACACATTGCTGCTGCAATATTAGAGGCATTGGTTTTAACGTGTTTTCATACTATTATCTACGTTTGGGCAAAAGCGGACGCGTAAGTTCCTCACCCAGTAACGACCAGTGAAGCCACGATTGTTTTGTACGACACACTGTTCAATGCCAGTGCTCTTATTTAATTACAAGTTTTCAGTTTACAAAAAAAGCATTTAATGTAGATTAAAAGAATATATTGCAGCCGAAAGAGCTCAACATCTTCTCACACTCAATTACACAACTAAGAACGAATTCAGATATTTATTCTACCCATTAAAACACATACACCAATAAACGGCATCCCACAGGTACTGAGTCGCGCTATTTATAGGGTCGTATAGGTGCAGGTTTTAAGACTGCTATTTCAGAGAGATGAGAGGACGTTGTTATGGATATCACAAGGGCACTGTTTGGTGAAAATAAAGGTTATCTGTGAGAAGAACAATATTCTATTGGGAACAATGCAGAAGTTTACGGGCACTTATTGATGGTTGCTGCACGACAACCTAATGGTCAATTATTCCCAATGTAGTCTCTGTATTCAGAATAATGGGCACGATCTGTTAATCATGCAAGATATTGGTAATTGTCATGGTCGATTCGGTGAAATGATAAAGGCAAAGGTCCATTCTTTATAGAAGGGTAGCTTCATATCCTGGTAGTTTGGTCAATCCAAAAATGTCTGTATTGGAAGTTTGATCTTGCAAAGGTAACACAATCACCGATATCTTAGTCGAATATACAATTCAGTCTGGGTTGTACATCAAGTCTTCTTTCCTTGTCACCTTACACCTGACTATCACTCACCATATGGATAGCTTGCATTATTGCAGTATATACATATGAGAACTTGATGATATTTGGCTGATTATTTGATCTATATGAGGCATGCAACACAAAAGTTTGCCTTGCGTACTTAACGCTATGCTCGTGCCGAATAAGTCTTATGTGTCAAATGTACACAAATATTTGATCATTTTAACTTTTTTGAAAACGTTTTGATCGCGTGTATTACCATGACTTTAGTTTAAAAGAATGCTTCATCCATCAAGTGTCTATAAACCAGATGGCGCTTAATCAGTGCTCTTGACACCAACAATCTTAATTCAATAAACCAAGTCAAAACTTTTGCGATTGATAAAATGGCGAAAATATCTGCACGATAATTCTTTACACCGACCAAGCTTCAGTCAGTCGAATATTTTAACTGATGCAAGGTTTGCACCACCACTGAAGAGCTTATATCGTTGCTCAGACGGTTCACTCAAGTCTCCTTCCTAGAAAATATGCAAACACGCCACCTGAGAGCAGCGTGGAGTTTCTTAAATCACATGGAATTTACTGATTAGCTCGGGGGCGTGTTCGCCTCGACCAATCAGAAGCCTCCATATTGTTAACATTTAAAGTCAGACGCTTGTCCCGATAGCATTGGATAAACAGTCCAATGTGCTTTTCCGATTTTATGGTAGTGGCACCTAATGATAGGCATGCGTTTCTTGCATTTGCATACTCACCGCACAGGCAGTTAGAGTGAGCCCTCTTAGCATAGCTGTAAGCTCTTTGTCATCATTGTGACCAGTCTCATCCACTCCTCTCGTCTCGGCGGGTGAGAACGGGTCCTGCTCGATTCTTTGGGGAATCAACAAATGACAGGAGAAATGATTTACCAATACAGGAAGGCTCACAAATCCACTCAAAAGATGCTTAATGACAGGTGTACTGTAACGACCAGGACACCAGCATTGTAATAGGTAACTCTGGGCTGTGGATTGGAAGTTGCCTCTCGGGTTCAAACATTGGTAGTCTTGATGTATTTCCCCATTTGTGAACAATGGTGGTGAACTGATTTTTTAGTTATTAAATAAAAGAATATAATTATGTTTGTATCATGCTTAAGAACCACCAACTCTATTCTCTATCATGACAGTTATATCATATCTGTTTTCTGAGATAAATCACAACTAAGTATGTTCATTACAGACACTCACTGCCATCACAGCATCAACAACGGGAGGTTATCAATTTACCAGCACCTCCCAGGCTCGTCTCGTAGCCCAATGTGGAGAGTGTATTGACTGAAGTCCACAGATAAACGCTGATATATGGGTATTATGCTTAGGGGAAATACACTTGTCTGTGCTCAGCGTGCGAGGTTGACGAGATTTCCTCTGCATGCTGTCGATGCCATGTTACATTGCTTTACAAAATGACCCTGCTGTAATAGAGCTCACTAACTATACAACTTGGGTCATTAAAGTGGCCACATGACTATCTCTCTCTCTGAGATATCTGGGCCCTGCTTGTCCTAGTATTAAATGACAACGTAGCCATTGCGTAATTGCTAAATAAGGTTCAACGGGGTTTTGGGCAAGTACTGACGACAAAATGATTTGTTGTAGTGGATACTGGTGGATTCTCTGCCATGTGGTCCAGTGAAATACGATCAGATATTGGCGTCTGGTGAACCTGTGTAATCCTCATATTCATAACTTAAGAAGCGTTAGCTCCACACTACCTCACACGCCATCAGCGTTAGCTCCACACTACCCCACACGCCGTCAGTGATAGCTCAGTACCAACCCTACTCATTAATATCTCTGCTCCCTAATTTGATATAGTGTTTTTATAACGACCATACATACTGAGAGAACGGACTGACAGATTGCTTCAAATGGACACACAACGATATTACCGACGCCATCAAGTATCTGTTTGTCGTTGGTTGATAGAATCAGGTTTTTTGTCGCCGAACGTAAACTTTATTAACAAAAACGTTTATGGTAAAACGGCCGTAAGTGCCGGTGACGGGGGCATGCCTATAGCTAACGCTGTACCATGTGATTGCCTGTTGCTAACATCGAATACAGACAGCAGCAATCTGGACGACTCCTCATGATGACACCACGCTGAAAAGAAATAGGATTTGTGCAATTGTTGACGAAGTTTTGTCAGCTTACTGAAATCTAGTTATCTACGTGAATAAGTAAATTGTCTCTACGACAAAGCGATACTTGATGCATGGGAAACTAAATTACCGCCGTAGTTCCTTCGTCCTCCTTGATGTTTTATCACATTCTCAAAGCATCACGACATTTGGAACGCCTTGGGACTGTATGGAGAGAGCAGACTGTATGGAGAGAGCGTATTGGAATACTGAGGTAATGTATTCATTCATATAACCTGCCTACGCCAGGGTTATCCCAAACAAACACATGTATGACTGTTAATCATATTTTTTACTGCCTAATACGGCTTGATATTCAGTGAAAATGCCAATTGCCAATCAGAATTTTCTATATAAGAAGGGTGGGGGGGGGGTGACTTGACTTAATGGAGAGACACAGTGGAATTTATTGCAGTTGATTTCGTTAGAAACTCGCAATGAAATGAAATGTCTTTTTCATTTTGTCACGAACAGTCTCAGGCAATAATACTTAAATAAAACGTCACAAAGATGCTCTGACCAGGCACCGAGACACGTTACATTTTTTCAATTATGTACGATATCATTGAGTAAATTTGTGTAGATTTCAAAATACAGTGAAGGACAATGGATCATCAATTTTAACACTCAGTTAAACATTAACTCTCATGAAACCCGTTAACACAATATAGATTGCTAGATTTGCATTTCTCTGCTACGATAAGTGTCAACCAACAGCTAAAGCCCTGATATGCATGCACTTAATGCTTTGTATCCAAAATAATCAACGGCAGCGCCGCTATGCTAGGTGTCACTTAAGTTAACGCTGCAGCATAATTTGCACCAGGTCAATGGTATTCCTTTTAGCTCAAAATCACATGGCACCCATTTGTAGTCTGCGATATGCTTGTACAGCAATCGTTACTGTTTGGACCAATTATGATGGCTATTCCTTGGGAGAAATCCATAATCACAGTTCCATCCTAGGTTACGGGTGCCATGTCATCTTATAATTGGACATGGTATTGGTAACCCCAATAATCGCACGTAAAACAGCATTGTTTTAGCCAGATAACCTGACCTTCTATTTATATCTTGTCTGTGAAGTATCAGGCAGAGTTCACGTTTTCCGATGGGAGATATTTAAGTTAATATAATTTACTGATTTGCAATTATTCTGTATTCTGACGCAACATTCATTATTACACAGCAGAAGCTGGTACAAGCGGACTTGGACCAGCCGTCCGTCTGAAGTGGTCATATTGCATCGTTGTAATCCAGTATAGCAAATCTGGCATGAAAACTTTTTAAAGTTTATCCAGAGAACAAGTTTTGTCTTTGCGCGAAAACACCCCAACATATTTTTACACCTGCTGAATTACAAATGCATGATTCAATAATAATCTTTATGAGCGCTGATGCAATGCTGTTGCATTTCCGTTTTGAAGTCAGAAATCCGCCCAGGGTGTTGACAAAGTGGATGAGAGTGAATCAAGTCAATAACCCCTCAGTACATCATAGCTCCATCTGCCCGAAGGGTTTGATTCATGGTAATGCATCTCCACACATAAAATATGCGTCATTCCATTATTGGATAGCCTCAATGTGAACACATGCTTTTCCATGGATGTCCCATCTATCAATGCTGCCATAATGCCATTCCATGCATTGATGTATTATGTCAAAGGAGGATCCAATCAGAGAGTGCGTTGAGGTGAAGCGAGCGTCATCGCAACCATTATATATTATACTATATACTGACACCTATACTACGTCCCCCAAGCTCATACTGAACGGAAAATCGTTCTTGTAATCCCATCGATTTTTAACTATCAGTCGAGATGTTGGCCAGCAAGGGAGACGAGTCTGTAGAATATCTACGTCTTCGTCCATAGCAGGTTACCAACCAAGTAGTTACAGAAGTTGAGAAAAATCGTATCATTGTTTCAGAACCACACGTTTTCCTTACTTACTTCGACTTAAATGTTAATTGATAGGTTGAAACCTAAAGAAATTGTTGCTCAATAGCACAGATCCCCTGGGTTAGCGGATTGGTTTGATAAAACTCTACCTCCAGCGATAACATTACATATGCGCGATGTTATTGAGCATAATAATCACATGGAATTTAAAATCCGATAGACTCCTTAGACTTTCTAGAACTACCTACAAGCAGAGTAAGGCGGTTACAAATATCGAAAAGCACGATTGAACCAAATGTTTAGAACCCTGAGGCCTGTTTTACAATGTACTTCTGTCTATCAATAAGTAGTTAGTTCAGCTCGTGAAGATTGGTACTGGAAAGTGCGAATACCAACAGAGTGCGCGATATTCTCTTAGTAGTAATTGATCAAGTTCTAGAGAGATGTCTCAATGGCCATGGCATCATACCATCCCTGATTGATTGTTGTCCCAAGTAACATCACGAGGTGTCCTTCGTATCGCTTACTGTCCAGTTGGCGGTTTGCCCACGATTGGTCAGCTGGCAATCTTCAACGGGGCAGTGTCATTGTACATGATGAAACCAACATGAAGAATGTTGCCCCTGGCGACGTGAAGAAAATGTAGGATGATAGCACTCCTAGACTCCTCCCAGTCAGCCGTCTATTAAATGAAGAGAATTACTCGTGCCGCATTCTGGTCGGATGGCAGGGAAGGTGGCAGACTACAGCCTCCGTATGAAGTGTCTGTAAGCAGCTCAAAGTGAGAGGTGAGAAAATGATCGCGATAAAAAGGAAGGCGCGGTTAGTCACCAGGGAATTGTATCAGCATCAATTCTGGAAGGAAGTGCGATGTGAGCTCCTTGGAACATTACTCTATGTGTTTCTGGGTTGTGGAGCGATGACAAGCGTACATCGAGATGCAGCCAAGTCGTGGGATGAGGTGACTGACCTGACGTCAGTGTCACCTTCAGCATCAGTACCACCCCCTGATCACACACAGTACCCGACCTCTGCCTAGCCCTTTTTATCACTGGCATTTGGCCTGGCGTCCGCTACAATCATCTAGTGTCTAGGTCACATCAGTGGAGGTCACTTCAACCCGGCCGTGTCATTAGCCATGTTGGTTACTTGTCATATAAGTGGCCTGAGATGTGCCGTGTATATAGCGGCCCAGTGTGTGGGCGGTGTTTGTGGCGCGGCCATTCTCTATGGCGTCACTTCCGTTGAACAAGATCATCATTATACACTGGGTACTGTCAGCATCGGCGGTCACGTTCCACTAACTCAGGCGTTTGGGGTGGAGTTTATGATTGCGTTTGTAGTGGTGCTTACCGTCTTCGCTAACATGGAGCACAGACGAAGTGATTTAGAATAGCCTGCTCTATCTATTGGATTAGCCGTTCTTGTAACGCATCTGTTAGCTGTATGTTTACCTGTTGATAACGCATCCCCAATTCGTCCTACTTTACATCTTGACAATCTGTTGTAGTTCGTGTAACGTTAATTTACAAGCATCCATAACCCAGGTTGATTGACTACTGCCCCTAAACACTGCGTTGATTGACTATTGCCAAGTAACGTCGACTGATGCATCCCAAATGAGATTCTGATTAAGATGAGAACCTGTGGTTGTATAGATCTGTCATTGTTGCTGTTAATATGCGTTGTATCATTTATGTCAGTCGTTGTTGTTTGTTAGCTGGGGTATACAGGAGCAGGACCCTGCCCGCTGTTTAGGACAAGCTCTAGTTACAGGAAGCTGGCGACATCAGTTGGTACGACGATTACAATCACAAGTCATCCTAGCTTGTTTCACCCTCATTTACTGAATTTAACACCTTCTTGATGCTGTGTACACGTAGCATATACTGGCTAGGCGCCTGTACTGGAGGTATCCTAGCCGGCTTCACATACGAGTACACACAGCTGTCGACGGCCGCCATGTCCTCCTCAGCTCCATATTCTGTACAATTGTGTATATCATAATCAACAAAATTGCGTCGGTTCTTTTAAGCTTCAGCCGTTATAATATGACTTCAGTGGTGTTCACTTCATCAAATTTAAACAAGCAGTGTCATACAGAAATATGTGTATGTGTACATGTATATATATTCTACAACGTAACAACTGGATTGGAATCGTCCACTCCCAATAAAACAAGGTTAGCAGAACGAATAGACTGCGGATTCCTTCACCCATTAAAAATATTGCAAGTGACTGCATTTGGCTCTGATCTATAAGTGAAGCGTCGATGTCGCATAAAGCAAACACATGTGAAGACGAGGCTAGTGCAACTTGTCCTGCCATGTAGAGCGGCCTATCTCTCTCTCTCTCTCTCTCTCTCTCTCTCTCTCTCTCTCTCTCTCTCTCTCTCTCTCTCTCTCTCTCTCTCTCTCTCTCTCTCTCTCTCTCTCTCTCTATTGCACTTGGTCATACGGCATGCAAGCATCAGGACATTATGGTGGGGCCTAACGTAAAGTGCCGTCGTTGATCAACCTGCCACTGACCAAATAGACAAGCTCGCTAATTACAAGCACGAGGATTATTCCATTAGGATGAACCAACGTCTGGCGAATCAATCAAGCTAATCCATAATTCAGGTTAAATGGAGACAATCAATTGGCAGCCTGGCAAGACTGGTCTTCCATTGATCCACATAACGATAGACTGTATAATGAACTGTGTTGGCAATAAATGCTGTGTGCATGTGGCCTGCTAACAGTAGCAACTCTAGTTACATCCTTTGTGCTCTATGCTGACAGTTACATCCTTTGTGCTCTATACTGACAGTTACATCTGTTCTCTGTTCACGAATGTCACTTTTTAATAACCGGTTCAAGCCAAGCTTGAATTCATCCTAAACGCAGAAGCCCACACATACATTGCATTGAACCACCACGGAGCATGCTTAACTTCCAGTTAATGAAAAGTACAAAAGGCTTCCGAATGGCTCCAAACAGTTTTTTAATCAGTGCAGAAGCCCGTAATCCTTAAAATACCAATCGCTGCTATGGGACATATATCGTGTCGGCTTACTGATCCTCCAGGGAGAAAAGCAGTTGGCCTGTTCTATTCAGACGCGTTACTTGGTCGCAACAAAGGGTCAACCAGAAGCCGACAGTTTAATGCTGATTCATGGCCCCCTTCAGCTGCTGAACGGGCGGTTGTTGGTGATAGAGCTGGTCTCTGTAGTCATCTGGCAAGTGAAGCTAAGCAAGTGAAGCTAGGCTAGTAACAATGAAACTAACCGTGGCTGGACGTAAACACATTGCCACCAGGGAATCCATCCTATTAATGTCATTCCTCAAGCACACATTGTAGAGGTAAAATCACATCAAATTGTTGATGTTCAAACCACACAGTGCCAAGGGCTATAACCGCAATCAATACCACGTTTTCATATAGATTGAAAACAACAACAGCGTGGTAAGCTGACAAACCAGCCTCATTTCCCAAAAAGATAATCTAGTTAAAATTGATGCTTTATGAAGTCTATATCATCCATATTCACTCTGCCAGCAAAGCAGATACAACAGAGGGTCATCAATTAACCATGCGCCGCCATTTTAACAGATCCTGGCCTTATCTTGCATCGCAAAGATGAGATGGTTCCACGTGGCAGATGCCGCATCCATTAACCAAATCAATGTGGTGCGCTGCAGTGCGGTGAGGCATTTACTGAATCACTCCTGCTACGATATATCCACCAACACGGCCGTGACCGTACATCGCAAGAGGAAGAACTGGTTGATATACGTTTACAGAGCAAGCATGGAAGGAAATAAAACTGGTCATTATTAAGAAGAATAACTTACTGGTCCTATCTCAGTGAATTAAGTATACATGTGGCTTGTGTAGGGAGCAGCTTATTGTTTCCCTTGACAACAAACAACAAACACTGGGTAGTCACCATACATCATTTCAGCCGAATAAATGGAAACACTGGCCTTACATACAAGGAAATTAAACATGCCAACTTGCTTTACAATAACTTGAGAAGCTCATTTTCAGCACGCCGGAGTTTACACACTGTATGATGGAATAGCTACCGAGAAATTTCCAAGAAACCATGCTTGTCAATATACCCGAGATAATTATTCCTTGTCATCTAAATGGCACTATTATTTTTACATACCTAAGTTTCAAAACACTGGTAGTGCACATTTAACAATTCACTCTTCCACCCTCTTTGAGCTTTATCAGCATATCAGTGAAGTCATCTCCATGGTAACGATGACCAGACACAGAGACTCGGTCCGTTATCTCCAGATATGAATCCGTCCCCCTGGTGAAAATCTATTAACAATGATGTTATCGTTATTTTAAATTCTGTAGATTTCAACATCCATGGACGGATAACAGGCCATATTTGGTCAGACTCAATAATTCACCTTGTTTAATATTAACTCACACGTTGCTAACAGAATTTGAATTTACAGAATTTTATTTCTGTGCTGTGAAACGCGTCGACCAAGAGCCATCAAATGCTACGCCACCTCAAAAAAATACAAAAGCAATACAGATTTGCCACTTATTCGACTTCATTGATTTGGTGAACCATTCTTGATGTATGCTGCATAAAATTAGCGTTCTAGCATTGTTAATGCTCATATAAATGAATCCTGATGCTACAGTTTCATAAACAAATCAAGTGATTAAACGGTAACAATATTCTACGAAGCATTTCTCTAAGAACAGTAGACGACTCCTGATAATCGTACCCGTTTACTGTAGGGCTTATGGGAACAAACCCCGCATCCCGCCGCTGTGGAAATGCCTCGAAAACGCATAGCATGTGTCCGTAATGTTTCTTTAAGGATGACTTGATAGCCTCAACATTCCAATGTATCACAGTTAAACTACCATTTCACCGCTGCTGCCTCGCTGAGAGCAGCTTGGTAAATACAATGAAGCAAAGAAGAGAAGCGATTAGAGGTGTCTGAGAGGGAGGAGAACAGACGGAAACACCACAGTAAAATGGGAACGATAGAGAACTACGTCATTGGTTCCTGACCTGGTGGCGTAGGGTTGCAGTACTATGCTGTGTGTCAGTCTGACGCTGTACCGAGAGCCCACACCTGAATGTATGATTTGTGGGATAACATCACAGATAGATAGAAAAGGGAGTCACATATTGCGTAGAACGACTGTCAATAATACAAAAAAGCATGATAAAAGGACGAAATATTACAACTTGTCAGCAGGATAAACTATACAGTTTGTTTGCAGCGGTGGAATATTCTAACAAAACTGACCCGCCAAGCGCATCAGCTGGGCATTGACGGTGCTTTCAGCAAGGCATTGGCGGTGCTTTAAGCAGGGCATTGACGGAGCTGCCAGCTGGGGATTGACGGTGCTGACAGCAGGGCATTGCTTACAGGTGGGGATGACGGTGCTTACAGGTGGGGATTGACGGTGCTGACACTGGGAGACAATCATGTACAGTATGCACTGCTACGATCCAATGACTGACAAATACCCTCACAGAGTCCTAGCTGATGCTTCTATGTCCATCCTACCAATAGTACCACACGAAATGTAATATTGTCATGACACAACTTACCCAACAATAATTTGGCAAATACTCTAAATAATTCAACTTGGGAAGTCGGTAGTAAATTTTTCCCTCTTTGGTGGGATAATGATACCAAGCTCGCTGTAGGCGCATAAAGCTGGCAAGCGCTCGGCTCGGGGGCCCTTATCCAATTAGGAGCATGTCAGGGATTGCCTTTGTTGGCCAGCTGTTTCCTTCTATGTGATCTGATTAGCATGGTGATGTCAATATAGCATCCAGCTTATCTAACTTATTTGTTCCTTCATGATACATTCTTTCGTTTCCGTTTTTGTGAAGTAGCGTTCGATTGTAATCACTTCATGTTACAGGAACACAAATATAATCAATATAGGCGAATGGAAAACAGCCTCCAAACTATTCAAATAAATAGCGACCTGTACCAGTAACTGCGCATGCGGAACTCCACCATTACCTGGTATTATCGCGTAAACTCCGCCTGTTTTTATAGCTGTGCATGTGTGCTGAAATCGAAGGCTGTCATACCAGAATCTAGCTACTGCTGCTCGTATCGCGATATCGATAATTGCACAGGCATTGCACAACGAAGCCACATCAGTTACTGTGCACTTTCCCGCCGATCGTAATACAGCTTCAGCCTTGCATTTGCGATGTGGTGCATTTGACGTCAGAGACCATTGTTATTTGTTCACATTGGGGATACTCCAACCTGCCATCGACAAAGCACGGTCAACTACCACTGCCAGGTGAAGCATCTTTTCCAGTGAAATTTTATAATGCTTGCCAATGACCCTCCTTTCAATTAAAAGTCATTTAGCACTTAGTATAAGCAAGCTCAAAACACAACCACACATTCAATGATGCACCTTCAAAACAGACTCAAAAGTGCTGAGACCCGATTCATTATCGCTCAATAAAAACTTATGCTGAGTTCTCGATGATACAGCAGACACGGCTGCTGTCATGGCAACCGACGAACCTTAGAAGATGTTCATATGACTGGAAAATTGGGGCAAACCTGTTTTATTGTTAATTATGAGGAATAAGCGGACAGCAAGCTGTTGCTGCAGGATTTCAAATCTTGCTGTCTGTCTTTGAAGCGTGAATGCATTGATTCCATGTTGAGGAGATATGTGTATTCGTCGGAGCTCGGCGTATGAGGGTAGCGAGACGTAAATCTGATTTCCTCCATGCTGTCGCCGTTATACAACATTGCTCAACAGTCCGACCCCGCTGTAATACAACCCGCTCTGTACAACTTGTGTCACTTTGGTAGCCACGTGACCATCTGTCGTTGTGATGTTTATGACCTATCGGCCCCAGTTGTTTAACCACTTGTACAACAACAGACTGAGTTGAGGTCGGCTTCACAGAATCAGGATTCTGTCGGCTCAAAAGCATCAGGCTATATCTCAAGACAAAGCGCTACTAAGTGAATCTAGTAGGCTAATGATGACATTCATTGAATATGGGTCAATATATTGTATGTTGTAATAATCAGATTTTCAAAGTGTTACGCAGTATGGGATTTTGGAAAATGGCTACATTTTCTTTTTGTTTGTCGCTTTTTAATGGACAAAAAGTTATGTTTAATATTTGCTTTTGACAAAATATCACGCAGCACTGACTAATTAACAGCAGGGTGTGTTAATGTTTTTGAAAATGAGCTTTCCTTAGAACAGAAATGGAATCATTGTCTTATCTTTTGAACTCGGTATAAGCAGGATGCAACTTCCGGGTCCTGTATGATACCAGCAAGATTGAAATTGAACTCGGTATAAACTTATGCAAGGATTCCGGGTCCTGTATGATACCAGCAAGATTGAAATTGATCCAGGACTAAGGTTTGATGAAGGTATCTAGTAACTCAGGCTTAATTCAGATAGACCTTCATTGAATGTTTCAACTTAGGTGTCCAATATATTGAGATTGGTCCCGAATAGTGTTTGCTTTCAGTATTATTGCCAAGTTAATATCCCTATTTACCGGGAGCAGACCTTTGTATTTTCAATGTGGATGCTACATCGAGGCTGTTTGTCCAGTTTTTAACATCTAACAAACGCCCAGTATATTGCCTTGCTTGGTGCAACTCGAGGCATGGATAATTATTTGCACATATCCTACCTGCTTAAGTTTTACATTTATGCTGAACTCACCAGGGTGTGTTAGAAATTTTTGAAAGCATTCTGATGAGTTGGCATTCATGATAATGTGTTCGGTAGATTCACCAAACGCAATTATGTTATCTTGTGATTCATAAGCAGAGATTTCATTCTGCTCCAGCGAATCCCAGGTCATCTGTGATATTTGAGAAGCACTGATTGATAGCACTCTGCAGCGAATACAAGCTTTATTGTAGGCCAGCATTTTGTCAGCATCTCTGTGTAATCATCCCCATGGTGACAATCACAAGCTGCAGAGACGCGATCTATTTTCTCTCAGTCACCTAACTCTCGTGATGATTTATCGGCCACATAGCAGCTTGTCTTGCATTCTAATCAAAGAGGAAGGAGATTGGTCCCGAATATACTGCCTTTATTATTCTTCCGTAGTGGATTTTCTCCAGTTAATATTGATTTACCAGACTTCTGCCTCGACACAATAACCGACGATATACCTATCATGCTAGGCTGCATAACATAAGCTGTATCATCCAGTGACTCCACAACATCTAGAAACGCCCAGTCATATTGCCGCTGCTCGCCAGGTATCAACTCGAGCTGTGGATAATTATTGCTTGCACATCTTGCTGCGTACTGCAATCAATAATTTCTACATTTAAGTGCTTATAATCACCATTTACAAATAGAAATTCCAAACTCCAAGATGCTATTCTTATGTATGTTACAACAATCATGATACTAGTTCGTACAGATAGTTCACCGTTAAAATGCTTTGCGTTTCATTCATGATGTATCAAGTCATCATTCTCGAGGGGTTATCCATCAATTGTATACACAAAGCGCCCCATTGCGATGATACAAAGCCATTTTATGATGCCATACGTCCATTGCACGTGTCGCAATATCTCTCCAGTTGTGAGGCGTTCTTTTGGCCATGTGTAGTCGTGGTAAGATCCTCTAGCAACATGAATCTGCAAAAGACAAATCATAGACGCAATCGATATGTATCTACAGTATGTATTATACTGTAATAATTTGTATATGATTCTTATATGTAATCTTCAGATAGGCACATAATTTAAGCCATTTGAATGTATGAATAAATCATTATCGCTTACGGTGAATTTTATTCAGAAATGATTTAGTCGTTAAGCTGTTGAATTGAATCGATGCGCATAAGCCTAACAATGCAGAAGAAAACATAGATTGTGAATTGTCAGCTAAGTGTAACCTATCGGTGTGGCACTTGAAAAAATCGTATTAGCTGTCTCAATAAATGCAATCTACAACAGTTGAATCGATATTCCTTTAGTCTTTAACTATCCCGATGGAAATAAGAGATAATTCAGCTAAGTGGTAATTTGAGATCAACTATTAACCTGAACTTGATAATCGTATATCTCTGTATGAAGTCACCCAAGAAGCTATTGTATGTGTGGTGGTGTTGTTTATGTTTGAGAACCATATTTCATCAAATCGCTTCCTTATTGGTGATATACAGTTGCTGTTTGTAACGAAACCATTCATCACAGCATCTTATTACATTCTTATAATGCATGCAACATTAACCCGAACCTAATGTTCAAAAATAAATGAAGTTAGATTTGTAAAACGTTATATGTACATGACAAAATGATTTATCCCCATTGAAAACGCATAATGCATGAAGCAAAATTATTGTCTGTAGAACAGTTCTACTATGAATATGTTACAGCTTAAAATGGAAATTGCTATCAAATTGTCCTACTGTGACAAAAACCAACACCAAAATAGGTTCAAGAAGTGAGATAAACTGTGTGTTATACTGACATTGATTCGCCCTCTTCAGGAAGGCACAGAGAAAAATATAGTTATCCTGTTATTACAAGTTGAATTCTTTAGCGAGGACGCCCGACGACCATAGACTCAGCTAAGTGTGCCTACAGTGAACTTGATTCTCTGTCTCAATCCATGTACTGTTTCTGCCTAAATTTAGCTTAATGTGAGTACAGTGAGTTTGTAATCTTTTCTCTGCCCAGCTAAAAGCTTAGATGCATGCAGTATTGAGGACACCTCATCAATTTCCTCCATTGGTGGATTAACAATGGAACTGACAGCAACATGGAGATGCTCAATACGTTACCATCACAATCGAGAAGACAGTCATTGAGATGCAGAAGGCCGACATATACTGGACATGGCTTTTGTCCATACATAATATTTAAGGCGATTAGTGTTTTGTCCATACACGCTTCTCATGGTTGTACATAAAACGCAACATAGTGCTCAAGGGATAATACATTATTTTCTATGTGCCCGTTCTAAACATACGATTTCTTCTCTGATATACGACCCATAGACAGTGTTAAGTACACCTCATTCGTTCATCCATAACCTGGTCTAATTTGTTAGCAATTCCTCATACACAGCTAAGGCTGATACATCATTGAGGACACCTCATCAATTTGTTTTGGAAGATAATGGGTCGAGTCTCAGCACCTGATCATCGTTACCATGGAGATGATTGCACTGAGATGCAGAAGACGACAGTGTACGTGTTCAGAAAACGATATCTACGCATAGAAGTGGTTTTGTCCATTGTCTAGTTAAATGGTTGTTGTACACGCGCATACGTGCTGCAAATTCACAGAAATACATACTATTACTATTCTGGAGGTAAATAAGTCATACATACCATGCTAAGTTCCTCATGGACAGGTTGTTGTGTTACTTTTTATAAGGTAATAAGTAGCAATTCCTCATGACACTAAAGTTTGGTAGCCGTTTAGTTTGAACACATTGTCAATTCCCAGCTGGTAGCACCGTTAAATCCCACAACAACTTGCTTGATACTATACATCCTACCTTTCAGCAAATTTGTTTGCGTCATCTTACAGATTTTCTTTTGATAAACCGTTGTCTAAGAAATAACACTATTTGTTGGATAAAAGTTAAGCATCAGTCTGGAAGCTGGCAGGGTTGTAATCAGGTGGTAGCCGTTTAGATTTGACGTACATTGTCTCCCAGCTGGTAGCACCGTAAATCCCACAACGATTGCCTTAGATGGAGCACTTGCCATCATTTTGAAACATCCCATTGCTGCAACCAAATTGTACTATTTCTTCCTATGTTAAAGCTCATCTGTAATCTTGTAATTCAACAAAATGTGTGACCGTCAGGAAACTTTTGCACCTCAAGGTTTACTAGTCAATGACATACCTACCTTCCTAAATGCATCCCATTAATATCCCCATGGCATCACAAAAATCATATGGGGCATCATAAAACATACCGATAACAGCCTACACTAATTCATGGCGTATGATTACTCGTTTGCATCCTATACCATCCCTATGGCCCATAACATCTTCAGAACAGCCTATATTAGTCGGTTATTTTCTTTACCACCCCTATGACCCATAACATCTTCAGAACAGCCTATATTAGTCGGTTATTTTCCTTACCACCCCTATGACCCATAACATCTTCAGAACAGCCTATATTAGTCTGTTACATTCTTTTTCATCCCTATGACCCATAACATCTTCAGAACAGCCTATATTAGTCTGTTACATTCTTTTTCATCCCTATGACCCATAACATCTTCAGAACAGCCTATATTAGTCGGTTATATTCTTTACCATCCCTATGACCCATAACATCTTCAGAACAGCCTTTATTAGTCTGTTATAATCTTTACCATCCCTATGGCCCATAACATCTTCAGAACAGCCTTTATTAGTCTGTTATAATCTTTACCATCCCTATGTTCAATAACAACTTCAAAACAATCTATTATAGTCTGTTACATCCTTTACCAAACCTATAAGAGCCTTCACATGTCTTCACCCGAATAAAGCAGACTAATGGCCGGATAATTCAATCAACTCCGTCTCACTAATGTTGGTAACATCTTTTGATCTATCATCAGCTATGAGACAGCCCCAGCGAGATGCTAGAATAAACATCATCAGTTTCCCCATTACTTCTCTTTAAAATCCAAATTACACAATAAAGTATCCTTTTAACAGCTTAAACTAATATTTTACATGTGACTAGTCAATAACATCATCTAATTATACCGAAAGTAGTCTATATTAGGCTCCAGCAGCCTATGCCAGCGTCACACCGTCAGTTTATTTACATCTCACTTTGCTTGGTTCACATCTTCTTATGCACCATAAGCTATGTGACGCCCCAGAGACCCATAGAAACAGGGCAGAGGCCGTGCATCGGCATTGAACTGTTAAACTAATACTGAAAAAAAATTGCGATATGAACAAATGCAGCAAGGTTTGTGGCTATTGGATAATGCCATTTAACAGTCACTGATCAGTGCTTGATAATGCTATTGGCTATGATATGAATTGCAAAGGGCGGTTAACAGTCCTTCTCGTTTTCTCATGTACAGATGAATCAGTGTTTGATGATCAACAAATTGGATAATATTCACTTGTCATTGCTATAGATAAGTTTCACTGATCATTGCTTTATATTAGATTCACTGGTCATTGCTTAAAATAAGATTCACTGGTCATTGCTTAAAATAAGATTCACTGGTCATTGCTTTAGATAAGATACACTTGTCGCTGCTTTAGAAAAGATTCACTGGTCTTTGCTTAGGATAAGATTCACTGGTCATTGCTGTAGAATTAATTCACTGGTCGTTGTTTAAGATAAGATTCACTTGTGGTTGCTTAAGATTAGATTCACTTGTGGTTGACTACGATCAGATTCACTGGTCATTGCTTCATATAAGATTCACTGGTCATTGCTTTAGATTAGATTCACTAGTCATTGCTACAGATTAGATTCACTGGTCATTGGTATAGATAAGATTCACTCGTCTTTGGTATAGATTAGATTCACTGGTCATTGCGTTAGATTCGATTCACTGGTCATTGCGTTAGATCGGATTCACTTGTAAGTAATTGATATAGATTGGATTCACTGGTCATTGCTTCAGATTAGATCCACTGGTCGTTGCTTCAGATTAGATTCACTTGCCATTGCTATAGATTAGATTCACTTGTTATTGCTATAGATTAGATTCATTTATCATGGTTTGTGTGAATCTCATAGAGCCCCGGTTTCTACTCCATCATTACATTCTCACTTACATGGTACGTTGGCTTCTAATACTCCACTAACACAGCGGCTTGATGCATCATCCTATACTCCACTAACACCGTGGCTTGATGAATCATCTTATACTCCACTAACACAGCGGCTTGATGCATCATCTTATACTGCAATAACACAGCGGCTTGATGAATCATCTTTTACTCCACTGACACCGTGGCTTGATGAGTCATCTTATACTCCAATAACACAGCGGCTTGATGAATCATCTTCTACTCCACTGACACCATCGCTTGATGAATCATCTTATACTCCACTGACACCGCGGCTTGATGCATCACCTTACACTCCACTAACACCATGGCTTGATGAATCATCTTAGACTCCAATAACACAGCGGCTTGATGCATCACCTTACACTCCACTAACACAGCGGCTTGATGCATCATCTTTTACTCCACTGACACCGTGGCTTGATGCATCATCTTATACTCCAATAACACAGCGGCTTGATGAATCATCTTATTCTCCACTGACATCGTGGCTTGATGCATCATCTTATACTCCAATAACACAGCGGCTTGATGAATCATCTTAGACTTCACTGACACCGTCGCTTGATGAATCATCTTTTACTCCACTGACACCGTGGATTGATGAATCATCTTATACTCCATTGACACCGTGGCTTGATGAATCATCTTATACTCCACTAACACAGCGGCCTGATGAATCATCTTATACTCCACTAACACAGCGGCTTGATGAATCATAATCACTCGCCTGGCATCACTGGACTGGTTCTCATCAACAACGGAGCTGAGCCCTTCAAGCTTACCTCGTTCATCACACTAAGCAGACAATATACACACACACAATATCAATGTGGTGTGTGGCAGCATTGTTTCAGCCGAATGAGCGTCATTTCAATATATACTTCATCAGATATAGCGTTTATTAAATTTTAAACCCATATCGCAGGCCCATTTGTTGATTATCACGAAATGTGATTAAGAAGGTGGGCAAACCCCGTTTCGTTATCCGTAGCGATACACCCACACATTTCCCTCAGAGACAAGAAGTAAGACCATGGATCATCAACGTAGGATAAGGCTGTTTTGTTTGCAAATCGATTAGATTCTCGAATTACAGTTTGTACCAAATATGTTAATGTGCTAAAGCACATAAAATGGATTCAATTGAGTTGACCATGGATTTGTTCTTGTTTGATAACAGTCCATGACAATAACAGAAAGCTTGCAATTATGATTGAGCATGGAACAACGATTGCTATGTGTTGGAATATCATTGTACTGGTCACTTTTAACATGACGATGACTACACTGAGATGCTGACAAAACTCACAGAGTATTGAGGGTGTATGCGTATAGTTTTCAGTTTGCACTCCAAGTGTTTTGAAACTTACGTGTGTAAAAACAAGGAAGAATTCTCTGATGTTTTTCTTGGCAATTTCCTGGTAGCTATTCCATCATTCAGGGTAGAAGTGTTGCCGCGGCGTGCTGAGAATGAGCTCCTCAAGTTATTGCAAAGCAAGTTGGCATGTTTTATTTCCTTGTATGTAAGGGTTTCCATTCATTCGTCTTAAGTGGTGCGAGCCTGATGACAACCTGATGCAGACAACTAGATGACTTAAGCGCTCTCGCTTCGAGCGATGTTGCTTGAATGGTTCGCATGTTCTACAGCTTGATGTTAGATGCTATATCCCTAGTCTGTGAAAGCACCTGGCCAGCAGAGAACAACGACAGTAGACTGGTGTGTTATCTAGTCGCTAGCACAAATGAAGAAGAATACTGTGTTCCGTAATGGGTCAGGAACACACGTTATTATCAATGTTATTGTTGCTTGATTGCACAGAGCATTAAAGTGTGACAAAATGCTTCGGATGCCCTGCCATCAGCTCCAGAGAGATGCTGTTAAAAGACCACCATGAATGCATGGTGTTGACGGGTGGTATTAGAGCCTCGCTGGTAACTTACCCTGAGCCGAGTGACATTGTCTGCATCAGACAACCTGGCGTTGTCCGTGACAAAGTCAAAACGACATTTCCTGTCACGTGCATTTCGTGTCACGTATATAAAGTCATCAATTTTCCTATATTTTGCTCTTCCCGTCACCCTCATATTGTGTTTAAGCGCACAGCATGTTGCTAGACCGTTGAAGAGTTACAAATTAAAACGTTTCAGCTTTCCGTAGCACTTAAAACATCCAGTTAATTTATTATTGATGTAAGTATACCCTGTGCGTTGTTGTTGTGTAAGAACGTTCATATACAGCAGTCGACCAACAACAACCATATAATAAATACTGTCCATCAACAACATTCGGTGAACGATTTGCATTCGAATTGTCAACGCAACTCAACATAAATAGCTTGAGCTAATTACATATAAAGTTCACATGAGTACAACTTTAATAGAATGTGCCGAATAGATAAATCAAGATTATACAAGCTGCCTCGTAATACTTTATCTTACTATGGCTATCAATCTTGTGTTGAAATCCGGTTATACATCAAGAAGAAGGAACAATTTCAGGCATTAATTTGATTTCCCTCTTTCGATTGGCTTTCCTATACATCATCTTATCAAGTAGAGACCATCCACTATTAAGATATATAACCTCATTCAGGGAGCCGATAATCTACTAATGCACCAAGGATTTGGTCATGCCATTCTCAAGTGTCCAGAAGGCCACTCAAGACATGTTATCTTTATTTCATCTTAACAAGGTGGTGCAGCATTAACATACGTATGTCCCCAATACCTAGACATATCTGGCAACCATGAACATATTTCCACTACCCGGCCTTTATAACTATATTTCTAATAGAATCTACAATCGGAGACAAATAACCTGATTCTATCAACCGACGACAAACAGATAATTGATAAAGTCGGTATATCGTTGTATGTCGATTTGAAGCAATCAGTTCTTCCTCTTGCGATGTACGGTCACGGCCGTGTTGGTGAATAAATCGTAGCAGGAGTGATTCAGTAAATGCCTCACCGCACTGCAGCGCACCAGATTGATTCGACCGATGGGGACGGCATCTGTCGCATGCAACCATATCATCTTTACGATGCAAGATGTTAACATGACGGCGTGTGGGATCGTGTGGAGTAAACACGGACATCAGTGGTGAATACTGGGTATAAACCCCTCAGACAAATGCCATAATGGTACGATATTCACCAGAGCAATGGTTTCAATACAGTCAATCAATTTGTCTCGAAATTGTCTCAAGTGCTTGTAAAAATCATGTTAAAACCTCATTTAGCAGTTGCGCGGTATCTCTGTCTTAAACTACAACCGTGGCAGACAGGGCCCAAATATCTGACTACTGATGGTGAGATGGCTACCGATGTGACCACAGTTGTACAGAGCGGGCTGCGCTACAGAGGGCTTGGTCTGGTCTTCGTAATATGGAATAAATGCATTTAGTAATAGCAGACCAGACAACCAGATTCGATATTCTTCCCCTAAAGGCTCTCCGGGCAGTTGGTAACAGTGTGCGGTCAAATGGTTATAGGATATGTGTGAGCCACGTGTTTGATGTGATCAATAATCGATCACTGGTCGTTGTTGATCAGCTGTTGTAGCAAGGGACGGAATGATTGAAGTAGTGCTGGTATTAAATGGGACAGCCATGTGTTTTCTGTCTCCTATCCGAGTTGTGTTCGTCCACTGCTAACTCCGATGCTTCTCTCGGTGCGCTGTGGAAGCGACGCCATGGCGAAGGTGATCACAGATTGCCGTGTGCAAAAGAAGGTAAGTCCTCATCATGTAATTATCATTGATACGTGTGCTGTGTCCGAGCGACTGCGCCTGTCTGCTGTGTTACATGGTTAATTTATGACCCTCTGTTGTGTCTGCTTTACCGGCAGAGTGAGTATGGACGAAAGAGACATAATAAAGCATCATTTCAACTGTAATTGGTTGATTTACCTGACGGTGCATTCACCAACAAAGGTGAGAGAGGGCTGTAAGTGGCTGGACGTAGGAATATATAGCGTCAACTTGGCATCAGGTGAAGCAATAGCCGGACAAGTCTGGTCAATACTACTGCTTACTGACTCTCGTAAGGGTAACGCAATCAGAACACTACACAGTATGTTGTCTGTATTGTGCCAGTACTTTGCAAGGCTACCGAACTATCTTTGGTACGTCGACTAGCATGATAAACCCAAGCCGTTTGATTTGTGTATAAACGGATGTATAGACGCCTTTTCAGGGCGTATAATATGGTTGAATGTGCATCATAAAAGTAACAACCCCAGGGTGTTCGCGTTCTACTACAGGGATGCTGTCTGTGAGATCGGCGGTTGTCCACGTCTCATGTGCGGTGATGTAGGCACTGAATGCAAACGTATCTATCTGGTCAAGAGAGCTTTCTGTACGGAAAGACCATGTACAATCAGAGGATGGAAAGCTTTTGGTGTTTATTGAGAAAAGAATGTCCCCAATTCTGGATGGATCTATGTAGAACTCTATAGTCCGCGGTAATTTCACTGGTGATCCCATCGACCATAATGTGCTTCTCCAACTTGGTGCAGGTGAGTTTGTTAACTTCATCATGATTGGCCGGTAGAAGTAGTACAGGATAGGAGTTTTCTGTTGCGGCTATATAATTTGTGACAAATAATTTAATGGAACTATATTTTTCATACATATCATACATTTATTGCAAATTGTTCACATTGAAAATGGCCTCGCTTAAAGCAAATACAAAGATAGCATGCTTACACCTGCAATTCACTAATTACAGCAAGAACCATCCTTTTCACCAATGTATTACACAAACAGCTGTACTCAGAGTGCTGTAACTCACATGACTTAACTTGGTAAGTACTTGACAGCTCCATGACCTTATTCATATGTAAATCAATCAATCAGCAGAGATTAAGTAAAGCAAAACCACAAATAATGGAATGCTAAGTTACATGGACTTGCTAGAATGAACGCATAACAAAAACGATGAAAGCTTATGCCAACATTCAAATTACTATTGTCCAAAATGATGACAATTGATGATATCATGGTATGTTCTACTTGCAGTGACTATTCCCGTCAGACAATGTCCATTTGCCAGTGTCTGTAGGGCAAAACAGACAGCCGTCAGCGCGATATAGGGATCTTGCGATTAATTAAGCGAGATTTCCAGTACACATACACATGTGTGTGCAGTCGGAGGCGCAACATGCATTGAACGTCTCATGTATCGGCTTAGCCTAATCAAAATCAGACCCCGTGCAGAATCTTAGAAAGAGTGCTAGGTATTCTGGGTAGTTCATCTGGTAGTCTCTGCACATACGAGCTCAGTAAATTTTGGTCTTGCGTCATTTGTTAGGGGAATGCTAGAGATGTTAGCACTTTCTTTGCGCATTCAAGTCTTCCGAGCATACAGCTGAGCTCTGTAGTACCTAATGAAAGCCATCAGCCACAAACATCGGCGTTTGGACCAGGTCTTTGTGTGTAATATCATGCACAATGCGCTCAATGTTTTCTATGGTGATGCGCTTCTTTACTTTGTGATGCTACATCACATAATACGTCGTCGACCGTTGTTAGGTCCTGAAGGGCGTTTTCCAAAATTTATTTATCCATGCCTGGAACGAAAAGGAGAAATGACCTGACTAGGTCACAGTTGCTGCAGGTGCCAAATATTTCTTGACCCGTGAATAGTTATTATATAGTTTAATTTGGATGAGCCCCATCTTTATAACGCAGGTGACTCCCATCCATTCATTCCACTTCAGTCATATCATGACTTAATACTAAAGATGGTTGCCTTTTGTATACTATAAATAAAGAGTGTCCCACAATACAGTGAGGGCGTCACGCATCACACCTCCACTATCATCTGCCACCTCTGGGGTCCCCTATCCTTCAGCATGTTGATTACAAAATTGGCATAACAGGTTTGAGAATGCTGTTTGTTTTAGATGCATGCTATCAAGCCGCGACAAACAAGTTGCACTGTTAATTCGTGAATGAATGACACTGTGTCATTAAATGCTTTGTCGTTATCATCACCATCAACATGTGACAGCGGCCAACTGAACCACCCGACAATCATCACCATCAATATGTGGCAGCGGCCAACTGAACCGCCCCACAATCATCATCATCAACATGTGGCAGCGGCCAACTGAACCACCCCACAATCATCACCATCAACATGTGGCAGCGGCCAACTGAACCACCCCACAATCATCACCAGTACTTGCCAATAGTTCAGTAACATGTTCAGTTGGTATGTCTATCGTTGGACAAGCCAGATAGTTATATGGCGGTCACCAAGTAATTACCTGGCGGCCATGCATACAGTATTTGATCCCAACGCAGTTCATAAAACAGTCTAGGTTTTCGTGGTCTTGTGTAATTCTGCCAGGCTACCATTTGATTTCCTCGCAGAATGCATAATGTAACATCGTCTCGTGTAACATGCTGTGTTTGTCAGATAACACGAGAGAGGGTGATGGGGATTGCCTCCATTTAACATGAATTATGGATTAGTTTGATTGATTGGCCAGACTTTGGTTCATCCTAATGGAATAATCCTCGTACTTGTAATTAGCGAGCTTGTCTATTTGGTCAGTGGCAGGTTGATCTATGACGAACTTTGTGTGGGGCTCCACCAGAATGTCCTGATGCTAGCGTGCTATATGACCCCAACGATCACCTGATGAGGAGGGATATAGTTGAGGTCTACTTAATAAGCAGAGGAATTGTATTTCTACTAAGTGCGTTATGACGAGGTCCATTTTAGGACCTCATTGCTCCTTGGAATTGAGCTAGTCACTTACTTCGTAAGTCCATCATTACCATCTCACTGTCTGAAAGGCAGTCATATTATAACGGCTGACACTTAAAAGAAGCGACGCAATTATGTTGATTATGATATCTACGATTGAACAGAATATGGCACAGCTCTCCTGTTCCTAGGACAGTACTCCACATCCACCAGTCCATTATCACCATATCACTATCTGTATGTGTTGTGGAGCAGATATTTGCATCACACTTGTATGTCGTCCATGGATTCCGCAGCTAGGGTCATATCCATGGTGGACGCGGTGTTGGTGCTACGCATGCTGTGAGAACGACGCATGTAGCCGCCACCTGCGCCCATCAGGCCACCTGGCACACCTGTCTCTGGCGCTAGGTGAGATGACGTGTGGAAGGATCGCTTCAAGTGACAAGGCTCCCCGGAGGACATAGCGGTCGTCGATGGCTGTGTGTACTCGTAGGTGAAGCCAGCTAGGATACCTCCAGTACAGGCGCCTAGCCAGTATATCTGACGTGCACACAACATCAAGAAAGTGTTAAACTCAGTAAATGAGGGTGAAACAAGCTAGGATGACGTGTGATTGTAATCGTCGTACCCACTGATGTCGCAAGCGTCCTGTTACTAGAGCTGGTCCTAAACAGCGGGCAGGGTTGAGTCCTGCTCCTGTATACCCGAGCTGACAGCAACAACAATAACAACAACTGACATAAATGATACAACACATATAAACAACAACAACGATTGATCTATACAACCACAGATCCTTATCTTAATCAGAATCTCATTTGGGATGCATGAGTCGATGTTACTTGGTAGAATGTTATTAGTAGAAAACAGCGTTTCAGCGTCCATCAACGCAGTATTTAGGGGCATAATTCAATCAACGCGGTGTTTAGGGGCAGTATTTAATCAATGCAGTGTTTAGGGTCAGCAGTCAATCAACGTAGTGTTTAGAGGGTAGCAGTAATTCAACGCATTAATAACAGGTAAACATACAGCAAACAGGTGCGATAAAAGAACGGCTAATCCAATAGATAGAGCAGGTGATCCTAAATCACTGCGTCTGTGCTCCATGTTAGCGAAGACGGTAAGCACCACTACAAACGCAATCATAAACTCCACTCCAAACGCCTGAGTTAGTGTCACGTGACTGCCGATGCTGACAGTACCCAGTGTATAATGATGATCTTGTTCACCGGAAGTGACGCCATAGAGAATGGCCGCACCACAAACACCGCCCACACACTGGGCCGCTATATACACGGCACATCTCAGGCCACTTATATGACGAGTAACCAACATGGCTAATGACACGGCCGGGTTCAAATGACCTCCACTGATGTGACCTAGACACTGGATGAGCGTAGCGGACGCCAGGCCAAATGCCAGTGATATAGTGAGCTTGGCAGACGCCGAGTACTGCGTGAGATCTGGGGGTGGTACTGATGCTGAAGGTGACACTGACGTCAGGTCAGTCACCTTCATCCCACGACTTGGCTCCATCTCCGGGTAACACAGACTCCCGATGTACGCTTGTCATCGCTCCACAACCCAGAAACACATAGAGTAATGTACCAAGTAGCTCACATCGCACTTCCTTCCAGAACTGATGCTGACACAATTCCCTGGTCACTGACTGCGCCTTCTTTTTTATCGCGATCATTTTCTCACCTCCCACTCTGAGCTGCTTACAGGAGCCTCATGTTCATCATATGACACTTCATACGGAGGCGGTAGTCTGCCACCTACCCTGCCATCCGACCAGAATGCGGCACGAGACTCAGCGAGTTATTCTCTTCATTCAATAGGCGTCTGAGTGGGAGGAGTCTGGTAGGCGCTAAGCACTGCTCTCAGCCAATGACTGCGCCGCCTCTTGTCTGAATTATTTACATGTCGTATTGCGTGCTATCATCCGACAAGCGACTTATACCAGGCATTGTCTTCATGTCGATATGGTCGACAAACCACAAGGTTATCTTGCTTGGCAAACCGACTTGATTTTCACATCGCCTGGGGCAACATGCCTCATATAGGTTTCATCTGGAACAATGAAGCCGCAGCGATGAAGATTGCCAGCTGACCAATCCTTGGCAAACCACGCACTGTACGCCATATCCATATGCAGTCTGGCTGCCAATGTAAGTGGCATTTAATTAACATCGGTAAAATATGTCGCAAAAGGATCAAGGGTATTCGACATTTGTTAGTTAGAATATGTAGAGATAACTTGCGATGCAGTGGCTTGTCTTTGACGACTACTGTAAGCGATGTAAAGGGCACTTAGTGGGACCACAATCAGTAGCGGGTGGTAGGATGCCATGGCCATTGTGATAATATCGCGCCCTCTGCTGGTATTTCGACTGCTAGCACGGATATCCATGTACCCCACACGAGGTCTGTCTGATAGGTATAATCGATGGGTATAGAAGAACGATTTCTTGTTCAGTATCTACTGGAGTGGTCAGTATTAAATACAATATATTGTGGTTTCAATGACATTCGCTTCACCTCAACGCACTTTCTGACTGGATCCTCCTTTGACATGATGCATCACTGCCATGGAATGGTAACATTGATAGATAGAACATCCATGGAGAATCATGTGTTCACATCGAGGCTATCCGTTTTGGGGATGAAGCATATATTTTTGTGTGGATATGCATTACCATGAATTAAATGGTTGGCCAGATGGCAACTCGTACGAATTATTGTTGAATAAAGTATTGGTAATTCAGCAGGTATAAAAAGCGTTTAGCAACAGGCAATATGTTCGTTATCAATAGGGTGTGTTTCAACTTTCCATTCCTTGAAGTAAATGCTTCTTGAGATGAAATATTGTGTGGCAGTTATGAATACCACTTGTGATGATTTATTGTGAAGCAGTGATAAATATGACTTGTGATGTAACTATGTAAAGCAGTGATGAATATGACTTAGGATAAATATTGTATTGTACAGTGATGAATACGACCAGTGATTCAATATTGTAAAAAGGCGTTGATGTTTACTGCTGGTTTTCCAATCATATTCAAAATGGCGTCGATATCTTCCTATGTTGTCTGCTCTCAAAATTTGTTCTAGCTAAGAGTCAGCTAATTTATGATCGGCAATATCGTATGTTTTGTGCAGTGGATATTCACTTTTTTTATCATGGTTTTTTGCAATTTAAGAGTAGAATATCGTCACTATTGTAATGAATCTTCTCCGATAGCCCTATATTTTGATGTTTATGTTAAATTTTGTGTCAGATTCCCTGGTAATGATATAAACAAATGGAACTTTGCGGCTCCCCTCTTGACGTTTAATAATTAATGTGTTCGCTTTGAGACTGTGTTGGTTCCTCCTTATCGAACTCTCATTTAGCTGTTACAGTCATTTGAACAAACAGCAACAAATGTACTTTCTCATATTTCATTAATACAACCATCTTGACCACACAAAATCACCTTCATGCATTCCTCTGTTGTCAGTTCCATATTTGAAACCTGGCTCAACATAATTGACTTAATCACATTCAGGGGCAATATTTCACCTGACCTTCACCAGTTATTATTCAGCTTCTAGGTCGTCTTATTCGGCCTCGTTAGTGATGCTGGTTAAGATAGACCGTGTTCGTTCAATATATATCAGCTGGGATATATGGATTAGCGTCTAGAATTAATTTCTACGATTGCTTCGTTAGGGCTGATGTCAATCTTCATCAAAAGGTGAAACTTGTTTTTCTCTTCGGGAAATGAACCGCTGTGAACTGAACGGTGGCCATTCTCCGTTCTCAGTCACCCCCACAACGGTATTGACAACGGTATTCAGATTCATGGATATCGTAATGTATACCTTTGCTTTGTGGTGTTTCTGTTCAATCTGGTTCCCCTATTCACATTTGTTTAATCGAATAATTTATGAGATTCAAATATACCGCTGCCTACTAACATTTAAAATTCATTTGGGGCCAGTTGATAACAGTCTTGTCAGTTTATCAGTAGAACTGCGATTCATGGGAAAGTCTAAGATAGATGATGAATCAAGTCCATGGGTTCCGTCTTAATCTATTCATGGAGTATATTATATAATGGATACATTGTTTGCGTTTGAATCGCTAGATCCATGCCTGGTGCCCCATCATTTATGTTCAATAAAAAAGCAATACACTAAAGTAATATTATACGAATTTAGATATATTGCTTCCCAACTAAACGTACGTGTCAGTATATTTGCGCTGTAGTTAGAAGTAACAATAATATTCATCAAGGTGTCACGATAATATTTGTGAATTTGCAATAAAAATGCCACATCATAACGTAGCGACGATATTTATCCCGCTAAAAATTACAGTCGATGATGAAAAACTGCTTGGTGGTAGGTAGGGTATGGTATTTGTAGCATGTGAGGTGGGAGGGTGGGTGGGGGGGGGGGGGGGGGGTGGTTGGGTCGACGACATAAGTGCGCAACATGCCCAATACAGCGTCACTAATTAGAACATTTCCTACGATTCCAATGTTCAAGTGGTCGGACAAGAGCGCTGGGTTGTTCGACGTACGCACCACTCTAGTCGACACTCGTGCCCAGTCCATTAAGTCTCCCCTACCAATAGATACCAGACACTTACTATGGCTGTGATGCGTTGTGCAAGGTGTTTCTGCGTAACTCTTAGTGATTGAAGAAAACTATGGAATGTCTGCCAATTTTTCCAATAATCTCAGACAAATTTGTTGTTGTGATAACGAAATTGATTTGCACTACAAATGATTATTACTCATAGTTAATGCAGGATCATCTTTCTGATAGCTGGTGGTTACAGACTTCATAGATAATGCAGGATCATCTTTCTAATAGTTGGTGACTACAGGCATTATAGATAATGCAGGATCATCTTTCTGATAGCTGGTGACTACAGACATAATAGCAGGATGGGTGGTTACAGACTTCATAGATAATGCAGGATCATCTTTCTGATAGCTGGTGACTACAGACATTGTAGACTTCATAGATAATGCAGGATCATCTTTCTGATAGCTGGTGGTAACAGGCCTCATAGATAATGCAGAATCATCTTTCTAATAGTTGGTGACTACAGACATTATAGATAATGCAGAATCATCTTCCTAATAGCTGGTGCTAACAGGCCCATAGATAATGCAGAATCATCTTTCTAATAGCTGGAGGTTACAGGCCCCATAGAGTTATTCAGAACAGTCACCGACCAGCCAATGATTGAAATTGATAAAAGTTAGTTTGTAAACGGTTGGGGGCAAGCTTTGGACGATTGCGGCATCGAGTCCCTGGTTCTGACGGGGTCCATCCCCGGGGGGGGGGGGGGGGGGGGCGGCATCGAGTCCCTGGTTCTGACGGGGTCCATCCCCGGGGGGGGGGGGGGCACTTAAGTGTATAGAGGAAGTATATATGTGCCGCGCGACGGGGTATGCTTTTTCGGCCTCTCGACTTGTACGACGGGTTTTTGGACCTCATACTTTTTGGCCATTTTGACCTTGTACGACGGGTACGGGTTTTCGAGGTCCCGCGGCACATCCCTATCCAGAATAAGGGCAAGTGCCCCCACCCCCACCCCTGGGGTCCATCTATGGTGCAAATCACATTCGAAATACCAGATCAAGTTAGGTGATATATCATTCTAGACCTCCATTCTAATCACTCCCAATATCGTATATAATTCTGATACATCGCACCGAACCAAACCACGGTGGATATAATGTTATTCACAGTTATAATGATATTGCTCAAGTTGTAACACAAATAACTGGACACCGTATTGATTTTGTATCCAATTATTCCCTTCTACGTCAACCGTATTCGGTTTTCAAGATCAAACTAGGCTTCATCTAAGTTCTTGATGCCAAATTTGTTTTATTGTGGTATTCCTGTTAAATATCTAGATAATCGATATATGCAAGCATCCCTTGAATAATTTCTCAATCAACTGTGAGTTGCTGTATTCCTTTTCTGTGATTTTTCCATCCTTATTCATGTGTCTGCCAACGATAATCAGTCATTAGCTTGATAATTCTCGGATCTGCGAATAACTCCACCCCACGCCACATCCCGTTAATAAAAGAAACCACGGCCTCGTCTGACATAGTAAAAATGAGATGGTTCCATGGAACAGATGCTCCAAGCGGCAGATGGCGCCACCAGAGACTTTATTGATCTAGAACAAGGCTATGCTGGGAGACAAATACATCACCTCATCTCAACTTATCCTCCCTCCTACAAAATACCTACCAACATATTTGACTGACACGATCTCGCATCTTAATAGGCCAAACATTCATATTGATTCCAACGGACTGTCAACAATACCATCGATATCACAATCATTATCATGAAGCTGTTTAAACGACGATTGATGGAATCAGGATGTCTGACGGCAAACAAAGATTCTATTCGGAATAAGAGACGCCGAGAGTTAGGACGATGCTAACTGTTGTAAGCTATGTGTTGATAGCGGTGACAAGGCTTTGTCAACACTGGGCCATATGACGGTCTCTCCCAAAGATCAAAGAGACACAACATGAACTGAGTGGCCTTCTGGACACCTAATGTTGACACCGCAGTGACAACGACAAGGCGTTTGATTGTTTTTACACTAAGTTTAATCAGCTTCCCAGAAACAAAAAAATTAATTTGTAGATGTTCTATACAGCAGGCTATTTAGTTTGCAACTGATACCAAGCAACAACAACCTGCAACCATTCAAAGGTTTCCTACCCCTGGATCATAAGCATGTGCTTCCCATCTCTATCAGCAGTATTTATATCAATCATGGATTTCCAATTATGCTAATGTGTTAAAGCGTTAATTAATGGCGCACCTCAAATAAATAGCGTTATTTAAAACATGATTTGTTCGTATTCGGTAGCAGCCAATGATCACAAAAGAACACAATTATTAATAACACGTCAACGTCGGTGGAAGCACGAGGCCAACACTGAAACAAGACCGTTGATTATTGCGTTATTTGGTCGGTAGCACAGATGAAACATGATCGTAAATTCCGGCATGCATCATGAACACGGGTAATTATCATTGAATATGTCACGTGACTGTACAAATCACTTAAGTGTGATCAAATGCCAAGGGCGCCTTGCAATACTTGTACCATTGTACTTTACACATACAGTACATCTGATATTGATGGGATACTTGTATGGTTATCATTATAGGCAAACAAAAATATATATTAAGATTCACAAAGACGTCGCTATGCTTTTCTAACAGAGGTATATCAAATTACGAGAACGCCGATGGCGCCTTTATAAACCTACATTATCATTTCATGCAGTACACCATTCATAGAACATGAATGTTGATTGGCAATTGACATTTTCATTGAATAACAGTCATTGGGTAGTAAAGAATTTGATTATTAATCATGAGATGAACCCTGCGTAGGCAGCTTAAATGAACTAATACATTACCTCAGTATCCCAATAAGCTCGGCGTCTGCTCTCTCTTCGGGGACCCTGTGATGGATAAATCAAAAGACACGCCATGAAGTTGGTGTGGATCAGCACTTATACCATACAACGCCATGGCATTCCAAATGTCGTGATGCTATTAGAATGTCAATAAACATCACGGAGGACGAAGGAATGACGGAGACAATTTAGTTCCCCATGCATCAAGTATCGCTTTGTCGTAGAAAGCATTTACTCATTCTGGTAGATAACCTGATTCCGGGAAGCCGACAGCCCTTCGCATGTTACTCACTTTTGCAGCGCCAGGTGCGGTTGTGGTCTGTAACATAGACGGCGTGTGGGGTAGTGTGGAGCTAACGCTGACGGTGTGTGGGGTAGTGTGGAGCTAACGCTGACGGCATGTGGGTAGTGTGGAGCTAACGCTGACGGCGTGTGGGGTAGTGTGGAGCTAACGCTGACATAAGTAATGGATATGAGGATTACACAGGTTCTTCGGACGCCAATATCTGATCGTATTTCACTGGACCACATGGCAGAACATCCACCAGTATACATTACAACAAGTCAATTTGTCTTCAGTGCATGCCAAAACCCAGTTGAGCCTTATTTAGCAATTTCGTAATGGCTACGTTATCATTTACTACAGGCACAGGCAGGGCCCAGATATCTCAGTAAGCTATATTACAGCGGGGTCGGTCTGTATAGCAATGTAACATGGCATCAACAGCATGCAGAGGAAATCATATTCTCAGAACCTCGCGCGCTGAGCACAGATAAATGTAAATGTCGCACGACAGACAGACACACAGATTCAACATCCTTCCAAAACAGACTCCTCGGGCTGTCAGCGGCAATGCGTGGACGTATTGCTTATTGACGCGCTTTGCTCTAGACGTCGGCCGCTGGTGGGATCGAATCAACAATTGGTTACTTGTCGTCAAGGATAAGCAAAAGCAGGATCTTGTGTCTGAAATTGTGTTGGTATTGAACATGAACAGTCATGCGTTTGCTGGATGACGATCGCTAAGTTGTCACTTATCCGAGTTGTGGGCATCCAAGTAATAGTAACACAATAGTTACACAATCAAAGATTGCCAGGTGAGGAGTATGGAATGACAGTTGTCATTTGGTTATCATTGATATACGAAATCAGTTCAGCACCAATGCTCACAAATATGGCGAAATACATCAAGACTAGCACGGTTTATACTTGAAAGCAACCTGCCAATCTGCACCACAGAGCGACCCATTACATTGCCAGTGCCTTGTTCATTACAGAAAACCTGTCATAAAGAATTTCAATAAGTTTGTGAGCATCCCTATTGGGAAATAAGAGCAAATAAAACCTCGTACAGGACCCGTTCTCGCCCGCTGAGGATTGGATGTTCACAGTGAGGACAAAGAGCTCATAGCTATGATATGAGGGCTCACTCCGACTGGCAGTGCGGTGTGTACGCAAATGAAGCAAAAGCACATTGGATTGTTGATCCAACGTTGATGTTAAAGATATGGAGGCTTTTGATTGGTCCAGGCGACAACGCCCTAGAATTAATCAGTACATCCCTTCGGATTTTAAGAAACCCTATGACAAACCACTACGATGCCTACAGGTGATTTGTTAATATATTTTGTTGGGCGGAGGCGGTGTGAGCCATCTTCTCAAAGCTATAGGTTCTTTGTTGATGGTGCAAACTTTGCATCGGGTAAAGCATTCGACTGACTGAAGCTCGGTGGCAAGATTAATCTGCCAGATGTTTTCTGTCAATCGCAGCAATAATAATAATAAAATTGATATAATGCAGAATTTCGCTAAAATAAAGCCACTGGACAAAAATATTCATGGACATTAGACACATAAGACTCATTCCGCACACGTATAGTACTATTCGACACACGGTTAGTGTGCAAAGCAATTTATTTGGTGCATGCCTCATACATATAAATAAAACAACCACATTTTGCCTATTTATCAATTGCCTATACCTTGCATGATGAATAAATCGCCCCCATTATTCCGACTATAGAGACTTCATTAGGAATAATTGGCCGTTAGGTTGACGTGCAGCAACCACCAGGAATTGCCCGTAAACTCCAGTATTGTTCACAATAGAATTTATTTGTTTATGACAGATAACCTGATTTTATTAGCCACCACCAAACAGCTTCCTTGTTGTATACATAACAACGACCACTCATCTCTCTGTAACAGCTTACGTCAGTCCTGAAACAAGCACCTACAGGACCCTATAAATAGCGCGACTCAGTACATGTGGAATGCCGGTGATCGGAGGGGGTGTAGGGAGGGGGTTAATGGGTTGAATAAATACTCGAATTCGTTCTTTGTTGTAGTGCTGTATGTGCGACGTAGTTGAACTCTTTTTTATGCGGTATTTCTGTTAATCCACATTTTATGCATTGGCTGTGAACTGACAACGCTAATGATACGGACTGATCGATGCAGTGTGGCGTTGAGCAATGTGTCATACAATAAAAAGGCTGCTTAATTGGTCGTTACAGGGTGCGTTTGCCTGTGCCAAAACGTAGATTTAACAATGAATAATGGTCATTAGTGTGAAAACAGGTTAAAAGCAATGCCTCTAGTATTACAGCAGCAACGTGTGCTATCGTCCCTGGCATTTGTGTGGCTTTTATATCAGACAATTTGTGCTATTCATTGGCTAACCATGTACTGAGCCCCCATTACAATATGTGCTTTGTGAATGGCAGTAATATACACACTCATTGGAAACTTTGTTCAGGTATATGTCGGCGTCTCGAGTCATTCTCTAGCTAGCCTGGCCGAATGCCCTCTATACCAGCCCTATAGCAACTGAATGAGCCAGCATTAAACTGTCGGCCTCTGGTTGACCCAGGAGGTATTTCTTTGTTGCGGCCGAGCAACGCGTCTGAATAGATTTGTGATTCACCTAAATATGCGCCCATAGTTTTGGACTACTTGGTATCTGTTAAAAAAACTCATTTTGGAGCAATTTGGATGTATTTTTCGGTAATCATTCTCAAGATGTGAAGCATGCTCGTGGTCATACACTACAATGTAAATGTCTGCGTAAAGTATTAATTAAAGCTTTGCTTGAACGGGTTGTTAATGGTAGGCGCATAACTTTAACGCCACATAAAATATACGAGAACAGTTCACAGACAGGCTGTAACTATACCTCTTTAGTAGTTCCTCTTGGTCTTGAATCATAATACATTTAAAGTAATGTTAAAGGGAGAACTGTCAATCAGATGAGTGTTGCACTGTGGTTCTGAAGTTAGGTCTGCTCATATAAATCACTAACAATATGTCATTCAGAAAAAAACGCTTATCTGTTCCGATGTGAAATGGAATTAACATTGTGTTAGATGCAAAAAGATGTAAACATCATCAGAACCCACATGAGCTGCTACTAAAGATGTAACAGAGCACACGCTGCCTGTAACTGGGGATGTTACTGTTATTAGAGCACACGCTGGTTGTTACAATGGATATTACTGTCAACAGAGCACACGCTGGTTGTTACAATGGATATTACAGTTAACAGAGCACACGCTGGTTGTTACAATGGATATTACAGTAAAACAGAGCACACGCTGGTTGTTACAATGGATATTACAGTCAACAGAGCACACGCTGGTTGTAACAATGGGTGTTCCTGTCAACAGAGCACACGCTGGTTGTTTACAATGGATATTACTGTCAACAGAGCACACGCTGGTTGTAACAATGGGTGTTCCTGTCAACAGAGCACACGCTGGTTTACTGTTACAATGGATATTACTGTCAACAGAGCACACGCTGGTTACTGTCAACAGAGCACAATGGTTGTTCCTGTCAACAGAGCACACGCTGGTTGTTACAATGGATATTACTGTCAACAGAGCACACGCTGGTTGTAACAATGGGTGTTCCTGTCAACAGAGCACACGCTGGTTGTTACAATGGATATTACTGTCAACAGAGCACACGCTGGTTGTTACAATGGATATTACTGTCAACAGAGCACACGCTGGTTGTTACAATGGATATTACTGTCAACAGAGCACACGCTGGTTGTTACAATGGATATTACTGTCAACAGAGCACACGCTGGTTGTTACAATGGATATTACTGTCAACAGAGCACACGCTGGTGGGATTGTAACAAGCACACGGGTGTTCCTGTCAACAGAGCACACGCTGGTTGTTACAATGTAACTGTCAACAGAGCACACGCTGGTTGTTACAATGGATATTACTGTCATATATTACAATGGATATTACTGTCAACAGAGCACACGCTGGTTGTAACAACATGGATATTACTGTCAACAGAGCACACGCTGGTTGTAACATTGGATATTACTGTCAACAGAGCACACGCTGGTTGTAACAATGGGTGTTCCTGTCAACAGAGCACACGCTGGTTGTAACATTGGATATTACTGTCAACAGAGCACACGCTGGTTGTAACAATGGGTGTTCCTGTCAACAGAGCAATGGATATTCCTGTCAACAGAGCACACGCTGGTTGTAACATTGGATATTACAGTCAACAGAGCACACGCTGGTTGTAACAATGGGTGTTTCCTGTCAAACAGAGCACACGCTGGTTGTAACAATGGGTGTTCCTGTCAACAGAGCACACGCTGGTTGTAACATTGGATCAAACAGAGCACACGCTGGTTGTAACAATGGGTGTTCCTGTCAACAGAGCACACGCTGGTTGTAACAATGGAGCACACGCTGGTTGTAACCTGTTCCTGTCAACAGAGCACACGCTGGTTGTAACAATGGGTGTTCCTGTCAACAGAGCACACGCTGGTTGTAACAATGGGTGTTCCTGTCAAAAGTGGTTGTAACAATGGGTGTTCCTGTCAACAGAGCACGCGCTTTTTGGAACTGGGGCCTTAACAACACAGAATACCCTGGCCCAAACTAGGTATGTAACTGTTTAGAGAGCACGTACTGTCTGTAACTAGGACAGTTACAATCTACAGAGAAATCCCTGGCTGTAACAACAGGACATCGACAGGGATAATTAATGTCCTTATCTGTTCCCTGTACATTTCATAAAACAGCCTGGCTAACGTGTTCCTATTGAAGACGAGTCTTACTAGTCTTGCCAATTGACTTCCTTGCTGAATGCATGATTTGACCACTTCGCGTGTAACGCAAGAAATGGTGATGGGAATCGTCTCCATTTAACATGAATTATGGATTAGCTTGATTGATTCGCCAGACTTTGGTTCATTCTAATGGAACATTCCTCGTGCTTGTAATCAGCGAGCTGTCTATTTGGTAACTGGCAGGTTGATCGATGACGGAACTTTAAGTTAGACTTGATGTCATGATGCTGGCATGCCGAATAGACCACCTCATATGGATAGCTTTATCCACGCAATGGTTTTTCTATAAGGAACATTATGGTGGTTGTCATTAATTGCATTACCCCAGTTCTGCTAGCAGATCACAGTATCTACAGTCACTGTTCGGTGTGTGTCTCATCACAGGACATCCAATCAAAAGCTGTGCTCAGTGCCAAGTATAAAATGTCATATTGGCCCCTTCACAATTAATCGCGGACGTTATAAGTGTCACATTTCATGTTTTTCTTATTACAAATCATGTCTAAAAATAAAACGATGATAATTCTCAATGAAAAAGTTTTCATAAAAGCCAAAAAGTCAATGATGCTACCTCATTTTGACGATCACTGCTGCTATAGGGAAGGGCCGGGAGGGAGAGAGAGAGAGAGAGTGAGAGAGAGAGAAGAGAGAGAGAGAGAGAGAGAGAGAGAGAGAGAGAGAGAGAGAGAGAGAGAGAGGTAGAGAGAGAGAGAGAGAGAGAAAAGGGGGAGAGTGAGGGAGAGAGATAGAGAGAGAGAGAGGAGGAGGAGAGTGAGAGAGAGAGAGAGAGGGGGGAGAGAGGGAGAGAGAGAGGGAGATGAAGAGAGAGAGAGAGGGGGGAGAGAGAGAGATCTCTCTTCGAGAGGGGAGAGAGAGAGGGGAGAGGTAAAGAGAGAGGGAGAAAGGGAGGAGAGAGACAGAGGGAGAGATGGGGAGACAAGTGAAAGAGAGTGAGGGGAGAACGAGGAGATACAAGGAGAGAGAGTGAGGTGAAAGAGGGTGAGAGAGGGAGGGACAGTAAAAGAGAAAGTGAATGGGAGAGAGAGAGAGAGTTAGGGGGACAATGAGTTTTTTTGTTTGCATGTGTATGTATGTGAAAGATAGATAGAGAGAGATAGAGAAAACGAGATAGAGAGGACATTTGATCAGGTACACTACCTTCGATATGGTCCGTTAGCCTCATAATTACGTGTGTTGCGCTGATGCCTCATTTTATGATCATAGCCAATTGTATTATTTGGAAAGTGTGAAATAACCCTTGCTTTTGTTACTCCAATGCTAATAATACAGACGTCGTGTTACGTAACAATATGTGGTGACAGTCAATCCATTAACAATTAAGTAAATAGGTGTAATGCAAAATGCGCAGTTCAGACTACCGAGTTGGTTCCCTGGTTTGCACAAAAACGTAGTTTATCCAACAACTTTGTTGTCATTGGCCAATATTTCAGCTGATAGTATAGATATCCATCGACCACAGATCCACCATTTGCGTAATTTATCATGCAACAGTGGTAATGTTGAGGTTAAATGGAAGCATCGACAGGACCTCCATGAAAAATCTGTGTTGACCTAAAAGCAATTCACTGAGGTAGTTTGTGTGTGAAGAATATGTATTATCATGAATGAAATCTTTAACTGATGCTCTCAAAGGTATTATTATTGGAATCAAGCGTTTGTGATTCAGCAGTTATAAACAGCACTTAATTACAGGCGACATGCTTAAAATTAGCAGGCTGCTTTTGCACTTAGACGAATCCAGTATTGCAGATTATCACTCTTCCAGTACTTGTGATTACATATTATGAGGAGGTCATGTATGCCCCTCATCTGCGTTAATAAAAAAAAGTTTAATATATACTTTTACTTTGCAAAATTGCATTTAAACTGGCAGCAATATCTTCCTATTCTGCCTGCTCGGGGAATTAATATTCGAGGTATCGGCTCATATGGGATCGGTGGTTTTGGGTATTAAATGTGGTTGATATTCACTAAGACTTTTTTTCACTATTGCTGGAATTTAAGAATATAATATATCTTTGAACAGACATGTAACAAATTGTTGCTGAAACCAACCCAGTCAACGTGGATGTCATGTGGCATTGAATCTTTTCAAATAGCTGTATCTGTTCCAGCTTATTTTGTATGCCATAAACACCATACTGCGCGCCTCATTGCTTGAAATTAATCACAATTTATGATGTATGGCTTTGAAAACGCCTTGCCTTGGCGGCAGGCTTTTACTGCATTCATTATTTCCAATTAAGAGCACCTTATTGTTGTAGTCACTTCTTACCAAGGACTTCTCGTTGCTTTGACTTAGATCATAATACACGTGAAGATATTCAGAATCGCATATCGAACCCATTGCATATTGATTACAGTTGAAATCAGGATCCTGCTTGGGCAAAGTAGCACTGTGAGAGGTGTCTAGGGTTATATGCAACGCACAGCAAAGGCCATGCTATTTTCTTGCAGGACAAGCAAAAAGTGTTGATATGGTCTTGTTGTGCAAATCCCAATAATCGGTATCATAGATTCTTATGACGAGAGAGATCAAGATGAGAATCGTAACAATAATGGATAGCCAACATCGGAGTTCCTGGGCATGGGTGGATTGGTCACAAAATGGATTTAATTAAGTGTCAATCGTATATGAATCTGTTTCACTTCCTGGAAAGACTTTTCGTTATGACACAACATTACCGTTTAAAATATGTATTTCAAAAACATTATCAGATGCTCACATATTCATACGGATGAATAATTAGCTATACCAGCCACATGATAGGGGTAGTAAAAACATGACCATGAATTCCAACCGCTCATGGTTTCTACAGAGATTATTCCAGAGATCAATGCGAGCCTCATGTATCTTAACATATAACGAGATTCACAGAATAAATCCATTTTGAGGCATCTAGAACAGGAACATAGCTGACTGCTATATTAACATTGCCCCAACCAAATTCTTAGCCTCTTAAGAAAGCAATTGCCTAAAAAACGACAACCCCTAACATGACACTAATTTGACTTCCACTGATGCATTTATTTCATGACTGTTGAATAATGTCTTAAGTGTTTTATTGACTTTCCAATATGAAGTTGAGGTATCTGTCAGTTGTTGTTTGGGCTAAATTATTGCTTCAGGAAATAGCATGCTGTCAGAATAATGGACAGTCATGAGATGTGTACCACCATACATTGGACCTGATTGTCATTTAGCTGAAAGCACCGTAAACCTCCACCCGATTAGCTAAAGCATCACATAGTACAAATGACAAATGAGCATCCTAGACAATTTCCCTATGACAAGCTTGACATTCTTAGCATAGCCATTACATCCTTTTAATCCCAATAACTTAATCAAACATCCTTTAACATCCTTCACTACTCTATGACCCTTAACATTTCAAGAACAGCCTCAGTTAGATTATAACATCCTATACCAACCATATGTGAGCCTATATTTGTCTACACCAGTTATTACAAGCCTCACGGCATCCGTTTTTCTCAACTTCATCTCACTTAAGTGGCACACAGCCTTGCCTCGACACAAATTTTATGTATTGCCTCGTATAAACTGGCATAGGCCGTGCATCGGCGTTAAACTGTTGGCTTCTGGCAAGACCCTGAATGGCTTTAGAAGATATCTAGCCAAAATTCACCTGTTTATCGAACTTTTGCAGTGAGGTCATGTTTTGGCGGGACAGATGTTGGAGTTGGCCCGCCGACATGACCCCATAAACCTCTCGATGTGTGGGATCAAAATCCGATGTTTTGGAACACTGATATTGTGTTATTGACAACAGGTCAACAGATCGGGAATGGTGATCATAGTAAGGAGATCTCGCGCTCCGAAAACCAGGTCGATAAGATGTGATCAATTCCGCATTTAAGTAAATTCCTGACAATCCTTGCAGACGTCAGTCAGAGGACACTCATGACAGATGTCCGTCAGAGGACATCCATGACAACCGTCCATTCGGGCACAATCGTGACAGCTTATGCATAAAAGGCGATTCAATATACAGCCAAACGCTAGATGTGTAGAGGCTGCCTGCATTTGGCAACAAGGAATATTTGGTATTCGTGTGAAGTAGGCCATTATAAAGTTTACAGAAACGTTTTACATCACCGACTACACAGAGCATCCACTACAGCGTCATTTAACTATCATAATTCCACACGCATGAGATTAGCTGTTCAGTCGCCTATATCGCAGCGTTGATTCCGTGATTTATGGCGATGTGTCTGGCGCGGGACCAATTCACCTTGGTACCTCATCGATGGATATAAGGCAATTTATAAACATTGAATGGACACTAACGTGTAAACGAGAGGTCTGTGGTGTATCTGCATTTGTGCACAACGCTTATTTGAGCTGAGTCGCAGGACATCGCGTTGGGAATGCATCAAATTATATCTAATCCTCATAATTACCAATCGATATATAATTTGCATGAAATATTTTTTATTCAGTTTTATTTATTACTTGATGGAACATGAGTTCCTATTTCACGACTCCCTTGAATGTAAAGGCAAATATGGTTAATGTGCTATTGCTATGAATATTTTCGTGAGTTGGGAAACCAGCCATTTCGTTCTGCGCAAGCACAATATTCTGCTGTATTGCACATGGTCGCACACCAATCAGTCTTCTCAGGGTCTAGAGCAATCATATGCATCATTTCAAAATCAACCCCGCAAATCAGGAACTTAATTGTAGGACAGCATATTAGTGATAAGGTGTACGTATTTGGAAGTACAGAAGTAGCAGTAGTTGCAGCCAGAAATCTGCCCTGGGTGACACATATGACGCTCCTATTATCATGTAGTGTTCTCTTTGAGACATTCCACAGGTGACTTGCTCAGGTGTATCGCTGATAGCAGCAGCTCGTAGCATTTACAATCAGCAATTTCAGATAGCGTAATTATTAAACATGGCATCACCATAATCTCTAAAGTATTGCAATAGTTACAACAGCAATGTGCTCATCCCCTCAGCTCCAGAAGAATTGGTTCCAAGCTTAGTTCAGTCGTGCGGTTATTACAGTTGCCAACCTGGCATTGTACTGCGTGGTCCATTACACGATATTATCTACATTCATGTGTCAATCCATTTGTGGTTATTGAGTAAGATGCTGTTTTATGAGTTACACCGAGATGTGAGTTTACAGAGTAATTCAAGGGTTTCCAATCAGTGTTAGGTGATGGATGAGCTGATGCCACCTGAAATATCTACGTGATCTGACGGTGTCAATGACGCCCCTTCTCGGTTTTTTACATATACGGACCACCATGCCTTAAACGAACAAGATAGGGTATAGATTATCAATAAATCTGATCAAATTCATCGGTCATTGCTGTAAACATGCCCTAAATACGATCACCAACATAAATGTGCCCAATCGGATTTTGCTGCTCCACCTCACCCCACGTAAAATCATTTGTGCTCCAGGATCAATCCGGAATAATCACAGAGATACCGATATGGCAGAATTGAAATTTTGAACATGTATCTGTAAATGTAAACGTGTTTTCGACGTTGGTTCTTCCACATAAACATTTCTCTTAGAGAGAATAAAAATGCAAGACAATGCATCATCGAAAACGATTACGTTGGACAATCATATGAATCAATAATGTGACGTCATCAATTGATTATAACATACTCCTTATGCAATGGCTTTCCATTTCTAAAAACAGTACTGTTTTTATATACGAATTTCAGTTTTTAGTAAATGTGCTAATTTTCTAATGCATTAATTAATAAAGCATCTTAAATGGATTGCATTTACTAATGTAAGAAATGATTTGTGCATATTTGGTTACAGTCTTGTAGTTCGTAGTCATGAATTTTTACTTGATTTTTGCAAAGGAATTATTGCAATTATATCAAACAGCAATTAATTGTTTAGTAACTATATCTACAATCAACAACTGTTATTTATGCACAACACTGCCGTTATTTCAACAAACTACGAAATGCTATATACTATGATTTTAATTTGCCTGGCGTGAATTGTTCAATGGGTGTTCCTGTCAACAGAGCACACGCTGGTTGTTACAATGGATATTACTGTCAACAGAGCACACGCTGGTTGTAACAATGGGTGTTCCTGTCAACAGAGCACACGCTGGTTGTTACAATGGATATTACTGTCAACAGAGCACACGCTGGTTGTTACAATGGATATTACTGTCAACAGAGCACACGCTGGTTGTAACAATGGGTGTTCCTGTCAACAGAGCACACGCTGGTTGTTACAATGGATATTACTGTCAACAGAGCACACGCTGGTTGTAACAATGGGTGTTCCTGTCAACAGAGCACACGCTGGTTGTAACATTATATATTACAGTCAACAGAGCACACGCTGGTTGTAACATTGGATATTACTGTCAACAGAGCACACGCTGGTTGTAACATTGGATATTACTGTCAACAGAGCACACGCTGGTTGTAACAATGGGTGTTCCTGTCAACAGAGCACACGCTGGTTGTAACATTGGATATTACAGTCAACAGAGCACACGCTGGTTGTAACAATGGGTGTTCCTGTCAACAGAGCACACGCTGGTTGTAACATTGGATATTACAGTCAACAGAGCACACGCTGGTTGTAACAATGGGTGTTCCTGTCAACAGAGCACACGCTGGTTGTAACAATGGGTGTTCCTGTCAACAGAGCACACGCTGGTTGTAACATTGGATATTACAGTCAACAGAGCACACGCTGGTTGTAACAATGGGTGTTCCTGTCAACAGAGCACACGCTGGTTGTAACATTGGATGTTACTGTCAAAAGAGCACACGCTGGTTGTAACAATGGGTGTTCCTGTCAACAGAGCACACGCTGGTTGTAACAATGGGTGTTCCTGTCAACAGAGCACACGCTGGTTGTAACAATGGGTGTTCCTGTCAACAGAGCACACGCTGGTTGTAACAATGGGTGTTCCTGTCAACAGAGCACGCGCTTTTTGGAACTGGGGCCTTAACAACACAGAATACCCTGGCCCAAACTAGGTATGTAACTGTTTAGAGAGCACGTACTGTCTGTAACTAGGACAGTTACAATCTACAGAGAAATCCCTGGCTGTAACAACAGGACATCGACAGGGATAATTAATGTCCTTATCTGTTCCCTGTACATTTCATAAAACAGCCTGGCTAACGTGTTCCTATTGAAGACGAGTCTTACTAGTCTTGCCAAATGACTTCCTTGCTGAATGCATGATTTGACCACTTCGCGTGTAACGCAAGAAATGGTGATGGGAATCGTCTCCATTTAACATGAATTATGGATTAGCTTGATTGATTCGCCAGACTTTGGTTCATTCTAATGGAACATTCCTCGTGCTTGTAATCAGCGAGCTGTCTATTTGGTAACTGGCAGGTTGATCGATGACGGAACTTGAAGTTAGACTTGATGTCATGATGCTGGCATGCCAAATAGACCACCTCATATGGATAGCTTTATCCACGCAATGGTTTTTCTATAAGGAACATTATGGTGGTTGTCATTAATTGCATTACCCCAGTTCTGCTAGCAGATCACAGTATCTACAGTCACTGTTCGGTGTGTGTCTCATCACAGGACATCCAATATGAGTCACAATCAAAAGCTGTGCTCAGTGCCAAGTATAAAATGTCATATTGGCCCCTTCACAATTAATCGCTGAAAACTGTGCAGCACGCGGACGTTATAAGTGTCACATTTCATGTTTTTCTTATTACAAATCATGTCTAAAAATAAAACGATGATAATTCTCAATGAAAAAGTTTTCATAAAAGCCAAAAAGTCAATGATGCAACCTCATTTTGACGATCACTGCTGCTATAGGGAAGGGCCGGGAGAGAGAGAGAGAGAGAGAGAGAGAGAGAGAGAGAGAGAGAGAGAGAGAGAGAGAGAGAGAGAGAGAGAGAGAGAGAGAGAGAGAGAGAGAGAGAGAGAGAGAAGTAGAGAGAGAGTCAGAGAGAGAAGGGGGGGAGAGAGAGGGAGAGAGATAGAGAGAGGGGAGGGAGAGTGAGAGAGAGAGAGGGGAGATTGAGAGGAGAGAGGAGGGGGGAGAGAGGGGAGAGATAGGGGAGGGGAGAGAGGGAGAGAGGAGGGAGAGAGAGAGGGGGAGAGGTAAAGAGAGAGAGGGAGAAAGGGAGGAGAGAGACAGAGGGAGATGTGGGAGACAAGTGAAGAGAGAGTGAGGGGGCGAGAACGAGGAGATACAAGGAGAGAGAGTGAGGTGAAAGAGGGTGAGAGAGGGAGGGACAGTAAAAGAGAAAGTGAATGGGAGAGAGAGAGAGAGAGAGTAGGGGGACAATGAGTTTTTTTGTTTTGCATGTGTATGTATGTGAAAGATAGATAGAGAGAGATAGAGAAAACGAGATAGAGAGGACATTTGATCAGGTACACTACCTTCGATATGGTCCGTTAGCCTCATAATTACGTGTGTTGCGCTGATGCCTCATTTTATGATCATAGCCAATTGTATTATTTGGAAAGTGTGAAATAACCCTTGCTTTTGTTACTCCAATGCTAATAATACAGACGTCGTGTTACGTAACAATATGTGGTGACAGTCAATCCATTAACAATTAAGTAAATAGGTGTAATGCAAAATGCGCAGTTCAGACTACCGAGTTGGTTCCCTGGTTTGCACAAAAACGTAGTTTATCCAACAACTTTGTTGTCATTGGCCAATATTTCAGCTGATAGTATAGATATCCATTGACCACAGATCCACCATTTGCGTAATTTATCATGCAACAGTGGTAATGTTGAGGTTAAATGGAAGCATTGACAGGACCTCCATGAAAAATCTGTGTTGACCTAAAAGCAATTCACTGAGGTAGTTTATGTGTGAAGAATATGTATTATCATGAATGAAATCTTTAACTGATGCTCTCAAAGGTATTATTATTGGAATCAAGCGTTTGTGATTCAGCAGTTATAAACAGCACTTAATTACAGGCGACATGCTCAAAATTAGCAGGCTGCTTTTGCACTGAGACGAATCCAGTATTGCAGATTATCACTCTTCCAGTACTTGTGATTACATATTATGAGGAGGTCATGTATGCCCCTCATCTGCGTTAATAAAAAAAAGTTTAATATATACTTTTACTTTGCAAAATTGCATTTAAACTGGCAGCAATATCTTCCTATTCTGCCTGCTCGGGGAATTAATATTCGAGGTATCGGCTCATATGGGATCGGTGGTTTTGGGTATTAAATGTGGTTGATATTCACTAAGACTTTATTTCACTATTGCTGGAATTTAAGAATATAATATATCTTTAGAACAGACATGTAACAAATTGTTGCTGAAACCAACCCAGTCAACGTGGATGTCATGTGGCATTGAATCTTTTCAAATAGCTGTATCTGTTCCAGCTTATTTTGTATGCCATAAACACCATACTGCGCGCCTCATTGCTTGAAATTAATCACAATTTATGATGTATGGCTTTGAAAACGCCTTGCCTTGGCGGCAGGCTTTTACTGCATTCATTATTTCCAATTAAGAGCACCTTATTGTTGTAGTCACTTCTTACCAAGGACTTCTCGTTGCTTTGACTTAGATCATAATACACGTGAAGATATTCAGAATCGCATATCGAACCCATTGCATATTGATTACAGTTGAAATCAGGATCCTGCTTGGGCAAAGTAGCACTGTGAGAGGTGTCTAGGGTTATATGCAACGCACAGCAAAGGCCATGCTATTTTCTTGCAGGACAAGCAAAAAGTGTTGATATGGTCTTGTTGTGCAAATCCCAATAATCGGTATCATAGATTCTTATGACGAGAGAGATCAAGATGAGAATCGTAACAATAATGGATAGCCAACATCGGAGTTCCTGGGCATGGGTGGATTGGTCACAAAATGGATTTAATTAAGTGTCAATCGTATATGAATCTGTTTCACTTCCTGGAAAGACTTTTCGTTATGACACAACATTACCGTTTAAAATATGTATTTCAAAAACATTATCAGATGCTCACATATTCATATGGATGAATAATTAGCTATACCAGCCACATGATAGGGGTAGTAAAAACATGACCATGAATTCCAACCGCTCATGGTTTCTACAGAGATTATTCCAGAGATCAATGCGAGCCTCATGTATCTTAACATATAACGAGATTCACAGAATAAATCCATTTTGAGGCATCTAGAACAGGAACATAGCTGACTGCTATATTAACATTGCCCAACCAAATTCTTAGCCTCTTAAGAAAGCAATTGCCTAAAAAACGACAACCCCTAACATGACACTAATTTGACTTCCACTGATGCATTTATTTCATGACTGTTGAATAATGTCTTAAGTGTTTTATTGACTTTCCAATATGAAGTTGAGGTATCTGTCAGTTGTTGTTTGGGGCTAAATTATTGCTTCAGGAAATAGCATGCTGTCAGAATAATGGACAGTCATGAGATGTGTACCACCATACATTGGACCTGATTGTCATTTAGCTGAAAGCACCGTAAACCTCCACCCGATTAGCTAAAGCATCACATAGTACAAATGACAAATGAGCATCCTAGACAATTTCCCTATGACAAGCTTGACATTCTTAGCATAGCCATTACATCCTTTTAATCCCAATAACTTAATCAAACATCCTTTAACATCCTTCACTACTCTATGACCCTTAACATTTCAAGAACAGCCTCAGTTAGATTATAACATCCTATACCAACCATATGTGAGCCTATATTTGTCTACACCAGTTATTACAAGCCTCACGGCATCCGTTTTTCTCAACTTCATCTCACTTAAGTGGGCACACAGCCTTGCCTCGACACAAATTTCATGTATTGCCTCGTATAAACTGGCATAGGCCGTGCATCGGCGTTAAACTGTTGGCTTCTGGCAAGACCCTGAATGGCTTTAGAAGATATCTAGCCAAAATTCACCTGTTTATCGAACTTTTGCAGTGAGGTCATGTTTTGGCGGGACAGATGTTGGAGTTGGCCCGCCGACATGACCCCATAAACCTCTCGATGTGTGGGATCAAAATCCGATGTTTTGGAACACTGATATTGTGTTATTGACAACAGGTCAACAGATCGGGAATGGTGATCATAGTAAGGAGATCTCGCGCTCCGAAAACCAGGTCGATAAGATGTGATCAATTCCGCATTTAAGTAAATTCCTGACAATCCTTGCAGACGTCAGTCAGAGGACACTCATGACAGATGTCCGTCAGAGGACATCCATGACAACCGTCCATTCGGGCACAATCGTGACAGCTTATGCATAAAAGGCGATTCAATATACAGCCAAACGCTAGATGTGTAGAGGCTGCCTGCATTTGGCAACAAGGAATATTTGGTATTCGTGTGAAGTAGGCCATTATAAAGTTTACAGAAACGTTTTACATCACCGACTACACAGAGCATCCACTACAGCGTCATTTAACTATCATAATTCCACACGCATGAGATTAGCTGTTCAGTCGCCTATATCGCAGCGTTGATTCCGTGATTTATGGCGATGTGTCTGGCGCGGGACCAATTCACCTTGGTACCTCATCGATGGATATAAGGCAATTTATAAACATTGAATGGACACTAACGTGTAAACGAGAGGTCTGTGGTGTATCTGCATTTGTGCACAACGCTTATTTGAGCTGAGTCGCAGGACATCGCGTTGGGAATGCATCAAATTATATCTAATCCTCATAATTACCAATCGATATATAATTTGCATGAAATATTTTTTATTCAGTTTTATTTATTACTTGATGGAACATGAGTTCCTATTTCACGACTCCCTTGAATGTAAAGGCAAATATGGTTAATGTGCTATTGCTATGAATATTTTCGTGAGTTGGGAAACCAGCCATTTCGTTCTGCGCAAGCACAATATTCTGCTGTATTGCACATGGTCGCACACCAATCAGTCTTCTCAGGGTCTAGAGCAATCATATGCATCATTTCAAAATCAACCCCGCAAATCAGGAACTTAATTGTAGGACAGCATATTAGTGATAAGGTGTACGTATTTGGAAGTACAGAAGTAGCAGTAGTTGCAGCCAGAAATCTCTGCCCTGGGTGACACATATGACGCTCCTATTATCATGTAGTGTTCTCTTTGAGACATTCCACAGGTGACTTGCTCAGGTGTATCGCTGATAGCAGCAGCTCGTAGCATTTACAATCAGCAATTTCAGATAGCGTAATTATTAAACATGGCATCACCATAATCTCTAAAGTATTGCAATAGTTACAACAGCAATGTGCTCATCCCCTCAGCTCCAGAAGAATTGGTTCCAAGCTTAGTTCAGTCGTGCGGTTATTACAGTTGCCAACCTGGCATTGTACTGCGTGGTCCATTACACGATATTATCTACATTCATGTGTCAATCCATTTGTGGTTATTGAGTAAGATGCTGTTTTATGAGTTACACCGAGATGTGAGTTTACAGAGTAATTCAAGGGTTTCCAATCAGTGTTAGGTGATGGATGAGCTGATGCCACCTGAAATATCTACGTGATCTGACGGTGTCAATGACGCCCCTTCTCGGTTTTTTTACATATACGGACCACCATGCCTTAAACGAACAAGATAGGGTATAGATTATCAATAAATCTGATCAAATTCATCGGTCATTGCTGTAAACATGCCCTAAATACGATCACCAACATAAATGTGCCCAATCGGATTTTGCTGCTCCACCTCACCCCACGTAAAATCATTTGTGCTCCAGGATCAATCCGGAATAATCACAGAGATACCGATATGGCAGAATTGAAATTTTGAACATGTATCTGTAAATGTAAACGTGTTTTCGACGTTGGTTCTTCCACATAAACATTTCTCTTAGAGAGAATAAAAATGCAAGACAATGCATCATCGAAAACGATTACGTTGGACAATCATATGAATCAATAATGTGACGTCATCAATTGATTATAACATACTCCTTATGCAATGGCTTTCCATTTCTAAAAACAGTACTGTTTTTATATACGAATTTCAGTTTTTAGTAAATGTGCTAATTTTCTAATGCATTAATTAATAAAGCATCTTAAATGGATTGCATTTACTAATGTAAGAAATGATTTGTGCATATTTGGTTACAGTCTTGTAGTTCGTAGTCATGAATTTTTACTTGATTTTTGCAAAGGAATTATTGCAATTATATCAAACAGCAATTAATTGTTTAGTAACTATATCTACAATCAACAACTGTTATTTATGCACAACACTGCCGTTATTTCAACAAACTACGAAATGCTATATACTATGATTTTAATTTGCCTGGCGTGAATTGTTCCATTCAACTACAGAATATACGGTTGCTTTACTTGGTCCTGATGCTCATTTGAAGTACGATGCCCACCACATGATAAAGAGCGATTAAACCTTGTTGGACAGACACATACCACATTCTATGATAACGTCTTGTAAAGGTGATGTGATGTTCTAGACATTTTGTCACATATACCAGAACTAAACACAACCATGTCTCAAATGATACAATCAAAAAGATCAGTATGGAAAGAGGGTCAGCGGAGGAACTTCCTGTAACTTTGTGGATGAGAGTTGTGACAAGCTTGTGGATATTGTTTTAAAAAGTGGTATATACGCTGATATGTGGTAAGGGGTACATTGGAAGCCTTGCTGGCGCCATGGCAGAACGCTGGCAATGCTAAGTGCGCATGGCACAACCATTGCTACATGATGTTGGGCTGAGTGGATTACCATTCTACTAATGCCGATCTTGTTGCAGCGTTTACAGAGCTAATGGCTTTTTAGAAAATCGTGTTGCAACACAAGTGGCACTTAGCAAAGCTGTATTGCAGTGGTTTGATTAAGATGGGAAGCTCTTGGTTGACACGTTTTGTAGAAAAAGCGAAGAAATACGAATCAAACAAATCAAATACTTATACCAAGCTACGCAAGAATTGATGTTCAACCGAGTGAATTATTGCGTCTCACGAAAAATGACCCGTTATCCTCCATGAATGTTGAAATCTACATAACGATATCATACATATCTCCCCGACGGCAGCTGAGGCTGATATATCATCTCTGGAATATTTGAGATAATGGAACAGCACATTGCCATCGTTACTATGAATATGATAACACTAAGAGACTGGCAAAAACTCAATTAGTGTTGAGGGTGCTTAGGAGTAACTTATTAAATATCCACCCAATGAGTGTTGAAATATACATGTGAAAGATGCATAGATGCCTTTTAGAAGAAGACGCAGAAGGTCATTGACAAGCGTTATGATAGTATTCTAGCTCATGCGTTTTTATAAAGCCTCCCCCCCCCCCCCCTTGATTATTAGCACTACAGCCCGGGTTACATCCGACCACTTGGTTGGAAGGAGTGTAAACCTAATAGTAGCAATCCTTATAGCCTTGGCTCGCAAGCGGGTCCATCCTCCAAGTGGACCCGTCGTGTCACGCAGGGATTGTGTTGCCTGACCTATCGTGTGGACCGGTAAAGGGTCACGGGGAAGCAAGCCAGCTGACCGAAGACCCTTTATAAGGGCCACACATGGGTCAGTCATGGAGATTCATCTAGTTAAAGACGACAATCAGACCAAGATTGCAGGGAAGCTTCATTGTTGAAACTTAAATAAACCCAATAAGCAACTCTACTCCTGGACTGTTATTTCTCTGGCTAGTTCCCTCTCCAGCAACCACAAGCAGCGAGTAACCGTACAGAAACGAAGGCTCATGAAAATAAGAAATGCTAGAAAATGAAATTATAAGACAAGCACAATACATCTTCATGGTAATACCGGGCAGGTATTACATCGCATATGGTCGCGCTGTGAAAGAGGTATTTCAGTTATTGTATCGCATGATAGCATGTTTAATGTCCCTGTATGCCTCGGTAATAAAACCAGTGTTTCAATTTATTGTGACGAAGTGACGTGAGCACGTGGCAGGTCTTAGTGATTCATGACACATCCCCAGACTGTGGAAGCACCAGGCGAACAGAGCAAACCACAGTAGACCGGTGTGATACTTGGTCGCTAGCGCATATAAAACGTACTGAAGTGTTCCTTAATGCATCATAAACTCATAATTATCAATTGATTACATACAGCAATAAAGTGTGAATAAATTCTAGGGGCGCTCTGCCATACTTGTGCTATCCGACCAGACTGTCATGTGCGGTAACCAAGGTGATAACGGGAAGCTTCAGAACATCGTTGACTACCCTGACGTTGTTTTACATCGTGATGCTTCGATGTTACACAAGTATCATTACCTGGTGTAGCTCGTGACATATTGAAAACGACATTTCGTGTCACTTGCAGTCTCTAATGAAATAGGTTGCAAATAATTCTGCTTTGCCCTTCCATACCGTCAAGTGGAAATGTCAACCCCAAATGTGCACTGCATACTGGCAAGCCGATGTTTAGCTTTAAAAAACACGAGTTTCGGCTTTTCGTCGTACTTTAAACTGTCAGCACAGTAAATAACCTTTGCCATATATGTATATTTAGATGCATAAATACGTTCATAAAGCACTATAAGTCTCGTTATTCTTTATCTTTCTAAGGTTCATTGGATGACTCCATGTCATGTGTTGAGTGCCCACCATAATCCTACATCATCATGTCATATTGTACACTATTCACAGATGATGCTTCTTACATTGTGAATACTGATTGGCATATGACATTGTCTTTTAATTGCAACACTCACTGTGCATTAAAGCATTTGATTATAAATGACACATACATCTTTGATTAAATGACCCCTGTGTATGTACGTCATGTGAACGCATGCATTGGCTCAATATCCCGACAAGAGTAATGTAAAGACTCGTCATGATCTTGCTGTTAGTCAGCACTAATGCCCTCAAGTACCCATGTCATTCCAAATCACGTGTTGCTTTGAAATCCGATTACAAATCACCAATAAAATAAAATGGAATTTGATTTCCCACTTTCAATTTGATTTCCCAAACATCATGTTGAGCGTTGTTGAAGAGAGCGTCTGCTATTCAGGTTCACAACCTCATTTTGGGAATCCGCCAGAAATTAGTCAACCAATGAACCAAGACATTTCAAAGCGGTGTCATCGTCATGTGTCCAGAGAGCCCCTCGGGTCAGGTTTTTGTATTTGTTCTTAGCACGAGTCCACCAGACGGTACAGCGACGACAGAGGTGTTTTCCCACCTCCGCGACATACGGGCATCTTTCTACTACTGGGCGTCTCTAACTTCACTCTATATATACTGTACGTTCGGCGACAGATAACCTGATTCTATCACCTGACGACAAACAGATACTCGAAGAAGTCGGTAATATCGTTGTCTGTCCATTTTCAGCTATCAGTCTGTTTGTCTTCTCGTGATACATGATCGTGTAAAGAAATTCCAAATATGGCGTTAAGCAATTACGCAGTGGCAGACAGGGCACAAATATCTCACCGTATCAAAGTAACCCAACTTGTACAGAAATAGGGCTGTATTACAGCGGGAATTGTCTGTAAAGTAATGTTACACGGAGAAGACGGTACACTGAGGAAATCAGATTCACGTCTCGCTAACCTAATACACCGAGTGCAGACAAATGCACTTATCCCCTTAACAACGATTTAATCCGTGCACTCATAACAGACAGACAACTAAATTTGATACCCGCCCAAACAGGCTCCCCGGCTTGTCAACAACAGTGCATCATTGTCTGCTTATAGAAGTGACATGCCTTAGACGATCACTCGTCTTCACTAAGCAACACATTATTTGATACTGTGATGGTATTGAATAGGCAGCCATGGGTTCATTGAACGGCGAACCCCATGTTGTCTCCAATCAGAGTTTTAAAAGCCTCAACGACCTGCGACTGACAGATGGGTCAGGGCGTTGTATGGCTCTGCTCTGAGACTGACACACTCTCTCTCACACACACACACACACACACACACACACACACACACACACACACACACACACACACACACACACACACACACACACACACACACACACACACACACACACAGGCGCGGCAGTGATCCAAGGAGCCTAAGATGGCATTACATTATCATTGATATATGCGTTGTATCTGCGCGATTCCGTGTTATGATGGAGCGAGGAGGAATACAGCAGCTGTAAGATGCTGAGCTGTAAGAACGGTAGAGGTGAGGCGGTGGACGTAATGACTTGGGGTGATTTGCTCTCTAAATATTGATCAAAATCATAAGATTGTTTCTCCGACACTTCGTTGATAATACTACAGACTTGTTACTTGTTACAGATCGTTCGCATGTTTTCCCCTAAGGCAATCGAGGGATATCCCACAATACCCCTGTGTGCTGATGCATTGATGTCGATATTTCTATAGCTCTCTAGGCGACCTCAGAAGCCTGGCATTGACAGCGCCTCGGTTTCATTGACAGCGCCTCGCTTTCATTGACAGCGCCTCGCTTTCATTGACAGCGCCTCGCTATCATTTACACATCGGTCCTGCCTCCATTTGTGCCATTTGCTAACCGACCCTTCTCCTCACATATCACCTATACAGACAATCAGCGTTAATCTGTCGACACCAGTCCTGACCTGTTCCACATTAAGGTACAAGATGAGTCCGGGTGATCTCCTGTTGTTGCTGCTGTGCGGGCAGTGCGATTTACGTAATGAAGAGATTTACATTGTTGCTATATGATAAATAATGCACTCAAAGCAAAATTAAATTCGACGATCGACGTAAGAAAATCTGATATAAATCTTCGTCAATCATCTCATGGTACCAAACAATCAAAACGGGATAAAAAGCAGCGTTGTAGAATGTTAATCATTATGATGCGTCAGATAACGGAATAGGAATACTTGAACGTTAATTAATAACAAATCAGTTCAGTACAATACCATGTTTACAAGTATATTGTTCAACACCCAATATGTTATTAGTGGATGCGGCATTTTACAATAATAAAGCACTAAACGATTGTCATCACCAGATCAGACATGGCAGTAAACGCTATCGAAAAGCCTTCAAACCAATGCCAATCATCGAATGTAGGCTTATTTAGCCCATAACAAGCTGGTGTGATGCTTGCCTCATTTCAGCATCAATCAACCGTTGGTGTTTTGCTCGTTTCAGACAGAAAACCTGATTTTATCGGCTTCCTGGTGGTATCCACCCATAACAACGTCCTCATATACTCCTGAATAAAAAGACAGTCTAGAAACCCGCGCCTATATGGCCCTATAAATTGCCTAACAACATTGTTTATTGGATCAGGTATTTTGACACAGTGAGAGTCAGTGGCCTCGTATTTACTGTTTGAGGCATTGTTATGTGTGAGTTGTATTAGAGCTATTTCTAGTGCAGCACATTGAGATGCTTGAGTTGTCAACTGAAACATCATACACATGCTTTGTATACGTGAAAAACGCTAAATGTGGAACGAGCGGCTATAAGACTCGTTATTCCATCCTATGATTGGCAACCCAGATCAGATCGTGGATTATGGATCATGAATGTGCAAGGATTGATTTAAGCGAGAATTGGAATGTCGAATTTATTGCTGGCTGCATTAATACTACAACAAGAGAGGGCCACACAACCCCTTTAGCAACTGGATGAAGCAATAAATCAGCAAGACGTAATTTCATAGTCACGTGTCTGCAGAGCAATCTAGTTTCCATTTGCTGTTCTCATCCATAGGATATCATCAAGCATCAAGCATCCTACATGGCGGTACAATACACTCCACAGGTTATCAAGCATGCTGCATGGCTATACAATACAATGCACGATTGTGTTTTAACGTTCAGGATGTGTCCAGGCTTACGTTTGATAGGTTGCTGTGACGTCACATGTGACATTCGTTAAGAGCGGACACCCTAGCTGTAATCTGGGACGGAACACACTGGCAAGAAAAGCAACAGAGTAGCCCATTTCCTTATCTGCACCCTGCACACTTTATAAAACAGTACGGCGTTATGTGTTCCTATGGAAGACGAGTCTTGCTGGATTGCCAATTGATTTCCTCGCTGAATGCACGATTTAACAACGTCTCGTGTAACACGCTGTGTGCGTCAGATAGCACAAGAAAGATGGATGGTGGCTGTCTCCATTTAACCAGAAATATGGATCAGCATTAATTACTGGTGCCCTGGTTCACACTGATTGAACCAATCACGTGGTAATGATCGCGAAGCCCTCCGATTTGGAAACACTTGCTGCAGTCAGATGCAGGTTAATATACGGGTCAACTTGGAATGCACAAAAAGGTCAAGGTCAAGGTATTGTTACACGGACAACTCCTCATATTGAATGCGGTTTGCAATTAACAAAAACTGATTCCCAACAATATGCTAATCGCATTGAATTCAGAATGAATGGATTGAATAGAATTCATCATTGATGTTTGCGGTTAACACAATTTGCTGACTCATTTCTCGCCACATCTATGTGTGCGCAATGGCGTGTGTGGCTTGTCAAACGTCCAAGTCGTCGGTTGTATAGGCCGAGGTAAAGACTATATTATTCACTAATTGCGCTCAATGTTGTCATCTGGTTGACATTGCACCATGTATGCCTTGATGTTGTCTGTGCAAGCTTGGCAGCTCTTATAATGGATAACGCTTGTAGCGCTATCGTTAAACAATGTCGGGGTTTGCTGTACTATTGCAACTTGAGATTAGACGCACCTGTTCTTTATTATGTACATAACGGATGTGAAGTTCCATTATTCTCTTTCATATTAAATGAAGTGCACGAATAGTAAAACACCATTGTAGAGCGGAAAACACTTTGACATGTGCCTTGAGCTGGGACATTATTTCCAGCTTTTATGTGAATATGCATTGTGGAGCAGTCATATGCATCACACTTGTATGTCGTCCATGGATTCCGCAGCTAGCGTCATATCCATGGTGGACGCGGTGTTGGTGCTACGCATGCTGTGATAACGACGCATGTAGCCGCCACCTGCGCCCATCAGGCCACCTGGCACACTTGTCTCTGGAGCCAGGTGAGATGACGTGTGAAAGGATCGCTTCAAGTGACACGGCTCCCCGGAGGACATGGCGGCCGTCGATGGCTGTGTGTAGCGTAGGTGAAGCCGGCTAGGATACCCCCAGTACAGACGCCTAGCCAGTATATCTGACGTGTACACAACATCAACAAGGTTAGATGAGGGTGAAACAAGCTAGGATGATGTATGATCGTAATCGTCGTACCCACTGATGTCGCCAGCGTCCTGTTACTAGAGCTGGTCCTAAACAGCGTCCTGTATACCCGAGCTGACAGCAACAACAATAACAACAACTGACATAAATGATACAACACATATAAACAACAACAACGATTGATCTATACAACCACAGATCCTTATCTTAATCAGAATCTCATTTGGGATGCATGAGTCGATGTTACTTGGTAGAATATTATTAGTAGAAAACAGCGTTTCAGCGTCCATCAACGCAGTATTTAGGGGCATAATTCAATCAACGCGGTGTTTGTCAATCAACGCAGTGTTTAGGGGTAGTAGTAATTCAACGCAGTGTAAAGGGGACAGTAGTAAACCAACGCAGTGTTTAGGGGGGTAGTAGTCAATCAGCGCAGTGTTTGGGGGCATTAGTCAATCAACGCAATTGTTGGGGCCAGTAGTCATTCAACGCAGTGTAAAGGGGCAGTAGTCAATCAACGCAGTGTTTAAAGGCAGAAGTCAATCAACGCAGTGTTCAGGGGCATTAGTCAATCAGCGCGCTGTTTAGGGAGCATTAGTCAATCAACGCGCAGGTTATGGAGGTCTGTTAATTTACATTACGCGAACCCAGTGTATAATCAATGATGACCTCGTTCATCGGAGGTGACGTCATAGAGAATGGCCGCACCACAAACACCGCCTACACTATATACACAGCACACCACCGGCCACTTGAATGAAGAGTAACCAACATGGCTTATGACACGGCCGGGTTCAAATGACCTCCACTGATGTGACCTAGACACTGGATGAGAGTAGCGGACGCCAGGCTAAATGCCAGTGAGATAGTGAGATGGGCAGACGCCGGGTACTGCGTGTCATCTGGGGTGGTACTGAGGCTGAAGGTGACACTGACGTCAGGTCAGTCACCTCATCCCACGACTTGGCTCCATCTTCGGGCAACACAGACTCCCGCTGTACGCTTGTCATCGCTCCACAACCCAGAAACACATAGAGTAATGTACCAAGGAGCTCACATCACACTTCCTTCCAGAACTGATGCTGACACAATTCCCTGGTGACTGACTGCGCCTTCCTTTTTATCACGATCATTTTCTCACCTCCCACTTTAAGCTGCTCACAGGAGCCTCATGTTCATCATATGACACTTCATACGGAGGCGGTAGTCTGCCACCTTCCCTGCCATCCGACCAGAATGCGGCACGAGACTCAGCGAGTAATTCTCTTCATTCAATAGAGTGAGAGGAGTCAGGTAGGCGCTTGGCAATGTTCTCAGCCAATGGCTGAACCGCCCCTTGACTGAGTTATTGCCAGGTTGTATTGCGTGCAATCATCCGACAAGCGACTTATACCACGCATTGTCTTCATATCGATATGGTCGACAAAACACAAAGTTGCCTTGCTTAGTAAACCGACTTGATTTTCTTCACGTCGCCAGGGGCAATGTGCTTTATGTTGGTTTCATCATGTACAATGACACAGCTCCATGGAACATTGCCAGCGGATCAATCCTTGCAAAACCACATACTGTACGCCATTAATTCATTACCTTAAACAGTTTTAGGGTGTTTAATCTAACTTATCGCATGGCACCCTCCTCTCAGCCAATCAGAGCTCGAGAAAAAGCTCGGTCTTTTTCCCATATCACCTCAAACGCACAGTTTGCCATGCGATAACTGCAACCGTGTCGCAATATCACCGAGAAACAACTTCACCTGAGATGGTCCTCACAGAGCACCGCGGCTCTCTAGCATGGCAACACTACGGAGGTTCTTAATATCACGCACTCTTTACAAGTGCAATAACGAAGGTTTTCTCAAGTGTCATTTGCTTGCCAGCCGCTAATGTGGTTGCGTAGCGCTCATCGGGAAGTCACGGTATTACCCCATCTCCCCGGAATCATGCTGAGGCGCGAAATGATGTAACACCTGCCGAGCCGAGTCGTCAGCGCTACAGTGTTGACTAACTTCAGCAACGGCGAGCTTCCTCGTCCTTCTCGTCACGGGAACTTCACGGGATCTTTCGTCTTTGAACGCACGCCTATTCCTTCGCCTATTAGTTCCTTTGTTCGTTTTTCCAATGAATTCTGAAATGTCTTGAACGTCATGTCCTCCTTCTTAAATAAAGCGACATTATAACCATACTCTTCTATGAGATGTCGCTGAATTCCAGCTGAAAGACCTCGAAGAGAACCGGGTGGATAGGGCGATCCATCTCGACGTTTAGTTTCGCATATGAATCTTGCAAGCCAGTAGTCTAGTTGCTGGAACGAAGCTTGCCCAAATTCGGGAATAGGTCCATTAGGGTCCTTAACAGTTTCCGGCTGGGTCTGCCTCCAATCCCGCCAGTCTTTGAATACACTCACAGCCCAACTTTCTCACATCTTCTAGTGTTTCTTGGCACCCTGTTCTCAATGATTCTTTAAATTTGTCTGATGTCAGCGGGGTGCTGATCCGACCAGCATAGGAAGCTTCGCTAATTTTGAAAATTTCCATTATCTGCACAATCAGGATTTAAATCAATATCTGAAAATAGATAGATCCATGGGAGCACCGAACGCACCATCAGGAACACTAAAATCCGTCTCAATATCACTGGCTTCCAAAAAGATAAATCTCCGAGATCTCCTATGGTTGAAACCATCATAGCAAGCAGCAGCTGAGGCCGAATGTTGGATTAAGGGACTACCTCTCATATTTACAGGTCCCAACACTTCGCAGATACCTTACATAACATAGGTTCACGCTAATTATCGTCATAAGGAGACAGCGTCTTGCTTGATTATCGCGTGTAGGTGCCATCGCGATAAGTATGTTATCGCATGGTCACGCGGATGATATGGTGAAAGACACTCGGACGCTCCGCGTCCTCGTGTTCTTTCCCCATATCACCCACGTGACCATGCGATAACTAACACATAATAACATCTTTTCAAGTAAGCAGATCTTTGCAATGATAACTCTCAGTAAACCAGTACGTAGTGATATTCATCACCAACAACACCGAAGTTACATTAAGTACATAAACTTGCATCATACTTGCTTGCATTACTCCTCGATGCTATAGGCAATTTATGATTTGCACGTCTGAATTGACTCAGCTTATGTCAATCAGTAAAACCTAGACATAACAGGTAACTCTCATTGTTATGGCTAATTTAAACTAATATCTGTTAGCTTGATCTATCAGTTTGCCAGTCTTATAATGCCATCTCATTCAATCTTTCTTTTTCACCATTAATTTCACAAAACGGTTGTCAACATTTTTCTTGATCAAGCCAAATGTCTGACTTTCCACAATGATCTAAGATACTTTTTAATTTGGTGATCCATTTGGAGCTGAACTCATTATTGATATGGAGTTTGTACAATAGTTTGAACACCAAGCTTGATAGCTTACAATCTTTACCATTACAAAGTCTATGGTCAGTAGTCTATCATGCGGTTGCTAATAGTTCTGCTTAAGGCAAATTTTCCAACTTCACGATATACCGCACAACTTGATGTTAATTTATGCAGTGTTAGTAAAATTTTTTTACACCTTCTGTAAAATACTTGTATTTGATTAATATTACCAAATCCCCTACTTCACACCCATACAACAATACAGGTACAATCATCACGTCAAAGAGCTCACATTGACTATCTTTGACAATCATCACGTCACAGAGCTCACATTGACTATCTACAGGCAAATGTAATCTGCGGGCCTTGGTTAACAAAGCAAACATCGCCTTTCTAGCTTGATTTACTCTCAGTCTGTTGACAAGATCAAACGATTTTTTGTAATCTACAAAAGCGCAGTAAATTCTCTTTGTTGGGGACAGGTACAGATCAATCAAACAAATTAAATCAAAGACATGATCTGTGGTACAGTAGCCTACACGACATCCTGCATGTTCCAGTAAATTGACAAACGTTAATTTAAACGTACAGTAAACATTTTACCAACAAAACTTAATAAAGTTATGCCTCTATATTTATCATGGTTAACAGGTGCACATTCATTCTTTTACAGAGGTACTAAACTTGAGGAGAGAACAAGTTTAAACATTTTGACAATGAGTGACAACACTTCACATGGACTATTCTTAATGCATTCATTCAAGACAAGGTCCAAACCACCTGTGTATCAGACTATCCCCGTCGAGTCTGCAGTGAGGCCATGTTTTGGCGGGGCAGTTTCCAGGATTAGTCCTCTAGCGTGACGACAAGGAAAGCCAACTGAATTACGAAAAATCAAACAACTAGATGTGAGCTTGACAGAAGTGAGTGTACACGAAGGATATACACTCATTATGTCAATATCCATTAATGTCGGCAAAAAGTGTGTGTATGAGACATACGGATCTGTTTCCAATCAAATTAATGTAAGAGGTCATAATGTTAGAGATCATAATGTGAGTCACAATATCAGGATCGGATGACCAGGGACCATCGTCCATCTCTCACATTTCAAAGAACACAATCCGCGGGAAAATTCCTGACTTCCAGTTCATCAAGAATTTACCGATCAATATCGGTTGGGCTCACGTTATGATGGTAGTATGATGGTTTCGCGAGCATTATGATGTCGTTTAAGCCCCCTTCCAGCGATTTACTGTTTTAGCGCGTTTGTTGTGGCATGTTAGGACGCAGTGCCTGAGGACGTAATGCCTGTGCAGACAGAATATGGCCATCCAAGCGGCGTGCCGTCATTTTAGGGATAATGATTGGTGCCTAAAGAAATATCACGTTATACTGAGTAAACTCTGAACAATATTTGAAGGACAATTCAGAACTGTTCGTCTCGCCGCATGTATTTGTCCTCTGCTGAAGCAACTTTCTGGAAAAATTGTAATTCCGTATTCGCGGGTGCAACCTCTTGTCTCGTTTAGGTCCATTCGTCATGTTGCTTCAACTCAACAAGATGATTATATACGGATGAAATAAAGATTAATCAAGTTAAGATTTATGCAAGATTTATGTGTTCCCTGACTTGCAGCCGATCTGCCACAAGATATTATATATATATATATATATATATATAGAGAGAGAGATATATATATATAGAGAGAGATAGATAGAGATAGAGATAGATAGATAGATATAGATATATAGAGAGATATAGAGATATATATATAGATATATATAGAGATATAGAGAGATATATAGATAGATATATACATATATATAGATATATATAGATCTCTATATAGATATATATCTATATATATATATATCTATATATATATATATATATCAATATATCCCATATCTATCTATATATATATATCTCTTTTATATATATATCTCTATATATATATCTATATATCTATATATCTATATCTATATCTCTATCTATATATATATCTCTCTCTATATATATATATATATATATATATATATGGAGAGGGGGAAGGTGAGGGAGGCAATGAGAGGGACGTGAGGCACTGAGAGTCTAGGCCACTTAAGGCCCTTCTCAATCTCAATAGAGCTAACAAATGGGTGTTCGTCACTTGAAGAGGGCAAGGCCAATGAGTTTAAAGCTACGCTAAGAGGGCTCACTTCGAGTGGCTCTGCGGTGATCGCTTCCCTAATTATAATACATTGCAATCGTAAAGTGGCGCTACCGTGACACGAACAAAAGCACATGGGAATACTTGGCTGGCGTCACTGGGATTGTTGAGAGCGGGGAAAATGTCTTTTCACAGAGCCTTGCCACTATATGATCATATATATATATATGCAAGCATATATATGATCATGACTTTGGAGAGCTGTTTTGATCACGGTGATAACAGCCTGGGATATATACGTATCTCATCCACACGCGTGTGATGTAGCCAGGGGTTTCTGTATTGTGGAAGCTTGAAAAGAAGCTAGGTAAGAAATGGCGGTTTGGCAAATACTTGTTGAGTACTGAAATAGAATCCCGAAAGTAATCTACGGCATTGGTAACAACCTAATGAAATCATGAAGAGGGATATCTCAAATGACCTCGGATGTCTGATAAAACCAGAAGGTCCACATCATGAGAATGATGGTTGCATCAATGCAACACCATTTATATGATGTATCTATATATACACAGTGGAATATGATGGTGTTTGACGTTTTCGGTTGTTGTCAGAATACTTACATGACCATCACCTCAGCCCTCACCACAAGGGCACCACCGTTGCACGAATCCTATAACTCACATAAATGCTTTTCACCATAAACTACTACTAACTTATGTCGGTATCACAACTGTATCTCGTAAAGCAACGATGACTAAGAGACCTCGATACGTGGCATTCTGTTGGCCCACAATACCCCTTTTCATCATGACGCCTTTTTTTACAGTTCAGTTAGCGCCGCAAGCAGCATATAAAAGGCACAACTAACGAATCGTAATATTCATTCTACTCAAAATGACGCAAAATTTCATCACAATTAAAGTGTGATAAACTGAAGATTACACAAATGAAAATATGCTGCTTATGACCTATAAAAGGCACAATTTACGAATCGTAATGTTTTTTCTACTCAAAATGACACAAAATTTCATTAAATTAAAATTTGTTAAATTGAAGATTACACAAATGAAAATATGCTGCTTATGACCTATAAGCAAGACAACGTCATCCTCCAATCAAATATATGTTTCACTTAAGCCAAATTTTCGACTCATGTCACTTCAAATATGTCGGCTAGCTATCACCAGGAACTAGATATAATGTAATACCAAACTCTCTTCTACCTATCACCAGGAGCTAGATACAATGTAACACCAAACTGTCTTCTTGCTATCACCAGGAGCTAGATACAATGTAACACCAAACTGTCTTCTCGCTATCACCAGGAGCTAGATACAATGTATAACCAAACTGTCTTCTCGCTATCACCAGGAGCTATATACAGTGTAACACCAAACTGTCTTCTCGCTATCACCAGGAGCTATATACAGTGTAACACCAAACTGTCTTCTAGCTATCACTAGGAGCTAGATACAATGTAACACCAAACTGTCTTCTAGCTATCACCAGGAGATAGATACAATGTAACACCAAACTGTCTTCTCGCAATCACCAAGAGCTAGATACAATGTAAAACTGTCTTCTCGCTATCACCAAACCAAACTGTCTTCTCGGAGCTAGATATCACCAAGAGCTATCACCAGGATACAATGTAACACCAAACTGTCTTCTCGCTATCACCAGGAGCTAGATACAATGTAAACACCAAACTGTCTTCTAGCTATCACCAGGAGCTAGATACACCAAACTGTGCAATCAACAAGAGCTAGAAACAATGTAATACAATGTAACTGTCTTCTCGCTATCACCACATACAATGAGCTAGATACATCACCATAAGCTACCAAAACTGTCTTCTCGCTATCACCAGGAGCTAGATACAATGTAAATGTAACACCAAACTGTCTTCTAGCTATCACCAGGAGCTAGATACACAAAACTGTATCACCACTAGATACAATGTAACTGTCTTCTAGCTATCACCAGGAGCTAGATACAATGTAACACCAAACTGTCTTCTCTATCACCAGGAGCTATCACAAGGACCAAACTGCTTCTTGATCACAGGAGCTAGATACAATGTACCAAACTGTCTTCTCGCTATCACCAGGAGCTAGATACAATGTAACACCAAACTGTCTTCTAGCTATCACCAGGAGCTAGATACAATGTAACACCAAACTGTCTTCTCGCTATCACCAGGAGCTAGATACAATGTAACACCAAACTGTCTTCTCGCTATCACCAGGAGCTAGATACAATGTAACCAGGAGCTACCAAAACTGTCTTCTCGCTATCACCAGGAGATACATGTACAATGTAATACACCAAACTGTCTTCTCGCTATCACCAGGAGCTAGATACAATGTACACCAAACTGTGTAATCACCAAACAATGTCTTCTTCTCGCTATCACCAGGAGCTAGATACAATGTAACACCAAACTGTCTTCTCGCTATCACCAGGAGCTAGATACAATGTAACACCAAACTGTCTTCTCGCTATCACCAGGAGCTAGATACAATGTAACACCAAACTGTCTTCTCGCTCGCTATCACCAGGAGCTAGATACAGGAGCTAACAATGTAACCAAAACTGTCTTCTCGCTATCACCAGGAGCTAGATACAATGTAACACCAAACTGTCTTCTCGCTATCACCAGGAGCTAGATACAGTGTAACACCAAACTGTCTTCTCGCTATCACCAGGAGCTAAGATACAATGTAACACCAAACTGTCTTCTCGCTATCACCAGGAGCTAGATACAATGTATAACCAAACTGTCTTCTCGCTATCACCAGGAGCTAGATACAATGTAACACCAAACTGTCTTCTCGCAATCACCAGGAGCTAGATACAATGTATAACCACCAAACTGTCTTCTCGCAATCACCAGGAGCTAGATACAATGTAACACCAAACTGTCTTCTCGCAATCACCAGGAGCTACATATAATGTAACACTACCTTGTCATTATGCCAAACCAAACTTCGATCACGAAATAGAGCGGGTGTGAATAATTCGTTCGATAAAGAAAGCGGCTACTTTATGCGACCGTCTTGTTTAAATGGAGATATCTGAGGTCATTCTCGAAACTTGACTTAAAGTATTGAGCGCAGCAGTGAGGGTGAACTGTAACAAGTCTAAGTGCATGCGCGAATATGCATGGCGTGGTTAGAACATGGCCCTGTTTTATCAGGTCACGGCCGACCGCAGATCTAAGTACGAACTTAAAACGACGTACGTCCTTTGAACGAAGTATGGCGTGCTTCCTTTTAAGTGCGGTATGTTTTAACAGCTTTCGGTCTCATGTCGCTTTGGAAATGTTTCTATCAGCGGTTGGTGCATGGCTTTTTATTGTTCATGAAATCGGAATTCCATCTGACGATGTTTACAGTTATTTTTAGAACCGGAAGAATAGTCCCATAGGTAATCCCTGCAGAGATTCAAACAACACGGGTTGCGAAATATACATGGTTGCGTCAACTCTTTTTTACATCACCGTGCTAATGGTATGTATATTTTAGCTAAATACCTTGACTTTCAATTGCATGCAACTTTTCTGCAATTCTATGACCTATTACCGAGATAATAATGAAGAAACACCCACCCCTTATGGCGTCATTGAACAGTCTCTCTTCACTCTGGAAAAAATACAATTGTTTTATTCTTAGCTATAAACATCACCAAACTTATGCCAAATTACATCAGAACACATATCAAAGTAAAAAAATAAGGGTCAAAATTTAAATACATTAATGAACAAACCAGTGACAAACTAGCAGAATGTTTGGTAGAACATGAATATAAACAGTAACATGTTCTATGAGTAAAGAGAACTCACTGGGGTGGACCTTGCTTTTTGACCTTTGAGTTGGACATATCCGCGATTCTACCTAATTTCACAATTATATTTATACAATTTGCTGAGTGTAACAGTGTAATTCTGTGTGTTATGGTAACATGGATTAAACAGTGTCCCACCCACTCCTCACAAATCAAATAGAGACCATTTGTAACACAATTCAAGACAGAACAAAACATTAATGTTGTACTACAAACAAAGTACGCCCGTACTACAATCCAGGTACAGCTGGTGTGTGGTGGTGAGGGGCAACCTGATTTAATTTATTCATGCCAAATAGGTCATAGAATGATACTCAAGTAACTTCTTAATTCATGTATACATATTGCTTTTACATGCAAACATGAACGCAACTTAGGTCGTATCCTGTTAGATCTCAAATAAATATGGTTTTGTCAAAACTCACGAGAATGGCTTGAAAAATCCACGAAAAATAAAAGCTTCGGCAGACTTGTGAAACAGTGTTGATAGTTGCAGTTGGCGCAAAAACGCTATATGTTATCGCGTCTACGATTGGTTAAACGCCCGCAGAAGTGAACCAATTAAGTTGAGTGTTATGGAACGTTTTCGGTTGTTCACGGGGTCAAAGTACGGTCGTACATAAATATAAGGACGTACTTCGTTTTAAGTTCGTACTCCGCGACCTGTTTATTATGTTATTAATCAAACCATGTCGGGTTTTTTGCATAAATGTCAATTAAAAGCACATTATCTCCGTCTCCGTTGGTTCGAAATATTTATTCATCGTACTGAACATGAAGATAAATTACCGCGTCACGAAGAACAACGTATTTACCTGGTCGTATAATCATTCGTCCGTACATTAGTTGAATGAGGCCTATTGAATCGGGTTTCAAGCATAGAGAAGTTTGTCGTAAATTGTTAACAAACAACTATTTTTAAAGCAAATATTTAGCAATTCAAAAACTCCATCATCTTTACCTAAGTTGTGACATCATCATCTTTACCTAAGTTATATCAGCAATTCCTGTTAAATATATAGGTAGGTTTGAGAGGTCCCGAGATGCCACGGTTCTAAGGTGACTAGCCAGGCAATACATCAAGCTATATATGTATATCCATTTGTTTTGTTTATGATACCCTCATTCAGTCGTCAGCTGGGACGCATTCGGCAAGAACGGTTACATGTGACTGGTGTAATGTGACTTGGAACTGACACGTTTTACATTGATGTTTCACTACTGGTTATTCCAGATATTTGAGGTGACGCCCCATCAGTTCTTATCCAGAGCTCCTCGAATGCGATTCTTCCACGCTACAGGATTGTCAGATATATAATCAAGGTTTAGACAGGCCCGCCCATTAGTACGAGGTCTGCGGGCTCATGGCAGTTAATATGTAACACGTCGCGCTCCCAACGCAACGTCAGCAGAACGTGCAATCAATGTCTGCATTCATACAGTTGTTGGCTTCAACATACATTCAATAACGGCAAGTGAGCAATTAATCGTTTATTCCATTAAAATAATCTAACAATACAGATCTATCCTGGTACGTGTGCACCCGGCTAATGGAAGCCATTAATCAAATACATTTGACACAAATCATAATCAACAAAATTAACAAGCAAACAAGAATATGTGAACAGCAAATGTTGAGCATTTTTGCCAAACATTACACAGTACTCCCACTGTTAATTGGATGTGTAAATTCACAAATGTAGCATTATAATCATGAAAGTCACGTGTAAATAGTACCTGAATGTACAGAAATCCTGGAAGACAAGAGTTGATGTCCGTTGCGGTTGCACCAGGTTCACATTCATCAGCAGCTTAATCGTCCATGAATTTACAACAGGATGCAGGTACATCAAGTCCCATCCTATTTTACACTGCCCCTTTAGCTATTTTCCATTAATTGGATTATCACAGATGATAGAAGGCTATTTGATCAGGTGTGAAATATGCGAAGCTTTGATAGAACCAAGAAAACTACGTATTTACACGGCCATATGTACAATTGCCTTATGCTTTGTGGTTAACAATAAAATGCTTCAAACCATCATAGTTTGAATACGCACGATTGTAAAAATGAATCTGGAGAAGAAATGAGTGACAGCTATATTTCAGGGAATCATAAAGCACAATTGGTGTACGTTTGTTGGGGCTACGAGAGGGAGCACAATACCAATTACGTCAATATATAACAAGTATTGCTAACTTAACTTTGATGCTGCACTGACAGCAATCGGAACTTTTGGGTTTTCAGTTGTAATTCATATTAACTACACCAGGTAACATGGAACCAATGTAATATTGCTGAAATTAACATGGACTAGTGCTCAACGATACATTCATTGATTATGTTACAAAACGTTGTCCTGTCTAGCGGGTCACTTCGTTATTCCACTTGAATTCGGTTAATAATTCAATGTTAAATGCCTTTCTAGATACTGCTAAAACTATAAAAGTTAGCATAATGTTAATGTTTCCTTAGGGTTCATTATGTTAATTTAGTTTGCATTAGTTCATTCACTGATTTTTACTGTTTCAACCATGTTATATGTTAGGGCGAAAAAATAAGATGACCAAGGTCTTGCTTGACATTAAGACATATCCTGTTGAAATATCAAGTTAAACTAATACTGCAAAGTTTAAATCCTGTTCCTTTCATGATATCACTATATCCCAAAAGTTAGACACAAGACAATACACTAATAATATAATAGAAATTGAAAATATGCTTCTTAAACTGCCTGAAAATTCAAAGGCTTATATAGATATAGGATAAAAGGGGGTAAACTTCATGAATTATGATAACAACAATATACATTACTAATATATACTTTGTTTGTATCCTGTATGGTATAAGAAAGCAGTCTCTAATGCTACTTAGATTCACAGTCATATTCAATTTTGATGTGCATGTTTGCACACCACGCTTGGTCAGGGGACGCAGACAATAATATCACATTGGTATGGAGTGCCAGCATGTGTAGACACAGCCAGAGGGACACAGATTGTCTCATGGAACCTGGTGATATGAATGGAGACCGTCACACTCATGTTCTCCTAAGTGTCCAAGCACATTTCCAATACATGAATTGCTTTCTCTCAAACTAACATGATCTGCAGGTTCCGATTGCTGTAACCATGGCAACATTAAGATGGTTGCGCCGGAGCAGTCACTGGGTTGAGCGATTTAATCACTGTCCTTTTGAATATGTATGCACACCTACTGTATCTGACAACCCACCGAGCTCCACATCAAATGACCTGCAGCTGGAATCATTAGATTTACATAACATATGTGAATTAAATCATTTTAAATACATAACGGTTGCCAAACAACTTCTACTCTGTTGGTGATCTTTATATGGAGATATATATGATCAGTGGCTGTTTTGTCAAAAAGTTGAAGGTAAGTAAAAAAGAAAATTCCTTGTTTTTTCGCGTTTCAGATGAGGCAATGTATTCATTTTCAGATGCACATCACCTCACCTTGAATCTTTCTAAGACCACCGTCAGTGACGCTTCATGTGCAACGAGAGGTGATCACTGCGGGAAAAAGCGCGGCTGCAAACTCGACATTGGAAAGGTTTATCCCCGGTGTGCTTGCGATAATGCCTCGTCAATTCGTCAGAGCGCGCGAACTTCCAACCACAATCTTTCCAAGTGCATTTGTATGGTTTTTCACCTGTAGGAGAAGAGATCAGATCGTCGTCAATCCATCTCGCGGCGACAATGATACGATAAGAAGAACATCAGAGGAATCTCAGTAAATATCACAGTATATAAAGGACTTCAACCGAGAAAACGTACGTCAAGACCTCCTGTTATATATTCCCGCGAAGCCCATCCCACAGACCCAGCTGCCTTCATTCGCATTAAGAAATATAGACATTAAGACGCTTTAATTAGTCAATTCGACATTAGTGTGGCCTACCAGTATGGGTCCTTTGGTGCGCCTTCAAGTGCGAGCTCTTCGTGTAGACTTTACCGCAAGCAGGAAACTCGCATTTGTGCACATGGCGACATATCTTAGATCCGCCATTCGTGGTCGTGGTGGAGTTGGAAAGATTGGCCGCGGAGATGCTGCCGTAGCTGTTGTTAGGTGACGGAGGCTGGTAGGATACAGGGCTGCTAGGGCACGAGTGGTAGGGGCTAGAGATGAGCGAATGGGGGCTGGAGGGACTATGAGAATGACAGGCATGTAGAGGGGGTGACGCCATAGAAGGAGATGGCGGCTGCGTGAACGGAAACGCCTCCGTGAAGGAGCGCTTCACGCCGGGACTGCTTGACTGGGCGGACGAGTCGCTAGGAGCGTGATGTATTGGATGATGATGGTGACGATGGAAACTGCGTGATTCCGCTGCGTGATGATGGTGGTGATGATGATGGTGATGGCGGCAGTGTGCCCCTGGGGGGTTGACTGCGCATACGCTCGACCCGGACGCACTGCCCCTGCACACAGGACCATACCACAATCTTCACAAGTCGTTAACAATCGTAACATTCGGATTCTAATTAAGGCAAAAAAAGAAGTGACATCAAATATCGTGTGGGAACGTACGTGCAGAGTGGGTGATGGTGATAGACGGCAGCGCCACACAGGTGTACTCTGTGATTGATGCAAGTCGTGTCACCTTCGCAGGCTGCTTCCAAACACACCGCAAGAACACAAGCAAATTACAAGCACATTACAAATTTATTTCTCCTCATATTCCCCTTACAACTCCCCTTGTCAGATCAAGTGTATTCTATATATGCATTTATATTTGTTTCTACCTTTAACACGTGTCAAGGTCATATCAAGTGGTTGTTCCGGTTCCGGTTCGGACGGAGAGGCAGGGAGGTTAGTAGAGTGACAGTCGTAGGGCGAGCAGCAGGTGCCTAGGGACACGTCACACAACCGTTCTACATCTAATGTCTTCTCTAAACACTGTTTCGGTTGCGAAAGGTCTACAGGCTCTGCTTGCTCGCACTTGTTCTGGAAACAATCATGGAGGACTCACATTAAATACAAAAACGCTTCTATGTTGAACCATTACGTAATTTGATGAACACTATTTCAAACATGTCAGTTCAAAAAGCATGGTGCGCAATTAGCGAACGGAGAGCAAGTATATACCATGTGACCTTATATTTACAAAAATGGAGGACATCGCATCCTCATTACATAACCCCTTCGCGCGGAAACAGAAGATTCAGGACGGTATATAAAATATCACCGTCCGACCGGGGCTAGGTGGGAACATTAAAGGTCGTGCATATATTGCCTTGCACAGAATATCTCAAATAATCGGCATAATTCCATATTGTGCACAAGAACACCACATTAATGATTGAAGTCGTCGCCCACCTGAAAACTGTCCCGCCCCAGGGGCTTTCGTCATCACTACCTATTTTTTTTCGTTAAATTTCTGATTCTTTGGCTCGAATTGGTAATGCAGAAGTTGTCCACAACATTATGGATAAAAACTAGATTTGACACAAGCGCCAACGGCATGTCTTCCAACGGCAAGCCTGGACGACCAGCAATACGCTATCAACAATATTACACGAACAAATGTTATCTCTAAACAAAATGAATACTTGACCTATTAGTTCAGCAATCGGGACTGTGATTGCTCCTTCTTGACATAACGTAAGGTTGGTGTTAAGGCACCCTATGCGCCGCACACGTTTACGATAGATGTCAGCGAGGGGAGCTGGTAACGCGCACTATTTTCGGATAGATGTCACAAGCTGCAGCCGCTTAGATGTATTGACATGACCCCTTAGCAGATGTTTTGACATGACCCCTTAGCCAAGTCAATGCAAGCCGAGGAAAGCGATGAATACCTCTGGTCGATTACGTTAAGATTTGGCCTACTTAGACACGTCCTGTAGTTAGCCTGATTGCTAAGCTGACGCAGTGGAAAACATTCAAACTAAACGTCCTTTTTACTGTTTTTTGTTACTGTGAATGTTAAAAATATTGTTACAATTATTATCACGAGGCCAAGTTCTAAACACTGACAAAAATTCATGTGCATAAATACAACCGTTTCAGAGATATCAACGAGGAGAGAACTCGTAGCGAAAATCGCGATAGGTACTCTAAAACACATGTCATTATACAAAGTACAAAAAGTGAAAACAAGTATTTTTTCCGCCTATTCCATGCTACGATAATTGTTTTTACAACCATGTAATTCATATGTTCGTAACTGCAGTAGTTATGGAGGATTGGGGAAATTGGGGAAAAAATCGACCGTTCCGGAGAAAAGCCCGAAAATCTTAGGCTGGAGAGAGAACAAAAAAATAAAGAAATAAAATAATAAATAAATAAAAAAAACTCTGACGAAAACAGTATGTTGGAAGACATAATAATATCTATCAAGCCAACTTCTCGCGAAACGAGCTTCGACAACGCACTGCGAGTAAACAACGTAACCGCATGCTGGCGGTGTATGCGCCTGCGCGCCAAACGACAAAAATGGCGACGACTATAAAATCAGACAGCACCGTTGGGTAGCCCGGTTAAAGAGGCTGTTCAGCCCCATATCGGGCACTCGGGGATCATTTTGTTAATACATAACCACGTTTTAAAGCAGACATAAATATTGGCATCTTTTAATGTGTGCCGCAAAGTTTACTTGATCGAAAATCATGTTGATAAATTTTCAACATTATTATTGGACTGGAAATATCCATGATGTCCTGTGTAAATCTGTTTTAGTTAGTTCATCGTTAACGGTGCCTCCCTAAAACCATGAACCACACGAATGTTAGCTGTAAATCATTACGCGCCCTATAACTACCTCGCTATCGATGTGTTTACTTCCGCTTTGGTTACAAAATGTATATTTCATCAAATCTTCACTCATTGTGGGTATCATTGCATGGGCACAAATTAGACCGACAAACAGGAAGGGTGATTTTCGGTAACATATATGGCGACAACCGAAGTAAGGATCTATTTTCTGAGACGGCAGCGCCGCGTAGCGACTGAAAGTCGGAAAACTTAAAACTTTTGGTTTCCAAGGTGCGGTTGCCAAGCAGCTTGCTAGGCAACCTCATTACAAATATGGGGCTGAACAGTCTCTTTAAGGGACATCATCTCGGCCAGGATCAAGTTAAGAATTACTGACAAAACTATATCAATACTGAGAGGCTTTGAGAGTGAATTCCATAGTCAAGAGTATATGTCAACAGTTGATATGAATAACAAAAAACACAACCCGACATCAAACTCATGTAATCAAACATTGAAAGAAACGCTGCTCATTGAAATAGTATTTATGTCTTCCAACGATAGTTGAAAGACATACTGTTTTCGTCTGAATATTTTTTTTTTTCAGCATAAGTTTTTGGGGCTTTTCTCCGGAACGGTTAGACATATCAACATGCAATTTTGGGGAATGATAGATCAAGTTGGGACACAACTACCGATCCAGTTTGACGCGCATACGCAGTGTTGGAGGCTTATGGGGTCGATTTTTTCCCCAATTTTCTGTAACTATCTCCTCCATAACTACTGCAGTTACGAACATATGAATTACATGGTTGTAACAAACAATTATTGCAGCATGGAATAGGCGGAAAAAATACTTTTTGTACTTTGTATAATGACATGCGTTTTAGAGTACCTATCGCGATTTTCGCTACGAGTTCTCTCCTCGCTGATATCTCTGAAACGGCTGTATTTATGCACATGCATTTTGTCAGTATTTAGAACTTGGCCTCGTGATAATAATTGTAACAGTATTTTTAACATTCACAGTAACAAAAAACAGTAAAAAGGACGTTTAGTTTGAATGTTTTCCACTGCGTCAGCTTAGCGAGCAGGCTAACTGCAGGACATGTCTAAGTAGGCCAAACTTTACATAATCGACCAGAGGCATTCATCGCTTTCCTCGGCTTTGTATTGACTTGGCTAAGGGGTCATGTCAAAACATCTGCTAAGGGGTCATGTCGATTCATCTAAGCGGCTGCAGCTTGTGACATCTATCCGAAAATAGTGCGCGTTACCAGCTCCCCTCGCTGACATCTATCGTAAACGTGTGCGGCGCATAGGGTGCCTTAACACCAACCTTACGTTATGTAAAGAAGGAGCAATCACAGTCCAGATTGCTGAACTAATAGGTCAAGTATTCATTTTGTTTAGAGATAACATTTGTTCGTGTAATATTGTTGATAGCGTATTGCTGGTCGTCCAGGCTTGCCGTTGGAAGACATGCCGTTGGCGCTTGTGCCAAATCTGGTTTGACTTGAACCACATTACTTATATTTAGTTATCCTTCAGATATAAATTATATTGATGCATATGATTAACCACAAGAATGTACCCATCAGATATAACGTATACTACTACTACCCATACAAAGATAATTAAATACAACTAAGCCAAGGATTGTAGTCGTTAAAGCAACCTTCTGAATAGACTTTTTCGGTGGTAGTGACATTTAAATCTGACTCTCACCCGACCCAGGTCCTTAATACTGGTTGTTTGTATGCGATTTCATTATAAATCTAAAAAACTCAATCGGAGATGAACCGACCTCTTCGGACTCTCGGCCTCAAATGAGGCACCAGCAGGGTCTTCGCCAGGATTTGAAAACTGCCCGTCCATGCCCACCCCCCGGCCCACCCCAACCCTGTCCATCACGTTATGACTAACTGATTATCATAACGTAGTTTTTTTGGCCTTCGCCCAAAAGCTAGGGGGGGGGGGGGTGGGATTTGTAGGGGATGAGAGGGGGGATGGCGTGTGTGTGCATGCATAATGTGAAATATCAGACCGTTGTTCAAAAGCAATCAAATTACAAAATAATGGCACATCCTCCGATGGCACAAACATACGGGAGAAATGAAAACTTAGTCAAAGACTTCGCGTCGATATGATATTTCACCCAATTGCAATTTGTGAGCTTCATTCCCTAGCCAACAGTGTGGAGCAAAAGTTTATTAGATCGAGGTAAAAGTGATACCGCGAGGCAGACATTTCAGAATGATGCTCTAATCGACCGCGCACAATGTACGCCAGCCTTCTAGTTGTCATTATTCCTACAAATCTCGAACATATCGTGTATCATTTTAGAGAAGGTATACGATCGACATGTACAGGGACCTTGTTTAGCGAGGAGGCGAAGCTGGTCGTAACTCCATTCACCATTGTTAACGAATATGGCATTGATTAAACTCCATGCGTCATAAGAAGCGTTATCAAACAGAACAGTATTTATTTTGATCATAGATGAGCGGCCAGCGTGCTGTGTCGCAGCTTGTCTTTAAATCTGTTTAAACTGGCTTAGCTAATTCCTTGTATCCAGCCTGGGAGACGCGTAGGGGGAAATTCCAGCCCGTCCAAATTTACGAATTACCCGTCCAATGGACGGGTGGACGGGTCTCTGGCTAAGACCCTGGGCACCAGCCCCCTAGTGACCCAAACTTTAGTGTAATTTCCGTCACGGTAGGTGAATATACACGAAGTGTGAAGTTGCACTTGATTATCGTGTGTAGGTGCTATCAAAGAAAAAAATCAAAAATTGCGACCTGTATCGCGGAACAAAAAAAAGGTTAACAAACCAACATACAAACATACAAACCGGGCCGATCGCCATAACTTGGCGATTCGATATCGCCAAGTTAATAAATATGTTATCGCATGGTCACGCGGATCATATGGGGAAACATACTCGAATGCTCCTCGTCCTCGTGTTTTCTTCCCATGTCACCCACGTGACCATGCGATGACCGGCTCCATCTCCAACTTCAATTACAACAAGTGAAACCGTAAGAAGTACGCTGCATCCTATCATTAAAACGTCGAACGTCTGCGCGCCCTTGATCTGTCGTCTTGTTGTATGGCACCCTCCTCTCAGCCAATCAGATCTCAAGAAAAAGCTCGGTCTTTTACGCATATGTCACATCGGTGGCGCTTGTGCCAATCTAGTATATATACAAGCACACTGTTCAAATTGTTGGTCTTGACACTCAGGGTGTTTTGATAGTAGTTCGACTGACACCAGGGTCATCTTTTTTTTTTGCGCTGATCTGTCTTTGAGACAGCGGTGCGTCATGTTGTCATGGCCTCGTACAGCCACTTGTCACGAAGACGTTCAAGTACTACAGCTCAATGAATTAACACACATACGACAATAAACTACACGACCGAGAGACAAGATGATGACAGACTCATAGCCAATGCCTCGACAATCGCAATTCATTATGGCATGAGGTGACAATATATACAGCCGATCTGACGAATCCGCTTATTTAATTAAAGGGCAACCAGAAACTATTTACACCTTGGCATTTTATGATTAATTATTAAATAAAATGCAGATTGGCGATGATTAAAGTAGCTGTAAATGGCCAAAAGTGTCGATTATGAAGGCAATTTCGGTATAAAAAATGACTTTGAAATCAAATGATACCAGATTTCGACAATTCTTTCCTTTTAGTTATGAAAAAGTCTCTCAGAGGAAGTAGGTATATAAACTATAATGTCTATTTCGTGAGGGCTAAACGGCGGTGCAGTTGGGATGGCAGTGTAACCAGCGATTACTACATAGTCCCTAAATATCTCAACAAGGACAAGCGAAACGGGGATATTTATATCAAGGTGATGCGATACGTCGTTACACAAACGATTCTCGATCACATACGGCTGCGGGTGGCGGATGGGGAGTATGGTATGGGGACTACACAGATTATACAATGAAACAAAGACTATTCATTATTGAGACGCTTGTCAACAGTACATAACTGCACATAACGGACACCTGCATTAAATGAACACATTAGAACAAACTATCTCAGTCATCGCCGAGACGCCCCATTGTCGTCTACTGGAGTCCGTGTAAGATGTTCAAAACGTATTTCATCAAAAATCATCAAATGTCATTGACTAAGTCCTTCCAACTTGATAATTGATATCTGCAAAATGTATTCAGTGACCCTGACTATTTGACCCTAAGTTAAGTCTGGCCTCCTATTTTTAACTGGACGTGATTTATATACAAAATATACAACACAACCGAAGCTGATAACAGGCGAGGTTTGAGTAATAATGCCAAAAGACAAGTGAACTTTGTATGTATCGTTACTGGACCAGACGCCCCGGTCGGACGGTAATATGGTAATATACCCTCCTGCAAAGATGCTAGCCAACGCTATGGCAAAAAAATTATATTTCAAGCAGGCTGCACTCGACATGTTCTATAAATCCGCTGTCGGGGGATCGTCACGTCCTTCGTCATGTAAACCTGGAGCTTCGGAACTTTCGATCACGGCAACTTCCATGTTGCTCCAAAACACACATATCGGAGATGTGAACTTTTGATAATTTTTCTGGCTGGATTCAATTATTTCTGACGAAATTTCACACGGAATCTTTCTCAACTTTTTGATAAACATTCATAGATGTGAAAATTCAGACGTCATATGCACGTTGTAGCTGAATGTTTGGGCGCCCATATATCAGGGTGGTGGAGGCGTTAGGGTGTGGCGATGTCCAGGAAGGGTGGAGGGGCTTGGGGCATCTTGGGGCAGGAGGTATCGGGATGATGCACGTGAGACAGTGACGGTATGAGCCTTACGAGTTCAGGTGCCGACACGGTTGTTGGCAGCTCGTAAATGTCACGTTAGCTGCTGTAGATCAATGTCTCTAAAGAGAAACAGCTACAACGTCACACATTACGGCCATTATAAAAATGAGTTGGAATCTAACTAAAAGGGGAGTGTTAAAGTCTAGAAAGGGCCATGGTTAAATCTAGATAGGGGCGTGCTAAAAAAGGTGTTACAGTCTAGAAAGGGGTGTACTTAAATAAAAAAGGGGTGTGCTAAAAGGGGTGTAAAAGTCTAGAAAGGGGTGTAATAACGTCTAGAAAGAGGTGCGCTAAAAGGGGTGTTAAAATCTAGAAAGAGGTGTAATTACGTCTAGAAAGAGGTGCGCTAAAAGGGGTGTTAAAATCTAGAAAGGGGTCTACTTAAATCTAGAGAGGGGCGTGCTAAAAGTGGTGTTAAAGTGCTAAATTCATGAAAAGGCAGCTTAATCCCAGAATGGGCGTGCTGCGAGATATATGGCGACGTGTATGGGCGAGGATGGTTGTGATATGTGACATGCAGACTACACCCCAAGTGCTACCCGCCCACTTGGCACAAACCCTTTGCCCACACGGGGAGCGCCAAACCTGGGCCTGGTTTGTGACAGAGAATGGGAAGAGTGAATGAGTGAGTATAGCGTTATATGACGCAAGGGCCATTCCGCTCAGCCACCAGGAACCCATTGCCCACTGACACAAGTCGCAAACCACGACCAACAGGTTGCCCCCTATAAATCGCCTCTTACGACATGCAGGGGGGTGAAGTAGGCCTATTCTACCCCCAGACCTACAGGGGGAGGAGAGCATAGAAGTGAAGATTCAGACGTCATATGCACGATGTATGCCGGCATCGCGTCTGGTTGGAACTCGGATTGCCATTGGCTTCGAACGTAGGAGAACGTCAACAAGATGCATTGCTACTGGACCAGATCACAAGTCATTTGCATATACTTTGTAAACAAGGTGCGGAGGCTATTTTCAATGCGCCGATATCGATAAATCCCGATACCAAGAAAGAATTACCAGAGTCATTCATTTCAGCAATTATACAAAAGTGGAAAATATTTTAAAAATAGCACCAAATGGCCAAAAAATGCATCTTTAACCTTTAATCACTCGATAACATTCATTCAACTGTTCCTTGATGTTGTATTGAATGAACGTGATGCATTTTGACGATTTCCATTTGAACTTGATACGTTTCCTACAATTATAATTCATATTAGCACAAGTCCTGCACATGATGTCAAGAAGTGACCAAAGTCAAGAAGTGACCAATCTCAAGAAGTGACCAATGTCAAGAAGTGACCAATGAATGGGGAAACAAACACGGCGGTCAAACAAGAAAATTATTTTGCTTACCATCATAGCGCGCAATGAGAAAATTGTCACGTTATGATGTCATCATGGTCACTTGAAACATATCAAAATTAGAATAAGTGGACACTCCCCTCCGATAAACGGCAATTCTCTGAAATGTGTAACAACTTGGAAACTGGAAACCCGTTTGTACGGGTCACCATTTCCAAGTTTAGGACATCAGGGCAACTTGCACGAATGAAACCATTAGTATAAAGGGTATCGTTATTATTATTATTATTATTATCACAAATGTTACCCTTTCGGCAAACACTCTATCACGCTGGAATGAGTTAGAGCTACGAGCGACACCTCGTGGTAACTTATAACGCGGTATCTGTTGACAACTCCTGGCTTATCGTCACCACACGTTCTATATAGTGTGACGTGCATCGACAATGTTGAGCAGATTCAGTAACCAGTTGAGGGTGTATATACCGTCTTTTACTTTTTTGTTTATTAAAACCAAAAACAGACAACAATAACTAATCTGTAAACCGTGTTTCATATGCGACAACAAATAACACTAAACAGATTCGTTTTCCTCTTATATTCTCGTGTATTTATCGCACAAATCTCGCATTATGGTGCTGACTCGTGATTTCTCGGCTTAAAACAATTGTCGTTCACATCATACTACTACCGCAATCATGACGAGTTCAAGCTTTTTAAATATCATCGGTTATCGTGACCAACGCAGCAGCAATGGAAAAGAATATTTCACAAATTTTCCCATTCGCTTATTTGATTATATCACACGATCCAGGGACATAGATTATAGACGCGCACTCGACACACACCGCTTTCAACGATGATCATGACAGCACGAGCTATTTCCTGACGCTCAACAAATTTCCGACGCTTTTTGTCTGGTTATGATACGAAATGAGCGCCCTACAGCCAACTATAGAAGACTAATGACGAGAGCGAGACGAGGATTCAATAAACGTCTACGCGCGATGACAGCCTGTATAAGAGGAAGGGCCTATGTACAGGTGTACATCACTGCCACTTGACATGTGCGTCAGAGGGCATACTTATATGTTATTTCAATTTTCTGTCGCGGCCAGAGAATAAAGTAAGAATAAAGTATCTATACCTTGAAGCGACGCCTAAAGTGAAATTGGCGGGGTGTCGACTGTTCCCTACAGCACCCCAGCGGAAAACACGTCGACGGATCAGAACCGGATGGATGCAAACAGACAGATGGAGCAACCGGTCCAGTCGCTTGACCTAAGTCTGGAGAAACACTCTCAGAGAAGCCCGCTTCCTGTCCGGGCGATGGAGTCATCAGAGGTGTAAGGGTGAAATGTTGCCCGCAAGAGCATCCCTTACAATGAGTTTGCGATTTACTCCAGAACATCTCGCTCTCGTTTTGGGTGCCCAGCAGCCAACTCTTTTCCGACGCCTTACCACCCCTCGCGCTTGCTCGCCTTCTGTGCAATAACCCGGGCTGGTAAACTGGGTCCCCCGCGCGACACGCCGTCCTTGGCTCACAGCGCTCGTTCATTGAACCGGAACGCCTCTCATTCGAAAACACGCGGTCTAGCATTACGCGGCCGTATGAAAAAGGGGTTTCCCCATGGGAAACCCTAGTCTAAACGCGCACAACGTACGCGAGTATTAACACATAGCAACCGGTGTTATTAAAAATTGTCGACGAAGTCCTTATATATTTATTTATGAATATATATATATATATATATACACACATATATATATATATATATATATATATATATATATATATATATATATATATATATATATATATATATATATATTGACATAAATATATATATACATAAATATATATATACATATACATGTATATATATATTTGTATATATATATATATCTTTATACATGTGTATATATATATTTATCTTTATATATAAACATATACATGTATACATATTTATTCATATATAGATAAATATACATATATATCAATTAATTTATATACATATATAAGCAAATATATGTATGTGTATAAGCCAATATATATATACATTCATATATATATATGTATATATATATATATATGCACATATATATACGTTAAATATATACATAAGCATAAGCACACACACACACACACACATATATATATATATATATATATATATATATATATATATATATATATATATATATATATATATATATATATATATATATATATATATATATATATCGATATGTACGGTTAGTCGTAATATACACGGAAATGAAAAATTTATACCGCTCAAATTTTACGTCAGCATTTTAAAATTATTTATTCATGTTCATCGATGAGGATTTTGCGATAACAACAAAGAAATCTAGCAATAAAAAGCTTACGTTTCCAGACCACGTAACCAGACGAAAACCTGCGATGACAACGTGCCTTGTGAAACGCTAACTAATGACGTTATAAGGAATTCCCCAGCCATACGGCAGCGTTGTGACAAAACGCGTGTTTTCGAAATCTCTCTATTAACACCGAAACCATAAAGAAGAAACCTAGAGGCCCATCAACTTGGCAAACTGTATCGGCCCATAAATGACCATGTTATGACGGTTTTAAATTTTTGGCAACCACAATTCAACTTATTTTCATGAGCATCGAAGGTATATTGATAATTTTATATGCGATCAAATTTGTTAAAGAAATAATGCTGTCCGGGGCTATGATAGGTTGATAAAGATTTGGCTGTCTCAGGGATGAGCTTTGTTTATTAATTAAATATTACTGCGGCGTACCATGCTCGCCGTTAGCAGAGCACAGAGCAGCAGCGACCTTTGTACAGCATGATATGTAGGCTGCTGTGAACTAACCAGTAAAAACACACGCTGTACCTCAAGCTTACTTTGTGAGAAAACTATAGATAATTTACAACAAACAACATTTACTTCAATGTTCTGAATTAAATCAACGACGGTAAAACGACGCGTTAACTTCAGATTTCAGTCCCGTTTTGAAAAGGATTCGCTAGAACCCGTTATTGACGTAAACGATATCCATCCAATTAAAGGATTAGATTCTATGACAACAACTCGCCCAATTTGTACCGATATTTGTGATTTCAATTACACACTCACTCACTCACACATTCACTCACCCACTCACACACACACTCACTCACACACTCACACTCACTCACACACACTCTCACTCACACACTCACACACTCACTCACTCACTCACTCACACACTCACTCACTCACTCAAGCACACACTCATTCACTCACTCACTCACTCACTCACTCACTCACTCACTCACTCACTCACTCACTAAAATGGATAAGGTGATAAATCCATTGGTAAGTAAAAGCATCTGATAAACATGTTCTCTTGCCACAGAGCATGACTTACCAGTGAACCATCACCCTCTTCCACGTCCCTTGTGGTATCGGTTGCTTGTTCCCTCTTCGTCGCATTGGATGGCAATTCGCCGTTTTTCATAGCATCAACGCCGTTCCCTTCCTCGTTGCTCTTCACGTCCCTGACCGAGATATCCTCCTTAAAGGTCTCTTGATTTATTGCGCCTTCGGCATCCCTGGTAACGCCCGAGCAATTTGTTACGTCATGGTCGCAGTGTTCACTGACGTCACCGTGGGCAGCCGGGGACGTTTCGACATCAATCTCTAACTTAGAGCCCAGACTTCCGGTGTCGGAAGACGAGACAACAGCACCGGAACGCTCCTGACTGTCATTGGCTGATGCGGTATCTACCTGCTGCGATTTCGTCGCCAGGAGGCCGACGCAAGCTACTAGAGCATCATCTTGTAACTTTGTGTTATTGTTGTTGTTGCCGATGGTCCGGCGAGCTGTACACAGCGGGATTCAGCGACCGCCGACGGACCAAGTTGACACTGGTAAGAACCTCTTTCTGCTTAGAATTCCAGCCGTCTTCTTCGCAGATCACCATACGACTGGAAGCGTCGTCATCATCATCGTCGTCATCGTCATGGAAAGCATCATCAACACGATTCTGTCATAACACAAAACGGAATCACGTTATGCAACCACATAACTACGCCATCTAACAGTATAGCCACGTTCAACAACCACGTAAATAACCTCTTTCCAACGTTACGTAATCACATAACCAATTGACCGTTTTACATTACTAAATAGCCACATTACACAACCACTTTCCACGTTACGTAACCACATGACCACGTTAATCAACCACTTAACAATGTAATGTAACCACTAAGCCATGTTACATAACCAGTTAACCGCGCTATATAACCACATAATCATGATATATAACCAGATAACCACATCATAGAACCAGTTAACCACGTAATACAACGACATAATCATGATATATAACCATATGACTATGTTATATACCCAATAAATCACGTAATGCAACCAGCAGCAAAAAAAATCGTAAATGTTTTGTTACACCAATAAAAAATAAAAAATTAACCACATAACCACTAGCATGTAGACATTTTCAAAGCAGTATTCTCGTGACCCAAGTGAATGCGTTGCAATAGCCATGAATGTCTCTTTATGTTAGTAATAAACCACCAATGATAGTACAGCTTTTTTTCACCCATTGAACATAATGTCAATAGCTGGTTTTTTTTTCAAAAGCTATTCAGGAAGTCAGAGTAGGTGAAACCTTTTGCGCGCAATATCACGAGCCATTCTTGTCCGGTATGTGTTCCTAACTCAACCACAAATCACTTCAACTCAAGACTCAAACGAGAAGTGAATATGGAGTTCATAGAAATATTGTGTGTTTGATATAACTTACAGTAAACACCGTGGAAGTTATTCAAATGTAAACAACAGGAAGACCTTCACAGACGAGGAAGCTGTTGGATTTGCACGAGTCACCGCGCGTTGTTTTCGTAGTTATTCTATACAACGCGTGAGTGGACGCTTCGTGGTTGACTTACACAACGCGATGACGCTTCGGGGTCAATTTGACAACGCCCGGACGCTACGCGACTGATTCTTGTTTCACTGAGAGGTGTGGTTGAGGGTTGGTAGTCCGGCTTCCACAGCGCACTTTAGTTCGCGATTCTTCTTGAAAATCTAGTCAAATTGACTAATCTATGCGATCATATTGACTGTCCACCAAACGACTACTTTTATAGTGAATTTGACAATAGCAGTGTCGCATGTCAACTAAAATACCTAGTTACATCGCCTGGTGACAGCAGTAATGACTATTGTATTTAGTCAGACCGACTGGAATATTTGGTCATTTGACCATGATTGAATGTCAGATTGACCATGATTGAATGTCAGATTGACCATGATTGAATGTCAGATTGACCATGATTGAATGTCAGATTGACTTTGTTTGAAGGTCAGCTTGTCTATGTTTGAAGGTCGAGTTAAATATGCCTCAAACACTATGAATCTATACAAATATAATATATTTGACCAAATAAGTCACATTGCTTGTTGCTTTGCATCAAACCACTGTAAAAACAAGACAGACAACATAATATGCAAAACAAGAAGACTGTATTGCATGTAAACATACTAATACATCACAAAGAAGCTTTGCGTCGACGGGGTCCTTAGCGTCATTACATCGACGGGGTCCTTAGCGTCATAACATCGACGACCAGAATAACCTCCTGTGCATAACGAAACGTCTCTTTGGCCGATTTGGGGTAAGGCACACAAAACACATAAATGGCAGCCATCAGCATGGCCATGGCCTCTGTCACATCAGCATGGCCATGGCCTCTGTCACATCAGCATGGCCATGGCCTCTGTCACATCAGCATGGCCATGGCCTTTGTCACATCCACAGCTTCTCCAACAGATGTTCCCTCAATGAAAACATGAAGTTGGGCTTCAGGCAATTCTCACTCATACAGAAGCAGAAGAGGCAGGCTGTTTATGCTGGTGTCTTGCTGCGTTGCGACATTCTAAAACACATAGTATACCTAGGATTGAACCCAAGCACTCATTAGTACTGACACCAGCTATGGCAACAGTCTTGCTTCCCTGCAGTCATAACTGAGTTTGATAATAATAATAACAAAATGAAAAAAAAAATTATTTAGTCATTCACATGACAAAGCAAGCAATTTGATACATGATGAAATAGAAACTGACAATTAACTCGAGTGTGTCTTCAAAGATCAAATATTTTTCTGAATAGTATGCGCAGGGCGGTGATCATTATAGAGGCCTGGGCCGCTGGGGCAGAGGAATGACACAGATCAATTGGGGTAGATATTTGGTATCCATGGTGTAAAGCAACATCACGTTTAGCATATGATCTGACAAACATGTCAATAACAATATAGGCAGTAGCAGGACACCACTGTAGCTAGTAGTGACCAGTTCACAATATGTGGCACGCACTTACAAGTCCATACACAGATGCAGAACATGGCTACTCACCTATTCGTATGGGGGAGATTGTCGATACATTTCATCTGAAGCGTTCAAAATTCCCGTAGCCACTGGTAAAAGAACCGCCACAAATGTCAAGCTTCCGGTAGATCGATGCATTCATGCGCCGCTGCGGCTGAGGCTGAGGCGGCGCGCATCTGCAACCCGTATGATCCGAGCCCTCAGGGTGGTCACATTGACTAGGTAACCTGTCGAATGCCACCGGACCAGCCTTGCTAGTCATTGCGACTATGATGCTTAGTTGATTTGACCATGGGAGCTGTCGTTACAGAGTTTGACTATCTTCTATAGCTGGGTGACCAGGTTAGCTGGTCATTTTGACTAGATTGGGTTAAGAGTGCGCGCGCGACCCCTCAATCAACAAAGACTCGTATTGCCCGCCCGCGCCACTGACGACTTGAAGCCGGCGATTAAGTTAGACCAACCGGACCAGTGTCGCTGGGTAAAGTAGCCAAACATGGGGCTTAAGGGGGAGGCACTCCGTACATTGCGTGTGAGTGTCTAATACATCGAATTTCTCGTTTTCACACAGCCAAGCGACATCATTCTTATAAATGCAAATAATGATGTCATATAAGCAGATGGCGTGGCAAGTCGACTAACTGGTGATCGATCCCCAGGTGTAGCCTGGGGTACGAAAATCAACAATACTGCACTGGTTTAATGCCATTGCGAGGTCGCGGCCCAGTTCCTGTGAAAACATCGGGTATAGTTCATACATACTTTGGAAGTCCGTTTAGTACTCTACAGGTGATATATACTCAGCATTAAAATGTCACTATGCGGATTTATCTCCCACGCAGACTTCTTTAATAGCCCGACATCAAAGCTTCAACATAGACACTCTACCACGCCTTCAACATAGACCCTCTATCACGTCTTCAACATTGACACTCTATCACGTCTTCAACAAAGACCCTCTATCACGGCTCCAACATTGACCCTTTATCAGGGCTCCAACATAGACCCTCTATCACGGCTCCAACATAGACCCTCTATCACGGCTCCAACATAGACCCTTTATCACGGCTCCAACATAGATCCTCTATCACCTATCACAGCTCCAACATAGACCCTCTATCACGCCTCCAACATAGACCCTCTATCACGGCTCCAACATAGACCCTCTATCACGGCTCCAACATAGACCCTCTATCACGGCTCCAACATAGACCTTCTATCATAGCTCCAACATAGACATTCTATCATAGCTCCAACATAGACCCTCTACCACGCCTTCAACATAGACCCTCTACCACGCCTTCAACATAGACCTTCTATCACGGCTCCAACATAGACCCTCAATGAAGGCTCCAACATAAACCCTCTAAATCACGGCTCCAACATAGACCCTTTATCACGGCTCCAACATAGACCCCTTATCACGGCTCCAACATAGACCCTCTATCACGGCTCCAACATAGACCCTCTATCACGGCTCCAACATAGACCTTCTATCACGGCTCCAACATAGACCCTTTATCACGGCTCCAACATAGACCCTCTATCACGGCTCCAACATAGACCCTCTATCACGGCTCCAACATAGACCCTCTATCAAGGCTCCAACATGAACCCTCTATCACGGCTCCAACATAGACCCTCTACCACGCCTTCAACACAGACCCTCTATCACGGCTCCAACATAGACCCTCTATCACGCATTCAGCACCCTCTATCACGGCTCCAACATAGACCCTCTATCACGGCTCCAACATAGACCCTTTATCACGGCACCAACATAGACCCTTTATCACGGCTCCAACATAGACCCTCTATCACGGCTCCAACATAGACCCTCTATCACGGCTCCAACATAGACCCTTTATCACGCCTTCAACATAGACCCTTTATCACAGCTCTGTAAAGGGATTGGCGAGGAGAGGAGGCATTACCTTAGTGGCTGAGACGCAGTACACGTTGGCTAGACGATGACTACTGGGTTGGGTTGATACGGGCAGCTTCAGCGAGTCCATTTCACCTTTCATTGCCCTGTAACACACGCAAACACGTCTAAGACAGAACATCTTCCGGTTCACAAAACTCCAACCTACAAAAACATACCAACATACCACGGCTACAACAGACAAGATCTCGCCCCGGAGAGTCCAGTAACTCGGTGTATATGTGCACGTTTCAAAGCATTTAACATCAAACTTGTTACCCATTTAACACGACATCAACTCCCCATTCCACCCGCACCCCCACCCCCCCATACATACAATGCAACACAACATGACCACTCGTCCCTCACCTACACAGGTGTTAACTCCACGTCTTGCACGATGGAAAAGCTTCAGGCGTTATGCATCAGAAGGTACACAACTTCTGACCCATCTGCCGGCTTTAATCAGGTGGAGGTAATGGGCGTGGTTGGGGCGTGGTCACATGTCGGACACATCCATCCACCCTGGACCCCACACTGACTTACATCATCGCAAGCGGACCCGAAGGCATTTGAAAAGCCACAATATATGATCACGTGTATCTAAAGCCTTTATTAGACAGCAGAGGTCAGCGACATGGCGTCCGGCGCAAGGAGGTTGCTCTCAGGAATGATCTTTCCAATAAACACGAGCACCCAAAAGTGCGACAGCCAGGAGCAGGGACGTCTGCGAGCGAAATAGGTCGAGACACGCAGGTCGCAAGGGAGGCACCAGACTAATACTGACAATAATAGCCCAAGTGTTGAGTAAGATATGGCGGAATGGTGAGTTAAACATGACTGAATAATGAGTAAAATATGGCTGAATGGTAAGTTAAGACATGGCTTGTTGGAGAGTAAGACATGGCTGGTTGGTGAGTAAGGCATGGGTGATTGGTGAGTAAGACATGGCTGGTTGGTGAGTAAGACATGGCTGGTAGGTGAGTAAGACATGGCTGGTAGGTGAGTAAGACGTGGCTGGTAGGTGAGTAAGACATGGCTGGTAGGTGAGTAAGTCATAGCTGGTAGGTGAGTGAATGGTAAGTTCGACTATAATGAGGAATGAGTGAGTAGTTCCGATTCTGCTGTGGGCTGCGACCATAACGACATTGGGCGAAATACTGTCGTCTGTCATTCCAGAGCGAATGCATAAAAAACCGAGGTTTTTAAGGTCAATTGACGGTTGAATCTTTGAAAGTGCTAACTTTCAAGCCTCTGTGACAGCGGAAAACCACGAAAGGGCAGTTTTCTACATGGATGTTGTCTGTTAATGACGTACGAGGCTGGTTTGGAATTACGCCCCATGATACACTCGACTGCGTCATTTCAAAGATGGCCGACCAGGGGCAGTATGTGGAGAGCGTGTGTACAGGAATAGTACGGGGCGAGCGTGTATACAGGAGAAGTACGGGGAGAGCGTGTGTACAGTTGTAGTGCGGGGAGAGCGTGTGTACAGGAGTAGTGCGGGGAGAGCGTGTGTACAGTTGTAGTGCGGGGAGAGCGTGTGTACAGTAGTACGGGGCGAGCGTGTGTACAGTTGTAGTGCGGGGAGAGCGTGTGTACAGGAGAAGTACGGGGCGAGCGTGTGTACAGTTGTAGTACGGGGAGAGCGTGTGTACAGGAGAAGTACGGGGAGAGCGTGTGTACAGTTGTAGTGCGGGGAGAGCGTGTGTACAGTAGTAGTACGGGGAGAGCGTGTGTACAGGAGTAGTACGGGGAGAGCGTGTGTACAGGAGTAGTGCGGGGAGAGCGTGTGTACAGGAGAAGTACGGGGAGAGCGTGTGTACAGATGTAGTACGGGGAGAGCGTGTGTACAGTTGTAGTACGGGGAGAGCGTGTGTACAGGAGAAGTACGGGGAGAGCGTGTGTACAGGAGTAGTACGGGGAGAGCGTGTGTACAGGAGTAGTACGGGGAGAGCGTATGTACAGGAGTAGTACGGGGAGAGCGTGTGTACAGAAGTGCGGGGAGAGCGTGTGTACAGTTATAGTACGGGAAGAGCGTGTGTACAGGAATAATACGGGGCGAGCGTGTGTACAGGAGAAGTACGGGGAGAGCGTGTGTACAGTTGTAGTGCGGGGAGAGCGTGTGTACAGGAGTAGTACGGGGAGAGCGTGTGTACAGGAGTAGTACGGGGAGAGCGTGTGTACAGGAGTAGTGCAGGGAGAGCGTGTGTACAGGAGAAGTACGGGGAGAGCGTGTGTACAGTTGTAGTGCGGGAGAGCGTGTGTACAGGAGTAGTACGGGGAGAGCGTGTGTACAGGAGTAGTACGGGGAGAGCGTGTGTACAGGAGTAGTGCGGGGAGAGCGTGTGTACAGGAGAAGTACGGGGAGAGCGTGTGTACAGATATAGTACGGGGAGAGCGTGTGTACAGGAGTAGTACGGGGAGAGCGTGTTTACAGGAGTATAGTACGGGGAGAGCGTATGTACAGGAGTACGGGGAGAGCGTGTTTACAGGAGTAGTACGGGGAGAGCGTGTGTACAGGAGTAGTACGGGACGAGCGTATGTACAATGATGGATGAAGGTTGTCGCTATTCACCCGCTGAACAAGTAGCCGCGTCGCCGCCGCCGTGTACTCGCCACAGACAACGCAATCTTATACCGATCTTCAAACACGATGCAATATGGCGGTGAAACCACAAAGATGAATATGATTGTGAAGCTAGGATAGCGCCATCCATCGCCAACACAACAAAAACCTGTAGCCCAGTCCGGGTTGCGAACCCGCGCCGATAAGGGGGAAGGTCCGACGCAATATTTATCAAGGCGCCGACGGGTCGGAATAGCATCGAAGAAATCCAAAACGACAGAGTGGCAGAATAAAAGGGCCAGCAATGTTTTATGAATGGATCAATAGATGTTAAAGGCCACAACATTATTTAGACCTACGGACATTGTAACCAACAATCAGAGATGTACTAACGCCGTAGCCACCCGTCTTTAGAGCTGTACTAACGCCGTAGCCACCCATTAAGGCTGTATTAACGCCGTAACCACCCACCAGAGCTGTACGAACATTGTAGCCATATAACGCCGTAGTCACCCAAATGAGCTGTACTAACGCCGTAGTCACCCAACTGAGCTGTACTAACGCCGTAGTACCCAACTGAGCTGTACTAACGCCGTAGTCACCCAACAGAGCTGTACTAACGCCGTAGTCACCCAACTGAGCTGCTGTACTAGTCAACCAACAGCTGTACTGTAGTCACCCAACTGAGCTGTACTAACGCCGTAGTACCCAAACCTGTAGTCACCCAACTGTAGCCGTAGTCACCCAACTGAGTACTAATACCCAACAGTAGTAGTCACCCAACTGAGCTGTACAGAGCTGTAACCCAACTGAGCTGTTCTCACCCAAACTGAGCTGTACTAACGCCGTAGTAACCAACAGAGCTGAGTACTAACGCTGTTCTAAACTGAGCTGTACTAACGCCGTAGTCACCCAACTGAGCTGTACTAACGCCGTAGTCAACCAACAGAGCTGTACTAACGCCGTAGTCACCCAACTGAGCTGTACTAACGCCGTATTAACCCAACTGAGCTGTTCTAACGCCGTAGTCACCCAACAGAGCTGTACTAACGCCGTAGTCAACCAACAGAGCTGTACTAACGCCGTAGTCACCCAACTGAGCTGTACTAACGCCGTAGTAACCCAACTGAGCTGTACTAACGCCGTAGTCACCCAAATGAGCTGTACTAACGCCGTAGTCAACCAACAGAGCTATTCTCACGTCGTATCCAATGTACGCAGCGAGCGATCATCTAACAGCCATCGCATTTGAAGTTCGGACACAGAGTAAGACGATGTATACAACCAGGGGTCGTAACATCGATTGTTAGTATGTGACGTCCCGTCGTTAAACCGCCAAAACGCCGACGACCTTCACATTAAACGTCACAGGCGCTGCTCAGATTGACCGGCCGAGGTCAATAATGGTTCGCGCACGATCCAACGCGAGTAACATTTACGCTCATCATGTGATAGCTACACGGAAGCAATCGAACGAGTACAATGAATTCATTCTCACCAAATACAGACGTGTAAATCCGGATGATTTCAGATGTTTTCACTTGCGTTCTGCGCGGTTAAGGCACCAGTCGTGTAAGCTATCGTAAAGCTATACCGCTTAAGTGCACCAAGCTTAGCGTTGTATGCTCATCCAACAAACGCCCCATTCGCAACGCCCCACCCAAACCACACCCACTCTCAGCTACAAATATACCACACCGCGCGTTATACATACTGTGCACTGACCGACCTGAGGAAGATAGCTTCCGCCGCGCACAGGCGTCGCGTGAGTTTGTAAGGCTAGTCGTGTTTACTTATGTGTTACTTGTGCTCCGTAACATTTCATTATTATGAAACGTGCTATCGGCAAACGTATTATCAGAAAACACACATATTCACCCGAGGAAAGACCAAGATCGTAACAATACGCACTGTCAGGAGACCGAACAAATAGACCGCGCTTTACTCGCCGCCATCACCAACTGGCCGGGTCCATCTGAACACACGGCGTATGGAAGAAAACGAATCGTTCAAAACGGCAACTAATATGAAGTTCATCAGCTTGGAATTTCAATAATTCCTAATGGCTGTGACAAAATAGCTAAATCAATGTTGAAGAGACAGTTCAGTCCCATATTTTTAACGAAGTTGCCTAGCAAGCTGCTTGGCAACCGCACCTTGGAAACCTAAAGTTTAAAGTTTTCAGACTTGCAGTTGCTACGCGGCGCTGCGGTCTCAGAAAATAGATCCTAACTTCGGCTGTCGCCATTTATGCTGTCGGAAATTACCCTTCCTGCTTATGGGTCTAATTTCTGGCAATGATGCCCATAACTTTAATGAGTGAAGATTTGATGAAATCTACATTTTGTAACCAAAAGCGGAAGTATACACATCGATAGCGAGGTTAATATAGAGCGCGCAATGATTTACAGCTGACATTCGTGTGGTTCATGGTTGTAGGGAGGCACCGTTATCGATGGAACGACACAACTAAATAAAACAGATTTCCACAGTACATCATGAATATTTCCAGTCAAATGATAAAGTTGAAAAATTATCAACATGATTTTCGATCAAGTAAACTTTGCGGCACAATTTTAAAGATGACATTATTAACGTCTGCGTTAAACGTAGTTATGTATTAACAAAATGATCCCTGGGTGCCAAATATGGGGCTGAACAGCCTCTTTAATGCTATATGTGCTATTAGAAAGACGCTTGGTATTTGAAAACGCTTGCAGATGGATGCTAAATGGATGGATGCTAACAAGTTTACGCGATCAGATTATGCCAAACGAATTCAGAATGGAGCATGACTAAGGAGAAACAGCCATTAAGAACCTGTCGAACTAATTAGATTATCGACCGTGTGGTGGTACACGATTTTTTCTGCTGTATTATGGACGCGCATGTGCGGTGAGAGGATACTAGTACACACGGGTATTGGCAACGATGCTGAGCCTACCAGTTTGACGGTTTACAGCAGCTAATACTATGCAGTCGCCCCCCCAAAAAATGAGAACGGCACACTGAAGTTAGTCAGACTTGATGTTACCTGTTGTGATGTAACGATAGATAGAATCATCGATGGATTGTGATAGTCACCTTCCCAATGCAATGCATTGATGGCGATCTCTGAAAAACAATAACTTACGCCGATAATGATTTCAACTACCGGTAATTTGGTAGTTTTTCATTCTTGTGAGAGTAATATTCCTGATCGCAATGGGCGCTCGTTCAGCCTTTATGAAGCTGTTTCCGCCATTCAGGAATGTTCCTTTTCTGGTTCATGGAAGAAATACACTAGTACCTTATATATATGATATAACACTTGTCTGTAAAGGGGATAAAAATGGAAAAAAAACTGATGTCCAGTTTGCCGATTTAAACTATGCCTCATCTTTTATTCGCTGACCTAATGAATGTCAAGCTGGCGGTGAGAGATTGTACCAGTGTGTTATGAGTGTTAACAAAATCTAAAACCTCCGTATAGGAGTTCTTAGCTCGATAGCATTGCGATGCTTTAGCCCCGGTTGGACGATGATAGAGCGAAATGCCGTCCGGCAAAGATGCTAGCTAACGCAATGGCAAAAAATATACGCGGCGCAGTCCACACTTTACACCAGTGTTCTACTCCTCCGCTGTCGGGTGTCGTTTATTGGTCTTCCATGTTGAACCAACACAAATATATCGGAAATTTCTTTGACTGGATCAGTTACCTTTGACGAAATATCACATGGAAACTTACTCAAATTGTTGATAAACATTCATTGATGTGTAAATTAATTCTTAATGCGCACGTTTCGTGTGCATCATGACGTTTTGTCGACGTCATGCAGGCCCGGGTGATGCATCTCGATAATAAACCAGTGATAGAGATAACATCGTGATTGTGCTCTCCGCGATAGAGATAACATCGTGATTGTGCTCTCCGCGATAGAGATAACATCGTGATTGTGCTCTCCGCGATAGAGATAACATCGTGATTGTGCTCTCCGCGATAGAGATAACATCGTGATTGTGCTCTCCGCGATAGAGATAACATCGTGATTGTGCTCTCCGCGATAGAGATAACATCGTGATTGTGCTCTCAGCGATAGAGATACTATCGTGATAGTCATAACTGGGCTCGATAGCCAGCCCGGGTAAGTTGGTAGGAGGGTACAAGCGATATTTCAGTTTTTTTCGTGAAAGAATCGGGCTGATGATGAAATTCTTCTTGAAGTATAACTCACTGTGCGCAACGAATTGTGACCAATTTCACAAAACTTTCTGTATCTGCAGAAAAATGGCGATATTAAATTAAATTAACGAGATTTTCAACTAAAGCGGGCGTGGCCAGGCGGCCCGAGTAGCTGGATGTTTGAGCGCCCATATATCAGGGTGGTAGAGGCGTTAGGGTGTGGGGATGTCCAGGAAGGGTGGAGGGGCTGGGGGCATCTGGGGGCAGGGGGTATAGGGATGATGCACGTGAGACAGTGGCGGTATGAGCCTTACGAGTTCAGGTGCCGACACGGTTTTTGGCATTTGGATGTATGCAGCTCGTAAATGTCACGTTAGCTGTTGTAGATCAATGTCTCTAAAGAGAAAACGCTATAACGTCACACATTACGGCCATTATAAAAATAAGTTGGAATCTACTCGACTGATACAACTTACATGGTTAATTAATGAGCTATTTCCCTGACCGAGTGGCCTTATTTTGGTGACACCTTTCGACTATTTAGAGAAGAATTCAGAAGGACACGTGCATGATATGAGGTTGGTGACGTCAGAGCGGAGGGTACACTAAGAGCAGAGGAGAGGGTGCTTAACGGAGAGGCAAATGGTGTTGGCGAGGTAGTTTTAAAGGGCTACCAAACACAAGGGGGAAGGACAAATCTGAGGTGCATGGAGAGTGAGGTCTTTGTAAAGAAATACATCCTCTCTGACAAAAAACATCTTTCCAGCAAACGTAAGGAGAGACAAGCTTTCGCTGAAAAAGGATTCTGGAAGGGGCACGATATCACCCAGGAAGGGGCGTGTTGACGTCTAGAAATGGACGTGCTTTAATCTAGAGAGGGGTGTGCTAAAAGAGGGGGGTGATAAATTCTAGAAAGGGGCTTGCTTGAATATAGAAGGGGGCGTACTAAAAGAGGAGTGTTAAAGTCTAGAAAGCGGCGCGCTTAAACCTACAAAGGGGCGCGCTTAAACCTACAAAGGGGCAAGCTAAATCCTACAAAGGGGCAAGCTAAATCCTACAAAGGGGCAAGCTAAATCCTACAAAGGGGCAAGCTAAATCCTACAAAGGGGCAAGCTAAATCCTACAAAGGGGCGACTGAAGCCTAGAAAGCTAAAACATCGCAGGGACACGCCTACACGAAAAAGGGGCATACAAATATCTAGAAAGGGGTGTGCAGAAACCTAGTAAGGGGCGTGGTAAAACCCAGATAAGGGCATGCAACAGACTAGAGAGTGGCGTGCTTACAATTGGAAGGAGCGTGCTATATCCTTGAAAAGGCAGCTTTATCCTAGAAGGTGAGTGCTAAATTCATGAGAAGGTAGATTAATCCCAGAATGTCGACGTGGTAACCAATGGTAACGTGTGTAGGATGGCATCAGTCTTAACAGCATCAGCAGCCGACACCATCAGCCAATAGTCGCACTCGCGCTCCACACATGATTTCCGAACACCGATTGGAAACCTTCTTAACACTCACGCTCAGAAGCTAAAATAGAAAGCCGTAGCCCCTGCATTTATCTATAGGTGGAAACATTGCTGGCCGCGTCTGCGCACACACGGACGTGACAGGTAGTCCCAGCATGACAGCGTTAAGACATCTCATGCGAAATATGTAACTGAGACGCGGCCCTCGATGTCGCTCTGTTTGACTACGTAAAGGATTATTTTGGCAGGTCCTTTTGAGGCTAGGTGAGTTGGATTTGGGGTGCGGTAGGCTCTTGGTAACCCAAAGCCCTAATATGGCTTACTCAGTATTGGTAAACCTCTCCAGCGCTTGTTCAACATGAAGAAAATGGAGCTGTTATGCTGTCCGATGATTGGCTAGTTAGCAGATGAATAACAAACACAGATGAAGCCCCCAGCAGCGCGTCCGTGGACCAGCACGGATCAGGCGCTAAGGGGAACGACGTTTAGCCGGGCCTTATCATGCGGGATCCTGGTCTTAAGCTGGGGAATATCATACGGGATCCAGAGTTTAGCCTGGTCATATCACGTATGATCCGGGGTTTAGTCCGGTCATATTGCGTGGGATCCAGAGTTTATCCAGGTTATGACACGTGAGATCCGGTGTTAAACCTGGTCATATCACGTGGGATCCAGAGTTTAGCCTGGTCATATCACGTGGGATCCGGTGTTAAACCTGGTCATATCACGTGGGAGCCGGTATTAAGCCTGGTCATATCACGTGGGATCCGGTGTTGAGCCTGGTCATATCACGTGGGATCCAGAGTTTAGCCTGGTCATATCACGTGGGATCCGGTGTTAAACCTGGTCATATCACGTGGGATCCGGTGTTAAGCCTGGTCATATCACGTGGGATCCGGTGTTAAGCCTGGTCATATCATGTGGGATCCCAAGTTTAGCCAGGTTATAACACGGGTTTTGTAATGTGGGATCTGGTGGTTAGGGTGGTCTTTTTGAAGGAGGAAGTCAGTAACAAGTGGTCGTAATAACATAGACGGATAACGTTGCCATTATATAGGAGCTATCCGTGTGAGGTAGTCATTATAGCGAGATATGCGTCATTGATAACTATACGATATTGCAAGGTCACGCGGATGGCATGGGGAAACACTCGGACGCGGTGAGCATAAGGTGGTCATTATGTCGGTGTTGTCCGCAAAAGGTAGTCATTATAGCGGTGTTGTCCGCATAAGGTAGTCGTTATAGCGATGTTGTCCGCATAAGGTAGTCGTTATAGCGGTGTAGGGGTTAATGAGGGTTATTGCTAGGTAGGGGTTATTCTTAGGTTAAATGTGGCTCTATATTTTTCCTCAAGTGAGAATGCTCGCAGGCGTGTCTAAATGTCACCGGAGCGGTTAAAGTCGAGTGTGGGTGCGCTGGCGAGAGCGAGCCTGCTCGACCAGCGCTCGCCAGCCTCCATGTAACACAGCACCCACTTGCGTTACAAACCGGGCATTCAGGAGCTCTTAATCGTAGGAAGCTGTCACGAACAGATAATCGCGATTGAGTGGCTTGGAGTTCTGGGGCATTTGATACGTGCAAGTAGAGTATTTATGTTTTAAGTGATCCCGTATGGATGGATGGTGATGGATGACAAACAGTTCTAGTGAAATTCTATTTCTGTGTGATCGTCTCTGAATTAAAAGCGCATCAACAGTGGTCTGTATTATAGATGGGGGAAACAAGATGTGCGTAAGAGCAGTCGTGTCATCTTCAGCACCGACTCGACTTACGGTGTGGCTGCCCTAGCTGCCGGGGCCAGACTTACGGTGTGGCTGCCCTAGCTGCCGGGGCCAGACTTACGGTGTGGCTGCCCTAGCTGCCGGGGGCCAGACTTACGATGTGGCTGCCCTAGCTGCCGGGGCCAGACATACGGCGTGGCTGCCCTAGCTGCCGGGGCCAGACTTACGGTGTGGCTGCCCTAGCTGCCGGGGGCCAGACATCCCATAAGGTATTTCCTCTCCTGGTGATCACGTCAGTCAGTTAACTGCATATCAGGAGATGATACAGGACTCTTGATACACGCATCTCAACGAGGGACAAAGACTCTCCTGCTACAGTTGTCACGTGATCCATTGCCAGGTCTGAAAGAGCCTAGCCAAGATCATATCAAACCAATGTGTGTTTTTATCCTTACAATCACAAAAGCGGACCGTAGTACCAGCTGACAAAGGAACCTGCTGACAAATTTACCAGCGGGCAAATTTACCAGCTGACAAAGGTACCAGCGGACAAATGTACCAGCTGACAAAGTAACCAGCGGACAAATGCACCAGCCAGCTAGTAGCACTTCCCGATAAGGACCAGTAAGCAATATAGTTATGACGGGCCGTTAACGGACCGATCCTTTGTAGGGTTTTCGTGAGGAACCCGAGTGAGGGATCAGCTAGCCTCACGAGTCGCGTGCCGACGAGGCCGTCTGGAGACCAATCAACAGTCGTCGCTTGAGGTCCTTTAGGAGGGTATTGACCGCCGTCACGCTTGGCTGCGTGCGATCACGTAACGTTTTGGTTGGCAGGCAGACGAAAGGTCATGTACAGTCAGTTATTTGTCATCGAACGGGCGATGACGTGAGGCGAGTCGACCGCTGCGCTTAGGTAGATGACATCGCTTGGACGCTACAGTTGCGTTCCAGGGTACGTCCCTGACTCGAAGCTATATCACGCTGCGCGCGCACATACTCATCGTACACCACACCTCTATAACACCACCGTATGCGTGGGGTCAAGGTTACCCCCCACAAGCAGTGATTAAATGAGATGTTGGATGAATCCGACGACACTTACCAACAAGCAGCTGTTGACATCTGCCTCATATGCACGATCAGGAAGCCTGTATTTCGCTGGTATCTCCACTTGGTCCTTATAGGCTCGTTTTCATTGGCGAGTCCGACCACCGGTAGACATAGCCTTTGAGCTAGCTCTTGAGGAAGAACAGAAGAGGAGTTGGTGAAGCGGAGGTTTCTTTAGCCTCGTTCCTCGTGTATTAGAGAGAATACATAGTGCGGGTTGGCTGAGCGCTGAGTCGGGAGCTGCACACGCCCCAGCCACCGCCCCTCACAATAGCTCGACCACTCCCACCGCGCGGCACTGTGCATCTAGCATGTAGCCGGCCTGCCCACCCATCCGCTACGTCCGCTCAGGCCGCCATCAGTCAATATACAACGATCGATAAGCTGCTGATCAGAAGACGACATGAATTCAGGGATCCAACTTGATTAATGTATGGCTTCCAGTGTGTCGTAATTGACTTAGCAGAGAAAATCCACCATGTTAGGGCCAACTGATCTTTAATCGGTCTCCATCGTTAATGGAATACGAACACCATAGTTTCGTGTTTATATTGAGCACGTATGACTTGGTGGAGTTATATAAGCGACATGTTGATATACCAACAGGAGCGGTGCATGCATACACCCTGTGTCACCAGTTTTCGAGCAGGGACCAAAGTCGATCTTCAACAACAGCTATGGGTCTATAGGCGAGTTGGCAGTATAGCGCTGTATAACGCGCATTATGGCAAGTACTTGACAGTCCCCCACCCCCGCCGCGACCCACACCCGCCCCCTGCAGCTGATCATCGTACTCAGTAACGCACTTTGCTCTGACACACCCCTCACCCATCACACGGCCACACGGGCGCTGTTACGTGAAGTGGTGTTTAGGCGAACTACGATTTCAATATATTGACCTCTTCTTAGGTTACCTTTCAACGATATGCATTAAAACACCTTGCTTTTTCACTCATCTCTGTTCGATAGGGCGAAGCGAAGGTCGTCTGTTGTCGAGTGTTGATTGATCTTAATTGTCAATGACCTGACGGCCCTGGTTGCATGAGTCTGGGCCTGGGTCTGGGTCGTCATTACGAGTTGCACTCGACTGGGTCCCGGGAAGGCGGAGACGTCTGTGAAAATAATGAGACAATAACAGATCAGCGGGTTGGTGATCAAAGGGAGAGCATGTAAGTATGAATGTATGTATGTATGTATGTATGTATGTGTGTAAGTATGTATGTATGTATGTATGTATGTATGTATGTATGTATGTATGTATGTATGTATGTATGTATGTATGTATGTATGTATGTATGTATGTATGTATGTATGTATGTATGTATGTATGTATGTATGTATGTATGTATGTATGTATGTCTGTCTGTCTGTCTGTCTGTCTGTCTGTATGTCTGTATGTGTCTGTAGGTCGGTCTGTCGGTCGGTCGGTCGGTCGGTCGGTCGGTCGGTCGGTCGGTCGGTCGGTCGGTCGGTCGGTCGGTCTGTCTGTCTGTCTGTCTGTCTGTCTGTCTGTCTGTCTGTCTGTCTGTCTGTCTGTCTGTCTGTGCGTGCGTGTGTGTGTGTGTGTGTGTGTGTGTGTGTGTGTGTGTGTGTGTGTGTGTGTGTGTGTGTGTGTTTGTATGTGTGTGGGTGTGCGTGGGTCCCGGAAGTGCGGTCTGTGTGTGAGGTGTGTGTGTGTGTGTGTGTGTGTGTGTGTGTGGGGGGGGGGGGGGGGTTATGAGTGTGACGCTGTGTACTTGTGTGTGTTTGCGTGTGTTTTTGTGTGTGTGTGTGTGTGTGTGTGTGTGTGTGTGTGTGTGTGTGTGTGTGTGTGTGTGTGTGTGTGTGTGTGTGTGTGTGTGTGTGTGTGTTGTGTGTGTGTGTGTGTGTGTGTGTACCTGGGGTGGGGATGCGTGGGTTTGTGTGCTTTTTTACAATTCATGTGTTCATTGTGGGACTGTGAGAATGCGCGCCGATGAATGTGTACACAACGCGTGTGCATATGCTTGGGTAAGAGTGTACATCTGCCTAGATAGGAGAGTAGATATGCCCAGGTAGGAGAGAAAATATGCCCAGGTAGGAGTGTAAATCTGCGTAGGTAGGAGTGTAATTATTAATAATAATCTTTATTTCGCCCAGCAGGTCTACAGAAACACTTATTTGCTACAACAGCAAAAAAAAAACACACACGAGAGCGAAAAAGAAACAAATAAAACGGTTACGATGAACAAATATCTTTTAACAGAGCTTCAGCTTCATGTCGGGTAAGTACTGGTGATGAATCCCCATCTCCAACAGAAATAAGCTCCTTTATGAGCATGGCAATGTTCTTATGTTCAGAATGACATGGTGGCGTAATCTTGTGTTTGGGGTCTTTACTGCATTCACTATGCTGTAATAAATAACAATTATTGATGTTCAGGGCATGCGTTATTGTAAGGACATTATTGCTATCAATTGGCCTGCTGTGAAAACAAATTCTACTCACATAGGAAACTAAAATATTGGTGCTGTTCAGTTGGAATACACTCCTCCGAACACCACACAATTTGACCAGCTGGTAAGGTCTTAAACTCCACATCGCCGACCCAAAATAACTACCACAGGATGCTTCAAATTGTGAGTTTCTAATAACAGTTTAGTGGGAAGGAGGACGCGGGGTGGTATGTTCAGGGTGATAGAGGACGCGGGATCGTTGATTAAGGGGGATGAATTACACTGGGTGGTTGGTTAGTGGGAAAGAGGACACGGCGTGTATTGTTTAGAAGGATGGAGGACGCGGTGTGGTTGGTTTAGGGGAAGGATGACACGGGGTGGTTGGTTTAGGGGAAGTATGACACGGGGTGGTTGGTTTAGGAGAAGTATGACACGGGGTGGTTGGTTTAGGGGAAGGATGACACGGGGTGGTTGGTTTAGGGGAAGGATGACACGGGGTGGTTGGTTTAGGGGAAGGATGACACGGGGTGGTTGGTTTAGGGAGAAGTATGACACCGAGTGGTTTGGTTTAGGGGAAGGATGACACGGCTTGGTTGGTTTAGGGGAAGGGTGGCACGGGGTGGTTGGTTTAAGGGAAGGATGACACGGGGTGGTTGGTTTAAGGAGAAGTATGACACCGATTGGTTGGTTTAGGGGAATGATGACACGGCTTGGTTGGTTTAGGGGAAGGGTGGCACGGGGTGGTTGGTTTAAGGGAAGGATGACACGGGGTGGTTGGTTGGTTTAAGGAGAAGTATGACACCGATTGGTTGGTTTAGGGGAATGATGACACGGGTTGGTTGGTTTAGGGGATGGGTGGCACGGGGTGGTTGGTTTAAGGGAAGGATGACACGGGGTGGTTGGTTTTGGGGAAGGATGACGCGGGGTGGTTGGTTTAGGAGAAGGATGACACAGGGTGGTTGGTTTCGGGGGATGAAGGACGCGGCGTTGTTGGTTTGAAGGATGGGGGACACGGGGATGGTGTGGTTTAAGGGGGGAAGGAGTAAACGGAGTGGTTGGTTTAGGGGGATAGAGGACGTGGGGTGGTTGGTTCAGGGGTAAAGGAGGACACAGTGTGGTTTGTTTAGGGGGAAGGAAGACACGGGATGGTTTGCTTTAGGGGGAAGGAGTACACGTGGTGGTTATTTTATGGGGTGGAGTACACGTTGCTGTTGGTTTAGGAAGAAGGAGGGGACGGAGTGGTTTGTTTTAGGGGGAAGGAGTACACGGGGTGGTTGGTTTAGGGGGATGGGGGACATGGAGTGGGTGGTTTACAGTGAAGGAGGACAAGAAGTGGATGGTTTATGGGGGATGGGGGACACGGAGTGGTTGGTTTATAGGAAGGAGGACACGGAGTGGTTCGTTTAGCGGGAAGGAGGACAAGAAGTGGATGGTTTATGGGGGATTGGGGACACGGAGTGGTTGGTTTATAGGAAGGAGGGCACGGAGTGGATGGTTTATGGGGGATGGGGGACACGGAGTGGTTGGTTTAGGGGTAAGGTGTAATTCGTTTAGCAGGAACGAGGACAAGAAGTGGTTGGTTTAGGGGGGCAGGAGTACACGGAGTGGTTGGTTTAGTGGGGTGGGGGACACAGAGTAGTTCGTTTAGGGGGAAGGATGACACGGAATGTTTGGTTTAGGGGAAGGATGACACGAGGTGGTTGGTTTAGGGGAAGGATGACACGGGGTGGTTGGTTTAGGGGAAGGGTGGCACGGGGTGGTTGGTTTAGCGGGAAGGAGGACAAGAAGTGGTTGGTTTATGGTGGAAGGGGGACACAGAGGATGGTTTATGGGGAAGGAGGACAAGAAGTGGATGGTTTATGGGGGAAGGGGGACACAGAGGATGGTTTATGGGGAAGGAGGACAAGAAGTGGATGGTTTATGGGGGATGGGGGACACGGACTGGTTGGTTTAGGGGGAAGGAGGACAAGAAATGGTTGGTTAAGGGGGGAAGGAGTACACGGAGAGGTTGGTTTAGGGTGATGGGGGACACAGAGTAGTTGGTTTAGAGGGAAGGAGGCCACGGACTGGTTGGTTTAGGGGAAGGATGGCACGGGGTGGTTGGTTTAGGGGAAGGATGACACGGGGTGGTTGGTTTAGGGGAAGGATGGCACGGGATGGTTGGTTAAGGGGAAGGATGACACGGGGTGTTTGGTTTAGCGGGAAGGAGCACAAGAAGTGGTTGGTTTATGGGGGAAGGAGTATACAGAGTGGTTGGTTTAGGGGGATGGGGGACACGGAGTGGTTGGTTTAGGGAGAAAGAGGACACGGAGTGGTTGGTTCAGGGGTATGGGGGACATGGAGTGGTTGGTTTAGCGGGAAGGAGGACAAGAAGTGGTTGTTTAGGGGAAAGGAGTACACGGAGTGGTTGGTTTCGGGGGATGAGGGACAAGGAGTGGTTGGTGTCGGGGGATGAGGGACAAGGAGTGGTTGGTGTCGGGGGATGAGGGACAAGGAGTGGTTGGTGTCGGGGGATGAGGGACAAGGAGTGGTTGGTGTCGGGGGATGAGGGACAAGGAGTGGTTGGTGTCGGGGGATGAGGGACAAGGAGTGGTTGGTGTCGGGGGATGAGGGACAAGGAGTGGTTGGTATAGGGGAAGGATGACACAGGGTGGTTGGTTTATGGGGGATGGGGGACAGGGAGTGGTTGGTTTAGGGAGAAGGAGTACACGGAGTGGTTGGTTTAGGGAGAAGGAGTATTCATGGGCAGTTGGTGTACCTGTTGAGAGAGGTTGGGTGAGATGGGTACGCAAGAGTTTCCTTTTGTTACGAGCCTGGATTGGGAGGTGATTGTTTTTCAGTGGGAGAATATATTTTTATGCGAATGCTTAGCGCTAGCATAATAGGTGTTAGTGCTTGGAGCTTGCATAACAGCTGTTAGTGCTTGGAGCTTGCATAACAGCTGTTAGTGCTTGGAGCTTGCATAACAGGTGTTAGTGTTTGGAGCTTGCATAACAGCTGTTAGTGCTTGGAGCTTGCATAACAGCTGTTAGTGCTTGGAGCTTGCATAACAGCTGTTAGTGCTTGGAGCTTGCATAACAGGTGTTAGTGCTTGGAGCTTGCATAACAGGTGTTAGTGGTTGGAGTTAGCACAACAGGTGTCAGTACTATGAGTTAGCATACCAGGTGTTAGTGTTGCAGAAAGCATAGCAGGTGTTAGTGCTAGGAGCAAGCATCGCATGTGTTAGCATTGAACTATGCATCGCAGGAGTTTCTGTTGCTGCATGCATCACCGGAGTTAGCGTTGAAGCATGCCTCACGGGAAGTTTGTCTTTCAGCATAAGTCGCAAGAGTAAGTGTTAAAAAATACATAACAAGAGTACGGTTTTCAACTAACAACGTAGGAGTTGATATTGCAGGATACATCACAGGAGAGAGGTCGTCGCCGTCACACGCATCAAGTGAACTGCCCTTTTTTGACCATCCATCAACAAAACAAACGCAGTGAATTAAGAGAAACACACGCATTCGGACGCTTTACACGCACACACACACTCCTGTGAAAGTAAGGCACCGGAGAGCGAGAGTGGGTGAGTGATGACATGGCCGTGGGAGTCGGAGGAATCATCGCACGCACCATTACCCGGCCTGCACACTACCTCACCCTACCCGGCCTCACCCTACGCAGCCTCACCCTACCCGGCCTCACCTTACGCAGCCTCATCCTACCCGGCCTCACCCTACGCAGCATCATCCTACCCGGCCTCACCCTACGCAGCCTCATCCTACCCGGCCTCACCCTACCCGACCTCACCGGCCTCACCCTACCCTACCTCACCCTACCCGGCCTCACCCTACCCTACCTCACCCTACCCGGCCTCACCCTACGAAGCCTGTACAGATAAGTACAGAGAGCATAGTGCAAATGCCCCGTTGTGCCATAGTCTATATTGGTGTGATCAATGTGTGATTTGACTGTGATATGACGAATCCCCGCTTATGCAGCGCCGATAACACACTATACTTGATCGGTTTCCTTCAAGTGGAGCGCCCACTGAGAAGAGTGCAGTTGTGAGCGTGACTAGAGCCAAGGATGTGAGGGTACGAGATTGGCGTGGTCGGCGTCTTACCAGCCTCATTCATAGAGAAGTGTCATGATGTCATCAGTGACAATGGTCGAATGGAGCAAATAAGCTCGCTAGGTGGCCTTACGTGTCTCTATAGCGTCTGGTCGTACATCTACCACGCTCAGTCTTACACTAGATATCCCCGAATCGTCCAATCTCCTAACTTGTGTGTTCGTGCGTGTGTGTGCGTATGTGCGTGTGTGCTATCGGAGTTTAAACATCTGTAAAAATAACGAAGCTTAGTGTGAGCATTGCACGTTGAGTTTGCACGTTGAGAATTTTACCAATTTCATTACAGAGATATGGGGTAACTTGTACAGCTGTTGCAGCTGAGGTGTGACATATACAGCTACGGTATAGCTATAACAGCTCTGATATGGTTTATACAGATTTAGTGTTTCTTATACAGCTAAAGTGTGTCTCATACGTATGGTGTGTCTTATACATCTGTATATTGTGTCTTATACAGCTATAGTGTGTCTTATACAGCTACGGTGTCTTATAAAGCTGTGGTGTGTCGTATTCAGCTGTGGTGTGTTTTATACATCTGTTGTGTGTCTTATTCAGCTGGGGTGTGTTTTATGCAGCTGTGGTGTCTGGTTCAGCTATTGTGGGACATTGCTAGCAGTGAGGCTTTGGTAGTTGTGCGTTGAATCGATCGACTGTGATGCTGCGGAATACAATGATGTGACACGTCTTTTGCAAGCGTTTGCAGAGAACTATGCGTTCAGATAAAACATCAGTTCTGTTCTTCTTTTTTTACTGACAATATCACCTTTTGAATGAAGGCTTTTGTTGTGGGATGCTTTTATGATATCAAATTAACCAAATTAACTTACTTGAATGACATTCAATGGGTAATTATTTCCCACTTGAAAACTTTCTTGGAACCGCACTTTGAAGAAAATCTCTGTTGTGCCCGATGCGGTTGAACTCCGAAGAAAACCTTTCTGAAAAATGCAAGGTTTCGTGGAAGACTTATGGCAGCGAACTACGCGCTGCTGCGAGGCGTGAACGGTAAAAGCAACACCTAGGCCTAAGTCTATCTGAATTATGAGGGAGTGTTTCACGCTTTGAGTGTGTTACCTGTGCGTGACATTGCAGGTGGGTACCGTTTGAGCGCGACATCGCCGGTGTGTAGTATGTGTGCTTAGTATGGCAAGTGGGTACAGTCACGTTGGAGCCCTGTAAACGGCGTTAGAATCGAGCGTGCTCGCGGTCTTACTACTGATAAGGAGCGAGGATGATAGAGAAGGAGGAAGGTGAGGAAGGTGAGAAGGAGAAGAAGTAGAATAAGAAATAGAATAAGAAAAAGAAGAAAAAGAAGAAGAAATAGAAGAAGAAAAAGATATAGAAGAAGAAATAGAAGAAGAAAAATTAAAAGAAATAGAAGAAGAAGGATAAATAGAATAAGAAATAGAAGAAATAAAAGAAGAAGAAGAAGAAGAAGAAAGAAGAAGAAGAAGAAAAAGAAGAAGAAGATCCGCCTCCCCCCGAAGAAAAGAAGAAAAAGAAAGAGAAGAAGAATAAGAGAAGAAAAGCCTCCCCGCCCCTCGAAGAAGGCTCCCCCGAAGATCGCCGAAGCCGGATCCCTCGAAGCCCTCCCTCGAAATAGAAGAAGAAAAAGAAGAAGAAGAAGAAGAAGCCGAAGAAGAAGAAGAAGAAGAGAAGAAGAAGAAGGAAGCCGAAAGAGAAGAAGAAGAAGAAGAAGAAGAAGAAGAAGAAGAAGAAGAAGAAGAAGAAGAAGAAGAAGAAGAAGAAGAAGAAGATATAGATGTATATCGGAAATTCTTCATCAAATAAGTTTCGTAGTTCCTGTCAACATATGATCCCTTGTACGTCGCTAGGTAATTAATTACCATGTTTTGACAGTCGTCAGACCGAGTATTTACCTGACGACGACATGCATAAAACAACCACCTGTACTTTGGTAATACATACATCACTTGTCCGACGCCTGCGTAAACAAACACTTACAGGGGTTGCATGAAATAGGCCTTGCACTTAAAACCATGTTGATTGATAGACGAATGAATTTCTGCACTCGGCGGATCATGAGGAAGTGACATGTCTTCGTGTTCCGACGTCCAATGTTAATGGATAAAATGAGGCGCATCAATAGTGATAACATCAAAATAATCATAGACGTCGAAAGCTATAGTGATCAATCAAAAATCGCGGTTGTTTTCGATTAAAATGTTGTATAGACGAATAAGGTAAAATACCAATTGCAGTCGCTGTAATTGGCAAGTCACGCCCTCCGATTGGTTTTATGCAGGCAGGGTTACGCGGCAACCGCGCACATGAAAGATCTGAACAGCGCGGACGGGGTGGTCGGCGATGATTCTTTGATGTGTCAAGTGCAATTTCCACAATTTGTTGTTGAGAGTTGGTTAGACTTTTGTAGATTCCACGTGGTTCATTGAAATGCTCTCTCATCTGACGTCAAGAACAGAGAGCTGTTATTCGGACGCCTATTCGTGACGTCATCAGAGACGACAATGAAGAGGTGTTGATCAATACTGTATGTGACGCATGTGCGTTGTCATGGCTATTGTATTTTATTGATTTCCGTTAACTTGCAGAATGCTAGACTACTTCACAATCCAGGATGGCTTTCAGCAAAATTCTAGACGAGAACCGATCGTTGGATTTGGAGGAAATTCTCCACCAAGGGGACAGACGGTGATCTAAAATGACAGAACACACGGATTGCCCTGGTAATCTTAACAGTGAAGAAATAGGGAGTAAATTACAATTAATCACCACTTGCTACACGATAAAAACACACTCATTGGAAACGGGAAAAATTAAATGCATAAAAAAGAACAAATTGTTTTGGATATCAAATCATTAGCGTCAGGCCCGTGTTCAGGTATAATAGCAGCTGAAGTTCCGAATAAGAGCAGCTTTGAATAGTTTTGTGCTATGTGAAAGATGGAATAGCAGTTGAGCGTGTATTCCAATACATGTTATGCTATTAGACTATAGGGGGTGCTTCACCTAATGACGTTATTAAAAACCTGGAATCTGTCCCAAGTTGGACCCTAAGCATTGAAGGTCCCAGACGCATGACGGGGCTGGCAATATGGCCGGATCCCAGATTGGTGCTGGAAAAAACATAACCATACAGGGATTGGGTTCTTTTTCAAGTACTACCCTAAGCGCCAGAGAGAATTGAGAAATATGCAAGGCACGATGGGTTAAAAGACAAACATCTATGGATGGTTTGCTACACATGTATGGTGCCATCTAGACACCCTTGGTGCTGCAGGGCAGGATGAAGGTCACCAGGGGCAGGATGAAGGTCACCAGATGAATTCCGAATATTTGACAGAAGCCAATAGACTGGTGGTTCAATATGATCTTCAAACTCTGGGGATTGTAACAAACCTGTAAATATCGTTTTAGCTTCACATAGCCCCTTTCCGGGCTGCTACAAGGCACACCGATGGACGTTTTAACAGCATTTGGTGCAGTTGATTTTTGATCCAGAGAGGAAATGAAGGATTTTAGAATGGACGCAAAACTGAGTTTGCCGCAGTGTATAAGTCGATGGGTGATATGAGTGCTAGTCCATCAATTGCTAAACAACGCCGCGGGCTCTGTCAATTGCTGTACCACGCCGCTAGTCTGTCGATTGCAGTACCACGCCCCCAGCTCAGTCAATTGCTATACCACGCCACCAGCTCTGTCAATTGCTGTACCACGCCGATATTCTGTCAATTGCTATACCACGCCACCAGTGCTGTCAATTACTGTACCACGCCGCTAGTCTGTCAATTGCTATACCACACCACCAGCTCTGTCAATTGATACACCACGCCACCAGCTCTGTCAATTACTGTACCACGCCGCTAGTCTGTCAATTGCTATACCACGCCACCAGCTCTGTCAATTGATACACCACGCCACCAGCTCTGGCAATTGCTATACCACGCCACCAGCTCTATCAATTGCTATACCACGCCACCAGCTCTGTCAATTACAGTACCACGCCGCTAGTCTGTCAATTGCTATACCACGCCACCAGCTCTGTCAATTACTGTACCACGCCGCTAGTCAGTCAATTGCTATACCACGCCACCAGCTCTGTCAATTGATACACCATGCCACCAGCTCTGTCAATTACTGTACCACGCCGCTAGTCTGTCAATTGCTATACCACGCCACCTGCTCTGTCAATTGATACACCACGCCACCAGCTCTGGCAATTGCTATACCACGCCACCAGCGCCATCAATTGCTATACCTCGCCACCAGCTCTGTCAATTGCTGTACCACGCCACCAGCTCTGTCAATTGATACACCACGCCACCAGCTCTGTCAATTACTGTACCACGCCGCTAGTCTGTCAATTGCTATACCACGCCACCAGCTCTGTCAATTGATACACCACGCCACTAGCTCTGTCAATTACTGTACCACGCCGCTAGTCTGTCAATTGCTATACCACGCCACCAGCTCTGTCAATTGATACACCACGCCACCAGCTCTGGCAATTGCTGTACCACGCCGATATTCTGTCAATTGCTATACCACGCCACCAGTGCTGTCAATTACTGTACCACGCCGCTAGTCTGTCAATTGCTATACCACGCCACCAGCTCTGTCAATTGATACACCACGCCACCAGCTCTGTCAATTACTGTACCACGCCGCTAGTCTGTCAATTGCTATACCACGCCACCAGCTCTGTCAATTGATACACCACGCCACCAGCTCTGGCAATTGCTATACCACGCCACCAGCTCTATCAATTGCTATACCACGCCACCAGCTCTGTCAATTACAGTACCACGCCGCTAGTCTGTCAATTGCTATACCACGCCACCAGCTCTGTCAATTGATACACCACGCCACCAGCTCTGGCAATTGCTATACCACGCCACCAGCGCCATCAATTGCTATACCTCGCCACCAGCTCTGTCAATTGCTGTACCACGCCGCTAGTCTGTCAATTGCTACACCACGCCACCAGCTCTGTCAATTGCTTTACCACGCCACCGGCTCTGTCAATTGCTGTACCACGCCGCTAGTCTGTCAATTGCTGTACCACGCAACCAGTGCTGTCAATTGCTAAACCACGCCACCAGCTTTGTCAATTGCTATACCACGCCACCGGCTCTGTCAATTTCTGTACCACGCCACCGGCTCTGACAATTGCTATACCACGCCGCTAGTCTGTCAATTGCTGTACCACGCCGCTAGACTGTCAATTTATGTACCACGCCACCAGCTCTGGCAATTGATATACCACGCCACCAGCTCTGTCAATTGCAGTACCACGCCACCGGCTCTGACAATTGCTGTACCACGCCACCGGCTCTGTCAATTGCTGTACCACGCCACTAGCTCTGTCAATTGCTATACCACGCCGCTAGTCTGACAATTGCTATACCACGCGCTAGTCTGTCAATTGCTGTACCACGCCACCGGCTCTGACAATTGCTGTATCACGCCGCTAGTCTGTCAACTGCTATACCACGCCACCGGCTCTGTCAATTGCTGTACCACGCCGCTAGTCTGTCAATTGCTATGCTACGCCACCAGCTCTGTCAATTGCTGTACCAGAATTGCTGTACACGCCGCTAGTCTGTCAATTGCTATACCACGCCACCGGCTCTGTCAATTGCTGTACCACGCCGCTAGTCTGTCAATTGCTGTACCACGCAACCAGCGCTGTCAATTGCCATACCACGCCGCTAGTCTTACAATTGCTGTACCACGCCACCGGCTCTGTCAATTGCTGTATCACGCCACCAGCTCTGTCAATTGCTATACCATGCCACCTGCTCTGACAATTGCTGTACCATGCCACCAGCTCTGTCAACTGCAGTATCACGCCGCTAGTCTGTCAACTGCTATACCACGCCACCAGCTCTGTCAATTGCTATGCCACGCCAGCGGCTCTGTCAATTGCTGTACCACGCCACCGGCTCTTACAATTGCTATACCACGCCGCTAGTTTGTCAATTGCTATTCCACGCCACCAACTCTGTCAATTGCTATACCACGCCACCGACTCTGTCAATTGTTGTACCACGCCGCTAGTCTGTCAATTGCTATGCCACGCCAGCGGCTCTGTCAATTGCTGTACCACGCCACCGGCTCTTACAATTGCTATACCACGCCGCTAGTTTGTCAATTGCTATACCACGCCACCAACTCTGTCAATTGCTATACCACGCCACCGACTCTGTCAATTGCTGTACCACGCCGCTAGTCTGTCAATTGCTATGCCACGCCACCAACTCTGTCAATTGCTACACCACGCCACCAGCACTGTCAATTGCTGTACCACGCCACCAGCTCTGTCAATTGCTATACCACGCCACAGGCTCTAATTGAGACCAGCCAGCGAACTGCAGTAATAAACATTTGACGCGTAAAAGTTGAGCGTTGGCGAGGAGGGAGTGGGATGTGGTGACGCAGGTAGGGCACTAAGGTCGCGGTTAACGTGATAGAAAGAAAGGCATTGATTCAGTCCCTGAATGATGTCGGCTTGAGACTTGAATGTCGTTTTTAATGACAGACGGCGGCCCGTCGTCTCGGTAATTTGACCTCTGCCTGGAAATTTAAGGGGCCATGCTGTTATGTTGTTACTTTGATTCCGTGGTCTCTGGCCTTGTTTATTAGCCCCTCCCATTACTCTACAGCCCCATCCATCATTCCATAGCTCTGTGACCCGAGCCAGGACTGTGTAGGTCATGTCACCAAAGCAGACTCTGGCCTTGTTTATTAGCCCCTCCCATTACTCTACAGCCCCATCCATCGCTCTGTAGCCCTTCCATCGCTCTGTAGCCCCATCCATCGCTCTGTAGCTCCTTCCATCGCTCTGTAGCCCCATCCATCGCTCTATAGCCCCTTCCATCGCTCTGTAGCTCCTTCCATCTGCTCTTCCATCGCTCTGTAGCCCCTTCCATCGCTCTGTAGCCCCATCCATCGCTCTATAGCCCCTTCCATCGCTCTGTAGCCCCTTCCATCGCTCTATAGCCCCTCCCATTACTCTACAGCCCCATCCATCGCTCTATAGCCCCTTCCATCGCTCTACAGCCCCATTCATCGCTCTATAGCCCCTTCCATCGCTCTATAGCCCCTTCCATCACTCTGTAGCCCCTTCAATCGCTCTGTTGCCCCATCCATCGCTCTGTAGCTCCTTTCATCGCTCTGTAGCCCCATCCATTGCTCTACAGCCCCATCCATCACTCTACAGCCCAATCCATCGCTCTACAGTCCCTTCCATCGCTCTATAGCCCCTTCCATCGCTCTATAGCCCCATTCATCGCTCTGTAGCTCCTTCCATCGCTCTGTAGCCCCATCCATGCTCTGTAGCCCCTTCCATCGCTCTGCAGCCTCATATATCGCTCTGTAGCCCCATCTATCGTTCTGTAGCCCAAACCATTTATCTGTAGACCCATCTATCGCTCCGTAACTAAACCATCTCTGTAGCCCTAACCATCGCTCTGTAACTCTATCCATCGCTCTGTAACTCTATCCATCGCTCTGTAACCCGATCCAGGACTGTGTAGCCTTATAGGTCATGTCACCAAAGCAGACACGCATCACAGACCATTGATATTCCAGACATGCTAACCGCTTGCAATAAAAAATTACCCAACAGTTATTAGTGCCCATACGACGTAAACCCTGTCTACACGAGGAGAAAAATTGTCTTACATATACAAAACACTTCAGCATAGGATCTCAATGGTACCCCACCCGAAGATCTAAATAAAGATAATAATCTTTAATTATTTACAGCTAATATACATGAACATTATTAATTAAATGGAACCCTACCAGAAGATTTGTGGTACCCCATCAGATGATCTCAATGGTACCCCACCAGGACCTCAATGGTACCCCATCAGGACCTCAGTAATACCCCACCTGGACCATAATGGTACCCCATCAGATGATCTCAATGGTACCCCATCAGATGATCTCAATGGTACCCCACCAGGACCTAAATGGTGACCCACCAGGACCTCAATGATACAACACTAGAGGACTTCAATGGTTTCCCACCAGATCTTATTGGTACCCTACCAGAGGTTCTCAATGGTACCCTACCAGAGGTTCTCAGTAAGTATCTTATTTTGTACAGCAAATGAGCAGAAACACTATGAATTCAATGGTACCCCTCAGTGCCTCGATATTACCGCACCAGAGGATCTCAATGGTACCCATCAGTGGATCTTGATGGTACACCACAAGGTTCTGAATAGTAACAAACCCGTTTCTGAATGGTACCCCATCCGAGTATCTCAATAGTACTCCACAAGAGCACCTCAATGGTACCCCACCAGGACCTCAATGGTACCCCACCAGGACCTCAATGGTACCCCACCAGGACCTCAATGATACAACACTAAAGGACTTCAATGGTTTCCACAAGAGCACCTCAATGGTACCCCACCAGAGTTTCTGAATGGTTGTCCACCAGTTTCTGAATGGTTGTCCACTAGTTTCTGAATGGTAGTACCAAGCACTGCACCTATGATTCATTTCGTAGTTAGCGTATTGACACAAGAATCGGCGATGATAGATCACCCATAGGTTTCTTTATTGCCGGGCATTCCGGGTTCCACAATAACGAACGGATGGTTTACGGAAGGCTACATCTGGACAAATATGTATCAGCAACATTCAATGGACAACTCTATATACAGTTATACACGAAACACACAATGGTCATCTCTGTATCAAATAACATTGCACCAATCGTCAGCAAGAACAATACTTGCAGCCAACCGATAGGGAAGAGAGAACTATCTGATTTAGGACACAGAGCAACTATAAACACCTAGATATATGATCAAATGTAAAATGGAAGAATACTCATCCATTTGCAGGCGTTCTTATTAAAGATACTGGAATGCAGTCGTGCGCAAAATAAAACTAGACGAGCGTTATGATACAATCATATCAAGAGATCAGTTCAATAACGTTATGACTCGAAGTTTTTTTTATTCATGTTGTTCACACACACGCGCCACTCGTAAAGAACAGTATGTTATCATCATATTAAACATTTCCGCAACACTAAATATATCCACCAAAAATAAGTAAACATTTTCCTCTCCATTAAAATGGATTAATATATCAGATTACTTACAAAACATCGAATGACGTAAGTGATGCAGCGTGACTAGAATAAATACAACACTTCTATCTAGCAGAGAATACACACCACACACAAGGGGGGGGGGGCGGCACGGACAGTTTTGAACAGCTAATGTGAGTAGTTAGAATTGATCTGTGGCTTCTCAGCAAATGCATGCAGCTTTATGGAAATGATGGGAGATCTTACAGCCTTCACGTAGCAGTAGAGATATAAGAAGAAGAAGGACTAGCTAGTCGCTAAGGATGGTACAATGGCAGAGCCGACTCTAGGGTCTCAACAGCAGACGAACTGGAGTAAGATAATGAGGGAAGAGTTATGATAACGAGGTGTAGAGGGGTTCCTGTCTACAGCTAGTTGTACATTCAGTAAGATAACGAGGTGAAGAGGGGTACCTGTCTACATCTAGTTGTACATTCAGTAAGATAACGAGGCGTAGAGGGTTACCTGTCTACATCTAGTTGTACATTCAGTAAGATAACGAGGCGTAGAGGGTTACCTGTCTACATCTAGTTGTACATTCAGTAAGATAACGAGGTGTAGAGGGGTACCTGTCTACATCTAGTTGTACATTCAGTAAGATAACGAGGCGTAGAGGGTTACCTGTCTACATCTAGTTGTACATTCAGTAAGATAACGAGGCGTAGAGGGGTACCTGTCTACATCTAGTTGTACATTCAGTAAGATAACGAGGCGTAGAGGGTTACCTGTCTACATCTAGTTGTACATTCAGTAAGATAACGAGGTGTAGAGGGGTACCTGTCTACATCTAGTTGTACATTCAGTACTAATGGTGAGACAGCAAAGCTTGCACACAACACAGGTAAAGATGGAGGCGTTGTTAAGTAATGAGTCAGCATGGAAATGGAGGCGTTGTTAAGTAATGAGTCAGCATGGAAACGAGGACTTCCCCAGTTATAATCGCTGACAAGGTTTGTGACCCGTGGTGCGGCACTCGAGTCAGTTCTCATGTACACTGTAAATGACATATGCAGTGCTGGCAGGATGTGAAAAATGACCACATATTTATAAATGAGCCACTGACCACAGCACAGTCATAGCAGTGAACATGGCCCCTCATACACTGGTTGGTGGCAGGTGTGACTCTGGGAGCAGCCTGACGAGCCTCACTGACCGCATCACAGTCATGACAGGGCAGCCAGTGAACATGGCGCCTCATACACTGGTTGGTGGCAGGTGTGACTCTGGGAGCAGCCTGACGAGCCTCACTGATCGCATCACAGTCATGACAGGGCAGCCAGTGAACATGGCGCCTCATACACTGGTTGGTGGCAGGTGTGACTCTGGGAGCAGCCTGACGAGCCTCACTGACTGCATCACAGTCATGACAGGGCAGCCAGTGAACATGGCGCCTCATACACTGGTTGGTGGCAGGTTTGACTCTGGGAGCAGCCTGACGAGCGTAGACAGGAGGGGGGAGGACGAAAGGGCACAGCACACCTAGTTAAAGAGGATGGAGTCTGGGTCTTGGTTTTTGAGCTGGGCCACATGTCGTAGGACGTCTTTTTTGGTGATAATACCCAGCAAGCGGCTGTACACACAGATACACTGAATTACAACTCACCTCACCATTAGGACTCACTCCGTCAGTGACAAGAGTGACAACTCGACTAGTGAGTTATTAGCTTTGCTACTCACTCTGTTAGTGACAAGCGTGACAACTCGACTAGTGAGTTATTAGCTTTGCTACTCACTCCGTCAGTGACAAGAGTGACAACTCGACTAGTGAGTTATTAGCTTTGCTACTCACTCTGTTAGTGACAAGCGTGACAACTCAATCAGTGAGTTATGATCTTTGCTATTCACTCTGTCAGTGTCGAGCGTGACAACGTACAGTAAGTTATGATCTTTGCTACTCACCCGTTGTGTGTGACTAGTGTTTGTCTGAGTCCGAGTTTACGGAACATCTCCACGACCATCTCCATGGGGGTCTGGTCGGTGATGGTCACAGGGGCCTGTTAAAACAACACCAACAAACAATACATAGGCCGTCAACTAGCTGCAACAAAGCAAATCTTGATAGCTCAGTCTGACATGCCTCGATACCATTAGCCAGAGAAAGGATATGACAGGCAAAATGGGTTGGTGTGAAATCACTGGCAGCATGATCAGTGACAAGTGACAGGATGGGTTGGTGTGAAATCACTGGCAGCATGATCAGTGACAGGATGGGTTGGTGTGAAATCACTGGCAGCATGATCAGTGACAAGTGACAGGATGGGTTCGTGTGAAATCACTGGCAGCATGATCAGTGACAGGATGGGTTTGTGTGAAATCACTGGCAGCATGATCAGTGACAGGATGGGTTCGTGTGACATCACTGGCAGCATGATCAGTGACAAGTGACAGGATGGGTTCGTGTGAAATCACTGGCAGCATGATCAGTGACAGGATGGGTTGGTGTGAAATCACTGGCAGCATGATCAGTGACAAGTGACAGGATGGGTTCGTGTGAAATCACTGGCAGCATGATCAGTGACAGGATGGGTTTGTGTGAAATCACTGGCAGCATGATCAGTGGCAGGATGGGTTCGTGTGACATCACTGGCAGCATGATCAGTGACAGGATGGGTTCGTGTGACATCACTGGCAGCATGATCAGTGACAGGATGGGTTTGTGTGACATCACTGGCAGCATGATCAGTGACAAGTGACAGGATGGGTTCGTGTGAAATCACTGGCAGCATGATCAGTGACAGGATGGGTTCACTCACCATGTCCAGTATCTTCTTCAGTTTCAGCGGTTCGGGCCCGCCCACCACTGTGTTAACTGGCACGTGATTGGTGAAGTAGACGACAGAGTTACTGACCACTCCCTCCTGGTTCTTACGAGCGTTGTCTGCAAATACACGAAGGGTCGCCGGTCATTACAGCACTCTCTCACACCCAGCCAACAGCTTGGTGATACAAAAACAACATGAGATGTGAGGGCGGCTACTTACTGATGGCTATAGTTATGTCTCTGCGCAGGGCAAAGCCCACTAAATACTGAGACTCCTTGGATACCACAACAGGGAAGCCATTGTGGTCTGTGTCTCGCAGAGCTTGTTCTGAACAACACAATCTTACAGAATAAGACGGAATGGTGCACAAACAACATGAGACACAATCAGACAATGTGTGACACAATCAGACAATATAAGACACAATCAGACAATATGAGGTACAATCAGACAAAATGACAAAACACCATCACACACAAATTAATATCAGTCATCAAGTTGACCGCCGCTACAAACAGAGTAAGAGTTGTTAATCTTGTACTCACCAATGTCCTCCACAGTGCACGTATCTTGTGTGATGACACACAGCGGGGGGTCACTTCTCCTGCAAACAAGCACTCATTGCTGTGACAACCCCCAAAGAAAACCTGATGAGGTTGTGACATTATAGAAGATGATTAGGCGACATATGGTTGTGGTATCTAAATGTTTACCATCGTGTGCATGCCATGCCAACACACTGTACAGCCATCTCACTATGATCATCTATCCCAATGATTACGAGGTTCTGATGACAGCAGTTAATGCAACTGAGGGAATCATTTAGCATGGGAATATGTGGCAGCAGGCAGCCTTGGTTATGCAAGCCATTTACTTCCAGCATATGCCAGCTTCATAAAAGTCATGGATGCAGATTACAAGTCATTTAATGTTGTTTCTTACAACAAAGGCCATGCTCCTATAATCTACTCTAATGCCACACAGCAACACGGCGTAAGGGTGAGAGGTTGTGACTTACGTTCCATACCTGACAGGGACGGGGTAGATGGGGGAAACACAGACAGGTGTGAGAGAAAAAGATACAGTCGTGCTGAGTGAATGCAGTAATGTAATAGTCATACATACCACTCTGATCATAAAGAGACTATTGCTTACATAGGTCATTTAACAGATGAATGTTCAGAACAGAGCAATTTGTAGCAGAGGGAGCAGAGGGGTCAAGGTCAGATGACTTACCGTGGCCTCATCACATCAGCAGCCAGAGTCGTGTGTACAAACTCTTCTTTGGAGTCCAGGAAAGGATAACCATTCAACTGAATGTGAGCATCATAACTGGACATGGGTTAAGGTAAATAAACACACATGGACACACACACACGGACACACACACACGGACACAGCTCCTGCTTGATGGAATTGAAGTTGAAGTAGGTAGTGGATTGAGAGGGAGGATACATTCCTTCCCGGCCAAACGCGTCTCCGACCCACTTAGCTGTCATAACGGCGGCCATGAGAGGCACAATGTACTGTAGTCCTCCCGTCAACTCAAACATGATGACGACGAGAGACACTGGAACACGCAATACATAGACCCAATGGCCTAAACTGACTAGAGACAATGGCACACGCAAACACACAATACATAGACCCAATGGCCTAAACTGACTAGAGACAATGGCACACAAACACACAATACATAGACCCAATGGCCTAAACTGACTACAGACAATGGCACACGCAAACACACAATACATAGACCCAATGGCCTAAACTGACTAGAGACAATGGCACACGCAAACAAACAATACATAGACCCAATGGCCTAAACTGACTAGAGACAATGGCACACAAACACACAATACATAGACCCAATGGCCTAAACTGACTAGAGACAATGGCACACGCAAACACACAGTACACAAACCCAATGGCCTAAACTGACTAGAGACAATGGCACACGCAAACAAACAATACATAGACCCAATGGCCTAAACTGACTAGAGACAATGGCACACGCAAACACACAATACATAGACCCAATGGCCTAAACTGACTAGAGACAATGGCACACGCAAACACACAATACATAGACCCAATGGCCTAAACTGACTAGAGACAATGGCACACGCAAACACACAATACATAGACCCAATGGCCTAAACTGACTAGAGACAATGGCACACAAACACACAATACATAGACCCAATGGCCTAAACTGACTAGAGACAATGGCACACGCAAACACACAATACATAGACCCAATGGCCTAAACTGACTAGAGACAATGGCACACGCAAACACACAATACATAGACCAAAGGCCTAAACACGAAAACACAAATTAGACTCAATGACCTCAATTGGGGGCAATGGCTCAAGTTAACAGGGAACTTTGGAGAGAAGGGTCTGTCAGATACATAGCAACCGCCTTTATGACTGCCATGGGAATGTCCGTCAATTGCTGTCATGTGAGTGACCCCTCCAGTTTTACCTGTCATGCGAGTGACCCCGCCGAGGGCTGCAGCCGCTCCCACCATAGCATAGAGTCCAGGTGTTACACATGTGTGACCGTTACTGCACATCTCCTTAAAGATCATGTGATCCCGATAATAGCTGCAAAACAGAGTCATCAAAAGAACTATAGGACCAGTGATCAAAGAATGCATATCGTCAAGGATTAAAGGATCCAAAGGCACAAAAATCAAAGTTTCCACAGCAACTTGATCCACCCATAGACACTAGGAATCAATGGATCAAAGGATGTAATGTAGCATTAACAAAGAAAACTGTCAAAGAATCCATCCAGATTAAGAGCTATCTATTGTTGATATGTTTTAAAGACATGGTGGCTAGCCTGAAACCAGGAACATGGCAGCTGTCATCAGGAGGGAGGATGCCAACACTTACAATGCTAATTGCTCCATACCAATTCCCAGCATGCGTCCGGCTATGGCGCCGGCCACCATACTCGGGATGAAGAGTCCAGCAGGCACCTGTAACCAACATCATAGGGGTCAAATGAAACCAAGAGATGTAATCGGGTCAGGTTAGGTTCAAAAGCCAATAGGCTTGAGGTGTCACCTTGATGCCGAATGTGAAGATGGTGATGGCCATTTTGAAGATAAGAGCCAGGGCCAGGAGCCACATGGCTCTGACCACGCCGTCCCCGACGGGGGCACTCTCAAAAGCCTCGTTCACATCTGTCAGATTACGCTTGTAATCGCTTAAGCAGTGGAACAAATAGGTTTTCTGTAAATTCATTGTTATTCTAGCATAAAATGAATAATTATGGAAGTGGAATCATCCATGTGCAAGGCTGAAAACAAGTGGACACCCACGAACCTCACCTGGGTCAGTTCAACAATCTGGATAAGTGAGTCAAACCCTGTTTTCGAAATTAGTATCTAAATTAGGTAGCTGGTGGCGTCGATCAATGAACCTGGTCAATAAGTGCTTATGACATGTGAGGGATGAATAGGCAAGAGAAAGTCTGAAAGAGACTAGATGATATCTTAATGAGACAAGAGGATGTCTGAATGAGGCAGCCAGGTGTCTGAATGAGGCAGATGGGTGTCTGAATGAGGCAGCCAGGTGGGTGAATGAGGTAGCAGGGTGTCTGAATGAGGCAGCAGGGTGTCTGAATGAGGCAGAAGGGTGTCTAACCAGAGATCGTTGACGTCCTCAGGACCACATTGCTTGACGAGCGTCTTGATCAGTTCACTAGAATTCATCCTGCAGTGGTCACATCAACAGACATTACTGGCAGTTGGTATGGTATGGGGGTCGAGGAGGGAGGATGGGGAGTAATAGAGAGAGGTGCTCACCTGGTGTAAGGGTTAGGGAACGCCAAGACAGCAGTCACCAGACACACAATGAGTACCTGTAACACACCACAGGTGAACATCGCTTGACCTTCACAGCCACAGATGACTGGCTACAGAATATATAACTCGTGACAATACTGAACACTCACCTCTGTGATAGGGTAACGGCCCAGGGCGCTTGCTTTGCGGAACCGACACCAGCGAATATTGGCTTTGATAAATAAGTGACCCAGAATTCCCTGGTACAAAAAATAATACCATGTTATTATAAATCAGGAGCAGTATTTGTAAGTGTGCTTTAAAAAAGGGACGTTATGATGAGATTGCTGGCAAATGAATTACAAGACTGTGTGAATTGTCAGTATGCTCTATCATATTTCTGTCCCATCATGAGTAATATCTGATTATATTTCAGGGCAAGAAACATCTGCATTTACTTGTAAATGAACTGAGTGAAAGTTCACACAAGAAAACAAACACATTTTCAACAGAAATGTGACTGAATTGCATTCAGCATATTTAATCAGATCTCATTCCCCATGTATAATTAGATCTCATTTACCTGAAAAGCCCATCTTTTTTTAACTATATTACAGCTAATGCTAATCAACATCTTACACAGCCTACGAGAAACTGATGAAGACAGAAAGCTCACCCCAAATACGCCGAGTGCGATGAAGGGGAGGAGTTCGATGAGGTACCAGGGATTATGGTACTCCACGTAAAACATCACCAGATGGTCATTGCCAAACGGGTTGAAGGAACGGAGTACAAACGCTGCAGCCAGCGCGCAGAAGAACGACCGCCAGAGGGTCTTCAGGGGGAAGTAGTAGCTCACCTGAAGACAGAGACGGGCTGATTACAGGTGTGGTCACATCACCAGGCATCACAGGCTAGATGTTGTATGGGGTAAAGCCCCTCAATGTGTACTCCTTGATAGATTTAAAGAGACTAATCACAAGATGGAAAGAATAACATTCACATTTGCATGAAAAAACGATTTTCTCTATTTCTCTGATAGATTATTGCTCTCAATATGCACGTGGAAAAAGCCCATTATTGGATGGAAACACACATCTTTGTGTTCATTATACAGGTACAAAGCCAACAGTACCTCCTCTAGACTGAAAAGGATGCCTCCTATGGGTGCCCCAAACGCCACACTGACTCCTGGTGCTGCTGCTGCTGACAGAATCTACACAGCATCATCACTGACGTCATTAAACATGGCCAGCCACACATATCAAGACGAGGCAGAATTAGCACGACACCTACCTCCCTCTTCTTCGCCTCATTCTTGCCGTATTTTGGGAAGAGATAAGAGAAGATGTTTCCACAGCAGCTGGCCACATGGACCAGGGGCCCCTCTTTACCGAGACTCAGGCCTGCAGACACAGCCAACATCATGCACACAGATTTGATGATGAGCGTCCACTTGCCCAGGTAGCCGCGGATGATGAAGCCGCTCAGGATCGTCTTAATCTGCATCGGCAACAAGTAACTTACATCAGCTGAGGACAAGATTAGAGGATGGGAACAGCTCATCCAGCGGACATGTTGTACACTTATACCCAAGGTGATGTCAAGGTGATAATAGCAACAAAATGTAATCATTGAATGTCAACGCAAATCGCATAAAACCCATTCGGGTTGTTGACTTCAGGAACAATCAGATGCCATGTAACTTGTAAGGGAGGGTGCTGATGTAAGGGGGGGGGGCTGAGTAGGTAAGGGGAGGGGGCTGATGGTAGATAATGCTGCTGATGGTACTGTATACTGACCAGGATGCCTCCTGTGGTGCCCAAACGCCACACTGACTCCTGCTGCAGGGGCACGACACCTACCTCCCTCTTCTTCGCCTCATTCTTGCCGTATTTGCTGATCTTTATGTAGAACATCATGCACACAGATTTGATGATGAGCGTCCACTTGCCCAGGTGCCGCGGATGATGAAGCCGCTCAGGATGTCTTAATCTGCATCGGCAACAAGTAACTTACATCAGGGAGGGTGAGGATGGGAACAGTATGCGGACATGTTGTACACTTATACCCAAGGGATGTCAAGGTGATAATAGCAACAACAAAAAATGTAATCATTGAATGTCAACGGCATAAAACCATTCGGGTGCTGACTGCAACAATCAGATGCCATGTAACTTGTAAGGGGAGGGTGCTGATTATATGTAGGGGGGGGGAGGGGGGGGCTGACAGTAGGTAAGGGGAGGGGGCTGATGGTAGATAATGAAAGGGTGCTGATGGTAAGGGGAGGGTGCTGACTGTATGTAAGGGGAGGGTGCTGATGGTAGATAATGAAAGGGTGCTGATGGTAAGGGGAGGGTGCTGACTGTATGTAGGAGGGTGCTGATGGTAGGTGAGGGGGGTGCTGATGGTAGGTGAGGGGAGGGTGCTGACTGTATGTAAGGGGAGGGTGCCGATGGTAGGTGAGAGGAGGGTGCTGATGGTAGGTGAGGGGGGGTGCTGATGTAGGTGAGGGAGGTGCTGATGGTAGGTGAGGGGAGGGTGCTGATGGTAGGTGAGGGGAGGGTGCTGATGGTGTAGGTGTAGGGGAGGGGAGGGTGCTGATGGTAGGTGAGGGAGGGGAGGGTGCTGATGGTAAGGTGAGGGGAGGGTGCTGATGGTAAGGGGAGGGGAGGGTGCTGATGGTAGGTGAGGGGAGGGTGCTGATGGTAGGTGAGGGGAGGGTGCTGATGGTAAGGGAGGGGAGGGTGCTGATGGTAAGGGAGGGGAGGGTGGTGCTGATGGTAGGTGAGGGGAGGGTGCTGATGGTAGGGGAGGGGAGGGTGCTGATGGTAAGGGGAGGGGGAGGGTGCTGATGGTAGGGTGAGGGGAGGGTGCTGATGGTAGGTGGAGGGGAGGTGCTGATGGTGGGGAGGGGAGGGTGCTGATGGTAGGTGAGGGGAGGGTGCTGATGGTAGGTGAGGGGAGGGCGCTGATGGTAGGTAAGGGAAGGTGTTGATGGTAGGTGAGGGGGGTGCTGATGGTAAGGTGAGGGGAGGGTGCTGATGGTAAGGGGAGAGGGGAGGGTGCTGATGGTATGGTGAGGGGGGAGGTAGGGAGGGGCTGATGGTAGGGTGAGGGGAGGGTGCTGATGGTAGGTGAGGGGAGGGTGCTGATGGTAAGGTGAGGGGAGGGTGCTGATGGTAGGTGAGGGGAGGGTGCTGATGGTAGGTGAGGGGAGGGTGCTGATGGTAGGTTAGGGGAGGGCGCTGATGGTAGGTAAGGGAAGGTGTTGATGTTAGGTAAGGGAGGGTGCTGATGGCCTCACCTCTGGGATGCCTGAGCCACATGCGTAAGGAGCGAACACTCGTACCAGCATGACGGCCAGAGTGGCACAAGCCATCGCCGTGACGACGTACATGAGATAGCTGATAATGTAACCGCCGGCTCCTGAGGCTGCAGACATACCCAGGCCAAACAGGCGCGGCCATGTGTGCCACTGGAACACACACACACACGATCATGCTAGGCACCCACCAGCAAGCTGGTCACTGTTGACCCATGATTGGCCAGCTGGGGTATATCATACGCAAGCAAGTGTGCTCTCATGGATATCTGTCAATATGTATGATCCAACATTACTAAAACTAGGCACAATTGTCTGGTGGTGCGTTTATGTAGAGGCAATCTGTAAGAAAGCGTGGTTAAGCTGTGAAGTGAGAGCAGCGTAGGGCAAGTGTTAGCGTGAGGTTGAACCTGTTCACAGCTGGTGGCACCCGGCAGTGTGTCGTTCGCTGTCCAGCAACACTGCTCACGGTTCAGCCAGAACGCCTCCATACAGATGCCCTCTTTGAGGTCGGTCATCCATGAGGCTCCGATGTCGATGATGCCGGCACACATACCTGGAGCAGAGACACATCAGGGATACTCCAACACTCAATCAGCTTATCCAAGGCACACTGCCAATACACTACAGTCAGCTTATCAAAGGCATGCTGTCATTACACTACAGTCAGCTTATCTAAGGCATGCTGCAAATACACTACAGTCAGCTTATCCAAGGCATGCTGTCAATACACTACAGTCAGCTTATCTAAGGCACGCTGCCAATACACTACAGTCAGCTTATCTAAGGCATGCTGTCAATACACTACAGTCAGCTTATCTAAGGCACGCTGCCAATACACTACAGTCAGCTTATCTAAGGCATGCTGTCAATACACTACAGTCAGCTTATCTAAGGCACGCTGCCAATACACTACAGTCAGCTTATCTAAGGCATGCTGTCAATACACTACAGTCAGCTTATCTAAGGCACGCTGCCAATACACTACAGTCAGCTTATCTAAGGCACGCTGCCAATACACTACAGTCAGCTTATCCAAGGCATGCTGTCAATACACTACAGTCAGCTTATCCAAGGCATGCTGTCAATACACTACAGTCAGCTTATCTAAGGCACACTGCCAATACACTACAGTTAGCATATCAAAGGCATGCTGCCAATACACTACAGTCAGCTTATCTAAGGCACGCTGCCAATACACTACAGTCAGCATATCATGGCTAGACCAGAGGTAAACCTGGCAAGTTGCTCAATGTGATCAACTGACATTTATATTTGTTTAATTGCAGTTTGCCATTTCACACAGACATTCAGTGAGACTTTAGTCAGGTTCAAAGTATTAAGAACGACTGAAGCCAAAGCAAATATCTGTGTGAACTGAAGTATCAATGTATGATTGGTATCCCTGAACCTCTCTGATACCAACCCTCCACTGACATCAAACTTAACGTGTTTGATCTTTTACCTTCAATAGTATCTACTTAACTTCACCCAAATTCTGTGAAACCCAACCTAGTTTAAATGGTATAAAAGAGAGCGCCCACCCTCACTCGAGGCACACTCTGTCTAAGACGACCCCTTGAACTACGTTGGTCATCGGATGGTGCCAGTTGGGAGTTTTCCAAAAATTTTCAGAAAAGAATTAATATATTTCAACAGTTTGGACAAAATAAATTGACACCTAACCGATCAATATTCCATCAATCATTCCAAATAATGCATCAAATGCAGTATCAAACATTGCATCAAATGCAGTATCAAATTGCATCAAATGCAGTATCAAACATTGCATCAAATGCAGTATCAAACATTGCATCAAATGCAGTATCAAATATTGCATCAATGCATCAAATGCAGTATCAAATATTGCATCAAATGCAGTATCAAAAATATTGCATCAAATGCAATGCAGTGCATCAAAAACATTGCATCAAATGCAGTATCAAACATTGCATCAAATGCAGTATCAAACAATGCATCAAATGCAGTGCAAACATATCAAATGCATTGCATCAAAATGCAGTGTATCAAATGCATATCAAACATTGCATCAAATGCAGTAAACATCAAATATTGCATCAAATGCAGTGTCAAACATTGCATCAAATGCAGTATCAAACATTGCATCAAATGCAGTATCAAAAATATTGTATCAAATGCAGTATATTGCATCAAATGCAGTGTCAAATATTGCATCAAATGCAGTATCAAATATCAAACATTGCATCATCAAATGCAGTATCAAACATTGCATCAAATGCAGTATCAAACATTGCATCAAATGCAGTGTCAAACATTGCATTGCATCAATGCAGTGTCAAACATTGCATCAAATGCAGCAGTAATGCAGTATCAAATATTGCATCAAATGCAGTATCAAACATTGCATCAAATGCAGTATCAAACATTGCATCAAATGCAGTATCAAACATTGCATCAAATGCAGTATCAAACATTGCATCAAATGCAGTATCAAACATTGCATCAAATGCAGTGTCAAACAGTGTCAAACAATCAAACATTGCATCAAATGCAGTATCAAACATTGCATCAAATGCAGTGTCAAACAATGTCAAACAAAACATGCATCAAATGCAGTGTCAAACATTGCATCAAATGCAGTATCAAACATTGCATCAAATGCAGTATCAAACATTGCATCAAATGCAGTATCAAACATTGCATCAAATGCAGTGTCAAACAATGCATCAAATGCAGTATCAAACATTGCATCAAATGCAGTATCAAACATTGCATCAAATGCAGTGTCAAACAATGCATCAAATGCAGCATCAAACATTGCATCAAATGCAGTATCAAACATTGCATCAAATGCAGTATCAAATATTGCATCAAATGCAGTGTCAAACATTGCATCAAATGCAGTGTCAAACAATGCATCAAATGCAGCATCAAACATTGCATCAAATGCAGTATCAAACATTGCATCAAATGCAGTATCAAATATTGCATCAAATGAAGTATCAAACAATGCATGAAATGCAGTACCAAACATTGCATGCCATGCAGTATGAAACATTGCATGAAATGCAGTATCAAACATTGCATGAAATGCAGTATCAAATATTGCATGAAATGCAGTATCAAACATTGCATCAAATGCAGTATCAAACATTGCATCATACGATGCATTAGAACAATTGTTGAACGATTTTTCTGAAGTTCACTGAAAACTTGAATGTTGCCAGGTGTAGCACTCACCTGTAGCACATCCCACCAGCAGCACACACACCCAGCCTGACCATGCATCATGGGCGCTCTTCACCTTCTCAAAACAACTCTCCAGTTTCTTCTTCTGTATGTGCCTGTGCCGTGTGCGATCGCGGGCTATGTCTCGGAGCCAGTCGATCGTGTGGAAGTCATCGTATTGTCCGATCCCTGGCGGCAAGTCGTCCAATGTGTCCATCAAGTTTGTGGAGCCTAAAAACACACATACAGTAGACATGTATAATGATGCGCGAGTCACTGAGGTCAATGGAGGGTCCACTGAGGTCACTGAAGAATCACCTTCACTATGTTTGCATTAAGATGGTGAGAGTTGGATAATGTATGGACATGGTTACTGAAGAGATGGTGCCTTCAGCGGGGCTTGAACTCGAGACACTGGGCAGTATAATACCTTGAACACATGAAGTCCAAGGAAACACCATGCTTAAGTGATGCCTGTCAGTGGTTCGAGGAGCCAAGAGTTTAATTGACTAGCTGAGTGCTGAAGACAGTCAAAATCGATGGCAGTCTTGAACTGAGAGCATTTCAGTTAGAGTGGTATTTTATGCAGAAAGAGGGTCCAGTCTTTCACACAAATAGATCAGACTAAGTTAATCCTGAGTTTCACAGTTGGTTAGCACTTTAATAAGTCATGATGTTTGGCAGACGAATGGCACTAATTTATTCCAGTTTTTGTTGGTTTGATGGCACTAATTTGGTAGTCTGTCACTGATCTAGTCCAGTCTATAGAGGTTGGATTGCACTAATCTAGTCCAGCTGTTCACACTAGGTTAGAGTAGTCTTTTGTAGTTGGGCGGCACAAATTTATTCTAGTCTTCTGCTCTTGGGGGCAAGTGACTGTATCAGGACCAATGGAAGAATGGTCGTTCGACGTGGAGCTGTAAGCAAGAGTGAACTCTGTCACCTGCAATCTACCTGGCACCATGTTACCTGGTTAATCAGCTGATAAGCTGTGTCATCCTGGTCACTACACTGGCTGGTCAGATAGCAACGGACTACACCACCTGTACAATGCCAGACACAACAACTACTACTGAATGCCTCTCATGACATTCGAGTTAACCAAAGCAGGACAAGACCACTCACCACAGAACTATACCACTCACTGAGGGACTGAACCATTCACTGCTGGACTGTTCCACTCACTGCAGGACTACCACTCACCACAGGACTGTACTACGCACAGCAGTACTGTACCACTCACCAAGGGAATGTACCACACACCACAGGACTGTACCACTCACCACAAGACTGTACTATTTATCGTTGGACTCGTTGTGGGGCTATACCACTCATGTGATTGTACCACTCACAACAGGACCACCACTTAGTACTGTGCCACTCACTGTGGAACTTTACCACTTATCATGAGACTGTACCACTCACCATGGGACTGTACCACTCATCACGAGACAGTATCACTCACCATTGGACTGAACCACTCACCATGGGAATGTGCCACTCACCGCGCGACTTGACTTGACCACCTGTTCTGTGTCTCCGTCCAGTTCGCGTCACTACCTCCATGGGAGGCGCGGGGGAGCCTAGATCCCCCTCCCCATCCCGCGCCATGCCTCCCGTCGGTTTCACGGCCCCCATCCCAACAACGTCGACAGCCACATCCGCCATACCACAGCTTCAGTACCTGGTATCCTCACACAGCAGTATGTAAAACTAGACCTGGTTTGTGACCCGTTTTTATAACCGCCTCCCCAGACGGCCTCCTTTAAGTCGAAGACCCAACAGGACGGACTCATCCCCAGGTGACCTTCTAACAACAATATACTTATGTAAAGGATCCCAGTCAAAGTCACGTGGATTGCTTTAAGGAATTAAAGCCGGGTTTAATTAAATAAAGCCGGGTTTGATGGTGTTTATGTAGGTTATTGATTGACTAGGGACACGTGACACAAGTAGCCCGCATGTCAACAGACCAGACGGAGACATCCCCACACTTCGCGCGGCGAGAACTCCACCCGAACGCGTCCACAACGTACGGACGGCCTTGGGCCTGTACTTGGTGAGTTGGTCGTCTGTCCGAGTGCGAATGATTCTTTTGAGGAAGATCTTGATAATTGTGTGCTATAAACTGTTGTAGACCGGTGACATGTTTGCAAGGCGGCGTGAGTTGCCTACAGCCGTCACACGACCCACATTACCAACGGCCTTCACACAATCAACGGCCGTCACACAACCCACGTCAATCACACAACCCACATAACCAGCGTCCGTCACACAGCCCACGGCCGTCACACAGCCCACATAACCAGCGGCCGTCACACAGCCCACGGCCGCCACACAACCCACGATTCATTCAGTGCATAATCATACATAGTACTCAGGAGGGGAAGTTATCGGGAGGGGTAGTACTCAAGAGGGGAAGTTATCAGGACGGGTAGTACTCAGGATGGGTAGTACTCGGGAGGGGAAGTTATCAGGAGGGGTAGTACTCAGGAGGAGAAGAACTCAGTAGGGGTAGTACTCAGGAGGGGAAGTTATAAGGAGGGGTAGTACTCTGGAGGGGAAGAACTCTGGAGGGGAAGAACTCTGGAGGGGTAGTACTCAGGAGGGGTAGTACTCTGGAGGGGAAGTACTCAGGAGGGGAAGAAATCTGGAGGGGAAGCATCCAGGAGGGGTAGTACTCAGGTGGGGAAGTACTCAGGAGGGGAAGAACTCAGGAGGGGAAGCATCCAGGAGGGGGTAGAACTCAGGAGGGGAAGAACTCAGGATGGGAAGAACTCAGGAGGGGAAGTATCCAGGAGGGGTAGTACTGGGGAGGGGTAGTACTGAGGGAAGTACTGAGGAGGGCTAGTACTTAGGAGGGCTAGTACTCAGGAGGGGTAGTACTCAAGAGGGGTAGTACTGGGGAGGGGTAGTACTTAGGAGGGCTAGTACATAGGACCATTATGTTATGGGGACTATAACAGGTTAATAGGCATTAGATGGTAATCTCACAACAGCTCATCATCAAAGGTCAACAGGGCCAGATATAGCGCGGTGACACATCTCTATGCGGTGACGCTAAGCTCAACTAGCCCACAGGGGTAACTAGCATGTAAAGTTGATACTGGTAGGTAGGGCAGTGAAAGTGAATGGTTGGGGCGAGTAGAATACCAAACAGGTAACAATGAGAGTGGTGAAAAATACATTGAATCGATCTTTACATCTATTACTGATGTCACTTGAAAGCGAACAATACATAATGGCCTTACACGTCATGACGTTGGTGTGTATGCATTAGGACGCAACAGGTGAGGCCTTAAGGAGATATCACTAGTGATGATAAAGTCAATTGTTTAACTCCAAAACAGGCTATCTTAGATAGAGATTTAATCAGTACATTCTATTGGTCTCATTCAACAAGCATGTAATGCTAAATTTGCTGAAGGAGAATATTAAAACCATCAGCAATTATCAAAAATAGATAGATAGAACAAAGCGTTTGCCTCAGTAGTGCCACAACATCACCAACAACAACCATGAATCATTGTGATGAAGGTAAGGTTATGAATGGAGCCGACATTTACCCTGACTTCGGTCGACCATGTCTGTGTATTGGAAGCGCGCGTCTGTGGCCACGTCCAACATCTCCTCGTCTGTGCTGCTATTGTTGTCGATGTTACCGTTAGCTCTGACAGCCTTATATTGTGTATCACTTGAGGCCATCGCAACTAGACGCTGGCTTTCCATGCCAAGTACCTCACTGCCAACATTCTAGCGTGGGATCAAATCTGAAAGAACAATTTAGTCCATTCCATGAAGTATGCCTTCACTGTGCTAGCTGTCAACACACTTATCGAGTCAGAAACAAGAGGAAACCAAATCACTGATGTTGTCCATTATATCGGTTGGATGTCATATCGAGCCGCCTGTACAACTTCATACTATGAGCAGCCCCGGAACTGTTGCCCACCTGTGCTGCAACAGTTACTAGGGATACGTATATACTAGGGGCGCTACTGTTAACTATTAGCAGGCTGTACACAAGATATGTTCTAGTTAGATAGGTTTAAATTAATATTCATTACATCCATGAAGTCATTTCTTGGGAGCCAGATTTAGAAAAAACAGGCGTGTCTGTATCTCTATCACAGTATTAGTGCTGACATTGATGGGATACAATGCCAACTGACACAGACCATTTCCCCGATCGTTCACCCCGACTCTGTCCCACAACCTCACACCCCGACTCACTAATCCTTGCTTGCAAGCATCACCTCAACAAATACCTATCATACAAGGGTATACTAAGTTATATGATTTCTATTCCACTTAAAGGGACACCTGGTGACATCAGCATCACGACCGCATGCATAGAGCCGTGTACTCCAATCAGCTATGATCCCTGGTGGGAAGGGGCAAAGCAACCGATTGAAAGGTGTGAACTATAAGCCCCAGGTGAACAACAGCACTTTCACAGGAGTCCCAAGGTCTTAACTCACTAGTCAGTCTATACTTACCTTCAAATCCATGGCCAGGCATGGATCAAAATAGTAAAAATGGGTTGTGAGCTGCAGTTAGCTTGCCCAAATGGAGTTGATAAATATCAAACACCTCAGTAAATAGAGTCCATGAATTGATAGATAATAATAAGTGGTACATCACTTATACTTTCATCAGTGAAGTGTCATATTACTCAGGAAACGATTATATAACAATTAATAACACTGATAAAATACTATATGAGGGATGTTTTGGTCTGTGAAATTAAAATAATATCTTCACAAACCGATGTCGCGATGACCAATTACGGATCAGTACTTAAACCTACACCGTTGTGACTTGCAACTCGAAGCGTCGACTGAACTATAGACTGCAGTGGAGGTGTGCAGTTAGGCAATTCTAGGATAAATATGTACAGTAAATGGAAAAATAGCTATCGCGCGAATGAGATAATCCATTTAAAACATAAACAGGTTAAGTCAATGCCTTATTTGTTGCCTCTTTAAAGGAAATATCCGGTTTAGTTGCTATATGACATGATTGGTCCAGATCGAAAATGACGTGCAATTATAAGTCTGCATACTTACAACGACCAACGAGGGCGCTGCACGAATAATGCGTTATGATTCACCGATATCATGTGACATAATGATGATTATCGAATAAATCGCTCAGCATATCCGATTTAATTTGCGCGCGTATGTATGTATGTATGTATGTGTGTGTGTGTGTGTGTGTGTGTGTGTGTGTGTGTGTGTGTGTGTATGCATGCATGCATGCATGCATGCATGCATGCACGCACGCACGTACGTACGTACGTACGTACGTACGTACGCACGCACGCACGCACGCACGCGTGCGTGCGTGCGTGCGTGCGTGCGTGTGTGTGTGTGTTTGTGTGTTTGCATGCATGTATGTATGTATGTATATATATATATATATATATATATATGTTCGTATGTATGTATTTATGTATTTATGTATGTATGTATGTATGCGTGTGCGTGTGTGTGCATGTGTGTATTAGCGAGAGAGTGAGATAGAGAGAGAGAGAGAGAGAGAGAGAGAGAGAGAGAGAGAGAGAGAGAGAGAGAGAGAGAGAGAGAGAGACACACACACACACACACACACACACACACACACACACACACACACACACACACACACACACACACACACACACACACACACACACACACACACACACACCGGGGGTGGGGGGGGGGGTAGGGTTCTCCCCCAGAAAAAGGGTAGGGATGAGCCGCCATTGGGCAAAAGGATGATGCAATAGCAACTAGATGCGTACATATAATGAAAACGGTAGACATCTCCCTCTCTCTTTCACTCTCTCTCTCTCTCTCTCTCTCTCTCTCTCTCTCTCTCTCTCTCTCTCTCTCTCTCTCTCTCATTCACACACCGAAATGTAAAATACATAACAAATCACCACCGAATGAGCATGCTACCAGTAAGTAGATTATATATATACATGGGCGACCTTCGAAAAATGACATGACAGAACAACAAATTGCAAGCATACGAGAGAACGAAAGGAAAACCAGTGTTGGTAGGTCGACAGAGAATATCCTCCGATTGTTGCATCGCATTGGAAGGCTGTTCTATTTCTCGGCGAATAAATATACAGCTTGGCATCCCCTAGGCTCCAATGACAGAGATATTTAGACATAAATAGCCTACATGGTGTCAAGGACACGCCATTGGACCAGTTATGAGCTATGCCTGGCTGGTAGCTTCCTGTTGTGATTGGTCGAACTGTGCCAGGCTGGTAGCTTCCTGTTGTGATTGGTCGAACTGTGCCAGGCTGGTAGCTTCCTGTTGTGATTGGTTGGACTGTGACAGGCTGGTAGCTTCCTGTTGTGATTGATTGAACTGTGCCAGGCTGGTAGCTTCCTGCTGTGATTCGTTGAACTGTGCCTGGCTGGTAGCTTTCTGCCATGAGCTCTGTCTGGCTGGTAGCTTCCTGTTGTGATTGGTTGAACTGTGCCAGGCTGGTAGCTTCCTATTGTGATTGGTTGGACTGTGCCAGGCTGGTAGCTTTCTGTTGTGATTGGTTGAACTGTGCCAGGCTGGTAGCTTCCTGCTGTGATTGGTTGAACTGTGCCTGGCTGGTAGCTTTCTGCCATGAGCTCTGTCTGGCTGGTAGCTTCCTGTTGTGATTGGTTGAACTGTGCCAGGCTGGTAGCTTCCTGATGTGATTGGTTGAACTGTGCCCGGTTGGTAGCTTCCTATTGTGATTGGTTGAACTGTGCCAGGCTGGTAGTTTCCAATTGCGATTGGTTGAACTGCTGCTATTTATTTTCAATTGTGATTGGTTGAACTGTGCCAGGCTGGTAGCTCCCTGCTGTGATTGGTTGAACTGTGCCAGGTTGGTAGCTCCCTGTTGTAATTGGTTGAACTGTGCCTGGCTGGTAGCTTCCTGTTGTAATTGGTTGAACTGTGCCTGACTGGTAGCTCCCTGTTGTGATTGGTTGAACCAGGCTGGTAGGTTCCTGTTATGATTGGCTGAACACTGCCTGGCTAGTAGCCATACAAGACGTCTGAGTAGACGTATAAATTCATGTTACCGTTACGAACGGAGCTACCTGGCTAGTAGCTTCCTGTTGTGATCGGTTAAACTGTGCCTGAATGGTAGCTTCTTGTTGTGTTTGGTTGGTAAGTGCCTGGCTGGTAGCTTTCTTGTGGGAGCGGTTGGACTGAGCTTTCTGCATTGAGGTTTGCTGGTTTACTACCCGTATTGGCTCCACTACTACTAAGTTGCTATGTTGTTGTTGTTGTTATATCCAGGTAAAGCAGTTCGGCAACTATAGGCCACGTACTGCTACTAAGATGCTATCAAATCAAAATACTATCATATAGTACGTAATGTCCGTCGGGTGCTGCCCTCTTGTGTTTGTTTGTAAAGTAAGAAACCAGTTTTCGGTCAACCCACTTTGTGACACGTTGTCAGCAAGGATTTTTTTGTTAGGAAAAAAATGGTTTTGTGCGTTTCGGGAAGGAAAAAGACATTGACAATCATGGAATTCAATCCTCGGAACCGTTTTGTCTAGTTGGCAACATCGCCGAAGGCTGGCGAGTGTTGGAACAGCAGTTTGAAATTTTCTCTTGTCCAAAGAAGCACATGAGAAGGCAAACAGAATCAAAATCGGCATGCCGCTGACGTACATAGGCCTCAAGAGCCTGGATAGATACAACTTTGTTAACGCCGCAGACGAATACACTTACGCCACTATGATGGGAAAGTTCGATATCCACTACAAAGGTCAGAACTGTTTTCACGCGATACCAGTTTTGGTCCCACAAAAGGGGGGGATGCACAACCCTTACATAAATATCCAGGAAAAAGAACAATATGATCCGTGACAAAATTGTGTTCTCAACAATTGGCAAGCCGTTGAGAGGAAAACTTTTGCGTGACAATAACTTGCCGTTAGAGGGCGACACTATAGCAATGAGAACGTGGTCCAAAATCGTCAACGCACCAAAATTGATCAGTACGCGAACGGTTCTGAAAGCACACGGAGACACCCGTATAAAACATGAAGGTTAAGCCGTGGTTCCTCTGCAGGTTTGTGAACATCGTGTCACTTAAGAAGTTCTCGTGACGATGGGAAAAACAGTGGTCGTTCCCGTAGAACAACCAACTGAGTGAGTGAACAGTATGGTCATCACAGAGAAGCGTGACAAATCGTTGCGTGGTCCAGATTAGGTGCTCATATATTCTATTGTGGTGGTCATGACTACCTGCTGAGATGCAAAACAGCACAAGGCTTAATAACCAGCATGAAACCGATCTTCGCACGTCACGGGATACCCGATATCCTGGCCTGTGACAGCATGCCGTTCTCAAGGTACATGATGCTGAACTCGCCGAATATTGGGGATTTCAGATTATCACCAGCAGTCGCACATATGCTCAGTCGAACGGTCTGAGTGAGAGAATCATCACATCGTTACTTCGGATAGCCGAGGCAGAAGGCCGAGATCGGAACATCGCTCTGCTGCAGTATCGCAACACACCTGTGAGCGGTATGAAACATTCACCAGCTCAGTAACTGATGAGTAGACGTCTGAAGGACAAACACCATCATCATCAACTCTGCTACAACCCACCGCTGTTGCAAATCCGACAGAGAATCTCCGTCAGCGATAAAACTAACAAAAGATGTTCTATGACCGTCGCTTAAAGCGTTAAAAGAACACCAGGTTGGAAATCCTATGAGAATTCGTATGCACACATCCTGGGATTAAGCCGTCTTCATCGAACGCAACACAGCGCCCCGATCAAACTATGTCACTACCGATGTACCGGATAAGTGTTCACCTCAGGCCGCTCGATTCCAACATGTGGAATGACCTGGTTAAGTTAGGAATGGAGGAGGAAATTCAACGCCAGGGGAGGTCAGATATAGATATAGAGAGAGAGAGAGAGAGATAGAGAGATAGATAGATAGATAGAGAGAGATAGATAGATAGAGAGAGAGAGAGAGATATAGAGAGAGAGAGAGATATAGAGAGATATATATAGAGAGATCTATCTATAGAGAGAGAGAGACTTACAGATATATAGCGAGATATAGATACACTATATAGATATATATCTATATAGCTATATATATATATATATATATATATATATATATATATAGAGATATATACAGAGATATATAATACATATATATATAGTATATACATATATATATATATACATATATGTATATATACATATATATATATTATATATATATATATATATATATATATATATATATATATATATATATATATATATATATATATATATATATTGAGAGAGGGAGAGAGAGATAGAGAGATAGAGACAGCAGAGTGGTCAAGATATCGGTGATGGCAGAGCAGAGTGGCTTATGTATATGGTTAATGTGATAACGGCAGAGCAGAGTGGCTTATGTAGCTTATTAATGTAATAACGGCAGGGAAGAGTGGCTTATGTAGCTGGTTAATGTGGTAACGGCAGAGCAGAATGGCTTATGTAGGTGGTTTATGTGATAACGGCAAACCAGAGTGGCTTACTTAGCTGGTTAATGTGATAACGGCAGAGCAGAGTGGTGAAGTTATGTAACAGTGGCCATTGCATCTGGTAATTGTCTAATGGAGAGGGCTAGTTACTGTGAAATAAACAAAACAGAGTGGCAAAGGTATCTGGATACTGTGGAGTAAAAAGTGCAGCATGGCAAAGTTATCTAGTTACTGTGGAGAAAAGTAACAGAGTGGCAAAGATATCTGGTTACTGTGGAGTAAAAGTAACGGAGTGGCAAATGTGTCTGATAACTACGCAGAATGTCGTTTTACGGTCCATATGGACGACAAGCAATGCTCATTTATGGTATTGCATGGAACGAGCTAATACGATAGCTTGCAAAACGATCGATTAGGATTGAATTTGGGTCCATGTTAAGCTCCCTTGAATGGATGTGCCTCTAAACTGGTACTATGGGGATTTGTCCGGCCATTAACCTTCACCTCTCCCGTCGCCTATCATCCAATTCATTACACTGTGGTCCCAGGGGAGCAATATTTGCACTAATGCTATGACGTAGTGACCCTGTGTCCGGCTTCTGGTATGGCTTTACGGTGTACCTCTTGTTGCCAAGCACAGCAGCTGACACAGCGAGGCGATGAGATCAAAACCACCAGATAGCCATGGTGTGATGGAGACTCACGTGGACGGACATCGTCCAAGGCTGGAATGGTGACACATGCAAACAAATGAAAGTGTTCATTTATCTACTTAAATATCACTGGTGGTGCAGCGCATAGAATTCGCTCTGTGGTGAAGGAGCGGCAAGTGTAATCTACCATCTTCCTCCCAACAATCAAACCAATTAATTCCCGCATTGTTGACCATGCTGTATGGTAACGTCAATAGAATCAGGCGAGGTGACCCACGTAACCCCCCCCCCCCCCCCCCCCCACACCCCACTCGCCCTCGTTTGCTTACGCGATTGTCAAGCTGAATATCATGTGCTGATTAGTAAGGCTTCTCCGAATTCGGGTAATGCAAAGACGTACATGCTATCCTCAGCAGTGTACTTGCTGTCGTCTTAACGATGTACATTCTGTCGTCTTAACGGTGCACATTCTGTCGTCTTAACGGTGTACATTCTGTCGTCTTAACGGTGTACATTCTGTCGTCTTAACGGTGTACATTCTGTCGTCTTAACGGTGTACATTCTGTCGTCTTAACGGTGTACATTCTGTCGTCTTAACGGTGTACATTCTGTCGTCTTAACGGTGTACATTCTGTCGTCGTAACGGTGTACATTCTGTCATCTTAACGGTGTACATTCTGTGTCGTTCTTAACGGTGTACATTCTGTCGTCTTAACGGTGTACATTCTGTCGTCTTAACGGTGTACATTCTGTCGTCTTAACGGTGTACATTCTGTCGTCTTAACGGTGTACATGCTGTCATCTTAACGAATACATTCGTCGTCTTAACGGTGTTTCTGTCGTCTTATCGGTTTACATGCTGTCGTTTAACGGTGTTCTGTCGTCTTAACGGTGTACATTCTGTTCGTCTTGGTTAACGGTGTAATGCTGTCAAGCTGAACGACGACATCTTAAACGGTGTACATTCTGTCGTCTTAACAAAGAAGTTATGAAATATCTGGCTCAGCAGGTGATGTGACTGTCTAATGGTATATATATCTGTCGCTAAGTAGGTGACTGACCGTGTCAGGTTTATATGCAATAGGCTCAGCGAGTGATATAAACAGAGATGTTATATGCATCTGGCTCAGCAGGTGACTGACTGTGTCTGGTGTATATGCAATTGGCTAAGTAGGTGACTGACCGTGTCAGGTTTATATGCAATAGGCTCAGCGAGTGACTGACCGTGTCAGGTTTATATGCAATAGGCTCAGCGAGTGACTGACTGTGTCTGGTTTATATGGAGTATTAGGGTGATTAACGATGTTTTGTTGTGAGAGCGAGCTGACAACAGGCCCAGCAGGTATCTATGCAATTGGCCCAGAAGGTGACTGACCGTGTCTGGTTTATATGGAGTAGTCAGAACAGGGTGATTAACGTATGTTGTTTTTATCTGTAACATTGAGCTTAGTTGGAATTAAACTAGATTCGGCAGGCACGCCATCGGCAAGTCTTCCAGTGGCAAGCAATATTGCACCTTGTTATAAGAAACCCTATGCGCAGCACACGTTTACGATAGATGTCAGCGAGGGAAGTTGGTAACGCGCACTATTTTTCGATAGATGTCACAAGCTGCAGCCCCTTAGATGTTTTGATATGTCCCCTTAGCAGATGTTTTGACATGACCACTTAACCAAGTCAATACAAAGCCGAGGGAATGGCACTAAGCCGGTCTCAGTGGCTTGGTGGTTACTGCTTTGCCTTTTGATCCACAGGCTGTGGGTTCGACTCCAAGTGTGACAACCTGACTCGTACTATATATACAATGGTGGACTCTCCTGATCACGTAGACAAATGGTGGTCACATCTTTACATAAAGGGATGTAAAAGATCGATAGGTTTGGCCTACTTTGAGGACGCCAACGGCATGTCTTCCAACGACAAGCCGTAGCAATACGGTACCAACAATATACCAGAGAAATATCTTAAAAAAAATTGTAGTATATATATATATATATAGTTATATATATATAATATATATATTATCGATATATACATAACACACATACATATGCACGTTACTGGTACATTACGTAAGGTTTGGATATTCTTTGAGTTGGCATAAGCGCCAATAGGTATGTCTTCCAACGGCAAGCCTGGACGACCAGCAATACGGTACCAACAATATAACACAAACAATATTACTCTCTATAAATATATATATAATATATATATATATATATATATATATATATATATATAGATATATATATATATATATATGTATATTGTATGTATATATATATATATACATGTATATTTATCTATATATATATATGATATATATATATAGATTTATTTATTTATATATCTATGTATATATGTATATATATAATATAGAGATCTCTCCCGTATGTGATCTCTCTCTCTCTATCTCTCTCTCTCTCTGTCTCTATGTCTCTTTCCCTCTATGTGTGAGATCTCTCCCTAGGTTTGGCCTATAGAGTTGGCACATGTGTCTTCCCAACGACAAGCCTGGATATATAACATATACCACAAACAATATTATCTCTAAAAAAAATATATATGAATATATATATATATATATACAGATATGTATATATATATATATATATATATATATATATATGTATATATACATGCTTTATATATATACATACATATTTTTATATTTATATATGTGTATATATTTATATCTATATGTATGTATATATATATATATATATATATATATGTATATATATGTATATATATATATATATATATTTATATATATATATCTATGTATATATATTATACGTATATCTCTATAACACACACTTATAAATATTCACATATATATGCTATTTATAGATTATAAATATTCACATATATATGCTATTTATCGGCGCTCGGAAGCTTGGCATCGGAAACCGTGTGTCTACATATATATATATATGTGCGTGAATGCGTGTTTGTGTATATATACCCGCTTTGATTGCACCGGGACATCCAGTGCACACTGTCGCTGAGACATAAAGACAGTATATACACGGACCGAGAATAGCTGGTAACGCGCACTATTATAAGATCACAAGCTGCTGCCGCTTAGATGTTTTGACATGACCCCTACACCAAGTCAATACACGGCGAAAGCGATGAATGCCGCTGATTGATTACGTAAGGTTTGGCCTGTTTTGACATGACCCCCTACCCAAGTCAATGCAAACCCAGCCAAGGCCTCTGGTCGATTACGTAAGATTTGGCCTACTTAAACACGAACTGCTGTTAGCCTGCCGCTAAGCTGCTGCAGTAGAAAACCTTGAAACTAATCGTCCTTTTTGCTGTTTTTTGTTACTGTGAATGCTAAAAATACTGTTACAATCATTATCACGAGGCCAAGTTCTAAATACTGACAAAATTTCATGTCCGTAAATACAGCCGTTTCAGAGATATCAGCGAGGAGAGAAGTCGTAGCAAAAATCGCGATAGGTACCCTAAAATACATGTCATTATACAAAGTACAAAAGGTGAAAATAAGTATTTTTTTGCGTTATTCCATGCTACGATAATTGCTTGTTACAACCATATAATTCATATGTTCGTAACCGCAGTAGTTATGGAGGAGATAGTTACAGAAAATGGGGGAAAAAATCGACGAAAAATCAATCCCATAAGCCTCCAACACTGCGCATGCGCGTCAAATTGGATCGGCAGTTGTGTCCCAACTTGATCTATCATTCCCCAAAATTTCATGTTGATATGTTTCACCGTTCCGGAGAAAAGCCCGAAAAACCTTGACTGGAGAAAAAAAAAAAAAAAAAAAAAAAAAAAAAAATACTGGCTAAACCAATATGTCTTCCAACATAATAAAACATACCTGCTATTGTTGAATCTTACGTTGGGTTAAAAAAATATTCTGATTGTGCAGATGCCGTACAATGCTAAGTAAGGGAACTGCATTGAGTAGCTGATCCACTGGCTTAGTGAACAATCGATTCACGGTGACCTTCTGACCACGTTAGGCATAGCTGAGTGGGTGTGGTTCAATGGGTATCTGGCCAGCCATTGAACTTCACCTCTCCCATAACTTAACCCCATAGCTTAGTTGAGTTGCTCGGGGAGCAATATTTGCAAGAGATGACGTGAAGAATTTGCATTTGGTCCTGATTCTGGTTATACTCTGGGGTGTGGCTTTGTTAAAAAGCAAATCAGCAAACAATGCCCGGAAATGAGATTACTACTCACGCCCTGTCACTTATTTATGCCACTTTTTCGGGGGAAAACATCCATTGTTCCCGCCAATAAATGGAGGGATAACATGGTGACTGCAATCTCTGATCAGAAGATGACAGACTGCTGTCAGATCCATCGCTGATGTCCAATTTAATGTATGTCATCTAATAAGAAGGAATAATCGGGAACAGGCGAAACCAGCCGATGTAGACGATGCTGATAGCGATGATTTAGAATGACTATCATATCAGCATGAACTGAATCGGTAATTGACCATGCTTATTACAGAGATTCCTGGAACTTGTTTCTCGTTATCACACTGGTTTAGTCTTCCAACAAGTTAATAGTGTGTGTGTGTGGGGGGGGGGGGGGCTGTATTATCATAATCACTGTCTGAGGCAGATCGGTGATTGGTAGGCATTATCATTACCACTATCTGAGGCAGAGTGAAGACAGAGGGCATTATCATTACCACTATTTGAGGCAGAGCGATGATTGAGGGCATTATCATTACCACTGTCTGAGGCAGAGCGATGATTGAGGGCATTATCATTACCACTGTCTGAGGCAGAGCGATGATTGAGGGCATTATCATTACCACTGTCTGAGGCAGAGCGATGATTGAGGGCATTATCATTACCACTGTCTGAGGCAGAGCGATGATTGAGGGCATTATCATTACCACTTTCTGAGGCAGAGCGATGATTGAGGGCATTATCATTACCACTGTCGAAGGTGGAACAACGATCAATGGGCAATATCAATAGGGGTCATAATCATAATCGTTATCGTTATGACCATTATCAACCGCTGTCATTCATGTCCTGGTCATTATCAACCGCTGTCATCTTTGTCATGACCATTATCAACCACTGTCATCTTTGTCATGACCATTATCAACCGCTGTCATCTTTGTCATGACCATTATCAACTGCTGTCATCCATGTCATGACCATTATCAACCGCTGTCATCCATGTCATGACCATTATCAACCGCTGTCATCCATGTCCTGGTCATTATCAACCGATGCCATCTTTGTCATGACCATTATCAGCCGCTGTCATCTTTGTCATGACCATTATCAACCGCTGTCATCTTTGTCATGACCATTATCAACTGCTGTCATCCATGTCATGATCATTATCAACCGCTGTCATCTTTGTCCTGACCATTATCAACCGCTGTCATCTTTGTCATGACCATTATCAACCGCTGTCATCTTTGTCATGATCATTATCAACCGCTGTCATCTTTGTCATGATCATTATCAATCGCTGTCATCTTTGTCATGACCATTTTCAACCGCTGTCATCTTTGTCATGACCATTATCAACCGCTGTCATCTTTGTCATGACCATTATCAACCGCTGTCATCTTTGTCATGACCATTATCAACCGCTGTCATCCATGTCATGACCATTTTCAACCGCTGTCATCTTTGTCATGACCATTATCAACCGCTGTCATCTTTGTAATGACCATTATCAACCGCTGTCATCCATGTCATGACCATTATCAACCGCTGTCATCCATGTCATGACCATTATCAACCGCTGTCATCTTTGTCATGACCATTATCAACCGCTGTCATCTTTGTCATGACCATTATCAACCGCTGTCATCCATGTCATGACCATTATCAACCGCTGTCATCTTTGTCATGACCATTATCAATCGCTGTCATCTTTGTCATGACCATTTTCAACCGCTGTCATCTTTGTCATGACCATTATCAACCGCTGTCATCCATGTCATGACCATTATCAACTGCTGTCATCTTTGTCATTATCAACTGCTGCTTTCCATTTCATGCTCATTATCAACTACTGCCTTCCATGCCATGCTCATTATCAACTACTGCCTTCCATGTCATGCTCATTATCAACTACTGCCTTCCATGCCATGCTCATTATAAACCGTTGCCTTCCATGGCATGAACATTATCAACTGCTGCCTTCCATGCCATGTTCATTATAAACCGTTGCCTTCCATGCCATGCTCATTATAAACCGTTACCTTCCATGTCATGCTCATTATAAACCGTTGCCTTCCATGCCATGCTCATTATAAACCGTTGCCTTCCATGCCATGCTCATTATAAACCACTGCCTTCCATGCCATGCTCATTATAAACCGTTGCCTTCCATGCCATGCTCATTATAAACCGTTGCCTTCCATGCCATGCTCATTATAAACCGCTGCCTTTTATGTTATGCTCATTATCAATCGCTGCCATCCATGGCATGCTCATTATCAACTACTGCCTTCGATGTCATGCTCATTATCGACTACTGCCTTCCATGCCATGCTCACTATCAACCTCTGTCATCCGTGTCATGGTCATTATCAACCGCTGTGATTTATTTCAGGCACATTGCAAAGTGGTGCAATATTCACACAAATCGCTTCATTATGAATGTATTTTAGTCAATTATACTTTTCCTCTAGAATTCGTGTGACTTGATTACATTATTTTAATATGCATTCTTCAGTGATACATCGAGGACTGGTTTGTTCTCAAATGCTTATACCATGTTCGCCTTACTGAGACAGAGCAACGTAACTAACGTGTCTGGATAATGTTAATAGACAGAGCACAGTAATTAACGTTTCTGGATAATGTAAAACAGACAGAACAAAGTAACTAACGTGTCTGGATAATGTAAAATGGACAGAACAAATTAATTAAAGTGTTTGGATAATGTAAAATAGATAGAACAAAGTAACTTACGTGCCTTGATAATTTGAAATAGACACAGTCAAGTAACTAAGGTGTCGGGATAATGTAAAATAGAGAGAGCAAAATAATTAAAATGTCTGGATAATGTAAAATAGATAGAGCAAAGTAACTAAATTGTCTGGATAAAGTTAAATAGACAGAGCAAAATAACGAACTTATCTGGATAGTGTAAAACAGACAGAGCAAAGTAACTAATCTGTCTGGATAGTGAGAAAAAGACAAAGCAGCCGACTTAAGTGTCTGGTTAGCGTGAAATAGCCGAAGCAGAGTGACCAACAAGTCTAGAATTGAACAAGACAAAGCAGGTGAGTTGCTTAACTGGTAAATGTTTAAAAAGAGCAGGTGTTTAATGAGAAATAACCGGAGCAGATTAACGGACGTGTCTTGCTGATCTGAAATAAACAAAACAGGGAATCAAACGTGTCTGATTCATGTGCAATAGACACTGCAGGTGTCTACACCTGGCTGGTTCATGTGGGGTAGACAGAACCAGGCGAATATCGTATATTGTTCAGAAAGAGCTCGGTTGGAATGAACAAAACCTTGATGTTATTATTGACCCTCCTTGCGCCACATGAAATGTGTCGATGTAATAACTGTGCGGATGACGAACAATGCCGAGAAACCTGCAACACGTGGATACGTGAAACTTAGTCATTTACATTCAAGTGTTTCCAAGTTAACCTTTTACGTACACCAGGTTTGAACTGCCATATTTATGGTAAATAGCGTGTCGCATGTATGTAAAGCCCCCTTCCAATTATATAACTTTATGTTTGAGAAAACATCCATTGACATGAAGGATTAAGATGGTAACGATGCAGATTCTTGGATAAGAATATGACAGGGTGTCAGATTCATCGCTGATTTCCAGCTTAATTAATGTCGTCGTATAAGCATTGACATGCTGTAATACACGAAACAAGTCAATGTAGTCGATTCTGATAGAGATGATTTATTACCATGTTTTATCGCCAAGTTTATCTTAACGATTCCTGGAATATGCCTCGTAATATCACATTGGTTATGGTCCTCCAACGAGCCAATTGGCGGGAGCAAGCGATGATTGTTGGGCATTATCAACACCACTGTCTGAGACAGAGCAATTATTGAGGGTTTATTGGCGTGTATGTCATCATCATTACCACTACCAACCCGTCGCTGTATCATTAATGTTGTTCGCATCATTTTTAGCCTTATCCCTTGTTATGCTATCGCTCAACTTTCTATAGGATTCGATCACATTTTGCTGCCAAGGCATGAAATCCTCTGATGGTAGAATTGAATTAGTCACAAAAGCACGTGGCCACATGCATTTACCATTAGCAGTTGATGCATTGTATGAAATAATTTGCTTGATCATAAGGCTAACATCCATGATAACAGTCGCGCGGAGAGAATTGAATGCTCATTCAGATCAAAAGGGTTCAACTAGATGAATATAGTGCTGGTCTACACTCTGACCATGGATAGGATGTTCACTAAAGATGACGTCACAACTATGCTGACCATGGTTGGAAAGTCATTTTCAAACGTATATCCATTGACTACATTGAGGTTCATTGAAGACAATTAGATCTTTTTAGCTCAACTTGATGCATTGAACAAACTGAGAGCGCAGTGCTATAGAACGCAACAATATCAACGGCTTATATTGTTATCCTTTAAACGAAGTGATTGTCGTTAAATATCGGGCAATATTTTGTCACAAGGTGCTTATAGCGATGTTAATGTATCGAAGGGATTGGGCTTGAGGTATTTTGTCTCAAGCAAATTAAGTTGGAGGTGTCATGGAAAATTCTAAGAAAATCATTTCGATAAGCTGCAATCAACTACTTAATGCACAGATCAAAACATGATACATCATCAGTCTGTGGCGTTAGAGCCCATATGAGTTCAATGACCTCACATCAATTGCGGAAATAGTCAATTATCTGCTTATACAGCAAATGCAAATGTTCTGTTTATAACGCGTGAATCAAATGAGAGTTGTATGCTTTACGATTGAGCAAAACCGATAGATTATCGTAAATAGAACGGGTGAGAAAAAACCCAGCATAGAATGCAGTGTTCCCAACCGATTTGGTGTAATCGGAAGTCAGTGTAGATTTGGTGTAATCAGAAGTCAGTGTAGATTTGGTGTAATCAGAAGTCAGTGTAGATTTGGTGTAATCAGAAGTCAGTGTAGATTTGGTGTAATCAGAAGTCAGTGTAGATTTGGTGTAATCAGAAGTCAGTGTAGAATTGGTGTAATCAGAAGTCAGCGTAGAATTGGTGTAATCAGAAGTCAGTGTAGATTTGATTCTCCCAGGTTTCTTTGGTGGGGACTAGTGGAATGGCGAGGAAACTACAACGACAATACTCAACCTCTTTATGCTGAACTCTTTCAAGAATAAAGATACTTTTTTGAGCAATACACAGTAACTTTTCACGTTGTATTCACACGATATCACAAACTCATTTCAAAAGTATCTGCCAACCAACCAAATCGCAATCGCCCAAGCTTTACATAATTCAGCTTCAGTTGAGAACCATTACTATCCTCTAATAATATTCCACACTATCATCGACCCTGTGTTGATACAAATGCACGCACCAATGATCGCTTTGTGTGAGATTCTGGGGCAACAATCTTGATATGAAATCAAGCAACCGGAAGTTGCCAACGCCAATTAGGTATTCAAGTCACGGTCATGCAACCACAGTGACATCGTCGGGGTCGATGGCCTGCATGTCACATATGTTTTATATCCTAATGTCTTCCTTGCATACTGTGTCAATAACACTCCAGTGTCACATAGGTATATGGCGAATATAAAACACTAGACAAGCATGATTACGGTTCACAAATATAATTTTTGCAAAACACACGCTTAGAATACGTCTTCCAAACTCAATCAAAACAATTCCATCACACATAATGCAAAAGATAGATATCCACAGTATCCAAACAATAACATAACACCTCAAAAAACATTGTACAGACATTGCGTCGCTAATGCGATTTGAGTTCTGTTTAATTCATCAACCCGCAAAATGCGTCAGAGCAATTTAATTTTAGTCAGCGATATTATTGGAAATACAAGTAAGCAATAAAGTGGTGCTATCATTTTATCTCCAGTCTAAAGTTTGACAATCGCCTGTTGGATGAGGCTGGCCATGCAGCACATACTCCCCATAGGCAGCAAGCGCCATGCGCACAACTACAAAGAGCACCTCGGCTTTTGCAACTATATCCCACACTACGCCCAATAGATGCACCCTGCTTGAATTATATTGAGCGAGTTTAGCATTTGTCTACAGCCACCCACAAATCGTACAGAGATGGCAATCAGTCTTGCTGAACTCGGGGTCAATGATGAGTTGCCTTTGATCGGTGTATTGGAAATAACATGGTATCAATTACATGCAGAAATATGAATATATTTCGGCAGTAATATATATTATAAACGTTGCATAACCCAGTTATGTTATTTGACCTTCGACATGAATTTGCCGTGTTTATATTAGGATCATACGAACATAAAGCATAAAGTTTACCACAGAACAATCAATGACGCCTTGACCGTGTTTCACAGAGCGTTTTCCCGGGATACTCCATCAATGACGAGTAGTGCAACTCAGTCAAGCGTGTACATGGCCGTGATACACATATCTTAACCAATAAGGTACAAATAATGGCTAGTATGTGGTAAGCTGCAAATACTTAGGTGATATACCATTCGCTTATTAAGGTAATGATCCAACTTACAGCGCAAGCGAAGCCACATCAATCAATGAAATATGACCATCTGCTAAACACAATGGTTTATTGCTCATCTGAAATAGGCGTAAGTGATAGCAGAGCTTATCATCCTCACAAAGCCATAACAAACCAATGAACAGCGTACACATTACGCATGCTATTTGAAGCAACGCTTTTTCAGAAATCCTGGCCAATGCAGGTATTATGTTAAATACATCCCCATTCGATGAATTGTAGGCAAATCACGTGCGTCACAGATCTCACATAAGGATAGAGAATCGTTTTCAAGTATTGAGGCGGCTCTTGTAGTCTGATGCTCATAGCCCCATTGCGGGAGAAGTGGCAACTGCCACAACTGTTTTTCACTACTTGCAATATGTTCTAAAAGTAAGCTATATTTCTCAGTAAACAACAACTTCATCCATTAGTATTTATTTAAGAAATATATTCACATTTGCTTTCTCTACCCTCCAAAACATTCAACATTTCGTTATCATATGGTTAAATTATAACGCTTCTTAACTATCAAGGGCAATGCCTGGTGTTTTTCCGTGAGATGACGTCAAATGACGCATGAATACGAGGCATGAATAGTCTTTTTTTCCAACACAATCACATATGCTGGAGGCTATTTTCATTTGTCGATGTTTCAAAAGTTCATAATTCCCTCCCAAGAAAATACCTCAATCAATTCGACTTGACCGACATAATCTTAAAAAATGGGCCCCAGATATTCCAGGGAAGTATGTACGTACCAAGGACGTAGGTTGAATCCCGGAAAGCATATCGATTGAGCGACTGATTATGATGGCAGGTATTATATGCAAACAGTGCCGGCATTAGCCGCTGAGCATTTTATTTCTAATCATGACAGTATTTATGCTTACATATCCATATTTTGCATATGTCATTGAGAACTACACACAGTAGGTGAATTATATACCTGTCGCAGCGTGCCGCAATGTTTGCGATCAACTTCATATTAGTGTAATATCAGTTGAGCAAACAAAGCGGGGCCTCGATTAATTACCTGAGGAGGAGGGACTGTTGCTCTCATCTTTACGTCGTTTGTTTCAGTAGCACGGATGTGTGTGGTGGGGCATTATGTCCATACAGTTCAGCTGTGTACCACAACACATATTACCATGAAAAGATCTTTTCATGCCAATTATTCCGATAATGAGATCAAACAATCCTCTGCATTCTGCGAGATCAAAGTCGCCAGCCCTAGATGAGTAAGATGCCCAGCTAAACGGCTCATGTATTGTGCGAATTACTTGGCATAGGAGTCGGCCAATTGTTTCTTGATTTCTCAACTAGCGAGAAATATATTTGAACGCGGACGAGTATAATTACAAAACGGCATTATGTGGTATAGCTCGGTGCTGAATTTTCGACTTCAATATGTAAGGAAAACACAGACTGTCTGAAAAACATGGTGAGAGCTCTGAGTTGATGATGCAACACGAGTAGGTCCTCTAGGCGTGGAAATTATCTGCCGATAATGAATATCAAATAACAAGCGAACAGCCCCGCTCACCGTTAATACAACTGCTATTTATTTTATGCATCACTTGACAAGTTGGATAAATTGTTGTCACGCTGTCAATGTTTATTGATGAAGGCTAACATGATCTGGCGGATCAAGGCCATCCCGTGCCCCGCTACACATGTGATGAAGGCTTAAATGATCTAGAGGATCAAGGCCATCCCGTTCCCCGCTACACATGTAGGTATGGTCTAAATGATCTAGAGGATGGCGCTCCCGTGCCCCGCTACCTGTAATGAAGCTGGTATGGTGTATAACTCCTGTAATGGCGCTGGTATGGTCTACAACTCCTGTAATGGCGCTGGTATGGTCTATAACTCCTGTAATGGCGCTGGTATGGTCTATAACTCCTGTAATGGCGCAGCAGGTATGGTCTATCCCTCTAATAGCGCTGGTATGGTCATGTAATGAAGTCTAACTGAACTAGGATCATGGCATAACTCCCGTAATGGCGCAACACATGTGATAACTGCTAATGGCGAACTATGGTCTATCAAGGCCTGTAATGGCGCCCAGCTATGGTCTGTAAGTCAGTAAGAGGTAATGGCGCTGGTATGGTCTGTCTGTAACGACTGCCAATACAGCACAAGGTCGATGGTAATATAATATAATTAACAGATGGTTGGAGTTTTTGCATTTTGTGTGAGGTGTGAATACCAACATACCATACATTCGCTGATGTACCTTTTCAACAGCAGTGTACGTCATAATTTACTTAGTGTGATGACGGTTACAACGCACAAACTACTTGTTAATGGCCTGGTGGTCTATAACAACGCAATGGCGCTGGTATGGTCCTACTCCTGTAATGGCGCTAGGTGATGTCAATCCTGTAATGGCGCTGGTATGGTCTATAACTCCTATAATGGCGCTGGTATGGTCTAACGTAATGGCGCTGGTATGGTGTATAACTCCTGTAATGGCGCTGGTATGGTCTACAACTCCTGTAATGGCGCTGATAACTCCTGTAATAGCGCAGGTATGGTCTACAACTCCTCTAATAGCGCTGGTATGGTCTATAACTCCTGTAATGGCGCTGGTATGGTCTGTCTGTAACGACTGCCAATACAGCACAAGGTCGATGGTAATATAATTAACAGATGACGTAGGAGTTTTGGCCATTTTGTGGTGAGGTGTGAATACCAACATACCATACATTCGCTGATGTACCTTTTCAATCAGCTTACATATAATTTACAGTGGTAGTGAGGCCGAAGCAAACCCTTCTATTAACACCCCATTAATGATGACGGTTTACAACGCACAATGGCTACTTGTTTCGGCTGTCCTTGGCATTCGTCTGCATATTCATTGAATCAATGTGCGACAAACGTAGGCGGTAGGTGATTTCACAACATTTCATCTGCATAGAGCCATAGCAAAACAATGATCAACGTACAGTTTACGCACGCTACTTGCAATAAAGCAATTAATTGAATCCTGATCAAAGCGTGTGCATAACCGGAGTAATAGACGCAGCAGGTTAATTGCACGTTGAAACACTGATTGGGGTCTAAATAATGGATGATTGGGCTCTATAATACTCAGCATGTGGCAATCAGGGCCGCCTTGATTGGTCTTCAAAATACTCAACATGTGGCAACCAGCGCTGCCTTGATTGGCCTTTATAATACTCAGTATGCGGCAATCAGCGGCGCCTTGACTGGGTTTTCTTTATAATACTCAGCATGCGGCAATCAGCGGCGCCTTGACTGGGCTTCATATAGCAGGTCTTTATAATACTCAGCATGCGGCAATCAGTGGATCCTTGACTGGGCTTCATATAGCAGGTCTTTATAATACTCAGCATGCGGCAATCAGCGGCGCCTTGACTGGGCTTCATATAGCAGGTCTTTATAATACTCAGCATGCGACTGGGCTTCATCAGGTCGGATCCTTGACTGGGCTTCATATAGCAGGTCTTTATAATACTCAGCATGCGGCAATCAGCGGCGCCTTGACTGGGCTTCATATAGCAGGTCTTTATAATACTCATCATGTGACAATCAGTGGGGCCTTGACTGGGCTTTATATTGCAGGGCTTTATAGTACTCAGCATAGTACTCAGCATGCGACAATCAGCGGCAGCTTGACTGGGCTTCATAAAGCAGGTCGTTATAATACTCAGCATGCGGCAATCAGTGGGGCCTTGACTGGGCTTCACATAGCAGGTCTTTATAATACTCAGTATGCGGCAATCAGCGGCGCCTTGACTGGGCTTCATATAGCAGGTCTTTAACATCAAATCGACGTGTCATTCAACACGTGAACCATGTACATGACCATAGCACACACGGCTCAATCACAAACGTATTAATCATGATCATTGCGGATCAGCTATAAATACCCAGACAAATGTACATTCAGTGATACAGGTAAGTCCGCCCACAAGCCTCATACAGTGCAAAAGAAGCCAACACAATTGTGATTACATCAATGACGACCCCAATGGAAGCATAAAGGTATCTTGTGACTGCTCATATTGGCATTTGTTCGACATTCAGCGACATACTCTAAATCACATGTCAATCGCATCATCATTCACCTGAATTAGGCAGTATGTGATAACACATCATGACGAAATCATCACCTGCTGTATTGTACGAACTACACGTGCGTCTATAGTATTAGGCAACTGTTGGTTGTTGTATCCTTCTGTTAACAGCGCCTGTAATGTTGCGTTTCTGACACTGTAAGTTAACAAACAGCGAGGAGGTGCACGAAATGCATTGACCTTGAGACGTATTTAAATACTAAAGTATAGTTGTAATTGTAGCGTCAGTGCACTTACAATCTGAAAGGTACAAGCTATTGTTAATATTATATGCTCGTTGATGCATTGTTGGTATAATTCTATAAAGAATGTTAAGTTTGTCGGTATGAAACTAAGGTAGAGCCATGTATTGACCTGAATTAAATATCGTTTCGCCCATATTTCGAGCTATAATTAATATAAAAGAAGAGCTCATATTTGCCCAACCGATGTTCAACGCAGCTATTGCATGTACTACGTGGCAGAAATTGCTGTAACTTATAAAACCAATTACGCTGAAGTACCAGTATTTATGTTTTCATTACCCAAAAGTGGGTTTCCAAATGTCAGAAGGAACCTTCTGCTGTGTTTTGATCATATTCTTGTCAAAGCACCTTGTAGTGTCGATCACCGCGAGGTGTCTGTTATTAACATGAGTGTAGTATCAGTTGCACAACTTACTGGGCACACTTACTTACGACTGGATGACGGCGGAGCGGGTGGTGGGGGGAGGGTGGGTGGGGATTATTCAATCCTCTCATCTCCAACTCATTCGTTCCATTAGCAAGATAGGCAACCTGATGTATCGCTTTTTACACGAGCAAATATGATTAATACAACATTTATTTTATCTTTTAAATTTCAGAAATGACAAAATGGAGCTTAAATGCCACGCTGAAGGTTGGAAAGGAAGGGAGCTGGGTTCTATTCTAAACAATGCTTAGCTTCGTCTAACGCGGAATCAGGCATTACATCGATCATTAAGCAACAGTACATTGCATTAAAAAATCGGCCCCAATGCTTTTGACCCGTAATCTCTGCAGTTAGGTGACGTCATACAACGCGGATACTGGCTATTTTGAGGTAAGCCACAAATATCAAGGTGATATACCATTCGCTGATTAAGGTAATGATCACGTGGTTATATAATTGAGGACTCCACTGAAATCTGACGATCAACTATGCACAATGGTTTATTGTTGCTGCTGACAATTGCTTGTCATTGACATTTATTGGCACAGGCTTAGACCCAAAAAACATTGCGTCATTGTTCACCTGAAACAGACAGTAAGTGATTACAGAGCATATTATCCCCATAACGAACCAATGAACAATGCACACGTTACGCATGCTATTTCAAGCAATGCAATTTCAGAAATCATGACCAACGCAGGTATTATGTGAAATACATCCCCATTAGATGAATTGTAGGCAAACCACGTTTGTCAAAGATCTCACATAAGGATACAGAATCGTTTTCAAGTGTTGAGGCGGCTCTTGTATACTTCTGTTCATAGCCCCATTGCGGGAGAAGTGGCATCTCCCACAACTGTTCTTCACTATTTGCATTATGTCCTAAAACTAAGCTAATATTTCACAAAAACAACTACTTTACCTATGCGTATTGTTAAATGTATGTCCTTCCATTTATTTAAGAAAAATATGATATATTCACATTTACTCACACTACCCTCCAAAACATTAAACATTTCGTTATCATATGGTTAAATTATAACGCTTCTTAACTAGCAAGGGCAATGTCTAGTGTTTTTCCGTGAGATGACGTCAAATGACGCATGAATACGAGGCATGACTAGTATTTTTTCCAACAGAATTACATGTGCTGGAGGCTGTTGCTGGTAATGACTTACTAATGTCTGTCGCTATCCTCGGAGGTAAAGACCGGGTCTACATCTTTTGCTGGTCGCAATCATGCCATTAGTGACACAAAAACCCAGCATAACATTTTGCTACTGAGCCCTCATGATTCGTGATAATTCCCTCCCACGAAAATACCTCAATCAATTCGACGTGACAGACATAATCTTAAAAAATGGGCCCCAGATATTCCAGGGAAGTATGTACGTACCAAGGACGTAGGTTGAATCCCGGAAAGCATATCAATTGCGCGACTGATTATGATGGCAGGTATATGCAAACAGTGCCGGCATTAGCCGCTGAGCATTGTATTTCTAATCATGACAGTATTTATGCTTTACATATCCAAAAGTAGTTTTGCATATGTCATTGAGAACTGCACACAGTAGGTGAATCAAATCCCTATCGCAGCGTCCTGCAGTGTTTGCGATCAACTTCATATTAGTGTAATATCAGTTGAGCAAACCAACCGGGGCCTCGATTAATTACCTGGTGAGGAGGGACTGTTGATCTCATCTTTGCGTCGTTTGTTTCAGTAGCACGGCTGTGCGTAGTGGGGCATTATGTCCATACAGTTCAGCTGTGCCAGAACACTTAGGACTTCATTTCATGTAATTGATTCTGGTAATGAGATCAAGAAAAGAACTTTTCATGTCAATTATTCTGATAACGAGATCACACAATCATCTGCATTCTGCGAGATCAAAGTCGCCAGCCCTAGATGAGTAAGATGCCCAGCTAAACGGCTCATGTATTGTGCGAACTACTTGGCATAGGAGTCAGCCAATTGTTTCTTGATTTCTCAACTAGCGAGAAATATATTTTAACGCGGACGAGTATAATTGCAAAACGGCTTTATGTGGTTCAGTTCAGTGCTGAATTTTCGACTTCAATATGAAAGGAAAACACAGAATGCCTAAAGACAAGGTGAGAGCTCTGAGTTGATGATGCAACACGGGTAGGTCCTCTAGGCGTGGAAATTATCTGCCGATAATGAATATCAAATAACAAGCGAACAGCCCCGCTCACCGTTAATACAACTGCTATTTGTTAGATAAATTGTTGTCACGCTGTCAATGGCTATGTTTATTGATGAAGTCTAACATGAACTAGAGGATCAAGGCCATCCCGTGCCCTGCTACACATGTGATGAAGTCTAAAATGAACTAGAGGATCAAGGCCATCCCGTGCCCCGCTACACATGTGATGAAGTCTAAAATGAACTAGAGGATCAAGGCCATCCCGTGCCCCGCTACACATGTGATGAAGTCTAAAATGAACTAGAGGATCAAGGCCATCCCGTGCCCTGCTACACATGTGATGAAGTCTAAAATGAACTAGAGGATCAAGGCCATCCCGTGCCCTGCTACACATGTGATGAAGTCTAAAATGAACTAGAGGATCAAGGCCATCCCGTGCCCTGCTACACATGTGATGAAGTCTAAAATGAACTAGAGGATCAAGGCCATCCCGTGCCCCGCTACACATGTGATGAAGTCTAAAATGAACTAGAGGATCAAGGCCATCCCGTGCCCTGCTACACATGTGATGAAGTCTAAAATGAACTAGAGGATCAAGGCCATCCCGTGCCCTGCTACACATGTGATGAAGGCTAACATATCAGCCTTGGCATAAGAATATGAAGTGTTTGACTGAACAAAACATGAACGCTTCTAAGCGTCCTTCAACGCTCTCTGTATGTTTTATGTTCAGAGCCAACATACATAGCCCATCTGCATACGTTCAACTTTGACAGACTCTAATGGTGTCTTAATGTTGGTTATGTTGCGTGTGTTATGCGATACTACTAGCATAAAACACTAGTAGTCAGGCACCGACTTCGACGTTCCTGGTATTGTCTGTAACGACATTGATGGCGTTGATATGGTCTGTAACGACTGTGACGGCGCTAGCATGGTCTATAACTCCTGTTATGGTGCTGGTATTGTTTATAACGACTGTGATGGCGCGGCTATTGTTTATAACGACTGAGACGGCTTTGGTATGGTTTTATACGACTGCAATGGCGCGGCTATTGTTTATAACGACTGTGACGGCGTTGGTATGTTCTGTAACGACTATGCCAAGACAGTACACGGTCGATGGTAATATAATCAACAGATGTGCACAGGAACACAAAGTCAATCCGCATAGTATACATAATAATGATGACGGTTTACTCCGCACAATGGCTGCTTGCTTCACCTGACGGCTGTCCTTGGCATTCGACTGCATTCGCCAAATCCCATATTTATTGAATCAATGTGCGACAAACGTAGGCGCAATAATTAACAATCACTAATTTGCAGATTTTCATTTTGTAAAGCTTAGTACCAAATGTGATCTTTTTTCCACAGAGGTTCAGATACACTTAGGTGCAGAATGGAATATAATTAACCCAAATATAACTCTGCCAAAACTGTGTTACATTTTACAGACTCATTTTTTAAGCCAGGTAGAGTATGTAAAATGCAAAACGACGATTTTCGTAGCCTTAATGTCGACTGATTAGAATTATTGCAACATATTCACAAGCACACCAAATGTTCAATAAATGAAAAACTTATTTTATGAGCACATAATTATTAAATTATTCTCCTTAATCATAATATGTATATATGTTTGATCATATGTCTATACCATAACACTTGACGACAAGATAGGTCAACGTCTAGAAATCTTCCATGAAAGGACATCATACGACACGCGAAACCAATTCAAATACGAGGCATGTCAAATCTTTTCCCAAACGAATTATGTGTGCTCTAGGTAATTCTCATTTATCAATGTTTACGAAGAAACGGTTGTGGCGGATAATAACTCGCCGATGTTTTTCGTATGATTGAAGCTCTACTACTATGACTGAGCTTTCTTGTTTGTAATCATTTCACCAATTAGCATTCATCAACTCGACTGACCCAGTTGTAGGAAGCAGGGCCTAACATATGTCGGGGATGTGTGCAAGTAGTATAAACATTTGTCATTCCTGAAAAGAATCACCGACTTAAACGACCGATGATGATACGTAGTTTGGTAAATGTCAGAGGGAAATGCATTCAGTGGTTGGATTATATCTCTGTCGCAGCATCCCGATTTATTTGTCATTAACTTCACATGAGTGTTATCTCGGCGACACAAACCAACACCTGTCTGGGCTAACTGATAAATTTCCTGGTGAGGGGCAAATATTGCTCTCAACGTTGAGTCATTTGTTTCAGCAAAAATATTCTATAAACTAAATAGCCGACCAGATGTGTTTGTTTGGGTATAATGTAGACATAGCCAAGTTGAACCAGAGCACACATGGCTGATCATCTAATTATCTAAATTAATCTTTGTCTTTTTTCGAAGTCATACACTGCTTATTGTGGCTAGTTTGCTGAAGAAGGCTTAGTGCACTCGATGCTGCCATGATGTCGCTGGTGCCGGCCTTAGTATAGGACAATGAACCAACCTAGGAAGTGACACGTCTCTATCTTGTGTGTCAACAGCATTGGCGTTTATATGTAGCCAGGAGGGCAGGCTGGGTGTTCTCACACCTGACAATAGAACAGTGCATCCTTGAGAAATTCCTTGATGCAATAAGAATGGTAAAGTGATACCCCTGAGAGGCCTATCTGAAGGGTTACTAGTATACGGCCAATTGACAGACCTAAACATTAATCTGATTTACCGGACATTCGCCTTGTCCAGAACAGAATTACTTGAATATCTACCTTTTCCTTTGTATTTTACACGTAATCAAAAACTTGCATAATATTAAACAATACCGACAAACTTGTTCTCGCCTCTTCTGTTGTTGCAATCGTGAGCAGCGCACCAATGTCTGCTTTGTTTAGAATTTGTTTTCGTTATTTCTATGCACTCTTTATTGCGCAAGGGTGTTGATATTAAACCGGAAGTTTCTCGAGGTATGGCAAAGTTGTGGCAGGGGGCTATTTCCAATTTCAAGAATCGTCTATGCAACTAAAATGACAATATCAGGAAAGGTTGAATGGTTCGTTATGGCAAAGGTTTGTGACTAACTGTCGTTTTCGTGGTCTGAGCCAATAATTAACCCCTGGTTAGTAGGTGACCCATATAAAGTCCTGCCATGAGTGCTTTTGAAGCATGATCGCACAGAACTGGTGTTGGATCTTTGATTAGCTAATGGCCATTTTGCAAAAGCAATATATTCCAATGATACAAATGGCAGTCCATTACATTAAATTAAGATACTGTTATTATAAATTGAATATTGCACAGTAAGCGTCGATCGATAAACTGCTGTGTGACACGAGAAGGCAGTAGAGTTCTACAAAACAGTGTAGTGGTTGGAGAAGAAAACAAAGTATTATTCTAATTCAATATACTTTGCCGATTGAAAACGCTTTAGCACCGATAGGGTCAATTTATACATGGAACTGATTTTCATGGCATTTTTGTTAGAGGTGGAGGTTATTCTGATAGAGGGCAGTCATTAAGACAGGTAGCCCGATTGGGACCCAGCGCCAAGAAATAAACTATTGGTGCTGCAGCCAACCTGGCCAAACAAACACAAAGCTTTTATTCAATATATCAGCTGACACTAAGTGCAGCAAAGGGAGGCCGTGAGAAACAGATCGTCTGACATTCATTTATTTACAGCCAACCACCTGTAGTGAAGTGTTTGCTAACAGCTGATGTCAAGTGGCTTCTTGACAATGTAATGGAAACAACGTGCGTCTAATGGGCCGCAACAATACGTAACATACGTCAACAAGGTCGCATTGCATTGCAACTTTATTCTATTAAATCGTCGAAATGAATTCATCTTAAGTATATGGTATATATCAGAGCAAATGTTACAGTGGCGCTTTGGATGGGCCTCAGGAAGCTCATCGCATAGCAATAAATAGGGCCTTGACTGCACTTTATAGAGCTTAGCATGCAGCAACCAGTGGCACATTGACTGAGCTTCACAACGCTTAGTATGCAGCAACCAGTGGCACATTGACTGAGCTTTATAACGCTTAGCATGCAGCAACCAGTGGCACATTGTCTGAACTTCATAAAGCTTAGCATGCAACAATCAGTGGCACCTTAACTGCTTTACAAAGCTTAGAATGCAGCAATTAGTGGCGCCTTCCACTGCTTTACAAAGCTAAGAGTGCAGCAATCAGTATCCTGACTATCACACATAAGTTACAAAGTTTTATCATATGGATACATCTTACAGTTTCTTTACACGAGAGGTAAGCGAATGGTGATTTACTGCGAAATGACGTCATGTGACGCAAAAAAAAAATAATTCGAATACTAGTCACACCTAGTCTTTTCAAAATAAATAATGCTCGAGGCGATTGCCTTTTATCAATGTTCACAAAATGATGATAGCTGATAAACGTTTGTCGATATCATAGGAGGTCGACTACACCAACACAAAGCACAATGTGATACATTGGTGTAAAACATGAATGCACGATGGTCATTCCCAATAAACATTCCTCATTTTATCCATCTCAGCCGCCCTTATCATAAAACAACAGCGCTTCAGATATACAGTGGATGGGTAGTAATAACAGATGTCCACCCAACAAAGCAGCTCTAATTTGCTCAAATGATGGTTAGCGCAGTTACAACAAGTACATATAGCAAGTACAACGTGGCATCGATTTTTGTTCTAACATATAAAGATAAGTAGCAGATTTATGTTTTCATTACCAGAAGTAGGTTTCCAAATGTCAGAAGGAACCTCCTGCTGTGTTTGGATCACATTCTTGTCATAGCCCATCGCGGCTTTTTTTAAACATAAGTGTAGTATCAGTTACACAACCTGCTGGGCACACTGATTAACTGACTGGGTGAGGGGGTGGGGGTTATTGCTCTCATCTCCGGCGCATTCATTCCATTAGCAAGATAAGCAACCTGATGTATGTCATGGGGCATTAAGTCCGCATCGCTTTTTACCACAGCGACGTCGAATGTTTAAAAGAAAGGGAGCAGGGTTCCATTCTAAACAATGCTAGCACCATGTAACGCCGAATCAGTCATCACGGCAATTAGCATCAGTACATTGCATTAAGAATCGGCCCCTAGTGTTTTTGAACCGAAATCTGTGCAGGCGATACAGAAAATTGCACAATATAATTATGAGGTGGTCGTGGAAGGGATTGTCAGAGGACAACTAACCCTATTTGGTTCAGGGCATTGTCAGAGGAAAAGTAACCCTCTTTGGTTGAGGGCATTGTGGGAGGACAATTAACTCCCTCAGGTTGAGAGCATTGCGAGAGGAAAACTAACCGTCTTTAGTTAATGGCATTGTCAGATGACAACCAACCCTTTTTTGGTTGAGGGCATTGTGGGAGGACAACTAACCCTCGTTGGTTGACGGCATTGTGAGAGGACAAATAACCCCCTTAAGTTGAGGGCATTGCGAGAGGAAAACTAACCCGCTTTGGTTGAGGGCATTGTCAGAGGACAACCAACCCTTTTTGGTTAAGGGCATTGTCAGAGGACAACTAACCCTCTTTGGTTGAGGGCATTGTCAGAGGACAACCAACCCTTTTTGGTTAAGGGCATTGTCAGAGGACAACTAACCCCCTTTGGTTGAGGGCATTGTGAGAGGAGCAGTATATATCAATGAATATACTCTTAAAGCTATATTACAGTTGCCAAGTTTCGTGAATATGCCTGCGGTAAACGTGTGTGGTTAAGCTTAGTGAGGGGCTTTCCTGATTTCTGATCATTCCTCTAAATAAACATTCCATAATAAACCCAATTTGAATGACGTGATCTAAAATAGTAGGGGCTCCGATATTTTGGGGTTGTAAGGAAGTGGCATTAACATTTGTCCATCCTGAAAAGTATCTCAGATTTGCACAGCCAATGATTATAGCAGACGGAGCATGCTAAACGCAAATCTGGCTCTCAAGCCTATCGAGCTATTAAGCCAGCAAATATAAAAGGGAACTGCATACAGCGTTTAGATCACGTTCCTGTTACAGTATCACGTGGTGTTTTTAATCAACTTCACAGTAATGCAATATCACAAAACAACCAGGAACACTGATAACTAACCTGATTTTTTAACGATTGAGGAAACCACGTGACAATTGGGAGTCTTAGGAGTAAAACTATCCGTTCCTTTTAAAAAATGTACCTCTTGTATTCCAAGCCGATTTCGTGTCACCGGAAGTCGTGTAGAGTGGACCAACCTCGGAAACGCCTTTGGTATCACGTGGAAACACATTCTTCTTGTTTGTAAAAAGACCTGGCGGAATAATATGGCCAGGTGTATGGGTTGGTGCGTTCTGACACCTGAAAGCAAAATAATGAGTACTTGAGTAGTTCCTCTGTGACAATAAAATCAGGAAACGCAGTCGTCTTGTGGTGAGCAGTATGTATGAACGAAGATGGCATTTATATTCCGTAGGCATTGAAGAACGCATTTAATGAATATCTTTCCATTAATAATTTGGTGAACGTGGCCCTCATGTCGGAGACCATCCCTGCTTTCCATAAGCGTTACATAGTCTAGCTCCCACTACAAGCTGGTAATAACTTTATTTGATAAACAACTTTGTTACTGCCTCTTATGGTGACGTCATGAAAGGTTGAATGCGTGGCTGTGGCAAAAGTTTGTATCTACCTGTCGCCGCCACTAACTGTTAATAATGCACCTGTCGCGTAAGTAATAACCCATATTAAATCATGCAATGAGTGCTTCTGAAGTATTATCACGCAGACAAATGAAATAGTCATTGAAACTGCTCTGTGTAGTGATATGGAGAAGCTGAGGTGCATTCAGGTAGCGTCACGGCATTGCCACGACAGTTTCCCCTCTCTCCCTCTCACTAAATGGAAAGCAAGCTGTCGTGAGTACACTTGGCATGCAATGTTGAATAGCGATTGATAATTATATTATCTTTGTCTGATGACACTCATGAATGAGCTATGAGGGGGACGTATTTAACGCTATTTGCATCATTAGTGAGGTGTGTCTGTCGCACATTGAAGCTTGGTCCACCTTGCCCTATATATTTTTTTCAGATGCGCGACACAAACTATTATGGCTAATTATGATGATGTCAGGTTCTAAGAATATGCACAGTATTTTTTTGGCCTTCTAATGACCAGCTTCTTACCTGCTTCATACCAACGGCCAGGTCAATAACAATGGTGCATGGGTTTGTCAAGGAAGTCACTTATTTCAACCTATATAAGTGCTAGCACAAGGTCACAAACAGGTAACACTTAAAATCGAAAAACGTGGTTGCCTTATTTTCATTCTTAGAGTCGTCGGGTAGCATCCTGTACGTAAGAAAATGGATGGTGCCATTTGAATGAGATAAGAAAATTCATCCGCAATGAGCTGCCCAAACGTTAAGCGAATGAGATTTTGCTCGGGGAACCCCCCGTGAGTATTTTAAAAATACAACCGACGAGCGCAATGCTGACACTCAAAGGCAGTAGTTGTGTCCCACGCGAATGATATTTATTTCCGTAAATTTTATTCTCTCTGTGCATAGATTAGTGTAATAAAACGCTTTGCAGGTGTATAAAGGGCATATTTGTGTTTATAGGAATTGTTGTTAAACGCTGACTTAGGGTTGGATCGTCCCAGAGAAACAACGATCTACAACCTCGTGACAGACGCAAACAATGGTTTTAGAAATGAATCGATGCTGAGAGTGGTGCGTGGTTAGTTAATTGAAGGAGCTCTCTCATCAGCATTGTGCTAGGTTTGGTGATCCATCAGGTTCAGTCGACGCGACATAGCATGTGACAAAAAGCCCCGTCTAGTTTACGCAACATCTCCAGGTGCTGCACACAAGTCGCAGTGCATTTTATCAGAAGGGTCAACGGTTAATTCCCTAACGGACAGTAAATGCCACGAAGTTTGACATTATTTCAGCATTCGTGTCTGTTTATTGTCGTGATTGAGAGGAATCAGACAGATTACCGGTATGTGGTCGGCAAAGAATCTCAGGCGTCAGACACATGACCACGACCACACATAGCTACAGCACCAGCACGTAATCGCCAGGAAGCGGAAACTGCCAGCATTGTTTCCAAAGATTGCTGTTGATGATTGATAATGTATGGCAATCACTACTTTGAATGGGAATAGCTGCCTTAAATGGTAATCATTGTCATGAATGGTAATTACTGCCATAAATGGTAATCACTGTAATCCACACTAGTCGTAGATATGTGATGCTAATCTCCTCTCTTATTGATGCGTCATTTAAATTGTTTCTAACGAAAACGTGTACTTTATCAAAACAAACCAACCAGCCCTGCCGGTGATACGGCCCGCCAATGAAGTCAGTTTGGTTTTCTCCCAATCTACTGTTGTGATGTATCCAAATCGACGGAGATCGCCGCTATTAAGATGGTGCTACACAATAGACATATCTATACGTCCGGCCAACTGGTACAAACGATAAAGACAATCTGGCCTATGCTGAAGGCCCCATGTGACCACGGTGCCATTGAACCACAGTACATGTACATTATCAAACTGAAGTATCATGATTTCTCGGCGTGCTGGTAGCAATTATAAAAGTCATCTTTGTGGGCAGCGTATGTTTGGAAGGTAGTGTTATCAAATGTCAATGGGAATATAGCACTAGAGGAACGGGTAAGTGATGTCATGGTAAGGCATAACGCAGGGGTAGCACAAGGTCAATCTTCGTAATATGTACCACTTTGGGAACACGAGGTTAGTGGGTACGTAGCGGGTGAGTAGGAACAGGATAATATCTGTCAATCCTCAGATCTGCAAAGAGGATGATGACAGCAGGTATTGCATTCAAAGAAAGAAATAATATGCTGATGAACCAGTATTCATGATATCGTACTAATGTTAGAGTGAACTGTTTGCTGTGGTGGGATCGTATGCTTGTGACAGCACACAGCAGTGTTTGTCATCAGCTTGATATGGACGCAACATGAGGTACACTAACCAAACGGGCGTGCTGATTAATATCTTGGTGAGGGCGATTATTACTCTCACCATCGAGTCCTTCTTAAACTAACGAAGCAAGTTGCATAAACATCCTCTACCGCTGCAGATTGCATTGAAATGTTAGTCAATACATTTGTCTCACCTATTCAGTTTGCGCTTGGGGTATTTGCAAACGAACAGTAGCCTAGGGGCTCTCGACATTTTAGTCGTTAGTCATAGGCATCAAGTGTCATTTGAACCTGTAAGACATATCACAGATTACTCCGTGTATATACCACTCCTACCATCAACAACTTGTTAGATGTTTGTTTATAAGCATTGCCGCTACAAACCGACTGATAGTTTCATCGTCCGTCCAATCAACATCTGCTGTCTCCCTGGTAACAAGATTAACAGCTGCTTTTGACTTCAGGCTCAGTTTATATATTCTACCATTTACATTGTGTCACGATTGGACACAATCAGTATTTCCCTTCATCACATAAGATAGTGATTACCGGATACAGCATCAGTAACAGTGAGCAGTACCCAAATAGAACGGTCGTTCAACTTGCTATTCTAAAAGATTTATACGATCATTTGTTCCTTGCCATTTCCGTCACGCTGTTCAGTTTGATGGGACATAAGGCTTAGTTGAGGTCATCGTGGCCAAGGCCTCTAAGTCTTGTCTAGTTGCACTCCTCTAAAACTGAATATCATGATTCGAATAGTCAAAACAAAATATTGTAATGGTGCAAATTTCTCCCTAGCATACTGAGAGGATATTGCTATGACATGGGGAATATTGTGCTGGAATCTCAACTGATGGCCCCTTTAATGAGAGGAGAAGCTAAGTACAGTCCATTAACATTGTTTACTTAGCAATGCCACAGGGGTGTATAGCGAGCATTAACAATGAATTAATCAAGCTGTATAAATATTCACTGCTGTATAATGCATCAATGCATTAGCCTCTGTCGAGGGGTAAACCACTTAGGATAGCTGTAAGCAAGCAGTTATATGGGTGTGCGTGACATCAACGTTATAGGTCACGAACATCAAATTACATGGCAAACCAATCACTGATTACTCAGTATACTCTACAATCCCACCAAAATGACCTTATCTTAGTTTTTTCCACCAGGATTGCCGTTATGCTCTGTGTTATAGTTTAATAGTTCAACCACAACAAGCAACTCGCTACAAGATTAGCAGCTGCTTACGACTACAGGTAATGTTATTTTCAGGGATGAACCTAGACTGCTGGTTAGCTCGTTTAATAAACTCTTCCGTTCGCAATGCGCCACAATTGCACGTACTTTGTCAATCCGTTAACAGCAACAATAAAGGATCAGGTTCTGCTGAATAGCCTTTCATGAACTATTCTCATGCTTCTAAATCTCGAACTGTTTACAGCGATAAATTATTCCCTAATGGACAAACTAACCTATTATTGGTGATTATGGATAATCTATACTATTAGTGGTAATCAATGCCCCAAATGGCAATCGAATAATTATCACATTCCAGCATGGCAATCACTTATACGGATAATAATCCCTTGTTATGATTGTTTAAATAACCATCTGCAGGTCCGATGACGTGATTCATGTCACTTTGCGTTGTTTTGTTATGTTTCATATCGTGTTGCATTTTCCTCTCCTATTTTCCCATTTCTCTTAAAGAAAGATTGTATTGACACAGTCCGACGTAAAAAATCAAAGCCTATCTTAACCTCATATTCATATTACTCACGTGCGGTCTGAAGTGCTGTGCTGGTCACTCTTGTTCGCTTTGACATCGAGCCTGATGAGCCTGTGCTGTACTATTTCTGGATGGACCACCCCGTGGCTTTTCCGGGAAGAGCTGGCACCAGATGAAGCTCTCACCCACTGAGTGCATCCTTGTGGCTATGGGCAAGTGTGGTAATACCGTCTTGATCCATCCATCTTCTTTCTGACAAAAGGGATAGCGATATCTTGTTTACGTGTTGCCCAGATGCATGATGGCCCTCTGATCCCCTTCTGGGATAACGACCTCTGAGCTGTCAGCCGGATGGTCGGCAATAGATGCTGCATAGAATATCTGCTCCCCATCCATCCACTTATAGTTGTCTGTTGGTATCTGGCTTATCGCCAAAGCCATGCAGGTTGTTGGCATCTAAGTAGAGGACTCGGTCGTAGGCTTGGAAGGGTCACAGTCCGTGTCCAGGTGATTAAAAGCTCTCAAAGCCATTAGTGCATTAGCTTGGCACTGTTAACGAAGCACAACTGGCACAAGGGGAAGGAAATATTTATTTTTGTTGTTGTACCAACCGCCTTGGAAATGGTCTGCATCATGGGGTGGGACGGAACCGGTAACGTGGTGGTTACGGAGCTCAGGCGCAGCTTATGGTTACAGGCACTATGGAGTAGGCCCCAGTACATGCCTGTAAGATGAGGGTGGTTTAGGTGCTCAACTTCAACCGGATATTGGGGTGGGCACGTCAATCCCGTCGAATTCTGCTTAGGGTAGTTGGACGGCTTTTCCACCTGGTCACTTGCCGGATTCAGAAAGGCGCTCGAGACACTTGTAGTCCGTGTTCTTTATATTAACTATTGTCTTCTTGTTCTTCTAGACCACTGGCAATATATGAGCCACACTAGAGGGGCTGATGTCGATCAATATCAAGCCAAAGGGTTTAAACTCGGTAATCCACCTACCCTGAGCTTCTATCTTTCCACCTGTAAAGTGTCTCTAGTGTTGTGCCTCAATCTTATGCGCCTGTAGCACTGTCTCCTGCTTGTGGTTTGATTTTTCGAAGTTGAACTTTACCAGCTAGCTGGCACACCTTGAAGCGCCCGAAACTTTCTTGTGTATCTGTTGGCGCAAACTGTCTAGGGAGAAATTGAGGTCGGCATTGAGGGGCAGGTCTTGGGAGACATCCTTCTGCCAACCTCTTAGAAAATCACCAAATACCCAAGAAGTTTTTCAGAAGACCAGCTCACCCGGTTTGAACAGCTCAAGAATCTCCTGGTGGGAAAGCGACGTCATTGAGAGTATAGGTTCGTACCCCTCCCATTGCTTTCTTTTTACCCTGGCGGTTTGGCCGAGGTGGAGGTGAAGGCCTATATTTCCTTGGACGTAGAGCTTGAGTAAGCGCATTCTTACTGCTTCCGCAATGGTTTCATTAAGGAAGTATGGGCAACATCCTGGAGAGGCTGCATTCCAGCAGGCAGCTTGTCAATAACGTCATCTAGGTTCCTGTTCAGACCGGTGGTTGTAATATTCGCTCATGGTCATATGAGTATATGCCTTGTCTCTGTGTACCTTAAGCACTGACTCACCTACAGAGTTGTAGGAGGCTCTCTGCCAAGAGCTCTGTCATGACAAGGGAGAATTTTCGGTGGCACTTTCTGTCTGCATAGTTCAATTTCAGTCTCACTCGTGGCTCCCCACATCTGTACAGAGCGATGTTTCACCCACTCCACATTATTGGCAGGGATGTGGTAGTGCTACCTCATGTCTCAGGCGAGCGATATGGGGCTTACGATGCTCAAACACATAGGGATTGCCACATTGCTTCACGTTCGTTGATACCCATCGAATCATATTCAATATTGATATATGCTGATGCAGCTTTATATCTAGTTGGACTGTATGCACCCCGCATACTTCAAGGTGAGGCGTACTAAGATGGCGCTTAAATTCTAGTTAGCAGTGTTAGAAAAAAGGGCTTGGAGCCGCACTAGGTGTGAGGCGGCCCTACGGTAGCCAAGAAACCACCGACAGGCTCTTAGACTGATAGTCCCTACACCATTGCGAAGAAGAGGGACTGGGGCTGCCATTTGGGGATACAAAGGGGATGGGGTCGCCATTGGGGGTGGGGGGTCTTCAGGACCCCCTGGTCTAATCCGGCCTTACCTATACCACTGAGATAATAATTCGCCAATGTATGTCAATAACACCGGATGTTTGTTGCAGATCTACATAAATAACTTCTGTGAATAATCCTCCATCGACCCCCCAAAAGTAGACGATGAAACCGTGCTTTGTGAAAATAATTACTAACAAAGCAATAAGCTAATAATGCTTACGTTTACATGCTGACAAGTAGTTTTGCAGCCTTCCGCAGTGTTTGTCTGCAACTTTGCATGGATCCAATATCAGCTGCCCAAACAAAACCCCGAGCTGGGCACACTGATTTATTACCTTGCGGGGAGGGATAATTGCTCTCATCTTTGAGTCATTGTTTCAGCAAACAGCTCCGTTGCACAAAAGCATATATGACTAAGAAAACATTAATTTCATCTTATTGACTGTTAATGAGATCAAACAACCCACCTTTCTTGTTGAAATCTCACGTAGTGTGTGGGCTATAGCAGATTAAGAGCTTATTTACTTGCGGATAAACGTTCCCATGGTACTGGTATGAGGTAGCTGCTGTAAATGGAACAAATAATGTGTCAGAGTAGAAACACTGATGTTCTGGGCCATATGTTAGCCACATTGTATGTGAGAACTTAGCTGCTACGACAGTTCGAGTGATATGTACGCTAAAGGTGTAGTTCGCTAAAAGGGGGAGCAATTTTGGTACTGTGTCTGAAGAACGAGGGGAAACAAGTGCCATTTCAGGTGAATGTGATGAAGCCATTCATTATTCATTCAAATTCTGCCATTCTTATACGATTATTTGACAATTCAAAAGCGTCAATATCCTCTTAGGGTACTAAACTTTTACGTCTATACCTATAGTTTAATTTTCACGTAGATCGATGCCTGCAATAGTGCTGTAGCAATTTGCCCCTCAGTTTGTTGTTTGACATCACACAGTGACATCAGAGCAGCCATGTGATCACCATTGACCAAATGAACTGCCATAAAGTCGCCGCCTATGACCAGAAGAAGGCAGGTCACTTTGACGTCAGAGCAGGAATAAATGGTCGTACTGAGGTGATGGTTATTGTAAGCAATTTGGGTTTAATAGTTTTAACCTCATAGTCTCGTGTAGCACAATCAATAGCCATAAAACTACAGTCCACAATGCATCAGGACATATACAATGACGCAGTAGTAACCCAGGTTAGTTTATTGAACTCCATTCATGGATCCGGTGTGTCGACAGTAAACGATATACTCAACCTGCCAATCCTTCCGAGCTGTAGCAGATGATATGAAGTGACTATATGCACACCGTAGGCACAGCAAGATATGAAGTGATAGCAAGCACATTGAGGCACAGTATAAAAAATCTACCGTGACAAAAAATATATTGTACTAGATGTAATGAAAATAAGATTGTCGAATGATATCATATCATATAGGAATACACTATCAAGTTACAGTCGGATCAGACCAGTAATCACAGCGTGTCGCATGTGTGGTATGATGTGCTTTGGGAAATATGACCATGGAGCTATAGGTCATCTAAGGCGAG